>JAQJVK010000012.1:1087316-1719135 GCA_035578135.1 Flexamia atlantica | reverse complement strand
TAATCTATACTTAATTAATATGCAAGGGTTTTTTTGTGATCAAGACTCCTGTACTGAACCGATTGTAATAATTTAGATATTGTTGGAAAGATTTCAGCATGAAATTTTGCAGGAAATCAAATTCATGAATTTCGGACAAAAGGGAAAATCAGTATTCATTTTCCTACTGCTGGATATTGGTGATTAATCAATGTTAAAAATTATTATTTACCTTTCCAATATCCTGTTCATTTTAGCATTCTTCCTACATGTTTGGAGGTGATAACCACATCTTCAGGCAGCGTCACAAAGACTTGTCATGAGTTTAAAATTGAAACTCTGATCACTTTAATACACTTAAACACACAAAAAGTACATTTACACATTACAATAGGCCTAGACAATAAACGAATAAGACCGGTCATTAATAACTACTCCCATCACGGTGCGTGCACACTTCAAAAGCTCCCACCGGTACGATTTCGAAGTGTGCACGCACCGCAATGGGAGTAGTTATTAATGACCGGTCTTATTCGTTTATCGTCTATTGTAATGTGTAAATGTACTTTGTGTGTGTTTAAGTCTATTAAAGTGATCAGTGTGTCAATTTTAAACTCATGACAAGTCTCTGTGACGCTGCCTGAGGATGTGGTTGTCACCACGAAAGACACGTAGCAAGAATGCTAAAATGAACAGGATATTGAAAAGGTAAATAATTTTTTATATTAAAAGGGAAAAGCTCTAGACGCAAACTTAAATTTTTATTTGTCTATAGGGTTTAACAGGGGAATAGAAGTGTCAAAAAGCATGTGATGATGATAAAACACTTTTATCAGCATTATAAATGAAAACTTAAAGCTGCTGAGCAGCTCGTGTTTACTAGTGTTTATAATTCACCGTTCAAATCATATTGAAACACAACTCCACACAGCCTAAGCCACACATTCCGAAAGAAAGTTTGAATACTAATACATATTTTAGAAAAAGCAAAAAATTTCTAACCTTAACAACTTTGATTTCTTCTTCACTTGAAGAATCTAATCCAACAAACTTAGTTTTCTCCTCTTTTGGTTTCTCCTCTTCCTCCATTTCAGAATCTTGTACTTCACTTTTATTCTTTTTACTGTCTTCATTTTCAAGCTTCTCTTCTTTTAACTGAGTCATTGCAATATCATTAGTGTTCTCCGTGCTGCTAGCCTGCAGTTCTAATTTGAAGTCCATTTCATCTTTTCCACTGTCAACCCCGTTTTCCATGTCTTCCTGAACTTCAGCAGTACTTGTTTCCATATTTTCCTGGAATCAAAATTGAATAATAAATAGAAGATTGAATTATGTAGCCTAATTGCTAACATAAAAAATCAAAATACACAATAAAATGAATAAAAAGTTAAATTTGTTACAGAATTTCAACTAATATAATTATCTAAGGGAATTTTTGAGCCAAAATTGTAGGCATTTGGCAAGTCACAGGATGATGGGACAGAGCTAAAATTAAAGGTTTTGATGCAAGGGACTCAGGAAAAATACTGAAATTGCTTGGAGTTTACCACAAAATGAGAAATAACGTAAAATGTCTGCCATTTAAAAAGCATTGGGAATGAAAAATTTCTGCTTTGAATACTTAATGTATTCAAAGCAGACATTTTTCATTGTCAATGCTTTTTACATCTGCACTAATCAAATATGTTAATATTAAAAATCACTTGGACTTGGCTTTAAATTACCATGAACTATATGTTACAATGTAATCAAAACAGAAATAGCCTATTTAACTCTTCGTGATTTTTGACACCACCAACGTTGAAATCCGTTCAGTTATTATTGAGTTATGAAAGTTAAGAAATCCCATGGTGCATAAATATATTGATCATTCAATGTTTGACATTAAAAAATCAGTATTTGTGTTTGATTTTTTAGGGGCTTGTGCCCCTACAAGGCACTAGTTTTAAATAATTTATGTTTAATGGGGCCGTAGATAGCTCTGGTTTATTTCAGTAAAAATAGTCATCATGTGGCCCTGCACAGTAGTAAACAGTAGTTGACAATAAGCCCTTTGGTTATTCAGTGTTAACAGCTTCTCTGCATCTTGGACTCTCCCCATCTCTTGGGGCACGTACCCTCTGAACTCGGGACACCCAGTCTGGTGCCATATAATTTAAAGATAAATTAATGGATCCTCAAGCCTTATTTTAAAATACCACTGTTCAAGACCATGTATACTTCAAAGACGTGGGTTGTGAGTAAAATATGAACAAAAAACAAGAGTAGAACTGTTACTCGCAAAGACCAACTAAATCTTTTGTCAGGATCACACAGCTGGTCCAGAAAGAAACCATCAAAAAGCTACACTTGTTGGACAGGACTGATCAGGTGACATTCACAGAAGGCAGACACTACAACCAATACACTACCCAGTCAATTTGCTAGTTTCCTTAACCGCCATGGTGTTGGTTTGAAGCACTTTTGGAATTAGAAACCTTTTCCTGAAAGGATAACACAGAAAGTCCATTCATATCTTTTCCATCCCTGCAGATCCAGTCTATCCGGTGACTTTTTCAATATTTCCACTAATGGATACAGTGCATCAGATTTTCTCCTATAGGGTATACTGGCCCTTGTGAAGTGGAATGTGTACAATATATCTTCCTAGTGACCTGACCCCTAAAAACTAGTAAATTTAAAATCCCTAATTTGAATATTAATCCAGGAATTTTAGGAAAATAAACCAAATAAATTCTGACTAAGTTGATACTTTGCACAGATATTAAGTAAAATGCAATTAAAATGTGAAATGTCCCCAGAAATCCCCGCTTTACTCCAGCCACCACCTTAAAAAACCATTTACGGTCTGTGTTTCTCTAAACATTTTTTCAATGAACACAAAAACCATAAAAGATAGAAAAAGTGCAAATGGTGTTTTTGTAAAGGTCCAATAGAATGAGAATAAACATCTAAGAGAACTTTTAAAAATAAATGTGATATTATTAATCTTCTAGAAGTTTAATACCCCTGCATTAAGTCAAGGAATGCATATAAAATTTTATGTAAAATACATTCCCAAGGCGAAACCCTTTGATTCTCATGACAAAAAGTTATTTTCATTGAATTCTTATAAAAATTGCAGTTATCTGACACCCTAGTCATCAAAATTGGTTCACAACAAAGGTGTGGGTGAGCTCACAAAAAGGATGTTCCTTAAGGAATTTAAAAAAATATTACCGTACCATAAAGAATGATTTTTTTTAGTTGTCCACTCTTTTCTTTTAAATCAATTCTGCAGATTGAGGATTCAAATAGCTGCAAAATTAGACCAGTTCATAATATTAGTCCTCATAATTAGACCAGTTCATAAATTGTAAACCAGGAAAAATTGTGGTTCGGATCCCATGTTAAAATGTAGGTTCCATGGAACATGTCGGCCTTAGTCAGTAACAAGATTACAAGATCCCGCCACAATCACCAAACACTAATCTGTCTTTCATACTTGGCTTGAAATACCTATCTGGGTAGGTCAGAATTTCAAGCAATGTATAATGTATGTGTAATGTATGATGCAATTTCCATCAGGATTTTATGAATATCATTCATTATTCATTATGATCACACTCTTGGGAGTGCATTTTACATCAATTTTTACATGTATTCGTTGTGACAGGGGTATTAGAATGACAAAATTTTAGAAAATTGATAATGTCAGCAATTATTTTTAAAATTTCTTATACCGGTTCATGTTTA
The DNA here is from genome assembly GCA_035578135.1 of Flexamia atlantica. NCBI lineage: Eukaryota > Metazoa > Arthropoda > Insecta > Hemiptera > Cicadellidae > Flexamia > Flexamia atlantica. The sequence continues at coordinate 1,715,421 of JAQJVK010000012.1, read as the reverse complement.
TTCTCATTTTATTGGAAATTTTATCCTCTACAAAAACACCATTTCCACTAGCTTCTTATCTCTTATTGTTGAGGAATTTTAGGAAAATCTACCAAACAAATCCTGATCAAGCTGAAACATCGCACAGATGTTAGGTAAACCTCCCTTATTAAAATGTCAAAAGTCCCTCGAAATATCTGCTGTGCTTCAGCTGCCATCTTGAAAAAACCATTTCCAGTCCGTGTTTCTCTATATTTTTTATCAAGCAATGCAAAAACCATAAGAGATCCGAAAAAAGTTTAAATAGTGTTTTGAACAGGACAAAATCTCCAATAAACTGAGCAATTAACATGTATAAGATTAAAAATAAATCCTGATATTATCAATTAACTAAATGTTGTAATTTACCAGTGCCATAAGGAATGCACATGTGAAATTTGATGTAAAGTAAATTCCCATTTAGGCAAAGCTTTTTGATGTTATTTAATAATAAATTATATTCATAAAAACCTGATTAAAATTCCCATTACTTAAACCTACATCATCAACAGTAAAGGACACAAAAAAGGTATATTCCTAAAGGAATTTTAAAAAAATATAACCTTAAGGATTCTTTTTTCGAGCTCACCTATGCCTTTATTGTGAATCAATTTTGTTGACTGACGTGTCAAATAACTTGAATTTTCATCAGGATTCTATGAAAATAATTTAATATTCAATATCATCAGAGGGCTTTTATTTTACATTAAATTTTATTTGTATTTCTTTTGGCAAAGGTGTTAGAATTACGTTTAAAAAATTAATAATATCAGGAGTAATTTTTAATATTTACCACACATGTTTGTACGCATTTTATTGGAAACAAAAACAACCAATTTTTTGGTCTTTTCCCTACAAAAAAACCATTTATACTTTATTGTAATCTCTTATGGTTTTTGCATTGATTGAAACAAGGATTGGAAATGACTTTTTCAAGGTGGTTTTTTCAGCAGGCATTTCTAGGAACTTTTGCCATTTTGAAAAGGGAGGTTTACTTAATTAACATCAGTGTGAAATTTTGCTTGGCTAGGATTTCTTAGGATGACTAACTTTTTATGCATAAAATTTCCTAAATACAAAAATAATTTTCAACATGGGATCCTCCAACATACCTCTCTATTGCTGGCTGAACCCTCGTCATTACTTTCAGCTCCATTTTCAACACCAATATCATTTTTTTCTTCATTAGATGACTCTAGACCTCTACTGCTCTTTTTACTCTTGACATTTTCTCCTTTTTCATTATCACTCTCACTTTTGTTATTCTCATCATTTTCTTTAGATTTCTTAAGCTTCTTTTTCTTACTTTTTGTGCATTCTTCATCAGAGTTATTCTCTTTCGATTTGCTTTTCCTTGAGGTTCTTTCTTTTTTCTTTTCTGATCTACTTTTTTCATGTTTCTCCTCTTCACTTTCCTCAGCATCCTTTATGATTTTCTTGGATTTTTTTGTTGACGAATCTCTATCTTTAGATTTTTCTTCCTTTTTATCATCTTTCTCTTCTTCACTTTCTCCAGCATCCTTTATGTTCATTTTGAATTTTTCAATTGAAGAATCTTTAGATTTATCTACCTCGTTTTTTGATTTTTTACTGTCTTTATTGCTACCTTCATCAGAGTTACTCTCTTTCGATTTGCTTTTCCTTGAGGTTCTTTCTTTTTTCTTCTCTGATCTACTTTTTTCATGTTTCTCTTCTTCACTTTCCTCAGCATCCTTTATGTTTTTCTTGGATTTTTTTGTTGACGAATCTCTATCTTTAGATTTTTCTTCCTTTTTATCATCTTTCTCTTCTTCACTTTCTCCAGCATCCTTTATGTTCATTTTGGATTTTTTAATTGAAGAATCTTTAGATTTATCTACCTCGTTTTTTGATTTTTTACCGTCTTTATTGCTACCTTCATCAGAGTTACTCTCTTTCGATTTGCTTTTCCTTGAAGTTCTTTCTTTTTCCTTCTCTGATCTACTTTTTTCATGTTTCTCCTCTTCACTTTCCTCAGCATCCTTTATGTTTTTCTTGGATTGTTTTGTTAACGAATCTCTATCTTTAGATTTTTCTTCCTTTTTATCATCTTTTTCTTTTTCACTTTCTCCAGCATCCTTCATGTTCTTTTTGGATTTTTTCGTTGAAGAATCTTTAGATTTATCTACCTCATTTTTTGATTTTTTACTGTCTTTATTGCTACTACCTTCTGTCAGATCATCTTCTGCCTTGTTTTCTTTTATCGTTTTCTCTTTTATCTTCACTTTACTTTTGTCATTTTTCTCTTCATCAATTTCCTCAACATCCTTTAAGTTCCTTTTGGATTTTTTCTCTGTAGAATCATTGGATTTATCTTCCTTGTCTTTGGATTTTTTAATTTCTTCACTACTACTGCCTTCTGTCAGATCATCATCTTTTGCCTTTTTTTCATTGACACTTCTTTTTGACCGCTTCTCTCCTGCTTTCTTTACATTTTCAGCTTTAGAACTTGTCTGTTTTCTTGTTTTATCAATTTTTTTGTCTTCTTCTTCATCTGAACTTGTTAAACAATTTGATCTGTTACTTTTTGTTTCCTGTTTGCTTGCAGAGTTATTTACTTTTTTCTTTGCTCCAGTTTTCTCATTTTGTAGTTGTTCATCACCACTACTTATACTCTCTGCCTTATCTGCCTTTTTCTTTTTATCTTCATGTTTTGTTGGGTTATTTCTATTTTTGGAATGTTTCTCTACTTTAATATTCGAACTTACGGTAGTTTTACACTTATTTTTTTCTTCGATCTCTTTAATGTTTAATTTATCTAGAACTATAGCTGGTATTCGCTCTTTTTCATCCTTATTCCCCAAAACTAAAACAAAAAAATTTAGGTATAAACAAAAAGATTAAGTAAGTTATTGTATTCAAATTAAAATATTTCAAAGATAAGCTTTTTTGGGTGAAATTGTAACTAAACAAAAAAAACCTTCCCTGAAAAATTCCCTAAAAAATCCTACACATATTTCTATATCATTCATATTAGAAAAATGTCATATGGAAACATGCAGATTATTTAATATAAGTATACCTATAATTTTACAAGCATGTCCCGTGGCTTCGCTCATGATAAAAAATATAGTCTAACCTTGATTTGACGAATCAGAATGGGCAGAATGAAAAAAAGGTTATACCAAGGAATATATAATGTAGAGGTCTGTTTACGTGCTATGGTGTTGTGTAGCTTTAAAAAAACAGTTATACTCGTGTTACAGTAGATAGTGTGGATTTTCTTTTCTCAGTCATGACTAAAAAACGGCAAGACCGATTTTAACGTTAAATGTGTCAGTTTTAAGGTATTTCTATGCACATTTGCCAATACGGCTCAGAATTGTCAAATAGGGCACATTTGTGATGCTTATTACCCTCTGCTTGATTGAATTAAATCAGAAAAATGTAAACAAAGGATCATCCATTACTTTTGTACGGGCATATTTCAAACCTTTTGACTCCGCCAAAAAAAACCTTAAATCCCAGAGATTTTTATAATTTAAGGATTTCTATATAAATAGATCAAAGAATTAGGTTAGGCTATTACAGCACAGTCTGTCGGTGACCAAAATAATAGTGTACCCCCCTTCTTCCCTCTTTCAGTCTTACCAGGATTTAGTTTCAAGACTCAACCACAAAAGGCAGCACGCTCTTCAGGCTTTAAACTATAGAGGTCTAGTTACATTAAACTCCAAGTCATTGTAACATGCGTAATTACAACTCCCGCTGAGGAAATAAATATGGTGCCAAAAACTGAATAAATGATGAAACAGATTATTTACTAAAACTAAACAAAACGTAACTTTTATATAGTACATGATTATGTCCATAAAATAATCAACAAAAGAATAATAACACCGTGGTGAAAGAAATCTTATTTATAACCAGCTGTAACAGCGTATGTACTTTTGTGAAGCTGGCTGATTGAATGAACATTGAAAATGTAAACAAAAGATCGTCCATAACACTTTATATGGGAAAATTTGAAAAATTTGACCTAGCCAAAAACCCCTTGAAACTTCCAATTATGTACAATCCTTTCTTAGCGGATGCCTACGCCCTAATAGGAACGTCCACGCAATATTTCAAGGTTCTAGGTCAAGTAGTTTGCTGTACAATGATAGGTGAGTGGTATTTGACAAATATATGGTAGATTATTAACAGTTTTAGCGAATTTCCCCTATAGGGAAGAAGCTGTAACCTTAGTACTCATGGTAAGACCTAAGACCCAGACCATGATAACTTTTTGTTTTGGGGCCCCCAGAAGCAAAAAGCACCGTTCAAATTTATATATATATATATATATATGTCTGTTAACCTGATGGCGGTCGTAAATATGGTCCAATCTTAATGAAATTTGGTATAGACATGTAACGCAGTAATCACTTGGACAAGTTCGAGAAACCAGCCCGATCAGACCACCGGAAGGGGGGGGTAAAGGGGGATAAACCCCCCTAAAACTGGGTTTTTTGAGTTTTTTACATAGAAACATAAGATTTATCGAATTTTTTGATGGTACCATTGAATTCAGCTCAAAAAAACAAACAATTTAGTATCTTGAGTCAATGCTCTAGGTCCATTGGTTACCAAGATATTGAAGGTGGTAAACACAGTACGTTGTCCCAATGTTAACCTTATGCGAAATAAGTAAAATTCTATATCTTGCTTATTTCTCAACATATCTTGATAAAACTTAGTTTGTGGCGTCATCTAGATGAGATCTAATATTTAATAGCCTAAAATCCCTGAAATTTCAATTTTTGTTGCAGCAAACCTGCATACTAATTCCCCATGTTATTCTCACGGAGCTTACAAAAACATGTCAAATCTCACTATGTTGGCCTGAATTGTATTCTTTCGCATTTGAAATTTGCTGAGTATGCAGGTCTGCTGCAACGGGAGTATTTATATATTTACCTTTATCTTCTGCACCTTTTGAGTCCCCTGCATCACTCTGGTTTGAGGAATCTGCACAGGGAAAGTGAGGTTGTTTTAGTTCTAACATGAAGTGATCATAATGGAGTACATCCAATGAGCATACTGTTAATAATATCTACTGTTTTCCTTCTTATTGAGTCAGATTTACTAGTCTAAAAATGGTAGTGTACCCAGGGCTATTAATAAAGCAAATCATGAAGTAATTATAAAGTAGAATACTTAAAAAATTATAAAATGAATGCCTTCACATTGGGTAGACAAATTTTACTGCTGACATGCAAAGAACTGCCTATCTGGGTGGAACAAATCTCCTGGGTCACCACAGACTACACTGACTGTCATTTAGCAGCTCACTTTATCCTTTTTAATTTCAATTTGTACACAGAAAATTTTGATTCAATGTTGGAGGTAGCCTAGTTTTCCCAAATAGTTAATATAAAAAGTGAATCTATAAATAATTTTTTGATTAGCATGATACGTGATATTAACAACCAGTGAAAGTGATTCAGACCACCCATCCACCAGGTGAAAAGGGACTGAGGGGGGGGATTTAGTACAGAACAAACAATTATATGAAAAATCCACTAAAAATTTTAGAGCTATATCAAATTTATCTTAAATAAAAATTTGATAAATTGTACAAGCTTAAGACCCTCATTAAATAATCATGTTTATACTCTCATATGAGCAATGTTATCGTCCGGCCGTGCGTGCTTGCTTGCTTGTATGTTTGCTTGCACAATTATCTCTAAAACGGCTCCGAGGATTTCCTTCAAAGTCTGGAAATAAGTAATTTATGACTCAAAAACGTCTTTTATGCTGATAACTTGGCCAGAGAAAATCTAACAACGTAATAAATCGAATTTTAAAGTTGTAAAAATTTAACATTGGCCTTATGGGTTGCTGTGATAGCAACGAAGATAAACAAGGAAAGTGTAAAAAAATGAAGTAATCATAACAGCTGTTTGGAATCTACAGCCATCAAGGGAAATACAGCAGGTGGGATGAAGAGTCCATGGAGCAATAAAAAAGGTTTCTATTTATAAATTTTATGACATTGAAATATTTTATAGTAACTGGATGAACTGGTAAATATGAAATAACACCGAGCAAGGCTCGGTCCACCAGGTACTCTAAAATAAACGTTATAAAATATACAGTGTGTAAAAAAGTCCGTCCCCCCCTCCTTAATTTTTTTGTTTGTTAAGACACACAATTAACCTTTGGGGATTTATACTAACTCAACCCAAATTATTTTTTGACGTTCCAAAAAATTTAGAGTGTCCCCCAAAAATGGGGGATTTCGGGGGCAACTCAAAATTTTCAAATGTAAACCCCTTTTGAGAGACCCCTCATTTTAAATAACTTTCAAAAAGTAGATGAATGGTGAAAATTGGTGGTCTCTAACGTGTTTCTATCCAAAATTACAGCTTGTCAAAGTTTTGAATACAAAACATCCTTGAAACCTGGCGTCTAGGACGTTTGGAGTTTTAATTCACCTTTGGTGACGTAAATATTAAACGAGCCTGGGAAAAATGCTATTAAATAAAAAAAGTAGTCTCTTTTGGTGATATTTAAAATTTTGAGTGTCCCCCAAAAATGGGGGATTTTGGGGGCAACTCAAAATTTTAAATATCACCCAAAGAGACTAATTTTTCATTTAATAATAACATTTTTCCCAGGCCCGTTTCATTTTTACGTCACCAAAGGTGAATAAAAATTCCAAACGTCCTAGACGCCAGGTTTCAAGGATGTGTTGTATTCAAAACTTTGACAAGCTGTAATTTTGGATAGAAACACGTTAGAGACCTCCAATTTTCACCATTCATCTACGTTTTGAAAGCTCTTAAAAATGATGTGTCACTCAAAAGGAGTTTGCATTTGAAAATTTCGAGTAGCCCCCAAAATCCCCCATTTTTGGGGGACACAAAAAATTTTGGAAAAGTCAAAAAATGATTTGGGTTGAAATAGTAACAATCCCCAAAGGTTAATTGTTTGTCTTTACAAACAAAAAAATTAAGGAGGGGGGACAGACTTTTTTTACACACTCTATTTTATAAAAGATTTGATCTGACGGATCAAATTTCAAATTTTTATTTTTAAAAAATCAGCTGTCAATTAAACATTTTTTACAAACAATTTGATTTGACAAATCTAATTTAAAATTTTTATTTTTTGTAAATTAGTTGCATCTTGATATTCTAGGAAAAATTTGACAAAATGTTTGATAGTGTGATGCGGTCAAGTTTCATAATTTACACTAAAAGATACTTAAACAAAAAATAATACAATAATCTTAAACAATATTTCACAAAATGGAGGCCTAAAAAACATGTTGGGCATGTGTGGATAATCTAACTCAATCTAAAAATATGGAACCCAAAAAAGTATTAAAATTGAGGTAAAAAATTGTTTTACTTAGAATCAACCCAATCTTAAAATCCATCTCTATTCTTCCCTAAATAGTAAGATAAAATTGGGGTTTTCGATCGGCAACTGATGTACATTCACAGAAATTTGATAAGAGCTTCTTTTGACCAACAGCTCAAATTAAAGCCAGTATATGACTGAGTATTTTAAGACCAAAATGAACTGCAACCTCAAGTAGAACAGGATATAAAACAAAAATAATTAATAATTAATCCAAAGTACAAAACTTCTATAAGAAATGTTTAGGGATGAATTTTAATTTGAGTTTATCTTTAAAACTAAACAAGATTTTCTAAAATGGATTGCAGTAATGTAATTGGCGTAAAGATTTACTTTGAAATTATGTGATCCATCTTTAAATTAGAAAAAAAAACGTTTATCCAACAATGTGGATCCAAGATGGATGCCAAAAATTAACAACTTGTTTCAATGGAGCATTTACGACTCAAAAATTATCAGCGGTTGTCCCACGATATTATATTGATAAAGGCTTGGAAAAATTAAAAGGGGAAGCTTTTTTTTCTAAATTTATCACATTACAAAAAGAAACACCGTTTTGAAATGTGATTTTATAGGTGTAGAACAAATTTATTTTTTGGGGACTCATCGGATCTTTAATTGTAGGCTAGTGCTTAAAAGAAGTTCTTATCAAATTTTTGTGAATGTACATCTGTTGCCGATCCAAAGGTTGTTTTTGGCTTTATTTTACTGTACCAAGTAATTCCCCAAAATTAAGAATTTAATGCTTACACCTCCTTAAAGGCAGAGTTATATTAGTTCCGTCAGAAAGCTTGTTACTGTTGAGCAACCACTTCTCTTCCAAAACTTTACTAAAAGATTGAATTGTTGTTGACTCCCCCTCACTTTCTGAAGGGCACTCCGAGGGAATCAGGGAATCTGGGTGAAAAAAGGGAATGAATTTACAAATAGATAATAAAGCAACAGAAAAAGGATTAGAGCTGAAAATGTATGAGGCTGCTGTTAGAAGCAAATAAGCATAATGTGCATGTGCTGTTGTTGCAGCAATTTACTGTGTCTACTACAATTAATCCAGGCAACGAAAGGTTATAGAGGGAATTGCATGGATCATAATTTTTGACTTTTTAACTTTGTTTGGACTAGTTAGGAGTAAAACATATCAAAATTCCCCGCCCTTAGCCCTTGAGCCGGCTGGGCTGGAAGGGCCTAAAGGTACAATTTTTTGGTTTTTCCTAAATATCTCGAAAACTATCAACTTTTAGTATTCCTTATTAAATTTGAAAATTAAAGAAAATTAAATTTCCTGTAAGAAAAATACATAATATGTCTACTTTGGTCCAACCGTTTACAAGGTAAGCACTAATTTTGTTAATATATTTAAAAATATCCCTTCCATAAGAAATACATGTAAATTTGTGGATAACATAGATGCCCGATTGGGCAACGTTTTTTTCACCTAAAAGAAAATGAACAGCATTCAGGAAATATTGACAAAATTTCCAGTAATTTGACACCTCAATCATAAAAATTGGTCTAAAATTAAGGTGTTGGCAAGCTTATAAAAATCGTTATTTTTCAAGGAATTATTACAATTTATTATAATTCCTTGAAGAATAACGTATTTTGTGAGCTCACCAACGCCTTAATTTTAGATCAATTTTTATGATTGAGGTGCCAAATTACTGGAAATTTCGTCAATATTTCCTGAATGCTGTTCATTGAAAAAAAATTGCCCAATTGGGCATCTATGTTACCCACAAATTTACATGTATTACTTATGGAAGGGATCGTTTTTTAATGTTAACAAAATTAGTGCTTACCTTGTAAACGGTTGGACCAAAGTAGACATATTATGTATTTTTCTTACAGGAAATTTAATTTTCTTTAATTTTCAAATTTAATAGGGAATGCTAAAAGTTGATAGTTTTCAAGATATTAAGGAAAAACCAAAAAATTGTACCTTTAGGCCCTTCCAGCCCAGCCGGCTCAAGGGCTAAGGGCGGGGACTTTTGATATGTTTTACTCCTAAGTAGTCCAAACAAAGTTACAAAGTCAAAAATTGTGATCCATGCAATTCCCTCTATACCTCTTTTTGAGGTACCACATGATTAAACAGGTACCACTCTGTACCACATGATTAAACAGGTTAACATTCAACAATTTCATGAATAAGAATTTTGTGGGTAGGTATATAAAAACTATTAACAACTATGGATAGGCTACTGTGATGATAATTTGGTACTACACTTAAACCCACTATTTTGCAGGACACTGTAGCAGTTATGATGGATCGTGTATTAATGGTTAAGTTGTAACAGTGAAAGTTCTAATAATCCTAAATGTTTGGGCCTGGAAATTTAGATTCCAGCAAATATTTTGGATTAGGCGAAATTACTATTTATATGATTAAAATTATAACTTATATAATTGTGTAATTAAATGCAATTGCTGATCCCGCCTGGACCTGACCTGCGACTGGAAAATTACAGGTGATTTAATTTTACAGCCATTCACATATCAGAGCTACTTCCGTCATTTGCCACAATTTATTGAGACCTGCGTTCATCTCTTGCAAAGTTACTTTTGACTTTGCCACACGGTATACCCATAAATGCAAAACACAATAAGTAAAATTAGTGTTTTTTGCTTCCTTTACAAAATTGATCCTGAGTTGTTGGTAAAAAGGAGCTATCAAATTTAATGGTCATTCACTTCTTTTTCTTAAATTAACTCTACAGTTTACCTGCGATCCAGTTTCTAATACCAGCGATTAACTTTTGCGTATTAGTAAACAAGTGTGATTACTTACTGCAAAGTTATTCCTAAGTTTGGATTATCCACTGAGCTAGAGTTGTTTTAATCATGATACACTACAGACAAAAGCAATGCAAATTCTTCTTAAAGAAAAAGAAACCTTTAGCCATTTACGGGTTGAATGCCATGCAGTTGGAAGAAAATGTCTGGGAATGTGATAGAAACAAGGATATATCACGTCTAAAAACTTATCAGTTAACTAACTTAATTAAAAATCAAAATCAATTCTCCTCTAGCAAAGTAAAATCCATTTAGTTTGTAGGACCTATATTATCTAGGCCTACATTATTCTTGGTGAGGTTTGAAGCGGATCAGTGCTATATAAAAATAGCTCGCATAAAACATGCTTGAATCTAATTTCATGCCAATTTTTAGTTTTTTTCACCTATATTTTGTTATTTGTTGGAAGCAACATACATGCAATAAAATAAGGCTTTGCAAATGTATACCTAGCAAAATTCTTCATGAGGACTAAATATACATATTGAATATACCTAGGTCAAGTGATTGTTTCAAGTTCATTTCATCAGTTGTCTGCCACTTGTCTCTGAGCTTTGAGGCGAAAGACTCAAACTGGGAATCCTCTTCACTCGAGTCTTCCGAGTGATCTGTCACCTCACGATCTCTTAGCAGGGGCTTGTTTTCTTTATTTCCTGAGAAAATTTCAATGTGGTTGGTTATTTACATTACAAAACGACATGCAATTCAGGAAAAGCCAAAATTACATTGTCCTAAATTCACACATAACAAAAGCCAAAGAGGTGTGTTTCATTATATAAGAAGGGTATGATGCTATAAAACCGTTTAATACATTTTAATTCTAAAAGAGATATACAGAGGGTCTTAAGTCTAAGACTCCATACATTCTATTAGACCAGGGACAAACTGTAAAATCTTAAAATACATAGGCCTTCTTTTAGGCAAAAAGTGATTACCAATCAGCACTTAACTGAAAGGAATATATTATTTAAGTAGGAGTTTCGTACCTGATCTTAAAGAAAATAATACCGAACGATTGAAGGATAGTGAACTTTGATTTATAGTATATGTTAGATAGGACTCCATTGTAGTGTATACTCTATGAGAGTATAAGGTTATGAGTTATCAATAGTTTCACAGACCAAGGTGGCGCATGAAGGGAAATAAGGTAGCCTATGATAAGGTGTTTAATTGTTTTATACACGCAACGATTTAATTAAGTCTTTGGTTAGCTTTGTTATGTTTTTTCATATCATTATTTGTTTTATTGTTTGTGAGAGAATCAAACTTGATTTTGGTTGTTAATGGTTATTGATGTTTCTTCTTCATTACTACTGAAACAATGAAAGTTATTGGAACATTAAAATTGAATAAGTCAACCAAACACGATAGGTTGATAGTTGATATCAGTAATCTGATAACTAGGTCATATACAGAGCATGTGCAAAAATGAACTTCCCTCATGTTAAATTGTATTAAGAAGTTTGGTTACTGGACCTGAATACATGTTAACAGTAAATATAACCAGTTCACATGACCTGCAAAGGCAGAAGATCAGATATGAAACTCACACCATTATTTAAATTATGAAGATGAACCACAATAGGCTATAAAACATAAAATGTAAACCATAAATAAGATCTAAAAATAATTTATTCAAAAAAATCTTGACATATAAGTTAGTATCTATAAAACATGTCACTGTCTCTGAGGTTAGTTAAGTGCCGCAAACATCCACTTCCTCCTAATCACAGGCCGGACCCTGCTTCCTCTTAAATTAAATATAAGGAGATAATCTCCGAGGATGGTCGGCAGGTTAAGCAGCGGCTGGATGAAAAATGGGCAATCAAGCACAAAATACGACAGCTACCAGGCCTACTTCCTAAAGAACATTTTATCCCAGTTTTTAGTTACAATTAATAAACAAAGTCGCAAGACCTTAAAACTATTAGGCTAACTTAGTATTTCTCACTTTTGACTTTTATTCCTGATAACCCAGCATTATTTTACAAACTCTGCATCCTTCTTGTCCTCATTAAAACCAAATTAAGAAACTACCGCAATTATCTTTCATACGACTACTATCAGGTGCGCTGCAAGCTGCCTCAGACAGCAGCTGATAGAGCAGCGAAATGCTCATGTTTGTTGTGAGTGTTTATTAAATCATTCCATTTCTCTGTACAGCTTTGATAGCCATAAAACATTTTTAGTTAGAACTTGAGTACAATTGCAGTAAAAAGTTATTTTGCCTACCAGAAGCCTATATATAGAAACAAACATAAAAATATTGATTTTTAGGGTATAAGTATATAATCTAAAATACATAGCCATACAAAAATTATGTATGCAAAAAAGGGTTTTGTGTTGATGGGGCAAATCTCTAACTCAGGGGTAAAACATACTAAAAAGGGTATAGCATCTGGGTCAGGTAATGGAGGACCTCATATCCACTACAGGCACAACAAAGATTACAATGTAACTGCTTTGTTTGCTAGACATAGATTTGGGTAACTACTATAGAATCATGAAGGTAAGAGGAAAGAAATTGTGCATGATTTTGACAAAAAATCACATCAAAGTATTGGTTTCTTTTGCTTTTAGTTAGTCACAGTAGGCTTATTTTTAGCGATTCATGAGCTGTATTAAGTATGCTTAACGTAAAGAAAGCAAATTAGAGTTATGTAGCGCATGAATTCAAATACTGAAAGTTGTTAGTCAACAAATTACACATGCGGCTTAAGCTAAAATATGTTTAATTAAGGTTATACTTAATAACAACTGACTCGGACAAAAGCGGCGTCTGTAGTCAAACTGTCATGGCGGCCACCTGAATCAGACTATTTTTCTTCGTCGATGTTTATTTTGTTTTTACTATGCATATTTAGACAAATTAATAAAGAGAATTTGCCTAAAAATATCATATTATATGTACAATTTAAAATAACATTTACTTTCTGTTTTGTTTTAGCTATCCCTTGTCTTGTTATGATTCAAAATTAATTATTCGAGTTGAGAAAAGTAATCAACACAGACCTCTGTTTTTTAGGGTTTTATACCGTACCTAATATATTTATATATGATTTTTAAAACAGATTAAATCATTCAAAAGCACGGAAAACTAATCTGTTTATCTGTTTCGTCTGGAGATTTAATTGATCCATCCTGTTCCGTAAAATAATTTGGTTTTTTTTTATTAATCAAACTTATGACTGTTACTTGTTTGGCAAGACTGAATATTGGCGGGAATTTTAAATGTTGATTTTCGGTCGTCAGAGTGAATCTTAAATTAGTATTTAGGATTTCTTGCTACCTATGTCTGTAAAACTGATTCTACAATAAAGCATAATTAGAGTCTTCAGTGCTAATAACACATAAGTTTAGACTTTCTTACATTTTAAAAACAGCCTTCTTTTCTTAATACGTAGATTGTTATTTAAACTTGCTGTAACAGCAATGTTACTATTATTAGTTACTGTTATTAGTTTTATAGCTCTAAATGAATTTGGGATTTTCTTTTTAATTTCCATGAATTACTCTGCACCATTTAATGAACAAACTTACTTTGTTGAAATTCCCATACTTTTCCACTTCATAAAAATGAAAATCACCCTAACAGTAAATATAACTGAAAGTGTTATGCGTTTTTGAGGGACTGTACCTACAAGTAATTTGACAAAAAACAAAAACAACTCATTAGAGTATATGTTAGTCATTATAGATAAATATCTTTTGACATTATTAAATAAATACTAGCTGATCAACCCAGATTCACCCATGGAAAAATAGGAAAACTTCCTTGGATTCATGATTTTTTGTTTGGGTTGCCATGATAACTTCTTAAGCTTCCCTATAGTTTAACATTGAAACTTTGTGGTACCATAGGGCGCAGCCCTGAGGAAATTTTTAAAAATCTGTTCTTAGTGGATGCCTACACCCTGAGAGGAACGTCCATTCAAATTTTCAAGGTTCTTGGACAAATGATTTGGGCTGTGCGATTGTAGGTGAGTGATATTTGACAAATATGTAGTAGATAAAAATACAAGCTGTATTTTGCTCTAAAAATTAGGTACTTCATTAATCAAAAATAAATTCATTGTGAGAGTCATAAATAAAGAAGAACCAATGATTGTGCATATTTTTGTTGAGATGTAAAGACTATTTTTTTCTAGTGGATCATTCCATTAAACTTGTACATCAGAGTACAGGTTGTGGTTTCAGTTTCAGTCACAATTTTAGCAAAACAGTTTGACTTGGGTTATGTTCAATAGGGTGGGTCGAAAAAACAAAATTTTTTAATTTTGAATCGTATTACGTCTTAAAAGTTGTGTAATACATAGCATGTAGAATACTGAACAAATAAATTAAAAATCATATAAGATCTTCCGGTCGCGCAATGACCTTGAAGTTTAACATAAGAGAATGAGTAAAAAATCTTAATTTGGTTTATGCTGGGAATGGATAAATCGTACAAAACATTTGCCATGAAAAATGAAGAGCTCTTTAAATTAAGAAAAATGATATAATGTGTCCAAATAGGCAAACAGTATTATCGATCTATGGCCTACTAAAAATCCCTTATCTAGGCATTTTTTCAAGTTTTTGGCTTGTATTAAATCAATAATTCTGATGACTAATTGCACCAATTATATCATTTTTCATACTGTTTTAAAGAGCTCTTTCATTCTTCAAAATCTTTTTTTTTGTGGCAAATTTTTTGTACGATTATCAATGTCCAGCATTGACCGAATTACGATTTGTCACTAATTCTCTTATGGAGTTTTACATGTAAAACTTCAAGGTCATTGCGCTACCAAAAGATCTTATATGAATATTTTGAAATTTTTTTTAAGTATTCTATATGCTATTACACAACTTTTGAGACCTATTACGATTCAAAATTCCAAATTTTATTTTTTCGACCCATCCTTATGTTCACGACCAATTCTGTCACCCAGGGCCCTCCCTGCTTGAGAAGTTCCACTGCAGAGGCAAAGGGGGTAATATTCCCCAGGCCCCCAGTCATCAGGGGCCCCCGGCACTAGCACAGTAGCTAAAAATTTAGGTAGGTAAACACTTTAAGAGAACCGTGGTTGGGCTCTTATTGTAAAAAATTAAACTATAATAAATTCATGAACTAACTCAAAAAAATAAACCAGCCCCCTCTGCAGTGGAACTTCTCAAGCAGGGCCGGCGACAGGGGGGGGGGGGGCAGGGGGGGCAAATGCATAGGGCCCGGGCTCGCAGGAGGCCCGGAAAAACCAAATACCCCCATAGTCCATAGTCATTGTCAAAAATACTAACAAATAAGTTTAGTTAAAAAAATATATATTTCTTTTGAATAAATAGGCAACATTGTTATTTTTTTCACACAAATACAAAATCCTATTAAAAGTACTTTTGATAAACTTGTGAAAAACTACTACGCAGGTTTCATTGGACCAGGGCCGGCCCCAGGCAGGGGCAACCGGGGCAGCTGCCCAGGGCCCCGCGCTTTCGAGAACCCCGCACGAAAAATCTCTACGATTTAATTAAAATAATGTATGGTATTTTATCTGTTTCAAAACGTGATAACACGACAAGTGCAAATTTACGAAAATAATTGGATTAGCACTGGTGGGTCCTATCTTATGTTAGCACCTCGGTAAACGACGGGCTGTGCAAATCTCGGGAATCAACATCAGTCGTCTGCTGCGGCTGAACGCTGAGCGGCAGGTGGTTTGCGCTTGCGCGCGATGTTGTCGTCAGCCTGTTTTGATTTGACTATCAGTACGACGTGCGCGCTGATGTGTTTTATCGTGAATAGGTAATGCTTTTATAAAAGCGACAATGAATGTCCGGTTTAATAGTGATTTTCTCTTATTAAAATTCTCTTACGTATCTTTATTGGATCAGGTAGGTTGAGTCGGGGTCAGGGCCTAACACTTTACCAATCTTGCCGGATTTTCAAGGCCGTGATCGTGGGATAACGGGGATTAGGCCTAAAGGAACTGAAAGGGATCAGAATTAGTCATATTAGCATTACATTTTAAAGAGCTTAAAATTTAATTTTGGTTCAAAATAAATGTAATCAAAACCAAATACAATACGCGATTGTGCTAAATGATTCAGTTTAAATACTTTACTGTCACCAAGTAAATTGTGTAAATATGTTGGAAATAATGCTCTATTTCCGAAATGATAGTTTTACTGTCGGGAAACACTTGAAAATAATGAAAAATCGCAAAAACAAAAATATTATATGTTTTAAGGAAATAGGTCACGATAGGTCTCAAATTGTCAGGGAGAGCAAGCTTAAGAAGAATATGCAAAAATGTCAAGATTCGATCGATATAAACGGAAATACGCATTTCGTACTGTTCCTGTGGCAAGTCCAGAACGTTGTTTTTCGCGTTTATAACTATTAAATCATAATTGAGAACGACTCTGTCTACAGATAGACTTATTATTAGCGATTCTTTTAACTGAACGAACGAACGGAATGATCTTTTATGACCTCGTGCGTATACGAGTTTGCTGAAAGAAAGGTAAGAAAAGTTGACTTTTATTAATTGGATTAAAATAAACAAATTGATCATTAAAACAAGCACTCTCCTTTGATTCCCATTACATATGACAATAGAACTGATTTTGCAATCAATAACATTGTTTTTGTACAATATTACAAAATACTGCATCACATTTTGCAACAAGGGCCAAAAATGAGGTCCCTATAATACTTTTGTTTGTTGTTTTTTCGTCACAATCAGTTAAAAAAGGCAGCCGAAGCAGCTCATAGTGCCCAATAACAATGAATGCCGATATTTTTTTCTATATCCTTTCAAATTTTTATTATTTTCTAGTTATTAGATTAATTATTGAAGAATAAAAGATTAGCACTAACGCAATAAAACAATCCATTAATTGTAGACTGAAGCGCTAAGCGCTGTAGGCCTGCAACTTACGCACTCGCCGACTCGCCTACACAACGGCTTCAAAAGGCCCAACAACTCAGATCGGCCCAGGACCCCGCAACGGCTAGGGCCGGCCCTGCGTTGGACAGCATTCCTCTGCCCAGATACTAAAAAAGATGGCAAAAAAAGTTGGACTTGGAGACCAGTGGACTTAAAACAACGACTCATGATACCAAGTTGTTGGTTTTTGCAAGCTGAATCCAATGGTGACAACAACAATTTGATTACTTTAATTTTTCAATTTGAAAAAGCCAAAAACCCCATTCTTGGGGGTAAAAGTAGCCTTTACCCCACTTTGGATGTGTCGATCTAGCCGGTTTACGAACTCATCCAAGATAACCTAGTTTTACATGTGTGTACAAAATTTTGTCACCGCATTGGACGATTTTTACGAGAGTAATCGTGCTAACAGACACTCAAAAATGAAAATTCTATTCCCCATATAAGCCCATGTTAAATTTTGAAACAAATTGTGATTTTTGGGGGTAAAAATGCATTTCCGTGATGAACTCACTTGATATCCAGAAAGTAGACATAAAAAGCTATCAATTGATATAAAAATAAATATGATTGCTGAGGTTAACCAGAATGGATATTTTTCTCCATTCTGTAAAAACGTCGGTAATAGCTTATTTCTAAGGAAATTCGCTAAAATGGGCCCAAAACCCTACTAAACAGGTAAAAAAAGGTCGCCAGGTCTCAGGGCACGGGTGAGTAAATTGCACAGGGGCCCGAAAATCCTGTCGCCGGGCCTGTTCTCAAGTATGACTACAACTACGGCTAGCAACTGGAAATTAGTGCTAATTGATTTCAGTTTTAATTGACGGCACAACCACATAATACATCAGTGTTACACAGTTCTCGCTGGTTTCAACTGACAGATTGTTTTCTTGCATCTTTGTCTGCTGTGTGTACGGTCCTAATACTAAACAATACTAGCTGTTTTCTACAAAATATATGTACAGGGTGTCCGGAAATTATGGTAAAATATTTTAGTAATTGATAGTAGAGGTCAAAATAAGAAAAAAAGTTCATATGAACAAAGGTCCAAAAGTGCTTAGTTTTCCGTCTGTGTGTCTGTTTGTGATTTTTACATATTTAATGATATCTCACGAACCTTTAAACGTATAAACTTCAAACTTGGTATATGGATGACCACTATTAAGACCTATTTTTTTAAGAAGTATCAAATTTATACTTTGTACCATTTCAAAATGACGACAATTTTTTGTTTTCAAAGCTAAATATCTTAAAATCTGTAAATTTTAGAAAAATTATACTAAAGACAAAAAAGTTGCAAAATTTAATCTAATTAACGCTGATGTTAAGATTATGATGATCGGACTACTAATAATGGAGAAATTTTAACTCTTCTGAATAAAAACATGGTCCTTTAGACCATACTGTCGGAAATTTGCATGATTTTTATTGAGAAAAGTTAAAATTTCTCCGTTATTAGTAGTCTGATCATCATAATCGTAATATCAGCGTTAATTGGATTAAATTTCACAACTTTTTTGTCTCTTGTACAATTTTTCTAAAATTTACGGTTTTTAAGATATTTAGCTTTGAAAACAAAAAATATTCGCCATTTTTAAATGTTACTGTACAACCGTGGGATGACTGCTGATCCTTTTGCCTTTATTAGAAGTTATTTGCTAATTTAAACCTGTTTAACCCCTCAAAAATTTTTTTGAATTTAATGAAGTTACAAATTTCTTTAGAGGTTGTGTTATTTTGTAATGTTGAAAAATATTTAGCTCACATAACCATAAATAATTGATGTGGGACAAGATTACTTACAATAACTTTAATTCCTAACCCCCAAAAAATGTTGACCATGATTAAATTAAAAGTAACATACTAATTATACAATTGTTTACTTTGCTGGTTTTTAATTATATTTTCCCCTTACAAATTAAGAACCACAGAACCAAGATTCATACTTTGAGACAAGTATGAGTCTTAAAAAGGTGTTGTGTTTGTATATCCTATGCTATAGCTAGAGCTACACATCTCACTGATTTTGGTATCCAACAGTATCTTAGAATCTCCCATCGTGCAATAAGGTTGTGTCTTCGACAATATGGATCTCAAATGTTTAACTTCTGAGGTTTCGCCCTAAATAAAGCTGGATTGACATTGAATGTGCACAATACACCAAAACTAATTATGTTTGGCAATTAATTCATACTAGAAAATAAGTGCTGCCCTGCAGATTTATAGTACACACATTCAATGTTTGGAGTCCCACTTTTAATATAAGTCTTAGCTGATAAAACTAAGTCGGGGTTTTTTTCTTGATTCCAACATCTCTTTAGGTCAAATTATTTGAGAAAAAAAGGGTCTCAGGCTCGACTATCGGCTAAATCATTCAAGTCTTCTGTATTCAAAATCAATGGTCTAGCCTTCATAACTTTTTCCCTCCTTCAAAAGTTCATGCCGAGCTCTTTCTAATGACACCTGAATTATTACAGTGGGTCCAGAACAGTGGGAGAAGTTTTATCACTAAATCCCTTACCATATCAAATATGAATATAGTTTGAAAAAACAAATTTCTAAAATTATTTTAACAAATAATCTATATTGTTTTAAATTTTAACTATCTCAATTTAAAATAGTAAGCTATTGATTGAATGTTTAATTCACCTTATCATTTTCTGAATAAGTAAGGTTTAAGCAGAATAATGCGGCGGAGAATAGACCCAAGTCAAAATAACCGAGTCAATATTAACTTCAATAACACAAAATCAAGGCCAGGCACCTAAAACTGAAGCTACCTACACATTTTGAGCTGATAACAGTCGAATAGCTGTCTAATTTCAGGTGAGTGTAGTTTTTGTCATAAAGGTGGATGATATTGAAAGTTACGCTTTTGATCATTAAAACTTTATTGGTAAATAGGCTGCAACAATTTTACAATATGAAGACACTCTAGAGCCACTACCACATCAAACACAGACATAAAAGACTACTGGTAATGTTACATGGAAAATCACAATTGAATACTGACTTTGTATGTACAACAGAGGGGGGAAGTGACATTACAAATAAAGCTGAGGGGGTCATAGGCAAAACAAATTGTTATACATAAATATTTAAAATAAAAAATTATATCAATTTTTTTATAGGTATCAAGTTATACTGAAAATGTTTCATTTAAGAGACACATTCAGGGTGAAGAAACTATTATAATATCCATATAACTGGAAAAGTCTGCTCCTCGAATTGTAAGAGGGCATAATAATCAAATAAATAAATGTAAAAATATATAAATTGGGTAAAAAATTAATTTTAATTATTTACAATCAAACCTTTAAATCTAAGTTAAGGAACAATTTTATCAAAAAGCTAATGTTTATTCATGTTATTGAATGGTAACCATCTAAAGTTATTAATGTTTTGATTTACTTTCTCCCCCCTATGGAGAAAGAATTGTTTTCATCAAAATTTTTGAATTTAGGTTGTTAGTGGAAATATTTGTTTTACTGCTCTCTGAATCCAAAAAAAAGTGGTTTTCGGAGAGATGTCTATCCGTCCGTGTGTGAATGTAAACAAAACTAGAGATTACACCAGTAGTCCCTCCCATTTTCACAAAATTTGGTATGTTGGTATAAAGCCATAATTTCTCCAGGCATTTATTTAATTTTTTGAATTTTTGATTTTGAAGGGTAAAACAAAATAAACCCCAAAAACCCATAAAAATCCAAATTTCCCAAAAACGGTTGTAACGATTTCAATAAAAACTTTATGGTTTGTAATGATTAAGATTCCAAACAAAATGATACCACCCTGTAAAAAATTCAGATTCAGAAATTATGGAGATTTTGTGTTAAAAATTCAAATTTGCTTAAAACTATATAATATTAGTAATTAACACCTTGACGATGCTATGCAATGTACAAACTGTTACGGCAATAAAGATTTTGATTTTGATTATTTCATCAAAATATACTTGCAATCATTACGTTTGGCTTGAAAAACTACATAATAATTTGGTAATTTGAATTAATACTCAACGTCTACTGGCTGCAGAAAGAAAATTTACATTTTGAAGTAAACACAGTACGTTGTCTAATGGAAGATATTTAAAAACCGACTTCTTCCTTATTTACAAACCAATTTTAATCAAACTTGGTATATATTTAATTGAAAATTTGTTTTAAATTATCGTAGATTTCCTTGTTTTACCTGACTTTACGGGAGAAAGCAAGTTATTCAATTTTGAAAGTCAAGATGTAAGAAGTTTAATATGCTAATCATGACTGAAAATGTTTTATTCAAATTGTTTAACATAACATTACAAACTCCTGATAATTAAAGCTAGTATTGTTATATTGTTAGTTAGATTTTGTACAGTAAATTTATGAGTCAACTAATTCTGTACATGCAGATAAGCCAGCTGATAGATAGTCATAAGGGGGGCAAGAGTAGTTTTCTATTCGCATTAATTACTAAAATAGGGATAGTAAATACCATTCACCAACAGAGGAGCCATCCTTTCGTAATGTTGAGATGAAGAGCATACCAACAATAGGCTCTATTAAATTTGGAACATATGCTGCAGTAAACTCCCGATTATCCGTGAGCAGATTATTCGCGGTGCAGATTAGCCGCGCAAGCTACAAAAAGCGAGTAAATACGTATTTATATAAAAATTAGACTGAACTGACAAGTTTTTTGAGTACAAAACACGTGCAGACTTTCTCCATCTACCGTAACGCGAAGACGATTTTCAATTACCACCTCGCGAAGAAGATGTTTGTCTACCACAACGCAAATACGACTTTCGTCTACCGCAACGCAATGATGATTTTGGTTAACTGCGATGTGACAACAATTTATCTTCTGCAAAATGATATTCGTCTACCGCGACGTCCATATTCGTACAACCCGACGATGATATTTTTTCCACTGCGGCGACAATACTGTCTACCGTGATAACGATATCCATTACCACGACGACGATTTTCGTCTATTGTGACACGATACTCGCCTACTGCGACGTTATAGGATATCCCCCCCTCCCCGAAATTAAATCTGGGTTCTGCCCTGACTGTATTAAATAAATTGATTTTTAATGTTGAAATTGTTTTTCTCTTTTATTCTCTCCCATTTTCAACACTTGCGGATTATCCGAGATTTTCGTTACCCGCGGCAGTCCCGTCACCCAATTCCGCGGATAATCGGGAGTTTACTGTATTTGTATCATGGCAAAATGAATTGCTTAACATGGTAATTTTAACATAAGTAAGTGATGCAAATGTGGCAATATTCTTTTTACAATAAAGCAAGAAGTGTATGTAAAAAAATAAACAAAAGATAAATTTATGTTATGATGTACTTATTGAAAATGCTACTTGATACTTTGGTAAGCATTTTTATATACAATGGATGTGTTACTTTAAAATGCAGTAAGACATCCACTGGGAAGAAATTTTACAACCCTCTGACAAACAAAACAGTAAATAGTTGGTTGAAAACATGCTTCTAACCCCAGTTATAGAAAAATTGCACATACACGTACGATAAGCACCAGTATAAAAATAAATACCCCATCAAATTAAGAAATCCCTCCTTACAATAAATTCCTACCACTCAACATTCATAATTTGTCATGTCATAAAAAAATTGTCAAGAGCAAAAACATCGACCAAAATTGGATTTCAACTCTTGATTCTTTTCGACCTCTTTTCAACTTTAAATCAAATCCCTCACTGTATAGAAGACTGAACAAGATAAAACTTTTTTAGCTACTATATTAAACTATAGAACACGTTGATTACAGTTCTATGATAACTACTTTTACTTACAAGATGAATAATTATTTACAATATTTTTAGACTTCCAATAAACCAAATTTTTCCCTGGCATTAAAGGTATGGATGGTCAAAGGGGGAATATCCCGTTATTAAAAAATGATTGAAACCAGACCCATTTCAAATTAGCCCCCAAAATTTAACAAAAATGTATAAAATTATTACATATAATGAATAATTAGATTATTCATGCCGTTATAATCAGTGATTATTAGATAAGCGTTATTAAATTTTAGCCTTTGGTTTATTTTCTCAGGAAATTCGCCTTCTGTAATTTTGACCAAAACATCATCAGCCGTGATCTGATCTAGAGTCATATCAGAAGTTACTACAGAGAGAACTGTGGTAACCACTCTGTGGTTCTGAAATTTTCCGGCCACAATACTAACGAGATATTTTATGCCCGTGATGCAACCAAGAGATTTTACGGATGTGTTGCAACCAGAATGCACCGGTTGTGATAAAAATTTTGGATTGCCAGCTACAATATGACAGAGAGAACGCCTGGCCCGATTTGTTTGGGCGTTACATAAACCACTTAGAAATCTCTTAGCTGCTTCCACCGAGAAATTATTTTACAGAATACGAACAAGAGATTTTTCAGAGGCGATATGATTATGAGATCAATTGTCTGCAATATGACCTAACGGACAGCGGAATCCGGATTTTCTACCACAATTTATATATTATGCAGATATTGCCAAGAAATCTGCTGGCCCCTATGGCGAAGAAATTTCAAAGCCGCGACACAAACGGTAGATTTCTTTGTCGATATTTTAGAGAGAGATTTTTCAGCCACAACAACGATAATGATGAGGAAACAACTATTTTGTTACTAAATACTGATTTCCCCGCCCTTTGGGCGAAATTTATGACATTTTTTCTTAAATTCACAACAGAGACACACCACGATGTACTCTATTTAAATTAATGTGTAACAATAGCCGGTAATCCCAGCTACACCATGATAGATTCTTCTCTTGCTGGAGGGGAATTAAATAACACCAACTTCAACTGGTATTAACAGATGTGCGTTAAAAACTGGCAAGTGCTGCATTCCGTTGTAAAGCTTTAGAACTATAATAACCGGACGTTTTGTTACAAACAAAGCAATCTAAAGCAATTTCAAAAACCATATGGGTTGATTGAATTAAAAGTCCTGTACGTAACAAAGGCCAAGAAATACATTGAATGTGACCACCAAGTGCACGGGAGACTCTAAGCTACAGGTTACCAAAATCAGTGAGTTTACTTTGTGTAGTTAAGTCTTTTGCTGTTACGGTAGCAAAAATATACAAACACATGGCCCTGCGTAATATTGGTTATGATTTAATAGATCTAGAATCTGGAGAATAAAATGTATTCATTCTGGACTTTGTGGTAACATCATGCATGCTGTAGCTGTTTACAATTTAGGTGAATACTTTACCCCAACAGATCACGAGAAAAAAACCTGCAAGGTGCTCGATTCATTAACTCAATCAATGAAGGAAATGTCACTCAAAACTGAAAAAGGTTCCATCACCATTCTGTAGAAAGAAATGTGGACAGTTTTGAATTAAAAATGCCTCAAAGAATTCATAAAAAAATAAATAACTAACCTAATAAAGATTAAACCTTACTAACATATTTACTAATTATTATTATGTGTAATTTTTTTTAACAAACACTGTGCAACTAACAATTACTTCTTCATCTAGAAAATCAAATTGAAGCCAGTGTTATTCATCCATTTAGAATCCATCCAGGTGAAGTAGGATTAACCAGCTAGTGTTGAAAAAAGTGTTGAAATTAGTGCCTAACAAAAACCCACAAATATCCAAGACTTAACCCAAATGTGAGATCAAAAGTATTGCTAAATTCAAATTCATAAAAAAGCTCAAATTTGCCAAAATATCTGGACAAGTAATCATCCAACAAGACCACTGTATACAACATTAAAACTTAAAAATCATCTTGATACTCTATATAATATAAAATTAACTAGAATATATTAATTTACAAAAAAAACTTTAAATGCAGGAAAACTACAACTATGGCTCGTTCATTCTCTATGAAAATATTTAGTTAATGGTAAGACTCATTTGTTTTATAGAAAACGGATACACTGCACTTCACAACAGCCAATAATACAAAGAATCTTCATTAGTTTCCATCCAGTCAAAACGCTCATATTGAGCGATTTACTAATTTTTTACAACCAACGACACATCTGACTGATGGTGAAAATAAAATGTCCCAGAACATCTTCAGGCAAGAAGAATAGCTTATGTCGGTCAATCTTGACTTGCCTACATCAACATATGCTGATAAGATTCTATGCTGTGCACATCAACTAACCTGAAACAAAAAAATTAAAATCAGTAAAAATTGCAATTTTAGGTACTGACACTAGTCTGTTCAGTTCAGAGCGATCTGGAGACATGATAAAAAAGTTAAACCTTAATTGTTTAGAAATATCATTTCATCTCTGTGAAGTAATTAAAACCATGTTTTTGATGAGACTACGTCAAATTTCAATCAATCAAAAGTCTTCCCAAGACAATAACTGACTGCTAGATTTACAGTAAAAACCTTTGGGGCACGATTGGACTGTGTGGTTTTGGTAGGGACATCAGTATAGTAGATGCAGAGCGTAAATGCACACCTCCAAACAGGTAGTCGGACCATCCTAATCTTCTGTTTCTAAAGAATGCCTTGTCTGTTTGATAGGGGTAGCCAGTGGGACAATCAAAATTCGCCAAATAAAGGCAATAGAAACAAAATAACTGATTTTTCAATATTTAAGTCTATGAGTTGCGCAGAATTTTCTTGAAATGCAGTCGGATGCCTGCCTGCTCCCCAGTACCCGACCCTAACAAAGGCACTGTTCGTCAACAGGGGATTAGGACGATCCGGCTACCTACTAGGAGCTGAGTGTTTATGTTCTGCATCTGTAATACCAAAA
Source organism: Flexamia atlantica (assembly GCA_035578135.1). Classification (NCBI taxonomy): domain Eukaryota; kingdom Metazoa; phylum Arthropoda; class Insecta; order Hemiptera; family Cicadellidae; genus Flexamia; species Flexamia atlantica. The sequence continues at coordinate 1,689,547 of JAQJVK010000012.1, read as the reverse complement.
ATTCAGGATTGAAGGTGATTAAATACCTGCCTCTATGTGAAACAACCCAGTTGAAGTAACCAGCATTATGTCCAGCATAGAGTGCATAATTTGCAGCCAACAGTGCTTAATGTCAATTTCAAATCATTTGATTCCCAGAAGAAAAAAAATAAGAAGCTTGGTTAAGCAAAAATTAAATGGAGCAAGTTTAAACTAATTAATATACAAAGACCTGTTATAATTAGGCATAACAAAACCTTTGTTTTTATCAACAATTATAATTTATATTAGGGACTTTCTTTTGACCATAAAATAAAGGCCCTGTTGCATCAGACCTGCTTACTCAGCGAATTTCAAATTCTTAACACTTTGAACCCTGGGTGCTAAAATCTCTTTTTACGTACGTTACTGGCCAATTTTGGGGTTCAAATTAAAATTCGTAGCTTAAAACATATAATTGTTACCCATATAAATTATATATCAAAATAAAGAGAATAATATAACCTTTCAAAAGATATAAATTTTATTACAGTTACAACATACAAAAATTTTAGGATTCCACATAAAACGGACTTAAAAAAATGAAGAAAACAAAATTGCAACAGTAGTCACGTACATCACTCATATCAAATATATCTCTCATATTTTACTTTAAACATGACAAAAACATTACGTAATAAAATAATAACAAATCTTATAACTAACTCAGACTCAAAACACTTGTAAATAAGTGAAATCACATTTTATTGGTCGCCGACACAAACGTAAACAAAGTCAGCCATTACTGCAGACAACAAAGCGTCGTCAGCCGGTGACGCAAAGGATCAGCTGTAGACATTTGGATTTATTTTTCTGCTGCTAATTAGATGGCTTTTTCGAGACCTTTGGATACTATAATCAATGCCAGATGATCAAGGAAGAGTTCCCTCGCAACGACTAGCGAAAATACGTCGAATATACGTTGCTATGGAATTTAATTTCGCGGCCCGACCCATACTCGGGCTTCGTACACGGCGACATATGCCATGCCCCGAGCTATACTCGGGCTTAGGGTTCAAAGTGTTAAATAGATAATTTACATGAAGTAACGCATGTAGACGTATAACTGGTATAAAAAAATTAAAAAGAGCTGAAAAATTGTTGGGTTAAACAATGTGGACAACTGGACAATTCACACTTACTACTGTACAGTAGGGGTGTGCGAATATTCGAACTTCGAACTTTTTCGAATCGAATATCACGATATTCGATTCGATTCGAGATTGCAAAGAAGTTCGATATGACCGAATCGAATATTTAAAGGACTGGCAAAAAATCAAAAATAGGTGAAAACGTTCCCATTTTCAAAATGAAAGTACGTTTTTTAGTTGCAAACAACTACGAATCCATTTTTTACATCAGAAACATGCGGCCTCACGTGGATCTGTCGTCTGTCCACGTGATGAATGCGGCCTCACGTGGACAGACGACAGATTATAGCTGCTGTAAAATAATACTGACATCGCAGTTTTGCCACCAAATTCCCTCTGCCATGTTGATCAGTCAGTTCTTAGGTTAATATACTGCACAATACCCGACGCGACAACGAATTTTTTTGTAAGATAAATTATAGTATCACAGCTTTAAATCATATAACAAATTATAGTTCATCCTTCATCAGTTCTGTCTCGACCAGTATCCGATACCGACGAAACATCAGTTGAGTTGTTGATTTGGTAAAAGAGAGAATTAATTGCAATCAAGACCAATCAGAGTTCACCGATGACCGACAGTGTCCAGAGTCGTATTCAGTTGCCAAAACGAAATATCCCGTAAATACCCCATAAATAAATAGTCGTGTTGGTGTTTCGTACGACTTTTTCAGGCCGTAAATATCTTAAACGGAATCCGGGATCACCATCGCTTCCAACTTTGATACGATGAAGTACAATAATTTTGGGCTGGCAAAGAGTTGGCGGACATGTTCATTATTTTGTCTTTTCGTTTTCGAATTTCGTCGTCACGTCGTTCTTAACTTCGTCTGCTTTTGCTTTTGAAGTTTAGTTGTTGTTAATAACTCGAGAACGTCTATCGCGTGTTTGTTTCAATCACTCAGATTTCTTTATTTTTCAAATAAGCAATTACATAGAAATAGAAACGTTGAATGATCAAAAATTGGTTTTATTTTGTTGAAATCTGACGAATCAGGCGGAGCGTGTTTTTTCAATACGTGATAAAAATGGTCATTTTTAGATAACGTACAATGTTGGTTTGACAACTTAAGCCTAATTAATGGGTTTGCTTGCTGTTTATAATGTAAAACAAATAAACTTTGTTGTAAGTAAATGGCAATTGTAAATTATCTTAAAATTTAGGTTAAGTTTAGTGGTCTGACTTATTATTATTTTATAGTATATAGTATTACTTTAGGAGAATCAAAATCTTTGTTCTCAGGCATTAATGCACAAATAAAATTGTAAGGCTTTCTTCAAATATGAAGTAGTTGGTGAACCAAGTTTTATATGTAATTCTTTGGTCTAATCCCTTAAGCCTAGTCCCTGATCAAATAATTTATTGTTTTATTAAAAGGAAAAGGAACAAAGGGATGCAGAGGCCTAAAAGTGAGCAAATTTAGGTTGCAGTAGAAAAGGAATTGTTAAGTAGCCAAATCCTGAAATTGCTACTATAGGCCTAATGATGCTTATTCAAATGAATATTACCTATGCTTAAGGGGAATTAATAAATTTCTAAATTCTTAACAATTGATTAGTTGTACCTTTGTGTACCTTAGTAATTGATATTTGACCTATATTATTTTGACTTGTTATAATGCTATTAATAATTAAATAAGATAAATACAGGGAGGGGAGGGAGAAAGTAAGGACAAGAGTAAAGAAAACACAATGAAATAACACTTTTGTTTTGATAACATTATATTAATTATTGAATAGTTGCTAAAAAATGCTTGATAATTTGCTGAGTATACAGGTTTGCTGTGAAAGGGTATTTATACTTACATGCTGTGATTTAAAATTTGATCTCATTTGAACGAATAACCATTGACATAAATATTCGGTTCGAAAATATTCGATATTCGGAATAGTTATAAACTATTCGATTCGATTCGATTCGAACCAAAAAATCACTATTCGCACACCCCTACTGTACAGTATACTCCTGATTATCCGAGGACATCAGGACTGAGGCTGCTTCGGGATACCAAGAACTTTTGATAATAGGAAGGTTACTTTTTAATTAGAGAGTTACAGGACACGACAATAGCTAGTGTAATAGGCCTACTAGTTAAATATTTGTTTAATCAATATTAGAGTATGTAGAACAGTAAAAAGAAGATCTAGTCAACAAATTATTTAAATAGTTATTTAAAAATAACAATCACTTACAACATAGTCACAAAAACAAGAAAAATCGGCATTCGTCGTGTAACATCTATTTTGCAAACGTTTGGTTATGGTGGAAGCTCACTGCCGCAGGGCAAGGATGAATCTGGGGCCGATACACAGAGAAACAATTTTTTCTTTGGATGATACGAATGTCACGGTATACTTATGCTATCGGCATGACACATTTCTACATCACTCTCATAAGACCTTATGTGGCTAATAGTTTGCCGAATATTTGGGCAAGTCAAATTTGCCTTAGTTAGTCAAGAGTGAATCCCACCTTTCATCCAGCATAAATAAAGCAGCAGAGGTGGGTCAGTTTGCCTACTTGCAATTTTGATGTGAAACACAAATCTAGGTTATCGTGGAGTATTTGTATCCTAAAATAATACTTTGAATGATTATTTAAATTATTAACTTAAGTAATGAATAAATTTTAATAACGTTACTATTATGTTCCGACTGAAAATATAAATATTTTAGTTTAGAACAACCTCGGATAACCCGGAGTCTCGGATAACCGGGACTTGGATAATCGGGAGTGCTGTATAATGAACTGTACATGAAGAGGAAGATTTCTTGTAGTCTTTAGGGTGCAGTGAATGGTCCAGTGTGCACCTTAGAGAGCACGATGTTCAGAGCAATTAAAGCTTTTGATGTGGCTGGAGCGATATTCGCCCAAGTGTCAACATAAAAGTTCCATATTTATATTAAAGTTAAGTCTCGCTGGGCTTGACACAACCTGCCAGAGTTATCTGATAAATTCTATCACATAGTTCCACAGCACTGATGAATCAAATGTCAGCACCTGACAAAACTTCAATAGTTAGAAATAGAGAAATATCATCAGCACATCAAAGAAGAACTTAACTTTGCCAAGCGATGTATTATGTATCCTTTCTTAGCAAGGAAAGGATCAAAAATTCCTTATAACATACTAAATTAAACTGATTCCAACCTTCAGATTCCACCTCCTTTGTGGCACTTTCTTCTTTTTCTTCTTCTCCTCCTTCTTCTTTAGCCGAGTCATTATCATTTGAATTTTTCTTTTCAGGCGAACTGTTTTTTGATGATCTAGAATAACATACCAATCAGAGTTACTTTCCAATTTTCCAAACATTTTTAAAGTCAAACCTTTCATTGAAACTCAATCTCTATTGCCCTACTTTACATGCTCATTTGTTGTAAACTCTCCAGTTTAATCTTTGATCTACAATGCTGTATTGGACTTAAATGTGTAACAGGCATTTTTTTTCTTAGAGGTTATATACTTATAACTTCATATGTATCACAGTAACAACAAGAGCACACTTCGTTTCATGAAGAATTAGAGACATGGGGGTCAGTACCATTACAGTATTCAGCAAAAGTAAATCATGTGTCTGTTTGTATAGAGCTACATGTTAGGAGTAAAGCCTGGTTTACACGATGCTAAGTAGACAAGTATTGTGATCAAAATAACGTAAACATCGGACAGTATAAAATGTCAATGCACTTTTAAAATTAAATTAAATTTAGCAATTTGATTTAATTGCTTTCAAAAAGTTTCAACTTTTTCATATAATTTATAACTTAAGAAACAAATAAATTTCACTTAAGCAATTAAATTAAAGAACTTAATTTTTTAATAACTCGTCAAACAACCTGGGCTAAGTCCCACCTAGTCTGTTGAAAGGGAGTGTAATGGACAACAAAAAGTGGCAGAACTTTATTTCAGCTTCAGGTTCATCAATTTTATTGGATCTATTGAACAAAAATTATGGTTTCTACAGTAAAAATCAAACATTAAAAATTTTTAATTCACAAAGATGTTACCTTTTTTCATCATCACTGTCTGAAACTGCATCAGTCTTATTCTTTGAAAAATTTTTCTTTTCCTGAAAAAGAAGTGTTAATTAGAGAAATACAAAAGTGGCTGGTCAATATTTTAATCATGATGATTAAAAGAAGGGCCAGAAGCTAAACAGATTAGAAGAGGTTTTTATTTAGATAGGTTTCAAGGAAAGTGGGGGGAAAATATTGGACGAAAAGATTCAAACTGATGCCAATCTGAAATACAAAGATAAAATTAAAAGAAACAGCAGAAAGGCAAGGATGGTACACTGAAATGATGTCAGATGGCAAAATCCAACCCAGCAAGGTAACCTGGGTAATAAGCAAGGTAACACCTGGGGTTATTATCGGAACTGATAATAACCCCAGTTCCGAGTCTATTCCCAACGTGTGCGCAGATCTGCTAAATATATATGTTTTATGCGTTTTTCGTAGTGTCATGTGTGATGCAAAACTTTTCATATTTTTAATCAAGTGACACAGCTCACTGAAGAAATTATATCTGAGCAAAGAAGATAGTAACCTTGTGAAAAACTGTGTCTGTTACCGAAGATGGATTTGTGCCGAAACACTTTGACCATATTACAACTTTGGATAGAAGACAAAGTTTTAATTTTTTAATTTTGTTAGGGCCTAAGTAGATAAAATAGAATAATAGAATGAGAACAAAATACAAGTATGTATTTTGTTCATTTTTGAAAGTATGTTTTTGTAAACATTTTTGAAATGTCCCAATAATGACAAACTCGATTCTTAATTTAATGTTACACACATTCAATTAATTAAAGTTCACCAGGCTCTATTACAGTTACCACCAAATAAATTCAATTTTGATATCAAATAAAAACTTAAAACTGATTAATGGAAATAAATACTGTTACAAATTCTACAGAAATAATAAACTGTTTCATTACCTTTTCAAGCTTTGAATCAGTATCAGGTTTTACTGAATCTTTCTTGGTTGTTTTGCTTGAATCTTTACTTTTTTTTATATCCCTCGGTTTAGATTCCTCTTCACTAACAATTTCAAAAGATTTATCACAATTTTTTTCTTTGAGACTTTCTTTGTCAGTTTCAGACTGTTGGTCTTCGTTATGTGACTTGTCTAAACTTTCATTTATTTTGGAAATTTGAGCTCTAGTTTCATTTTGGTCATCAGAATCATCACTCCAATTATTAACATTTTCTTCTTTTCCATTAGCCTTTTCTGACTTTGATTCTGCTGATTTGCCGTTTAATTCCTGACTTGTCGTTTGAGCAGTCGGTGCATTATCTGCTCTAGAAACCTCTCCATCCACGGCCATACTGGTATCACCCCCTCCAGCCTTTCCACTTTCAGCATCTTCTAAACCAGTTAATATTTTCCATGGTTTTAAATGGGACTCTAGAGTCTTTTCAATGTGGTCATAATTAGAATGAACACCACTTATTAACTGTTTTATTTTATTCACACAATTAATTACATCTTCATAGGATTTTAGATTTTCAGTATTGATTTTCTTCTTGCTAAAATTTGTTGCTCTAACAGATATTAATGTTCCGAGTTCAGAAATGTCTTTAACTATGGTAGTTAACCACAAAATCGCTAATTTTATCCTCTTCTTTACTATTATATCTTCGGCATTTGTGTTAGCATCTTCAGAATCTGTTGCTACTTTTTTTCCTTTTTTTGGTTCATTATCAGAATCTACACTCTCTTGTTTTTTAGTTGGCTCTTCTTTTTCTGATTTCTTCTTAGATTTTTTAGAACTTTTAGTAGAATTATCTTCTTCACTTGACTTGTCAGAACTTTCTGCTTTTTTCTTTGAAATTTTTCTATTTTTCTTCTTGTGTTCATTGGATGAGTCTTCACTCGATGAATAGTTTTTCTTTTTAGGTTTTTTCTTCTTTTTCTTTTCATCACTTGAGTCATCTGTGGAATCAGCCCTCTTTTTGGCCAATTTTTTCTTCTTTCTCTTTTCATCTTCAGATGAATCATCATCTGAACTATCTTTCTTCTTGGATTGTCTTCTTTTGACTTTCTTCTTGTCAGAATCGGAAGAATCATCAGAATCGTCTTTCTTTTTCTTCTTCTTTTTCAGCTTGCTTCTTTTACTTTTACTATCTGATTCATCTTCGGAACTGGACTGAACAGACTTTTCTCTTGCAACTCTGGAACGCCTAATAGGTTTTTTATCTTCATCCGACTCTGCATCTGAGCTTGAATCTTTTCTCCGCCTTCCAATACTACCATTTAAATTTTTACTAGCTGATTTTACTCTTGATTCTCGCTTTTTCCTCTTAGGTATAACTTCAGGTGATGAACTATCTCCATCTGAACTTCTTTTTCTTTTTTTTGTTGATGTTTCATCCTAAAGCAAAAAAGAAAACAACTAACTACGATAATTAATTGAACTTGTGTTATCTTATTTGAGTTGAAAATATACAGAATTTTGTATTCTCTGGATTTTCAGCCTGAAAATGTAAGTTAAATCAAACGTAAGACCCTTTGATAGTCCTCAACTTGATTTTACTGTCTAGTAGACAATCTAGGAAGCCAAGAAATAATAATTTTTTAGCTCAACACAAGGTTCAGAGGTGACCTTAGATTTTGCAGACTAAGGTGAAATTCGGTAGAGAGTCGTCTTTTCTTTTTGATAAGGGTGCAGAGGTACAAGCAGATATAACAGTATTATTCAAATCACAATTATATCATTAAAACAAAACCAAAATTAAATTTAAAAACACATCCATCAACCCAATTAAGGCAATTATTTTCGGTTTAAAGGTTTTTCATTATTTATCTCAAATAAATCCAGAACTAAATATTTTGCTAAATTTTATTTACAAATATAAATAGCTACACTTCATGTTCTGGTGTAGGTATTGGCAGGTATCCTTAAACAAAATTATTAAGAGTTACCTCACTTGAGGAATTCTTTCTTGATTTTCTTTCATTAGCTTCTTTCTTTTTTGCTTCCAATTTTTCTAACCTTTCCTTGATCTTTTTTAATCTTTCCTGTTCTTTCTCCCTGGAAAATGTTAGAAAAAAATTAGCTAGGCTATATGTGAATTAGAATTAGACATTCTTGAAATATATAACAAAAGGATAGATATTGAGAAATTAAGGGTAACTACATATAACCAAAATAATAATGTATGTAATGTCTACGTGGACAAACAACGAAAAAATCCCTTCAAATAATGTACAGTAGACTGATGATTATCAGTGGACCGGTTAACTGAAACCTCTGAATCTGAGCTGGTCATTTGAAGAAGAAAATTAAAGTATGATTTCTTTGTGAAGACCTGGAAGGTCAATAATCAGCTAGTGTAATGCTTTAAATATATTTTTTAATTTTAGCGAATTTCCCCTATAGGGAAGAAGCTATTACCGTAGGTCTCATGGTAAGACTTAAGCCCGAGACCATGATAACTTTTCGTTTTGGGGCCACCAGAAGCAAAAAATACCATTCGTTCGAATTTTTATATATCTGTGTCTGTCAGCACGATAGCGGCCGTAAATATGGACCGATCTTGATGAAATTCGGTCCAGACATGTAAAGTGGTAATCAATTGGATGAGTTCGTAAACCAGCCCGATCGGACCACCGGGAGGGGGGGGTAAAGGGGGATAAACCCCCCAAAATGGGTTTTTTGAGTTTTTCATATAGAAAAATAAGAATAATCAAATTTTGACCAACACCATTAAATTCAGCTCGTAAAAACAAACAATTTAGTATTTTGAATCATTGCTCTATGTCCATTGGTTACCGAGATATTGAAAGTGGTAAACACAGTACATTGTCCCAATGTTAACCTTATGGGAAATAATTAAAATTCTATATCTCGCTTATTTCTCAACATATCTTGATAAAACTTGGTTTGGGGCTTCATCTAGATGAGATTTAATGTATTTTACTCTAAAACCCCCGAAGTTTCCATTTTTGTAGCAGCAAACCTTCATACTTATTCCCCATGTTATCCTTATGGGAAATAAAATAAATGCTATATCTTCCTTATTTTTTGACATATCCCTGGTAAACCTCGGTTAATGGCTTCTTCTAGTTAAGGTCTACTAAATAATGAATTAATATCAACCAAATTAACGGACCTGTTGCAGCAAACCTGCATACTCATTCTCCATGTTATTCTTATGAAGCTTACAAAAACATGTCAAATCTCACTATGTTGGATTGAAATATGTTCTTTTGCATTTGAAATTCGCTGAGTATGCAGGTCTGCTGCGACGGGGGTATTTTTCTATTATCTTAATTGTACACTTTAGTTTACTGTTTATATTATTACTACTACTTTATTTGTTACATTATAGTCTTGGTAGTACACTTACATTATAAAACGTTTTGCATTTCTTGGGCATTTTTATTTTTTAATATCTTGGAACACCATAGCAATAGCCCTTAAATTATCCAAGAAAAAAATCCGGGACAAGAAGACCCCTGGGATACAATTACCTTGGATAACCGGAAATTTATTGTGATACAGTATTCTAGAACTAAAAGTCAGAGCTCTTAATATGGGCTATGATTTTGAAAAGTGTATTCAGATGTGCTCCTGCGGGGGGGGGGGGGTTAGGTTCCGAACATTTGAACAAAACTTCCTATAGCCTAAATATATTTGTGGTGAAATGTATAAGAATTTGCCTTAACGTTGATTCTTTTTTGATAGATTATAATTTTTGATTGTTGTGATAACAATCCCCATAGAAAGTGTTCATAATCGATACTTTCTATTTTGCATCAAAGTCTCCAACTATAGTTTTAATTGCAACCCAACCCAAATACCTTTATAGTTATAAAACAAACGGCTGTTAAAATGAAAAAAACCTATTAGATGTTAATTTTTTCAAAACAAAATCTATTTAAAATGTTTTCAGTCCTACCCAATATTTTTGCACCAATCAGCAACAAAATCTCCTTAAAATTTAATATTCTATCTAGATATGGAAGTTTTATCAAAAGATCTAATCAATTGCAAAATTTTTAAATTTAGGGATCAAATATGTTTATTCATTGAAAATTAAAAAAAAATTTTTTACCTAAAAGTACTAAACTAAATATTTACGACCTAAATATTTCTGTGAGATGCGGGATGTTTTTATTCTTTGACCCAAAGAATTATTTACCCAAGTTTTCCTTGGTTTCTGTGAAACACCCTGTATATTACAGAACTTCCCGTTTAATTTTAAATGTTTATTTCTGAACATCTAGTTTGCATAAATTAATATTACAGGGGTTTGGATTAGCGGTGTTCACTTATGTAAGAAATAATCTGATTTTACTTTAAATATACAAGGACATAAAACTTTTTTTCAGTTTACAGCAGTAATAAAACATTGATATTGGAAAGTTTCACCTACTTTCCGATTGCATTGAGTTGCTGAGCGCCCCAGCAGATAGTCCGGCAGCCGAAGAGAGGTCGGGGGTTGCAAATGTAACACTTCCAGTCATCGTTCTCCAGGTCAGCCAGCACTGACGCCTTCAAGTTCTGTTTTGTACATTTCTGAAAAAGATTTTTATTTTTAATACTCAGTTCTTTTAGGAGCTTCCCTTAAAAGTTCTCCAAACCAGACATATTTGGTAAATTTTCAATTTGCATTTTTATTTTCTTTTATTTTTATTGAAAATAGATACATTTAATTTCATGAAATGTATCTAATAATATCTAATGTATCATACTTGGTAAATTTTTAATTTGTTAATGTATCGCATCTGAAATTAGATGAAACTACTTTTTAAACATTCAGAACATATCTTAAGATTCTTCCAGATTATTCCCTCTGACTTTCTTCCACAGTGGAAAAATACTTTGGTTCCGCAAATGAAAATGGGAAAAATTCTTATTCTTATTCTTTAAAATGATCGATCATCTCTCACCTGACAGAAGGCGCAGTTGCAGGCGGAGCAGAGGTAGAGGGTTCCGCCCTGGCCACACCACCGGCAATACTTGTCATCCCCGTCCTCGTCCACCGAGAAACTTCCGTCTCCGTAAAAATTGTAACACGCCTAGAACAACCAGTGTCAGTTGCTTCAACGCTTGCAGCTTTCATAAGCTTCAAAATTTCAAAATTATTCTTCCCAAACAATGAACATTGAAAATAAGTGAGCCGTAAAATTTATGTAGACTATAGTCTACATTATTATGATATATCATAATAGTTATTTATGTATTAAGAGCGTAAAGTAGGTTTTTCTTGCTTGAGCTAAACAGTTACCGCGTGATGCGTAACAGAGCGCGGTATTTTTAGCGAAAGCGAGAAAGACGCTTTACACGCGAAATACATACTAAATTTTTCCTACGACTGCAGTTTTAAATTACCAAACGATAAATACAATCACAGTTACTCACGTCCATTGTAGCTGAATGCGCCAATATGATTTTGAGGTTACAAACAATGAATAAAAATAGACTTTTACAAGAACAAACACAATTAATTGAATACATATTTCAGCTTATAAATAATAGGAACACGAATTCGACATCACTTATTACACCCATTGTAGCTGAATGCGCCAGTTTGAGGTTATAAACGAGTCGGGCTCAGTTGGAAGCGGATGGGAGCGAGCGCGCCGAGTAACAATGCAATCAGCTGGCGAGCGTTAAAGTAATCATGTGGCAAGCGGTAAAGACTTTAATGCTCGCTCCAAAGACTTTCATAGACATTATCACTCACTCCTCAGTAAACAGCTGTTTTACGATTGGGTTTCGGTGCATAAACTGATTCTTTACGCGCGGTTGTTGGAAAAAATATTTAAATTGCTGAAAATTTCAGTTGTAATGTTATTGAAAACAAATTTCATGTAGAAAAATACCTTAATTTTGATGATTAAACTTACATCCATGGGTGGATGTATTTATCAACAAAGCAAAAAAGTCAAGAGTATTTAGTTTTAAACGACATCATGAAAGTATTTCATTTCTAGTTGAGTTTTAAGATGCTTTGACTCACACTAGAAAAGATTTTTAGACTCACACTAGAAAAGATCCTTAAACTCACACTAGAAAGGATCCTTGGACTGTTTTTTAAGAACAAAGGATGCTTTGTTTTCACTGGCTACTTGTCACTTGCACTTGTCTTTGTGACCTCAGATTAATCCTATCTATAACTTGCTAAACCTAGAGTATAAAGTAACTTTAATCCAATGTGATTTAATTACCTCACATACGAGGACTTGTAGCGCTCTGTGAATAAAAATGTCCTTTCCTTTATGGATGTCCTGAGCAAGCGATACAGAACAAACTGTGCAGACTAGTTTTTCATCTGTCAGCTTCTTGGCATCTAAAAAATTTAATAACAATATGCATCAAGAACTCAATCAATTATGGATATCTTAACCTCTTGAAATCCATGCCCGCGTATACATGGGATACCCAAATCCCGCCACTGGTCCACGCCCGCGTACACGCGGGATTGTGGCCTTGATTCAAACTTGGCGCTCTTTCCGCCACAGGAGAAGTCAGAATGCTTCGGTTACGTTTGGGAATAATCAGGCTGTATCTAGGATATTTTGTTTTGCGTATTAGCAGTCTGCATCACTGAAATTCTACAAGTTGCTTTGTTGACAGCTGGCCCAACAGCTGTCAACAAAGTCATTTCGTTATAAATATAAATACAATATTTATAACGAAATATTGTATTTAAATGTTGACAAACTTTATTAGAAATCACATTTCATCGTCGATTCAATTAATTGTTCAACTTAATAGGTGTAATATTTCAATTAAACATAGTAAGTAATTTTCTAGTATAAAATATATATCAATTATTATTTACATTTTTGGACTTTTCCTTTTGCTTCTTTTTTTCGAAAGCAAAAGGAAAAGTCCAAAAAATTAATAATAATTACAAATCCATTGCTATTATGAAGTTTAAAAAAAGGTATCAGTGTCTGTGTAACGGGAGAGGGCACTCCGCAAACTGAGACGGCATCTCTGAATTGCATATAACGAGGTACCAAAAAATACCTCGGGGGTATAAATAGCTTTACGAAATTCCTGGAATGAGGGGCATAAAGTATGGAGCCGGACACGACCGCCGACACCCATTATGTCTGTTTATTTTAACATAAAAAACACGTGCGGAGGAAAACTCCGCATGCGCCCGCTCGAGGGTTAACATGTACAGTAGACTCCCTCTTATCCGGACACCTTTTAACCGCACTACACTCCTCGGAAGTGGCATCCTTTTAACCGGACCATTTATATCAACACACGGGCTTTTTTAGTAAACTGGCTTTCAGATCAACTGTGATGTAACAGCATGGTGTTTAGAAAAGAAAGGTGTGTGCACAGTCAGCTGGTGTGACGTAGTTGGGCTCAAAAGACAAGCGGTATGACGGCAGAACTCAGACCGTACACACTAATATTTTGATTGAGTTGTATTAACTAATTTGTATTTTAATCGTTATAAGCGCTAATTGCGTAAGCCTAACTACGTCACGCCTTCTGACCCTGCACACACCTATCTTTTTTCCTTACACCACGATGCAACACGCGTCGTTTCAAAGTAAACAAAGCAGACTTTTTAAGTTACCAAGGTTTCTGGTGAATTTCAGGAAATTTAAGCATTTTTTCCGAGTTCCTGGAATGAAAATCTTCAATAAGAGCCCTCTTCCACTATCCTATGACATGCCAGACACCAATTTCTAGGCAAAAATTTTGCTTGAGCAATTACACATGTACATTCTTTGACTTTGATTTTTAAACAATTATTTACTGAGCCTAGTTCTACTATTACCTATTGTTCTTTTTATTCTATAAAGTATTAGACAAATTTAATTGAAACTCTTGTATAACATTTTATAATTGAAACATTTTAATGACCAAGATGTTTGGTACACATTGGGTACCAAATAAAGAAAGACATAGGCCTACTAAGTTGCAATTTATGTCCTAATATTAAATATTCGTGGCTTAAAATTTAGACATTTATTTATGTATTCATCTACCCTTCATTCAATTAAGGCAGCTTGAGGCATTGAAAATAAGTTAAAAACACAGTGAATTAAGTCTAAATGTTTGTTAAAGCAATTGAAATTAATAACAATTTTACCTGGCAGATATTTTTTCCTGTATGCCTCTTCGTCTGGAGAAACTTTTATTGTTAATGTTTCCCCAGGTATCCGAATAATTTTGTCATCTTCTCCACCCATGCTGGAACACAAGAATGCATAACAATGTAAGATACAAATGTATGGTTATTAGCAAACAACATATGATATATTTTCAGCGAACTTTATAAAAAGCTGGCCAAAAAACCATCAGTAAGGGAAACAGGTAGTAATATACATCTGCATAATTGGTAACAGTTGGCAACAGCTGTTAAATATTCATCATAAAAAAAGCAAAAGTATGTTAGGCCTATAATCAAGATTTTTTACAGTAATTTCAATAATAGCTTGGAAGGCTGTAAACATTGATTTCTGTATCAAGAAAAAAATTGATGGTCCAAGCAATGCCAATTATGAAGCCAATTAGCACATTCTGACAGATTTTTGGTAGTATAGAAATTTAAAACAAGTATTTTTTTATACTCTCTTTTGGATTAAAGTTATGACGTTTAAAAAATAAAATCTTTTTTGACCCTTTACCAAGTTTTAGCCCAGTGGAAGGTAAAAAAAGTCCCATTTAAGGACGTTCATCTTTAACGTGAAATCATATTCCAAGCGCAGTCTCTAGTGACGAGTGCCAAACTAATTTCATAAGTGAACATCCATTTAAGCAGGAGGTCTACTTTTAGGTACTGAATAAAGTCAATGCTATAACTCTTTATAGTAACTAGGAATTCCCTAAAAAGTTTTGAAAATCGCAGCCTTAGGCTATTTTGATAGACAACTTTTGAACCCTTAAGGCTGGCTGCATACCAGACACCACCATCAGCTGAATTTTTCCTGGTGCAGGCTAACCAGAGCACAATAATCATAGCCTATACCCTGATTTTCGAAAGAAGGTGAGCGGCGCGGCGGCGGCGGAGCGAGCGCGCGGCAGTAAAATCATTCCTATTTAAATCGCTGTAGAAACGTAACAAACGCTGTTAAAAATTTGCGGTCCACTTTATTCCAATGGCCAGTTAATTACCTTATCAGGACTGTTTTCAAATAATTTTTAACGTATATCGTTTAGTTTATACTGTGAGTTATATTATTAAAAACACGATTTACGAATTAAAAAAGTCAATTCTTTCTGTTTGATTTATGATAACTCTGCTTAGAAGCATCGAGGAAAATATTCCTGTACAGAACCTTTAGTCGACTTTCTTGGGAACAATATATCAAAATTTGAGAGTCCTGTGATAAATATTTACGTCGTTATTAATTTATTTCTAAAGTACTGTTATCTCAGCTATTAAACTACTTTGATGAATGAAATTCAGTAAACAATGTCTTTGAATGAAATATAGGTTAATTCCGTCGCAGCTTTATGTTTTTATTGGAATGGTTTCTCATAATCGATTAATACATAAACGATAGTTTTACTGTGAGGCAGCATAGGAGGCAGAGCGCAACAATGACTGTTGAAGTACAGTCTGGACCTAGTGGACCCATTTTATTTGCGCGCCACTGCATGTCTCAGTTTTTCTCTTTTAAACAATGCCTTCTTCCAGATGTAGAATTAATTGTAAAAACAATGCCGATTTACCAACATTGAACAATAAGGAACCTTTCAGTTCCTCCGAACTGGATTTACTGTGTGTGTTGGAAGCATGTGCACCATTGTTGTTGGTCAGTTGCTGTACCTCGAAAAGATCGCGCTCGCCCGAGCAAGGTTGGTAATTAATTTAAATTATCAACTGATTACGGATTTATCTAGTAATATTAAAGTAATTTATTAACTGAATATTGATTGTGGAAACTATCTACTGCCATTAAAGGAAAAATGAAATGAAAATCTCAATTAACAAAAGAGTTAACAGTTCTTTAGAAATAAATTAATAACAACGTAAATATTGATCACAGGACTCTCAAATTTTGATATATTGTTCCCAAGAAAGTCGATTAAAGGTTCTGTACAGGAATATTTTCCCCGATGCTTCTAAGCATAGGTAGTTATAATAAATCAAACACAAAGAATTGAATTTTTTAATTGGTAAATCGTGTTTTTAGTAATATAACTCTCAGTATAAACTAAACGATTTACGTTAAAAATTATTTGAAAACGGTGCTGATAACATAGTAGACTGGCCGTTGGAATAAAGTCGACTGCAATTTTTTAACAGCGTTTTTTACGTTTCTACAGCGTTATGAATAAGAATGTTTTTACTGCCACGCGCTCGCTCCGCCGCCGCCGCGCCGCTCACCTTCTTTCGATAATCAGGGTATACCATACATTAATCAGATTTTACAACAAGCAACAAGCCATATCATAACTTGGCGACTGAAAGTATAAGCTGCAGGGTCGGATTTAAGCATAGCCGCCATAGCGCCTTGGGGCCTGCACCAAACAAAAATATAGAAAAAAATGAAAATGTTTACTCCCTCTGAACACGAAACTTTTTTAAAAATGTTGGAAATTTTAATCCGGAAATGTTGGCTGATTCCGGAAATGATAACTTAGTCGTTTTCTGTGCAAATGGGCGAAAAACTCTGGAAAATCGGAAAAACCGGAAAAAGCTTTTTTATTTTAAATAGGTCATGTAGGTATACTCAAATTAACCAGGAGAACAAGAATGATTAAGAATATGCAAGAATGTTTCAGATCTGATGCATATTACTGGAGATACAGCACGAAAAATGTTAAAGAAAAGCTATAGATAGCCTATGCACAAAATAAGTTATTTTTGGTTGATTTTTTATTAATTCAGCTAATTTGTGGTAGCTAAGCTTAGGTTGTGGTATAATTAGTTAGTTTAGATAAGTATGGGTTAGGTTAGGTTAGGTTGGGATAGTTTAGGTTCAAGTAAGATAAGTTTTAATGGTAGAATTAGTATTTTGGTATTGTAAGATTTAAATTTTTCTTTCGTGTTTTCACTTTCCTAACCTCTTAGTACATGGTATTATATGGAGGCCAGTAATTTTTGAGAGATTTTGTTTACTGGATACCGAAAATAACCATAATTGGAAAGAAGATACTTGAATTGACTTACTTTCCAATTAAATTTTTACATAATTAGGTATGATAAACAGTCTTTAGATTCTGCCTCCCTGAAGACAGCGATGTTGGCGAGGATTGAGTTGAACGCATCGCCTTTGCTAGTGGCCACACCCGGTCGCCACATGTACGGCAAGCCTTATACAGCACGCTGCGGTGGTTATGTTAGGTTGGGTTATCATTTATATGTTAGTAGGACTTTCCTAGTTTCGTTACGAATCGAACAATACCAGATGAGTCATACTTCAACGACCTGACTTTGGCGTACTTGGAAGGAATTTGGCGGGCAAAAGTATGACTCAACGATGAAAACGATATCAACAATATCATTAGATTCGTATTTATGATATAACACAACCTAACATAACCGCCACAGTGCGCTGTAGAAGGGTGGCCTCCGTATAATAACAAAGTACTCCTTTTCTTTACTTTACTAATGGATTTTAAACGAATCCTACTATAACCTTACCTAACTAAACCTGACCTCATCCAATCCATAATAACACAACCATACTTCATCTACCTATTTTAATTCCTAAAAAATTAATGTTTGTATAACCTATAACGACCAAAAAAATTAATCATTTAACTTAGGCTAGCCTACCTGATATTTTTGGGATTTTTTTCTGTTACTTTATGTTGGATCATGAAACAATAATATGTCTTTCATATTATTGTTCAGCTCTCAGTTTCCGTTAATTTCAGTAGCCACATGACGTATTTATTTAAAGTTTTTCTTTGGCTTTTCCAGCCGTATTTGTTAAGATTCAATGGATCTTGAAAATTCTTACATTTTCTTGTTCAGCTCACTCTCCCGTTTACTTTGAGTACCCACATAAGTTAATACATACATTTTGGAAAAATTTCATTTTTCCGGTTTTTCAGATTTTCTAGGGTGGTTTTACTTTGAGTACCCACATAAGTTAATACATACATTTTGGAAAAATGGTTTTTCCGATTTTCTAGGGTTTTCCGCCCATTAGCGCGGAAAATTACTATCATTTCCGGAATCAGCATAAAATTTCCAGCATTAAAAAAATCCATTTTCGGAGAGTATACTAGAAAGTACACATTTATCGAAAAAATATTTTTTAAATCCAAGAATTAACTTGCTTGGTACTCAAGAAACTTCGACCAAGAATAAAATGAACCTGATACATGGTATTCAGTTTATCTTAGTGGAAAATGTTAAGAAAGTGTGACATTTTTTAAGTACCGGAAACATATATTTGGCAGCGAGGGACAAAAATTAATCTTAACCAATCAGAAGGAGAGTATTAATGACACCTCACTTGCGACCAAAATATTTGCTGGCTACAGAAACATTGGATGATTTTCCAGCCGCAATATGATCGAGAGATTTGATTGGCGATATTATGACTGAAGAGTTTTGCCAACCACGGTACAAACAACCGCGATTTGACAGCTGCGACCAGGCGACTGAAAGCTTTGCTAGCAGCTGCGGTTTTAAACTACAGGTATCCCGCCATCAATGTGATACAGAAGAGATGACAGAAGATATGACAGAAGAGTGTGAGACTTGTCGGTCACGAAACAACTGAGAAATATGCCTATCACCTGCTGTTTAAATGATAGGTTTTCTAGCCACGAGGCTAGATTTGACGCCACGAAAAGGACGAGAGGCTTGCTTTTCAGGAACGAAGGACAGAGGACAGGTTAAAAAGGACATGTCCTCCTGAAAACGGACTTTTGGTCACTCTGGCCCTGGACACCACTGAGTGCCTGATAAGCTGGCTGTAAAAAACTTCCTGACAAGTAGACCTCTGGCTTTGGGAGTTCCTATAGGACAACCTGGAGTAAGAGGTGTATGAGTTACATGCTGCATGTTGCTTATTTTTTGAACCAGTGGCGTGTGCACGGAGGCAGTTCTCTTGATCATTAGGACCACATGATGACAAAGAAGGACGTATATCAGGTAAGCCTTAAAAGAAGACCTCAGCTAACATGGCCGACTAGAGATATATAACCTAGACTAAATTTATTGACTAAAAATCACTAAGACTGAGGTGAAAACTTACCTTTCTTTCAAAAATCCATCTAAATAACTAGGATGGTTGATATGGTATTAGAAAAAAATACACGTAGGTTGGACTCAGGCCTAGAATTATTTCGCGGGAATAGGAATAACCATCATCACTCCCTTGTAAGCACAATAAACTAAACCTTTTTGAGGGGTATATGGCAGAACGCAGAATTGGCAGAATACGATTAGTCTGGAGGGAGTCAAAGAGGAACTAGGAACAAGTGCATCAACAACGGAACTACATAGCTTTAGCTTTAAGCTTATGTAAGTTAGCATTCAGTTAGTTCACCATTGCCAAATCAAGGCGAATCCGACTTGCCAAAACGTTCGGCGAGCGGATCGTTGCATTAAGGGTCGTTTGTTACTAGTGCAAATTGTTTCGCAAAATACTGTACTGCGTAATTCATAAAGCGATTGATAGAAAATAAATACATAGATGTTTACATAAAAGCACCTAATAAGAATTAATTTCATTTATTTTAATTAAGTGCTTTTATGAAAACATCAATGCATTTATTTTCTATCAATCGCTTTAAACACAATATGCATCACTCAGTACAGTATTTCGCGAAACAACTTGCACTAATGGCAAACGCCCTTTAATGTGGGAGTTCACAATCGTCGGACTAGGGTTCTTGTAGGACTTCATTCCAAAAAGATTTTAGGTAAATTAATAATAATGACTTCTTCTAAAAACCTTTTTAAAATCATTAGAAACGTTTCTGAAAATATAAATAAATAAAGATATGTACTTAACCCTCCTATTCTTTGTTGTTTGTTACGATATAAAATGAAATGAAAATGCTTTATTTAAACAGGAAAAGTTAGGCCCACATAGACCTTTCACACTTAACATGTCGCCCCATATTGCAAGAACGCCATGACAATTAATTATTTGTACTGTAATGTTGGAACAGTCAGGCTCGTGCTGGGTACGCCGAAAGGGCGGGGGACAAGTCTTAAAGAAAATAAAGTAGACGTAATTTTGGTATGTCTTTGCTGATAGTCCAAAATCACCCACCTAGGTTTTACCTAGTTTTTTTTACAAATTTCATGTCAGTTTAAACCCCGCAGCCCAAGTCTAAGATCTTCGGTTTTCCCGGTTTTTCTTAATCCCTTCAAAATCCTCAAGTGCAGACAAGTGTCTCAAACTTAAACACGTAAAATAATTTGTTTAGTAGTAAGGGTGGAAAACATGGTTTCTTTTACAAAAATGACTAATTGATATTTGAACTAGCCTGCATGGTAAATCAAAAATATCCAGAATGTTTTTGAGTTTTAAAAAGTCACAAAATAAATTTTTGGTTGTGTCAAGAGAGCACCGGTTTTACCTTTAAGGGGAGGGCGCAGGGGGACACGTTCCCCTGTCCCCCCAGGCCAGCACAGGCCTGGGAACAGTCAAATGTAGAATCATTCCGGTATGGCAAAGGCTGGCAAGGGGGAGCAATCCGTATGTCCCTGTCGCAAAGTACCCAAGGGGGAGTAGTCCGTTTCTGCCCGTCAAAAGATTTACCAACCGCAATACGACAGAGATGATATTTGCCACGGAAACACGAGACGATTTTCCGGCGGCAATATGACCAAGAAATTTGCCAGTCGCTGTTTTATGACGAGTTTTGCCAACCACGGTACAAAAATGACCACGATTTGACAGCCGAGATGCGACCGACAGATTTGCCGTCTTAGGTATAAACGACAGATATTGACGGCTGCAAAAAGAACAAGATGAGGCTTCTTTTGTTGGCCGCAATGCGACCGACAAGTAGGACGGAGGAAAATGGTTAAAAAGGAGGAAATGTCCTCCTAAAAACGGACGTTTGGTCACTCTGGCTCTGGCGGCCCACACCATTGAGTGAGACTAGGGGCCCAAAAGTCCTAAATCCGGCCCTGTTTTGAAATATAGAACGTTAGAAACACACACCTAAAGTTAGATTTCTGGAATATGTCTTATGAAAAAGTAAAAACACATATTTTCTATAAGAAATATACAATAAAAAAACACTTGTTTTTTAAGTTTCTTTTTGTAGCCAAGTTTTGGCTGCTAGTTATCAGCCGCCAATTAATCGTCACCAATGTTTATGACGAAAACTGTACAAGCCTTCTGTCTTGTTTTGTTTAATAAAGTTTTGGATCTTGAATCTTGATCAAATCTTGAATCAGTATATTCAAGGAATGTTGAGATGAAAATTGTAGGAAATTTTATTCTTTCAGAATATCATCTTCCACTTTGGTCGATTTCCGTACCATTTAAAAGTTATTTGGAAAAAAGCTAAGCAACCTCCGAATTTATTGGGAGTGGTGAGAAAATATTGAGTTAGAGATATTTTGATTGTTAAACTTTGTACAATTATATCTATTGTTCTATAGGACCGATTTTATTAATTAATAAGACTTGGGAAGCTTTCTCCTTCTGATATTGGCAAATAATTAAGAAAAACTTAATTTTTTCTAGATTTATGAAGAAAAAATATAAATACCCACAAGTTTTCTATGAAAAATATGTAAAAACAGGTTTGTCAAGTTTCTTTGTAGCCAAGTTTTGGCTGCTAGTTATCAGTATTTGCAAGAAATGTACTACAGTGATCAGCAGAAAATTTTATTCTCTTTCAGAATATCACCTTCCACTTTGGTCAATTTCTTCAGCATTTTAAATTTATTTACAAAAAAGCTAAGCAACCTCTGAATTTAAAGTGGTAAAAAATACTGAGTTGGAGATTTTTGCAAAACTTTGTACAACTAAAATATACAGTTCTACCAGAGAGATTTCAATAATTAACGGGTCGTTGAAGAGCTTTCTCCCTGTAGATTTACAAATAATTTTGATAATTTGATTTTTATAAGATTTATGATGAAAAACTTAAAGAAAAAACCATGTTTTCCATTGGAAATACATTACCGTAACATGTGATTATCTCACCATTTTTTTCAAAACAAATTTATTTTTGAAAAAAAATTTTATTTTCATCACTCTGTATACGAAAATTGCCTGTTACCGTACAGCTGAGATCTACGAAAACCCTCGATTTCCTTACATCAAAACAAATAATGATCAGTGGATTTTTCGGTACCCAAACATTGCATTTCTGTACCCAAACAAACTTTTGCTGTACCCAAACCAACGAAGTTCCTATTTTGACAGTTCAACCAGCTAACTCTAAACTAAAATAAACGGCTATAATTTCGTTGTTCAGCCGTATTGTGTTTGCTAATAAAAAATGACTAAATTATGAAATGTTGGATGATTTTTTATAAGTTCGGTTACTTACAGTTCGCGCATTATATCTCCGGCTATGACTGAGTCAGCTGATTGTATGGTGCGGGGGGGAGAGAGGGTACTTTTATGAAAACATTTTCTTAAACACCGCTGTTTGTCAAATGTTGAGTTTACCAATATCATATGTTAATAATATCATATGACACAGTTAGTAGCGTGGTGGTCATAGCCGGGGATGTAATGCGCGAACTGTACTTGCATCGTGATGAAAAGTATTATTCACAACTCGTCACAAAAGTCCCATTTCGGGACTCGATAGTGTTTTACATGCTCGGCTTACGCCTCGCAAGTAAAACACCATCTTGCCCCGAAATGGACTACTTTCGTAACTAGTAGTGAAATATACTATTTTTAGGTATTTCACAGGAAAAAAGCATATACTATTTTTCTAGAGTGTTGCATTTAACTACAAAGAGCTCTGAAGCTAGTTAATTTTGAATATGTATTAAATGTTTAGCTTTCGAAAGTATTCTTGATTGATTTTTACACTGAAATGGTAGAGGAAAGAAAATAATAACAGCATGTAAAATTATTTTTAAATACTAAACAAATAAATCAACTCTCAGATATTAGATGCATGACAAGGAATATATAAAGGTATACAATAATAAATATTTGTAAGTTGAAAAGTCTTAAGTTTTTGAAATTAAACAAAATTACTTGTCAACTTTTTTTGTGTTTACGCCAAACCCCTCAAATTTGTCTGTCTTGAACTGAAGTCCAAGTCGCTAAGCATTACGCTGGGAGCAGCACACTCTTATTTTTTTATGATTTTAATATTTATTAATTATTAATAAAAATTATTTCAATATTAATTATATTAAATAATATTTAGTAATAATAACAACTAACTTAGAAATTAAACATTTTACCACGGATATTTAAATATATTTTGGAAAGCAATGACTAGAATGTTTGTGATCTTCAAGTTTTCTTCTCACAATGACTAAACATTTGGAAGAGTGGCTCTTGCTCGCCAGATTGGGTGCAATTTCAGTTGTGACCTTCACACTTAAAGGCAATGAAGTTTTGCAGTTGGGGACAGACCAGTTCCTCTTGAGCCTGCATACAGAGTGGGTGAGTATCACTGTAGTAAATTTTATTACTTGAATAATTTTGACATTGTTTTCTTAAATTGTAATAAAGCTTTTTTATCCTATATAAAGCTATATTTAAAATATATTTTCATGAGAAGTGAAAGTTAAAGTAAGAAAGACTTTTCCTTAAGAATAAACTGTAAACTACAAGGTAGTTTAATGGCTTTTAATGGTTTTTTAATGGTTTTAATGGCTTAACCTTAAGCACCTTCTTTAATACTTAAAACTTAGTTAATAAAATAAAGATTTTGATTGTTCAATGTTGAATTATTATGTCATTAGAGTTGTTGAAGTTTTAAGTATTAGAGAAGGTTCTTAACGTTAAGCCATTGAAATAATGGAAGAGAAGTTCCAATTTACAGTCGGAGATTAAATTGACAATTTTAAATATTTTAAGATCTGCTGCTGAAATATAAGCTGAGGAATACTAAAAATTCACCTTTAGTCCAGTGAAGATACATGAAAAATTATGACATAAAGGAAAAAATTGCTGGCAAAAATATATTTGTTGGAAATGTGCACCAAGACATCATTCAGTCAAAACTCAAGTTTTCTACTTCGGGTCAGGTGAGTTAACTCCGCCATCTTGGAAAATGGCGGCCATGTTTGATTTACATTTTTAAATATAAAATCCAAGTAAGATGTCCGATTTTGATTCAATTTGGTAGGAATATGTATTTTTATACTTTTAAATCACATACCTAAATGGTTTTAGCGAATTTCCCCTATAGGGAAGTAGCTATTATTGTAGGCGACACGGTGAGACTTAAGCCCGGGACCATGTTATTTTTTAATTTTGAGGTCCCTAGACCCCAAAAACACCGTTCGTTCATTTTCATATATATGTATATATATATATATATATACCTGTCCGTAGGCACGATAACTTTTGTAAAAAAGGTCCGATCTTGATGAAATTTGGAACAAACGTGTAAAGCGTCATTCATGACTTCGAGTTCGAAAACCAGCAAGATTGGTTTACTCTAAGAAGGTTTTTTTGACAAAATAAAATTTATTTTCAAGATTTAGCACCTTTTTACTAATTATTTTTAAATATCATTGTCAAAATTGAATTCAGCTTAAAAAACAAACAATTTAGCATTTTGAATGATTATTCTACGTCAATCCGTTGCTTAGATATTGGATAATATTGGATGTGGTAAACACAGTACGTTGTCCAATATTATTTTTAATTTTTCCCTCCAAAAAGTATAGTCACCCTGATTTAAGATATTAAAAAAATATATAATTCTGAACATATGATTAAATTTGCAGGTGATGAATATTTTATTTGTGTTTATTTTGAATAGTTAGAGTTCATTGATTAAGATTTTGCAGAAAATATAATATAATATATAAAAAAAATACAAATTATTTTTAAATTTAATAAAGAAAGTATGAACATTTGGAGGGGGGGATGTCTTGGTCTAAACTGCCTGAAAATGTAGCATAATATATGGTATGTTTACAATGATGAGGGTTGATAATATGTTTTATTGAAATTGGCTGGAGATGTAGGTCTGTTGCAACAGGGATGTTTTAATTACAGTTCGCACATTATATCTCTGGCTATGACCACTACGATACTAACTGTGTCATATGATATTTTTAACATATGATATTGGTAAACACAGCATTTGACAGGTAGCGGTGTTTTAGAAAATGTTTTCAGAAAAGTACCCCCTCTCCCCCCCCGCACCTTACAATCAGCTGACTCAATCATAGCCGGAGATATAATGCGCGAACTGTACTGTAAAACTGACCATATGATTGAATTTAATATTTTCATGAGTTTAAGCTATTTGTTTGTTTTCAGTGTTTTGAATTAATTGATATGTTTGTTGACATTTATATAGGTACTATAACAAGATTACAGTTATTAAAAATTAAAACACTGAGAATTATATAAAATACAAAAGTGTATATATTACTAATGAAAACAAATGTGGTCTCTTTGTTAATTTTCTTCATGTTCAAAGCTCATAAATGATTAAACATACGTTTTAAATATAATAGAATAGAATGGAATATATTTATTTCCTCAGAACATCATTACAGTATACACAAGCTTTGAAAAAAGGGTATATTCAACAAAATCATCTCTTTATCTATGTCCTTAATATAAACACTTTCACTGCTGTCCCATTCCAGCACTTATCTGTTTAAAAATTTATATTAAAAAAGAACACCAG
Source organism: Flexamia atlantica (assembly GCA_035578135.1). Classification (NCBI taxonomy): domain Eukaryota; kingdom Metazoa; phylum Arthropoda; class Insecta; order Hemiptera; family Cicadellidae; genus Flexamia; species Flexamia atlantica. The sequence continues at coordinate 1,663,659 of JAQJVK010000012.1, read as the reverse complement.
TTTACAAAATACATAATCAAACAAAATAAAAACTGAAACAAGCAAATTCAAATAAAAAATTATACTATCTTAATAAATGTTCCGAGAAAAATAGGGCCTCTTAAGGCTAAGCCTGTTTTAGAGGTTCCATCATAACAAAATAAAAAATACACAATTAACACTCAAATATAATTCACTTAGAAAAGAAACTGAGATCCCGCTGTGGATCAATGATAATATTAAAAAAACACATGAAAAAAGTAATGCAATTGAAAAAAATCCTGAATCTAGCTTAAAATTAATTATTGTGGAATGCAAAATAACTAATCTAACACAGTACTACTCTGGTACAAGGAGCTTCAATTTATACAAAATTCAGAGATAGGGAAATACAATCTTTATTTCAAAATATTTATAAAGATTTCTATATTTTCCACTTTCAAAAGCCAGTTTTTTAGTTTTGCCAAAAATATTCTTATGCTCTTAGATTTTTTAATATTGTCAGGAATCATATTATAGTAGTTTATGTAACGATTGTATAATGACTCGTGGCTTAAAGGCATAATACAATCGTTGCATACACTATTTTATCTACGACCAACAATATACGATAAAATTTCCCCCGAAGTTAAACAAAACTCATGACCTTTACTAATGATGGAATAGGTCAACTAAAATTTGAGGTTAGGCAAATAAGCAGACTGAACCATGAATCGTTGTGGAACAATCAGCTGATGGGTTAAGTAAACTCAAACATGAATCGTAATGCAAGAATCAGCTGATGTGCGAATTGCGTAATTGTTATTATGACACTACTTCCGTCAAATGCCGAGCTCTCATTGGTCTAGAACCAGTACTCTAAAGTGACTCCAGTACTCTAAAGTCGTCATTAGAGTACTGCTTGGTTTTTGGTGTTTTAATGTATATCATTATAATGTTTATTGTAATACCATAATTGGCGCTTATTGCAATGGTCGTAGATAAAATATTTTAGGACCTAAGTAGGAAAATGTTTTTGTAAAATAGGTATTGCCAGGTCTAGGAACAAAATTGTGATGACGATTTCTTAATTTTGACCTATATGAATCACTGTTAGAAAGGATATTCCCACTTCTTGCAAAAAAGTTTTTGAGTACTTTGTATATATTATTTACTTAACATATCATTCAGACAATACTTTCCTTCAAATAGGTTGAATGCTCACATATACAATGTAAATCCTATGTAAATTCGCTGAGTACGCTGGTCTGCTGCGACAGGGGCATTTTACATAAAAATTGAAATAAAACAATAGAAAATACAGAAAAGTCATTCTTGACTCTAAAACCACTAAGAGGACACAGAAATACATATCCCTACCAAATGCCATCAAAATTGGACAACTTATGTGGATTTTATATTGAAAAATACAAATCAGACATGGCCGCCATTTTCCAAGATGGCAGAGTTAGCTCACCTGACCCAAAATAGAAAACTTGGGTTTTGATTCAGGACGTCTTGGAGCACATTTTCCAGCAAAAACATTTTTGCTTGCAATTTTTCCTTATTAAAATCTATTCTGACTGGACTTCTTGTTAAATCTATTAAAAGAAAAATATTTAAAACTCTTTTCTTAGTTAGGATAAACCTTTTAAGGCTTTTAAGGTGGTTTATGGCAATGAGTTTCTTTAATTAAGACTTTTAAAAAGAGGAGTAATTTGATCCATGTTTCCATTTTAAGATTTTTTTAGAATTCTTTCTCAGGACGTCCCCCATAATAAAATAATTTGATTAAAATTACTAAAAAATTAGTAACTGCAGTAAATTTGAATATAAAGGGGTTTCTGTACTTTTTGGTTAGAGTGAAATTAATGCTGGACACAAGGATAAATCATTTAACCCTGTTAATTTTAAAATCTGATGAAACAAAATTTAGAATAACTATGTTTTTAGGTAGAGGATCATGGAACTACCAGGGGACTCTTGGGTTCTCCCAGCCGTTGCCGCATTATTAACTTTACTCTGGCTATTTTACTACTATTTAAAGGCTCCTTTCGACTATTGGAAAAAACGAGGGGTTCCTTATGTTGAACCATCAATAATTTTTGGGAATGTAAAAGATCAGTTTCTACAGAAGAAGAATATGTTCATCAATCTCGATGATCTGTACAAAGCGATGAAAGGAGAGCGATTCGCCGGTTATTATGAATTTAGAAAACCAGTTCTGATGATTCGTGACCCACAACTTATCGAGAAAGTGCTGATCAAAGATTTTTCATACTTTACAGACAGGGATTTTGGACTAGGTGTCGATACAAAAGCAGACCCTTTGTCTGGAAATTTGTTTAATTTGAAAGGACAGCTATGGAAGAATCTACGGAATAAATTGACACCCGTATTTACAACGGGAAAACTAAGAGGGATGATGGAGCAAATGTGTAACTGTGGAGATGAAATTGTCGATGATATTAGGGAAAAATCAAAGAAGAATACAGCGCTGAATGCCAAAAAGTTGGGAAACACTTTTGCCGTCAATGTTTCTTTGAGTGTGTCTTTTGGCCTGCAGTTTAAGCCAGATAGCCCTGAGGGCATTAAATTTCGTCAAATGGTAGATAAAATTTTCGCTCCGTCACGATTAACTATGGTGCGAAACATGATCGTGTTCTACCTTAAAGACTTAGCTAAGCTCTTGAAGATGCGTCAGTTCCCACAAGAGGTGAATGACTACATGATTGATTTGGTCAAAGCCACTATCGAGTACAGAAAAAGGAACAATATCAAGAGAAATGATTTTTTGCAACTAATGATCAATCTAAAAGAACAAGAGGAAACAGGAAAACTGACTAACTGGAAAGCTGAATTGACTGAAGAGGATGCGTATTTGAACAATATGGACGTAGATTCTTTATTCAAAGATGGGAGCCAAGAAGCCAAGATGCAAGGTGAGAAACTCACTAGTTCATAATAACTTACAGTGATCTTGGCTCAAATCACTCAACTGACTGGTTTACACCGAACCAGATCAGCTGAATTTAACCACCACTGAATTCAACCAGATCAGCCAGGAGGGGTTTCTGGTTATGACCTGTGCTGTGTATGAATGCCAAAATAATTAATGAGGATCAAAGGAATAAATTTTCATAATAGTTTTTAAGCAAGAAACTCATAAATAAAGGAGATTGATGATGGAAATAATGATTATACAATAAATGTTTTAAGTGAAAGTTCTATAGAAAGCCAAAAATGGTTCTATTTATGGTTACTTTCATACCATAAATATTTCCTTTCATGCACAGATAATCAAACAAAATATTTGTTTTGAAGAACTATTCACACCCATCGATACATAAACATATATGCATTGATGTTCACACCAGCATGAACAAAAATCTGTATTAGACCTACATATATAATCAAAAGATTAATTCACTCCTCTTAACTTTCCACAGCACTTCAACTTGGCTAAAATGTATCTCATAAAAATTATTAAATTAATTATTTACGTTATTTTTTTTCTGAACGAAGATCTTTAATGCCTTAATGAGTGTTTTTGAAAACAAATGACAGAGGTGAAGGCCACAGGCAGTTTCTTTTAGTTACCGACTTTCATTTTGCTCCCGGGCTAATTATAGTAATTTCAAAGCTCAAGCATCATTAAGGATTAAAGAATCAATTATGTACTAGTCTCAAGAGCTTTTGTTAATTTGCACATAAATTTTAATCTAACCATGTTCACAATAATGACCAACTCCTACACTTTACAAAAGTTAATCGGGTATCTGATAGAATCTTATTGGGTACCAATAATTAATTTTAACATCATTTTTAGATAAATTTTAACCACTAATAATAACTTTATTGAATGAATAAATAATTTCATAATATACAGGATTGCCTAAATAAACAAACTATGTTTATTTAGGCAATCCTGCAATATAAAATAATATAAAATTCAATGTTAAATTCGATGTAAAATACTTTTGATTTTGCTGGCTTTTGAGGCTGAATTGTTGCTCCAAAAAGAGAAAATACCCCAGTTGAAGCATACTCAGCAAATTGTAAATGTCTACACACATTTTAATCCAATATAAGCGAGATATGACTTCTTTTAGTAATCTCTATCAGAATAACATCGGAAATGAGTATGCAGGTTTGCTGCAACAGGTTTTTACATTGGGAGATTTTCATAAAATATCCAGTAGAGCTAAACTAAAAGAAGCCATTTGCTAAGTTTTATTAAAATATGTCAAAAAGTAAGGAAGGTATAGAATTTGTTTATATTTTCAATTAGGATTACATGGGGAATGAGTATGTAGGTTTGCTCGCACAGGAATGTAAAAATTAGGAATTTTTTGTTAATAAACGATATATTTTAAGTCAATGCATGCCACATACCAAGCTTTATCAAGATTCGTACATAAATTATTGATATATAAAAGTGTTGATTTATTTCCCAAAAGGTTAACATACTATAATTACCAATCTCAGTATCTAGGTAAAGATTCAAAATACTAAATTTTTTTGGGTTGAATTCAGTGGTGCAAACCAAAATTTGATTATTTAGATTTTTCTATATACATATATATAGAATTTAAAAAAATCCAAAATACCCTCGTTCGTTCCTGCATACTCAGCGAATTTCAAGTGCCTAAGTAAATAATTTAAATAAATGAAGCCTTGATTTTGTTTTTACCTGATAACTTTTTCTTCGAATACTAGTTAAGATACCTTTAACTCATTGAAACACAAAGGAGGTTAATTTTGATGATAAGATAAAACTTTTAACAACTTTACCCACTCAATCTCAAACACACTCCAACTCAAGAGATCGGGATCGGTGGAATTCTTAGCTCTCACTCAAACAAAATTCAATCCGTAGTTTGAGTGTTGTTCAAGGGAATGGTATCAAAGCTGTGTTGACCAATGTAGTAGTTTGTAGTAACTTCTGACATATATGTAGCAACTCTTTCTACATTGTCTTGTAATCAGAGCTCTTTGTCACACAATATGTATCCCACCTGTTCTAGTCATCATTTTGCTTAGCATACCTTCATTTTCCTGTGCAATGATTCTGTGTTATATCTTAGTTTAAATCACTTCTTTTTCATTTATGATTATCTGCATCTTATATTTATCATTAGTATTAGTGGCAGCAGCATCATTTTTCTGCAGCAGGTTTGCACTGGCAAAATTGGACTTTCGTTTTTATGTATATATCTGTATAATGGCATTCGCCGTATGTAATAAATAAATAAATAAATAAAGCTGATTTCAAATTGCAATCATTTAACAGCTTGCAACAATGCAAATGCTTGCTTAAAGATAAATAGCAAGTTGTTCCATTTACTGCTTGAAATATATGAATGAATAAATAAAAGAAGAGGAATTAATAAACAATAGAAATTTAAATTGAGGTGTAGATTCTTATTTCAGAATGATATTTTTAAAATAAATTGCTTGATTATCTATATACTGAATACAATAAGGGTTTTTTCTGTTAGATCCCTTTTTCAGACGTCCTACTGAACCGATTTTTACGATTGAGGTGTCATTTTAAAGCTTATAATGTAGCGCACCTGCGACAAATAGTTAAAATAGGCATTTCTTTTTCGGCTTCGGCCCCCAAGGCTTTAATTTATTTATAGAGGGCGCTTTCAACGCTCCAGTGCTGACCAACTTGCGTTATAAAGGTTTTAAAATGTGATTGTAATTTAACAGCTGATTACCTTGAGACAAATTTCTAACCAGTCATATTATAAACAAAAAAGATTGAATGCTAATGTAAACAAAATCCAATGCAGGTTAGAAAAATGAATTTGGGCCACTTTCATTTACAATTTTAGCAAAATTGAGGCGGGGAAATAATTTTTTATGGTGAAGACCATACTGAACTCTGAAACTGAACTCTGAAACATAAAGTAGAAGAGGTCATAGAGAAAAACGACTCGATGTGATTAAGAAAAATATGCGTAACCTTCGGCAAGAACATAGAACTCCTGAGAGAAAAAGAATTATTGAACACCAGAGAAAATATTAAAATGAGCAATTGGCACATGGGCTTCCTAGAAAATCTTCCGTTATCCCACTGTTGTGTGAGAAAGCAACCAAAATAAAAAACAGTGCAAGGGCGCTAAATAAAAATTGTGTGTTCTTCAGTCAGGCCTTTGTTTACTTGGATGATGACTTTAAATTTTAATTGTAAAGGTTAATTTGGTCAATAAAGGTGATTTTGAAGCCATACAATTTATTTTAACTGTAGGTGAGTTTCCCACAAATCAGAAATAATATAAACATGCGCAATTTGTGCATGGGGCCCCTAGTACTACATTATTGTAAGATGATCAAATGATCTTAGGACTTGAAAATACACTCTCAAAATCCTACGCCAAATCCCTTTTTGAGTCAAATTTTTTAAATAGCTGCATAAAAAACGTAGTGACATAAATTAGATACATTGAATTATACATAATTAGGTATGTTACATAAAAAATGTCTTACAACACTTAAAAATATATTTACACTTATACTGTATTTACATACAAGATGGTAAAAGTACAAAAATGGTGGAAAATGGCAATCGATTTCGATTGGTCACACCAATCATCATCAGGCCCAATGAGAGACTCTACTACAGTAGACACTACATTGATCACTTCACACAATACAGTAAATGTTAAACAGTATTTTTCAACATTGTGCTAAATGTAGCATAACAACTTATCCAATCATTTAAGTTTCATCGTGTTGTTTTCTCGTAGATTGAAAAACTCCCTAATTGTCATTTCAAACATTAAATGACACAAAAATATATTCCCACACCTTGGCTTTGACAGTGTCTATAACTTAGACAATCGTATACGATAAAAGGGTATTAATTCTTCAGTTATGTCTATGTGACAGATTATTATTTTCTACAACCCTTAATATTTTTCTATAATTTAAAAAAAAAAATTTATTGTGATTCTCATAATTTTGTTGTAAATAATGATGTTACAGTTATCACAGACGAATGTATCTCGGCCCAAGCGTTTGTGTTTTTGACTGGAGGGGCAGAAGCAATGGCTAATTCTATCCAATTCACCTTATTTGAACTGGCTAGCAACCCTGATATACAGACTAAATTGCAAAATGAAGTGGACCGAGTTTTGGAGAAGTACGGAGGCAAGCTCACCTACGACGGGTTAAAAGAGATGACTTATCTTGATCTTATTACTCAGGGTGAGTTAATACTTTGATCACATCTTTACCTTGATAGTAAGGTATTGCAGCCTACCTCAAAAAGCCAAACATTTAGTTTCAAAGACCAATTTGATGATTTTTATTTAAAACTGAACTCTTTGTCTGATTGTCTTGTTTTAAAATTTCTTAGCGCAGTCACAATGTAAGGCCACATTTCCTGAAGAATAATTTCGCCCCCAATAATTTTGGATTATAGTTCCATAACTACCGTAAACCAAAATGGTTTAAATTATGGCCGGAAAATCGCTCGGACACATTTCCACGGTCGGTTATTCTCTCAGTTATTAAATACCTCTCGACTATTTCATGAATGCCACCTCTCTCTTATCGTTGTTTTTTATTTCTCGGCCGTTTTGTAACTGAGAGTCTCCCAGTCATATCGTGGCTGCAAAATCTGTAAATCCCTTGGTTGTACGCCAGCTGGCAAATTTCTCGGTCATATCAGTACATATTAATAAACACATCAGCATATTCATTTTTATACAGTACAAATGTTTTTTGCCATTGCAATAACAGCTGTCTCTTAGGCTTTATCGTGGCACACATAACTCGGTTGTAATGCTGCAAAAAACTCTGCGGCCATCAAATCTATCAATCTTATTGCATATAGTAATATGCAATATCTCGATTATTTGCAGCCAAAATCTCTAAGATTGGCAAATTTTTGGCGGTCTTATGGCAGTTACATTTTACAGTTGTAACATGGCGAAAGCATTCCTCACGGTCATCAAATTTCTAAGAGGTATTGTGAATGCATTAAATCTCTCAGCTGACTCACTGTCCACAAGTCTCTAGAACATTTCACGGTCATCAAACTGCAAAACTTTTTTAACTCATTCAAACTTAATTCAACTTGCTTAAAGTTGTTAGAAAATGCTCAAGTGTGGGGGGAGGTTTGGAAGTGAGCTATATAGAGCAGAGGTCTGAATATCTTGCCCAATCGAGATGCCGTAATTTCACAACCACACATATTAATGAATAAATACTTTATATTATGTTACAGGAAATGTTTAGCAAGGCATACATGTATATTATTTTATCAATCTTACATAGATCACCTTCTCTTCTCTGCAGATTAATGTATTTTTTGATTTTTTCAAGCTTGATCAATACAATCAGTCAGGGTGGGTTGTACTCTTGGCTTGGGTAAATAAGTCACCTGAAGCTGGTTACTGAGCCAAATCTATTGGCCTCACAAAACCTCCAACTATCCTGACTGTCAATGGTGAAATCAGCCAGAAATATCCTTATTCACACTCGAAACATTTTGACTGAGGGAATAGGAACTTCAGCATACAAGTACAAATTTAAAAATTTAAGTCAACATATGTGATTATAGAAAGACTCCGTAAATATTCGGAAGGTGGTTTCCTCCAGAGGATATGCAGTGCTCCATACTTGATCCCGGACACAAATATCACGATAGAGAAGGGAACACGGATCATGATCCCTATATACTCAATCCACCACGACCCTTCCAACTACCCAGAGCCAGAGAAGTTTATCCCGGAGCGATTCGAAGGGAACAACCACCGACCCTCGGGCACCTACCTTCCTTTTGGGGATGGTCCCAGGGTTTGTATAGGTGAGAAATCAAGGTTTTTGAAAAATTGTAAGTATTAGTCAGTATAGAAAGTGGGGCAGGACAGACATTTACTTAAAGCCAAAGTCTTAGTTTGTTATGAATTCTGCTTTTCTTTCACATTCAAACATTACCCCCGTTGCAGTAGACCTGCATATTCAGCGAATTTAATCTAAAAAACATATTTTAATCTAACATCTCAAGATATGACAGATCTCCTTAAGAATACATGGGGAATGAGTATGCAGGTTTGCTTAAACAGGTGTGTTTAAATTGAGTGGTTTTATTTCAATTTTTAGTAGATCTGAACTAGAAGATGCCATATACTAAGTTTGGTCGAGATATCTTAAGAAATAAGGAAGAAATAGAACATTTTTTATTTCCTACTAGCAGCCCGTGTCACTTCGTGACTTATAAAACGACTCGGTAAAATAGGCTTCAGTTTAATGTTCATTATTTATGGAGTTTTGCAGCGAAAAATACCTTCCAATGATGAACTGTTCGGATGTTTGTGATTTTTTCAGTTTCCTACTAATTTTTTATGTCATAGCTCAGGAATGAAATTGACAGTAATTTAACTTCTCTTTGGGGCAAACTTTTAAAAATAACTTATTACTTTGTACTCGAAACTTCAATATGGGTAAGAAATTCCTCACGGAATTTGAGAAGTTCATTTATTTCATCTCTGCTTTAAAAGTGTCCATTTTTACACTTTTGTACGTTCAACACTTTGAAATTTCGACAGTGCTTCAGCATTCATTTCACATTTAATGGGTGTTAGTTTATAATGGATCTTCATTACTTGGCGCATCTTCATGTCTCTGTTTTAGAGTTAAGTCTACATAACATCTACTCGTCAGTTTCTTGCATTCCTTTGTTAGGTCTTAACAACAATCAATAAGAAGATGGGCAAACCACTGATTTACTGATGAACTAATCTCTAAATACCATTTATAAAATAGCCATTCACCGTAAAAACAAATTATTCAACACACATAACGGCCAAAGAATAAAATTTTCAAACAGACCCGCTTTTTGTTTCGCATATTAAATACATATTTGGCAAATTTTTACCTAAGCAAATAACATAACTTTCTATGAAAAGCCTTCATTAATTTAGGCATATTAGTACATTTCAAAATCGAGTAAAATAGGTAGGTTAGCCGTTAACACTTCAATATTCTCCCATTCCAAGTATATTTACAAAATACAGGTTTTAAATTTATAGTGTGTCTTAAAATTTAATTTGTTAGGTTAAAATTCAACTGATATTGATATGTTAAAGCTCAAAACGTTGAAACATGCATCAATGTGTTGAAAAATGTATCAATGTGTCTTCAGTGTCAATAGTTTGTTATAAAATCCTATCTCCAGAGCACCTCCTATTTACTATGTTCCTATTTTAAGTTTCCTTTTTATGAAAAGAAATACTGTAAATTAAAATGATTATAGACTGTTTATCTTAGTTTTAACATGGCAAATACGTTTCCTTATTTTCTGTTGTCTTAAAAAAATGTAAGTATTTTAAGAAATCAAAATCATAATGACATTTGCTTGCCCTGCATTCTGTGGCATATCTCTGGAACTACTTCAAATCTTGATCATCTGTTTTGTTACAAACAAATGTGAATTTGAAAAATTTCACAGGTTCTACAACAGATAGTAGCACTTTCGCTGAAATTTCAAAAGCCTCCTGTGTGAAGGTTTTTCATGGGAAGGTTTTTATCTTTTTCAAAACCACAAAAGGAACATCTAGAGAGTAATAGCTTTAATTTGATACCAAATATGTGTAGAAAATTTAATTTCTAGGGGTCGATTTGCTCTGTACAAAATCCAAGAAATTCTTTTAATAATATAGATAAGGATAACATGGGTAATGAGTATGCAGGTTTGCTGCGACAAAAATGCAAATATGGGGGATTTTATAGTAATATACATTATATCTAATCTAGATTAAGCCATAAGTTTTATTAAGATATGATTTAGGAGATACAGAAATTACTTATTTCCCATAAGCCTTACATAGGGACAATTCTGTATTTACCGCTCTAAATATCTTGGTTACGAATGGACTTAGAGCAATGATTCAAATTTATAAATTATTTATTTTTTCGAGCTGAATTCAATAAAATTAAGAAAAATTGGTTTATTTGTATTTTATTGTGTAAATACCCCATTTTTGGGGGGTTTATCCCCCTTTACCCCCCTTCCGGTGGCCCGATTGGACTGGTTTACAAACTCGTCCGAGCGATAATCACTTTACACGTTTGTACATGTTTGTATCAAATTTCATTAAGATCAGACCGTTGTTTGACGGTCAGGTTTTATTTGAAAAAAAAAACCATAGAACAATTAAACACAATAAATCAATTTTTTAATTTTTTAACATTTTTGATGTTTGACGCCCTTTAATCATTTAGCTTATTTTTTTACCTCATCTTATTGCTTTATTTTTTAACTGTTTCAGCAATGAGATTCGTTCTTCTGGAAATGAAAATGATCACAGCCAAGTTGATGTCAGAATTCACAGTAACTCTAGATCCTCAAACTAAAGTCCCATTGGAATTTGACCCAAAGTCTTTCGTATTCGCTCCGATTGGAGGAATTTGGGTGAGGTTCCAGGAGAGGAAGAAGGAACAGTGAGTTGTTTTCAAATTGATGCTTCTCAAAATTGACAAGCTAAAAGTAAATTTTAAGAAGTTTAAGCTGACCATTGGAATGGAATTCTGATAGAAATCAAGTTGAATATTAAGTATGGATGTTATGGTAACTTTTTCAAGTAACTATGATGAACATGAATCATTTATATCTTTTACACTTGTAAGTATGCAAGTTAAATTAGGAATTTATTCATGTTATTGATCAGTGTTAGCTCAAAGAATAGATTTTCACATACAATATGTCCAGTAACTCCTTAGCCGCTTTTTTTGGATTTGTTAAAAAAAACAATAAATGCAGCCAAGGAGGATATGCAGAGGCCAGAGAATGCAAATTCAAGAACACCCTATATAACATTGAAAACAGTGAAAAAGCTTTTTTTCAATCAAAGCAAAATATGTTTTGCTCTTTGGTTCAAAATAATTTTAGCCCAAATACCAAAACCCTCATGAAAGAGAGGGTTTTTATGTGCAATTTCTGAAAAATTACAACTACCATAGTAAAGTTCATTCATAAACGCTTAGATTATATAAAATTGATTGGATTATTAATTTTCAAACAACACCTACTGCATAACACTCCTTGGTAAAGAATAAATGGCATTAAAAGTACATGGAAAAAAATCAACAAAGTCCGTTGAAATTATACTAATACAGTAAATTGTAATTTAACTCATTCACTATTACAGTTTGTGCATTATATCTCCGGCTATGGTTACTACTCCTACTAACCGTATCGAATGATATTTTAAACATACGATTTTGGTAAACACATAATTTGACGAACAGCGGGATTGTTTAACAATGTTTTCAGAAAAGTTCCCCCTCTCCCCCCCCGCGCCTCGCAACCAGCTGACTCTGCCATAGCCGGAGACATAATGTGCGAACTGTACTATAGTCATCTTTAGAAATAGGGCTGCACAGCTTTTAAATGGGAACGTCACTCTAAATTGTCCAAATAACATTCTCTCTTTTGGCCCCATCTGATACTTTATGCTACACTATTGTGAAATTACCAATTTTTGTTATGTGTTTTATCACCTGCAAAAATTCATCATTACACTGTTTACTATGCAAAAACAATGTTTGCTATCTTTTTTTGTTTTTTCCATAGTAAAAAAATGCTCTCGATAAATCTCGCATTTTGAACCTATGGTCTCGAATAACCATATTTTATAATATATAATAACAATATAAATAACATATACTCTCTTACTTTCTACTCTTGTCATGAAATATACAATTACATCAGATGACTCTGTAGATAGGGGTTTTCTATGGCACTGTAAAGTCCAATAGAACTGACGGGTCAAAGTCAAGCTTTTATACAGGCCAGCTGATTGCTAAGCATTATGTCAAATGAGCTCAAGATCAGCTGGCCTGCTTTAAAACTTGACCTTCAACCGCCAGTTTTATTGGACTTGACTCTAAACCCCCCCCCCCCTCACAATGCAACAGTTCTAAAGCCGCAATCTTTTCACTTGAGACTATGCTACTACCAAGGCCACACTACACTACAGGCCGGAGTCTCCCCCCCTCCTCCCTGATGCCACGTCACTACACCGGCCGAACTACTAGCGCTGTGTTGGAAATAACAACTAAAATCATACGAAAAACGTAAACATTTACCAAAAAATTATGACATTAGAACATTGAAATGTAAACAACAAAAAACAAAACTGTCAAATTTCCAATAAATCATCTGATGAAAAGTAAACAAATTACTTGCGTGTAATGTTTACCAGTTTTTAAGATTATGAAATAAAGTCATGTTTTCTTTAAAAATGTTTTCGACCGTATTTGGTTATTCATTAATTAATGCAGATTCGAAAAAATAATGGTTTCTAAACGAAAACTGAAACGAATTACTTAGGGCACGATAGTTTTAAGAGTGCGACAGTGAATCGCCATAAGAGTACATTATAAAAGCGTCTGCGATTCCGTCTGATAATGTGACGTCACCAAAAAAGGACTCCGGCCTGTAGTGTAGTGTGGCCTTGCTACTACACAAGTACAACTCCCCTAATACAGCCAATGTGTCAACTTTATAAATCTGTTAATAATCAAAGGTTTTATAAAAAGTAGCTAACATTCCATATTAAGAATTTGAGAGGTAATTTAGGATTAAGATAGTAAGAGCTTCACGATTTTTTAATGATGTTTCGTACAAGAAAACAATTGTTTATAGAGGCTTCCATGTAGTTGAAGTGGTTAATTTTATTTATAAAAATCAATAAAGTTAGTTGAAAACCACAAAGTATGTTTGTTAATTCCTTTGACTAAAGACTGGCATGGTACATCAATTTATTTAAGAATGATCAGTTTTTGTGTTCTTCATAAATCAAACGATGGAATGTACACTACAGTCAGGATCGCCAAATTAGGTGAGTGAAATTAAGGACAACATTTGTTTCAATCATGTGAGTGTCCAGAAACCAAACCAAAAAACAAAAAGGTTTGACAGTTCAACAAAAGAATTTCATATAGTTTTAGCAGATAATTATTAGGTGAGTTAACAGGTTTGCCGCCCAACTAATTTGATGCTCCCAATTATAGTTATGTGTTTAATGTTCAATAATTTAAATTAATGAAACATAACAAATAAAATACATTCAATTTACAAATACATTAAAAGGAAAGACCACTCTGGTTATTCAACAAATTAATTCAATGTTTTCAAGTTTTATTTTTCCTTAAAGAACAAAATTGTTGGCTCATAACTTTCCTTCTTTAGACTAACTTTCCTTGGCTCATAGATTTCCTAGGGTTGTTATTTATTTGAAACATGGCATGTAGAATTGATTATAGTTCCTTCATGATTCATATCCAATGATGTACGATAATTTAAAAATGTAATTTTTAAAAATCATTGTAGTCTATGTGTGTTTGTGTCAGCTGCCATTGGACAACAACAATGTTATGAAAAAAGAATTCTAAAAGTGCATCTTGTCTTAAGTTTTTTAATGTGTTATCATACTTAAACATTTTTGTAGACAGACTTTTAAAGCCCAGGACATTGTACTAATAATACAAGTAAGTTAGAAAAACATTATCAATACAAATCATCAGTCCAGTGATAAATAAATAGCAGTATCATCAATAATAAACAGTAACCTAAAAAGTTTTGTTTTGAAATATCCATAACTGATTTTAATTTTTCATACAAAAAGATATGGCTGGCTCACCAAAAAGTAAGAAAAAGAAGTCAGAATCAGGAAAAGAAAAAAAAGGTTCTGCGAAATCTAAAAACAAAAAGGGAAAAGAAGAAGACAACACAAAAAAAGAAGAATTGAAATCAGCAGTTTTAGATGATGAGTCATGGCAGTCTGTAACAGTGTTAGTGGCTGTGGAAGGTCAGAGGCTGTACAACCATTTGCTGGAACAGTTGGACAGCTTACCCACAAACTTTACGGTTATTACACCAGAAAATCTTAACACGAGTCAAAACGAGTCTCCAGGAGGTAGAAGTAGAGAAAGCTCAAAGTCACGAAAAACCTCTGCTTCTAAAGGCAGCAAGAAAACAGCAAAGACAAAAAAAGAAGGCGGAGCCAAAAAGAGTAGTAAAAAAGAGAAACAAAGCAATGAAAGCCCTAAAGACGGAACTATTAGTACTGCTATGTGCATTTTACTTAAGAAGTATATTTTAGAGTTGAAAACCGCTGATTTGAAAGAACTTGAAAATAGTATGAATAAGGAACAGCCAGATATTGCTGACAATGATAAAACAAGCTGTGATAAAATGGAGAGGCAGAAAGAAAAAGTTTTGGGAGATGAGGCAAACAGTTTTATCCAAAGATACATTATCCTTTGGGGGTTTTATGATCACATGTTATTACAAGAGTGTTTAAATTTCAATATTTTAATTAGAGGAATAATTACCATAAAAGATAGCAATGCAGTTAAAGTATCTACTGAAATAACGCCAGCGGTAGAAAAGAAACAAAAGGGCAAAGCTAAGGGCAAAGCTAAGGACAAAGGGCAATCATTTGATCAACGCATCTCTGAGGAATATGCAATTTTCACAGAAAAATTAGATGAAAATATTAAAGACCGAGGTTTTTTAGATTTTAATAAAGATGTACTTTTTTTAAACTATAAAATAAAAACCGCAGAAGAAGCGGAGGAGGCAAACTACTTCTTCAAACCAAACTTTTCAAAGATACTGTTTGGAATTGGTGAAGCTTGGGGAAAGTTTAGCAAATATAATAAATGTTTAAAAATACAAGAAGTTCCCGATATTCAAGGGACCCTCACATTAGAAGATGCCTATTTATATTCAACCATGATCTCTATGGTCCCTGCAGAGTGTGTAACGGTGCCTATAATCATCCATAGCATGTTGGAGCAAATTTGTTGGTGGGACGAACATATTCTTTCAAAAATTGATGAAGTCTCTGAGGAGGAAGGATTTAATACAGATCCCCCAGGCTCAGTGACCCCAGTCACCCCTGCTTCATCAATACACACTAAGTCTGTCGACCCCAGTTTTCAAACCACAAATAAACCTTCCATCTATTCAGACAGTTCATCTAGTACAGAAATTGCTATACCGAACATAACTCCTGTTTTGATTGACGAAGGAGATGAAATAAAGATGAAAACATTTCATTTGGATTTGCCCGAAGTTAATTTCCAAAAAATCACTTTGGATATGTTATCAAGTTCTCCAGTCTGCAAATTGTGGCTTAATTACCCACTTGTTTCAAATTCTAGATCGAAATTTCATGAATTTCACTTGCAGAGGTTTAAAAAATGTTGTGAAAACTGTTTCTTTGATTGTGATAAACTTTTCACCCTCTACCTGCATCAGTCAGTCATGAATGTTTTGATATCAAATCCTGATGACCTTTTTATGAGACTAAATCTGTACGAAACAGAAGATGACGAAAGTGATATTTACTTGTTTGATTCAAACGACAAAGCGGATGACAATAACAGTATTTCATCCTTTATTCGAGGGATGATTTGCAATATTTTATGTAAAATTTCCAAAAATTGCTCAAACAATTCGTCGGAAGATATTTCTACACTGGAATCAGAAAATAGTTTTATATACTCCACTGAAACATCATACGAAGAAGTACCTGAAAATACATCTTCAGAAATATCAAATTTATCGAAATGGTATGAAATAAAAAACCTTATATCTTCCAAGTACAGAAATCTCCTTAATGATAAACTGAACTACAGAATAATGAAAATCAATAAACTAAAATCTTTTCTTTTGTATCCAGAATTTGTGAATCTCTATGAAAAAATTAACCGGTGCACAGGACTTGATGTCCCCGATTCGATGAAAACTTACGAGTTCATAGAAAATCTTAATGTAACTACAATGGGTCAAAGTTTACAAGAAGCATACACAAACTTTGCGAATGTTAATTATTATTATTTTGCTCTTACTGATACAATACTGTTATGGTTCAATAACACTGAAACAAAAGATCTAAAGATGAGTAGGAAAGTTAAAGGAGTGTTGGAGACTCCTTTAGGTTTCCGAGATTTCTACAAATACAAACTTGGAGGGAAAAGTAATTTTGAAGAAATACCAGTTAGTGAGAGCGTGACAGAAGTTCCTCACTCATCGGACACTGATGATTTCAATGAAAGTGTTTCTTCATATCAAGTATCAAGTAGTAGTCACAATGGCCACTCTAAAATAGATGAATTTTTGCCAACAACTGTGACCAATTTAGGGTCGTCACGAGTAGAACACGTTGAGTATTACGATTATTTCTTCTCTCCTGACAGTACTAAAGTAACTGTTAAAAAAAGTAAATACTTTTCTGATCAAATGAATTTAGCAGTGTCTGTGGTGAAAAACAACACATCGTTACATTACAATTTTACCCCTGGGGAGCCTAACACGTTCACTGACATAACAATGAAAATGTACAATGGCATAATGATGAGTGCCCGTTTTACATGGTATCTTCCTATTACAACTCCGACCAATGGTGAACTGACAGTTACTGACTCAAAAACTGCAGTTAACATTCCATCACTGAGTTGTGATTTGAAGGTAACACTACCCTCAGGATTATTGGTTGAAATTATTCCTTCAGAATCAGATATAGGACCATTCTATATTAGACAGAGTTACTTGGATAAAGGGCCAACATGTGGTAAAATATGGGAGGAATCTCATCGATGTTTTTTAAAAAATGGTACGATTCTCATATTCAACACAGACAATACTGTTTATATTCTTTACAACAATGGTACTATGGTGCGTTGTGAAGGTTTTGAATGGGAAAAGGTTGTTTTGGAACAATCCCCTCCTGAAGAGGAGAGTGCTTTAAAAGAAAATAATTTGGAAGAGGATAAAAGCAAGAAAAGCAAGAAAAGTAAGAAATCCAAGGAGGTGGGTTCTGCCAAAGGGGAAAAAGAAGGCAAAGGGAAAAAGAAAAGTAAAGAAAAGGCAGATAACAAGAACCAAGAGAGTGTTTCCACCGATAAGAAAAAGAAGGGGAAGAAAACGTCAAAGCCCCCAGTGGTAGAAGAAAATTTAAATGTTGAAAACGAAAAAACTGAGGATGAAATTTACATATGTAAAATAACCAATTATTCAGTACTGTCTTGGGATGGTTTTTGTACAGAATTCCAAGGAGACACCAATCAAAATTACACTAGAATGCATGATCAGAGAATTGCTTTTGATAAAATTAACCAAGAACTGTACTTGCAGCGCAGTGATGGAATGGTAAGTTTATTCACTCCATTTGAAGCATCTGTATTGTTTCCTGATGGCTCAAAAATAACATCGTACACGGAGAACAGCAAAGAGTATAATGAAGAAAATGAAACCTTGGTGGTGGCAATGGATTCCACACCAGAACTTGGGAGCGTTCTTGAAGTGCAGAGTAACAGGGAAGCAACAGATTCATCAGGATCAACAATAGAATCTTTGCAGGAACCAAGTGTTTCTGACATTAGTGGAAATCTGGACAACAAAAGCAATCTATTACATGAAGACAACTTTGTCTATGTGGAAACTTCATATGTCTTTGAACATAGAAATTATGCTAGCGTCAAATTCCTTGAAGACTGTGAGGTAGAAATAACATTACCTGGAGGTATAGTGGTGTACATTGATAATAATAAATTTTTCACTATTACTTCGGATGGAAATGAGAAAATTACACTGTCAGACAGTACCTTAGTTTTTGAGGCTCAGGTACAAGAAGAGTCTTCTCAGAAAGCAGTATCAACATTAAATTTTAAGAATATTTCAGGCAACTTGGCTGTGACTTGCAGAACAGTAGATAGCTTGTGTAATGTGTTCTCGGTCAATGATCAAGGCCACACTAGCTTGGTGAGAAATGAAGGTGATGACTGGCCATCATGTGTTCCATTACATCCGAAAAACGTAGAGCGATATTACATATTAAACAGAGATCTTTCAGGGTATGAGATGGTTAAAAACTATAAAATTCACAAAATAGATACAGAAGTGACGAAAACCCCTATAATAAAAAACAATGACGAATTGTTCACTATATACACTCAAACTCCAATCCTCAAAAATATATCTGAACAATATTTAATGAGTTACATTAGGGAAAATAATTTACCTACGCTGATAAAAAGGAAAGATTTGCTCAAACCAGAGGAAGTACCTGATATAATTTGGTTCTATCCACATCTTTCAAAAACAGAAGACAACGAATCTGATAGTAAAAACTTTATAACGAGTGGAGAGTTTATTAAAAAGAGTAGAACTAATCCCACTGCAATGGGTATTTCTAAATATTTGAGAATAAAGAGTGATATAAATCTACTTAATTGGTTTTCATCAGCTATAAACAAATACATGGCAACGAGTGAAACTATTGTCAACAAGTATCTAAATCACTATCCATGTGAAACTAGAAATGAGAAAATTATTGCAGAGGGAGAGCTTCACAGACAGGCAGTCCTTGGCTCTCAGAGTTACTATTTAACGGACAACCTTCCAATAGTAGTTTCAGACGGGCTGTTGAATATCAAAGAAAAGGTCAGCATTCACAGTGTTTCAACTTCAACCACTTCAAAACTCACAGCATTGTTTGATATGGTGAAACAGATTAAACAAAACTAACACTTATGCTAGGATTTTCATTTTTATTATAACATTTTTTTGTGGATTTCCAAAATAAAGATATTTAATGAGAGTGACTTCAGTAATCCTCACTATAGTCGCGGTCACCAAAAGGGCAGGTGAGTGAAATTATTGTTTATTATTTATTTGGGTAGTTAATTTACTTATATGACCGTATGTTACAATAAACACAAATTTACATGTCGTAGTTCCTGAAAAACACAAAGTTTGACAGTTCAACAAAAAAATTGCACTCCATATGGAAAGGACTCCATATTCATTCAACCTATGTAAGAGAAAAAGTGTTTTTGAATATATTGAGTAAATATTACACTAAGTTACAAAAGTATATTTAACGATTCATGAGCTTTAAACTTCAAAGAATTCAAATCAGTAAAAAAAACAACAAATCACATTAACAAATTAAATTTAATCATATGGTTAGTTTTATAATTAAATTACCCCTTTTGCAGCAGACCATCTCGAGCCAATTTCGAAAAACATCATACCTCAGAATTGTAAACATACCAAATATTACTCTGCAATTTTCAGGAGTTTTATCTCCCCCCCCAATGCACATACTTCTTTATTACATTTTTTAATAATTAGGATATTTAATATGTATACATTTTCTGAAAAATCACGATCAATAAACTCTTCCTATTCAAAATAAAGATAAATAAAATATTCAGTCGAAAACATGTATATTTTTTTAATTCGTTATTTCAAAAAATGGCCATATCTGGAAAACAAAAAATGATATTGCACAACAGATTACAGCCCCTAAAACCTTTAGTACATTGATACAGGGAAAGCAAAAAAAAAAAAAATGTTAGATGGAGTACGTTTGGCCAAGCTTAGACTGAATAGGCAAAGATATATCTTGTCCAATGAATGTGGGCCTCAATAAATAAGTGGCCCTCATCACGGTTGCCAGTGCACCCCCTCACCTTGCCCCTTGCCGTCAAGCCCAGCTGGGGAGCTGAAGTTGTTCACTGGCTGCTACAACACTGCCTTGAATTGTGACAACTTCCGTTACTGTACCCAGCATTGGTGCCTAGACTGGCAATAACCAATTATGATCCCACTGGGGGCTTTATGATGTTTCCTTTAATAACATATTTGGTGGTTATTGCAATGGTAGTCGATAAATTAAGCTCGTTAGCATTAAACAACTTTAAAACACTCCTCACTGAACAGATTTTTATTGTTGGTTTTTAGTATGTCAATCTAAACAAAGTTGTACAAAAGTATAATTAACTAGATACTTTTAAAAGATGCTCAGACACATTCTATTAGTATTTTTTTAAACTGTTAAAATATGTATCTTGTTCGTTTTATTTTTTTATTAAAGAGAATATCAAGATAATAACTTTTCCTTGTCTCCTTATATAAAACTGAACAATTATGAAAATGAATAAGAAGCCGTAAAAGGTATTTTTGCCTAGAAATATGTCAATCAGGGATATTTAAAGGGTTAAGTGAAACAAAGATTTTAATATACAATTCTTTAATAGTAGATTTCTTAAAATATATGTACACATACAAAATGTTGTTAGGAAAAAACAGCGACTCCGTTGCAATATAAAAAATCAAGGCACAACCTGATGCTTGTATGATAACACAGATTTAATAGAAATCTTGGAGACAGACAGTGGTAAATGTCAATTAATTTGCTAAAAAAATTCGTCAATCAATACTTCAGTCCCCAGGTACTTAACCAAATAAACCCAATTCCAATTTACAGATACAAAAATTAGTGAAGGAGCACTACCGCCTGTTTAAAATTATTTTGAACATGGGCAAAGCCATGGGTAACATCTAGTTCTATTTATTTATATTGTTTTAAAAGTTGAAAAGATCTGTTCCAAGAATTCTAATAGCTCTGCTTAGGATGTTTGGCCTTTACAACAAAAAATAAAAGTTAAGGTTGGACCTATATTTTTATGCTTCAAATTTATGCTAATATTTGCCTTGGCTTACAATAAAAATAATTAAAAAATATCTATATTTTACAAACAATATTTGGAGGGTTGTTATATTTTATTGACCACACAAAATGTAAAATACAATATATCATACCTAAGAGTAAAAAATCCAAGCAAATATCAACCTCGATGTGCTCATAAAAAACATTGCTAAGTCGATAAGTTCACAACCAAGATTTAAATATTAACACCTTTTCGGCTCTGCAGCTACTTTAGTGGCTATGTGAGTATTCAATGCTAATGCGGGATTAGCGATCCAGGTAATTTACTAAATGTCATTTCAATTTTAGTGCCAGAGCAAGAGAAAAATTACCAGTAAATATTAAAGTAAAATAAAATCATCAATATTAAATTAAAAACAGAATGGGGACAATTTTATTGAAAACATTTAGTATACGAAAAATGCTATTATAACATTTTATAATAGGCCTACTTGAAAGATACATTTTAAACTATTGTGACTATAAGCCAATAACTCTGGATCTTATCAAACTGCTTTACCCTAGGTCCCAGGGTCAATTTTGGAACCACAACATGTTTCGAATGGAATTGAAGTTTGTAAAACATGTGTTGAGCCAAGAAGAAGTTACATTATCATTTTGCCATTTAAATAATTCTAAAAAAATCACAAGAAATTCTTCCTACAAAAATGTATATAATTGATATGAATTTTTATAAAATGGTCTTGAACATTGCTTTGAAAAAGGCAGTATGATGAACACAGTTAATGTATTTACTTAGTTATAAAATATATGAAAATTATTGCTGTTTTGTATACAAATCTTTATAAAAAACATTATTACTCTTTATTTACACTTTATTACTTCTATTGACATTCCTTAATTTTAAATTTGATATGATTATCGTTGTGCAATATTGAACAATATGTTGCCTGTATAAACGATTACAAACAATTATTTAAAAAATCTTTCACACAGAAAATTATGTTTTCAGCCATCTCAAAAATATTGAAATAGTATAAACTCTCTCTAGGCCAGCCTTTTAAGAAACATGGATAATCTTTCAAAGTGGTCTCATTGATACTTAAGTAGGGAATTGCTTTTCATTTTTTAAGAACCCAATAACCAACAAAACAACAGACTGAGACATCAAACAACCCGACCACCCGAGGCCAGACTAGAAGGAGTCTGCTTTAAGGCCCATTCTACACGAGCGTGAATCCTGTGACAGGATTCACGCATAATGCGTCAAAATTATATGCAAACTTCACGTGGCGGGATTCCCGTCGCATGAAGCCCGCTTGAAACCCGTCGGGTAATTCTACAAGAGGCACTCAGACGCGAGACGGACTCGGTAGAGCTCAGTTACGTAGCCCTATTAATTAGGCTAATATTGCCTCATAATCCTAATCACTATGTAGCATATAATAAACAATGAGACGAAATTTCCAATATTGACAGGTTCCATATCAGTAACTTTGAACGATATATTTTTGTATAGCTTGTTTTCAGTTTAGTTGAATTTTGTTATAAATTGTATTTGCCCCGTAACTTTTTATTCTTCAACCATGAATAAGAATAAAAGTTATGTTACCTTAATGTTAATCCTCCTAGTGGTAGACGTCCAGTTTCAATAAAGAAAATGTTTAAAGAATTTTAGAAAATTATTTTATCTGAAAACAAATTTTTGGTTCAAGGTAGTATTTGCTAAGTTTTTGTATGTAATAATTTCAAAATAAGCATATAAAACTCAATTTATTCTGACACAAGACAGAATTTCGGGCAAAATGATTATATTAGCCTATAAATATTTACCTGTCATTATTTACCCTCTCTTGATTATATAAGCATTTTTCTTGTCGTGTCAAACATTGTACCCTATTGAACCCAACTTGATTGGATACCGAGTGAGCTGCCGCCTACCACGCGCGATGACACTGCTACGATTAGAATGGCCGAGCGGCATTCCCATCGCGGGATTGACACTGTCATCGGCGTCAGCTCTACACCCCCATCTCCTGCCGCGTCCTCCCGTGTCGTGAATCCCGCCCGTGTAGACACACGCCAACTAAGCTAGATGGTTGCGGTAGAGCGCATGGCCCCGACGCGGGAATACCGTTGCAGGATTCACGCTCGTGTAGAATAGGCCAACCACGTTCGCTACTGATCATCAATATTCTAATCTTCGAAAATAGATCAATGAGCCATTTTTGAGCCATCAATGAGTGTTATTTTTGACCAATCTTCAAATATAGGGCGGTTTCAGACAAATGGCTTACATATGTGCCTTACTGTATCGTAATTATGGACTGATGGCTCAATTAGAAGCCACTTCTCCTATTTGACATTTTGGTTGTAATTTACAATTGGTCTATATTTTTGACTTCAGTTTAACAGCAACTCTAGCAGTCTTTAAAAGAGACTGGGGTTTAATCGCATGGCCTTGGGGATGGGATGATATGAGTAATTAAAACAACAGGCAGACTAAACTGGCTGCAATATCTGTAAGTCTCTGATTTTGGTTTATGGGAATGAAAAAAAAAATCTAATTACGAGGTTATGCTCAACAGGGTGGATCTGTAGAAAGGAATCACAGTGGCTAATATATGAGCCATCAGTAGTGAACGTGTTAAAACTTATGAATTATTTACACAGGATTCCTTAGTACAAAAAATATTATGATATTGTTGTGCTATTATAGACCAGAAAGAATTCTGAAATAATCCTAGTTTTTAGAAATAAAGTAAATTATACATAAACTTTAATTTACCTAATATTTGTCGGTTTGAGGTATCTCAACAGGACTGTGCCCAAAATATACCGGTATTAGTCAGACTCTGAGTATTATATGACATTGACAAGAGACATAGAGTAGAAAAATGTTTCAAAAATTACAATTATTATAAAAATGGAAGCTCGATGTACACGCCTGAAGGCAGTTTGAAAGCCACTTTGTGCCTTCTATGGTAAAACTTAGTATGCTGAACCTATGCTACCTGAGTATAATCACTACTGAAACCTGAACAAGCTGTGAAGCTGAGTATTGGATTTGCTATGTTTCTCGTACTATAGGTGACAATTGTGTGATTGAGAATTGCAAATTCTGTCACCCAGACTCAACGAAACTACAAGTATTAGTTAAAGCACATCACTAGTTGTTATATTGTACTTTTGTAAAAAATATTTATTTCGTCAGATTGAGAGAAAAGTAATAAATTTGTAAAGCTAAGTCAAAAATACGTATTGCTGAAAACACTCCAACAAACAGCTTAATTAAATGGACAGACATCCTGAACACACGTTAAACCTTAACCTAGTATTATAAAGCAGTTTTCCTGAAGGCTTTTGTAAAAAAATATTGGAGTTGCTTGTGCAAAAGTTACTCTGTTTTAGTTCAGCGAGATTGAAAACTTTTGTTTTAGGATCGTTTTTATTTATTTCTGACCTTGATCTGATATACTGTTTAAAACTACTAAAAAAGTTTGTTTTAGAAAAAGACTGTCAAGGCAGGGGTTGCTACATAAGAATTAATCAATCCTAAAATTAACAATGATATTTTACCATTTAACTATACAACATTTAGTTTTGATTAATAAACTACAACCATATATCAAAGCTGCACAATTACGATTGCAACGGAATATCAAAAAGTCCAATCCAAAAATATATACCACTATTTACAAACGAAAGAGGTAAGGCAACCATGATTGGTCTTGTGTAAAGATTACGAGCATTCTTTTACCTAGTTTAAATAAATTTCTGAACTAAAACTATAATAAAGTTATACTACTAAGATCAAATAATCAATACATTTTTCTTATTATACATACAAACAAAATTGTTCTGTATCAACAAATTCAGAGAGTCTAGATAACGATTAATGATAGATCACAGAATTATATTAAATATGACTAAACAAAAATGATTCTCCCCAGAGAATGTTTAAACTACAAAATTTATGAGTTCAAAACATAAGCTTAAAACGACCTTTTGCTAATATAAAAATTATGAAACAATAAAAAAACCATCTAAAATGGATTATTATGAAATAAAATCATTGTATATAACAATAAAAATGCAAGGGAAGAAAAAACAATAACTTTTTAATGACACTTGTCTTACTTTATCCTCGAGTTGGAAAACTCTCCTGATCATATCACCATCATTTTGATGTGTGGTCCAAATTTTAATCTAAATCCGCAGCATCATTGTCTGAAACATAAAATTAAAAAATCAAAATCAAAAGGGTTCAAAGTAAGATGGACTAAAAGTAGAGTTTAAATTACTGTTTTCATAATAGGTTGGTTTAATGGTACAACTTTGATATCTGATCTTCTGCCTTTCTAACCTCACTGAGAGTTAGCTTGGGCCAAACGTAACTGTACTTTGCAACAGTATTGTGCCGTTAGGAAGATCAGATACTATAGCCAAAGCCGACCCTATGTAACCATCCGGTAAGAATGTGAGATGTTGATGTTGTCCGGTGAGATGTTGATCGACTTATTCGATATACTGTTCCGACAACTGTCAGTAATGAAATAGACATATTTTTATAACCACCAATAACTTAAATCAAGGTCAAGTTCATTATCCGATTATTCCACAAACAGTGAACATACTGTGTAATAAAACATTAAGAAACTAAACTAAATGTATCACACCTAAGCAAAATTTAAATCAAAATGTTACTAACATTAAATAACTAAACAAACCTTACCTTTTTCCCACCGTCCATCATATGAAACTGAGGTACTATCAGTAACCAGTAACCATATAATTTTAAAGAATAACAAAACAATCTATAAATATGGAGTCGTATATTGAGTTTTGTCCAACAAACTATTTGTATTAAAATATGTTTATTGGTAGATTGTTCGATATTGTTTTCTTATATATCATATACTGACATACAATTCAATCCTCAGCTATAGGAACGAATGGCAGAAGATCAGATACGGTATTAAAGTTGTACCGGTAATTGGCCAACGTGGTGGTCTGATATGAAGGGTACTACTATACTCACAAAATTTAGAAAGGTTTTTTTATCTATCATTACAGCTCTGCTCCTGACAGTGACGGTCAGCTATCCAATCAACAGGTCGAGTCAGATCAAGGTACTAATAAGACTAATGTAATGAGACCAATGTTAATAATTCAAGCAATGAGCTTACGGAAGGCCTTGGCCACGTTATTTGATACAACCTGTACTCACCGGAGCGTCACATGTGTATCGTAGCGGCCGTGTACCTCGCCTCTCCCCTGCGCCAGCTCCATTGACTCGGACGGTACTGAAACATCACGCTCTCGTCAACAGGTGATATATAATAAGTAAAGTACACCTCGGATTATCCGGATGTGGCGGACCACCGATCCGGATGAGGTGCTATATCGATGCTGCAACCGTGTATAACATATTAGTTTTAAACCCTCTCTTTTTGAAACTATGTAAATGTCAGTGCAGACAAAACTTTCAGAACTATAAACACATCAAGTGACAGTAACAAACTGTACAACCAAATTGCTGAAGGCCTATGGTGATTACTGCTGGCGCTCATATCGGCAAACAAAAACACTCCCTGTACAAAAATGCTGTAATTTACTGTACAGGTAATACAGTGACTTTGATTTTTGTGAAACCTAATGTGAATATATTTCAGTTGCATCTTATACTTTCTGAAAGATGCAAAAAGGTATCTTGACTAAGTGGATTTAAAATTATATTTTAAAGCTTTTCGTTTACATTTTATTTAGTGCCTGATATAATTTGTTTGGATTGTGATTAAATTTTACTGTGATGCTCTTATGATTAAATTAAATCCCTTTTATAATTATAGTTCACAATATTTATAGTTCTAATTTATAATCAGCATTCATTGAGCTTGACATTTAAACGATTTTTCACGTACCCGGATGAGTATCTGGCCGGAGTAGGAGTGGGGGTTGCTGTAGGCGTACACGGCCCAGACGGCCACTCCCGCGATCAACACGAGGAAGAAGGCGGGACCGAGGTAGCTCGAGCCCAGCCGCGGCCCGTCGTCCATCTCACCTGCTGACAACAACCATGTCTCCTAAGTACCATCCAATCTTTGTTTGAAATTCATTGTTGTTGTTGTCTTGGCACAAAACCGGCGCACCACCTTTTTAACCTGCTTGCGTTTGTTAGTAGAACTACTATATTTAATTCATACTGTCTGTTTTGCGTCTTTTTGTTTTGTTTTTATGTGTGCTTTTGGACTTTCGACAATTCCCAATTTCTTATTCTGAGGATGTGATGATGACATAACATGCTGAAACACGCAAATCCTTTAGGGTCATAACCAGGATCATCGGCAGACTACCAGGTATTTTAACCTTCATAGTGTAATATTCAAAAACTTGAACACATTTGAAAGAGCAAAAAATTATCTAGCGATTCCATTGAGCAGAGATTTTGATATCACTTTTGGTTTGCTGTAAAAAATTCACTACAATTCATATTTTTGTGATTATTGTATGAAGTTTACTGATTGTGATATCAAAATTCTCATTGGAATCACTAGATAATACTTTTCTCTTCAAAATGGTCAATAAACTAACAGTTTAGTTGAGCGGTTGAGGCTGTACAGAATTTGAAAGTTAAAATTGGCCTAATGGGAGAAGCAGTAAGTCGCATGGGACTGGAGCTCCCTCTTAAATGATCTAACAATTTTAATTTTATTCCACCACAAGCACACATAATGGTTGGCAACATTTTATCTTGCACAATACATCAATCTCAAGTAACTTTCCTCAACATTAATTTTTCTGAAGGATGGACAGGATGGAGTGCTTAAGGCAAGACAGGATGAGTTTTATTTGATCCTCTCAAGCTTTAACATGGAATCAGGACTGAACTGATTTCTGTCCAGGAATAATGAACAATTCCTTCAGACTTCTACCGTATATTTTGTAATAAAACAAATCATAAACAATGTTTAATTCATTTTTGTATATTTTTAACTAGAGTTAAAATGTCGTCCTCACTATCTGAAGCACATTATTTTTGGGAGGAGTTAAACTTAATCCAAATTTATTTTACTGACAATGGTAATAAGTGTATTTTACAGCCAAAAAAGTGTGATTTTCATGAAACTGAGTGCTGAACCAACTATGATGTGATGAAGATTCTGTTAAAACCCAGGAAACATGCATTTATACAGAATAAATATTGAAGTTCAAATAACTATTTCATTAATTTCCCAGGAAAAAGCATGAATGTTCCCAGTAGCATAACCAAGTCACCACTGCAGTAGGGGAAGACACTAGCATGCGTGTTAGTAACAATAAATCATTTTCAAATGCTATTTAGGTTATGTTGGAATTACATTTCTCTGAAAGAATTTTTCTGAAAAAAATTGGTACCAATTCAACAGAGGAAAAATGTACATAAAGTAGCACAGCTCTAGCTAGAAAACTTCTTTTGAAGATGCCACAACAACAACCAATTTTTCCAGCCCGATGATTGACCTGCCCATGAAATCGCCCAAAATTTTAAATTACGTACCCTGGCTTCCCCCCTCCGCAGGATTAGTCCTTCGCCACTCAGAGGGTCCATCTGTCAAAATGTCCACATTACTGGGGAGTCCACTTTAAAGAAATGTTGTCTCAAGTTTAAAAATCCTTTTGTACCTTTTTCAGTTGACTAAACTTACAGTTTTAACATTTTCTATAAGTCCAGGTATAGAACCTTGCAATACTTGTGGTTGAGAAACAATAACACAAATATTTGAGCAATATTCAGCCACTACAATATTACCACCTGAGCAATATTACCACCTGAGAAAAAACCCTATTTCGATAAGAAGACAGGAAGCTGTCATTAAATTAATTCTGTACTTTAAGGCCTTTGTTATCGGCGAGGGTAGCTGAATCCATTATATCATTAAAAGGGTTCTCTATCTATGCTGAAATCTGACCAGAAACTGCCTTGCAGAGCAAACATCAATCACATGTAGCATCAGTGGTTATCAAAATAAAATCTGATATAATGTACCATTCTAAAGATAATTCCCAAGCAAGTTGTTTGACCATGCTTTTTCAAACACATATTTGTCTTAGGATCAAAAGACAGATTCTACAAGGTGTCTAAGTTATTTAATGCTGGAAATGTTATTATGTACTTGAGTTTGTTCAACAAGATTCAACTCAGTTTTAAAATCAAACTGTTAAAATCAGTCACAAAAACACTATGCTGAACACTATGCTAATTGTATGAACTTGGCATTTTTTGGAAAGTGGAACTTCTTGAATATCTAAATGAAACTGGGTAAAATTTTGCATGGTGAAAAGAGCTTAGGGAAAGATCAGTTTACACAATAACTTTTCACAATAAGTGTCATTGCAGGTGAAATAACATATCAAATGGCGTCCATTCAGATAATGAGGTGCAACTGTTTCAGGTAATCAGAATTTAAATGCAGCTGTGACATCACTCGGGAGACTCTAAGCTTTATTATTTTCTGGTTTACTCCACATGTTGTGTGACAAATACCATTCACACAATCACGATATGGTACAATTCCATCACGAGAACTTATGACCTAACCTCACTTTGCTCTGAAAATTGGCAGCAAGTGTGCATGTAATTGACAACTTCCAAAGAGAACCCTCTTAATCTCCCTAACCAAGCTAACGCGGCACCCGGCACTCACCTGTGTTGGGCGAGGCGGCAGCACTGGCGCTCGGGTGGTGCTCAGTTTCGCTGTGCAGCTGTTGGTCGCACTGAGCTTCCGTCGTCAGCTCCAGTCTGTCACACTCGTTGCTCAGCCAATCCTGTCGCTTACGGTCCATGCCCGTTGAACATCTGCCCACACTGCTGCACCACTTGCACTGCAAAACAATTATATAAAATGTGCATAAAAAACCTTTGAAAAGCTGGGTAGACACTGATGGTGCCGATACTACCAACCTCATCAGCTGTATCCAGATCGAATGAAGACAGAGTAGGCTATAGCACTGCACACACAGTAAGACATAAATTTATCTCTTCAAACAAACTTAAATATTTACATTAATCTTATAACTTTATTCAGAATATTTTGATATTTGTAGACATTTGCCAACACTGATTAGTAAAAACAAGTTTCATGATGTTTCGGGATCTGGAGTCTGATCTCGTCTTCAGGTGGAAAAACAACCGAGAACAAATTATTAACACACAACCATAACCTAAACAAAAAACATAACTAAAACAAAGAACTGTAAAAGTAGTCACAAAAACACTGTGCTGAAAACAAAACAAGGACACAATAGCACAGAAAACAACGGGATCAGAATGAAGAAATGATCAGATTCCAGATCCTAATAAGTGAAATTTGTATTTTACTAATCAGTGAATGCAAGTGTCCCAAAAAATCCAAATCAAAACATAAAATCACTATCACCAATGATGAATTTCAAACAAAGAATTTATTCAGTAGGCTATGTTTGAAATACATATCAAGTGTAAAAGTGTAAATTTTTTTTATCATTGATAAGCAGCTATGACAAATCAGATAAAACCTAACAACATAGTTTGGTTTTTAGTAGTTGACTGTAAAAAGTATTCACACTTTGTAATGAAGAATATTTATTTTGCAGTTTAGCATGATGAATAATTGGATGTGCCAAAGACAAAAGAAACAGTATGTTTTGCAAGCTCTCGATTATTTCAAGTCCTCAACTATGTCTTGAACGTGAAACATAGACTTAAATGTGCAAAATCCAATTTTCAACCCTTAAAATATATCCTTATCATTTTTTGTTTTTAATTTTATGGGTACCGGTACAGAGTTTTTACTGATAGTAAAAACAAGTTTCACAGCTTTTCAGGATCTGGAATTTGATTAGTTATTCAGGTGGAGAAGAACCTAAAGCACAAAGAAGAATAGTAACACATAGCCAAAAGACCTGGACAAAAAACTTATAGTTCTGGACAGCCTTACTGGCGCGTGACGAAAATTGTAAGCTCCTAAAATGTCTGCTAAATAAACACATGTTTTGGTAGAACTGTCAAAACTTTGTTTAAGTTTCACCTCATTTACCCTACAAAAGAATGCCCTGTAATATTTCACTGAGAGATTTCTTACGCAATTAAAATTTCTGGAAAATATTTGCACAATGCATCAGCTGGTCTTTTTGTTTTGGCAACCTTTCATCTTAAATGATTTGTTTACATTTAAGAATGTGTTTCCACACTTTTGTTGTCGTACTTCATGAATTGTGTTGAGCTTGCAACTTTCAAGATTAGTTGCACTTGCGGTTGCAGCAAAATATTTTCTTGTGTAAATTACCTTTACATAAACAAATGACCATGTGATTTATTACCAAAACATTGCAGATATTGAACACTAATTACGACAACAGCGCACTCACTCACCCGCCAGTAAGGCTGTCCAGAGCTTTAGTTAAAACAGCCAGGTCTTCCTTATTAACTATAACTAGGCCTACTCTGTACATTATAGGTTCCCTTTCACCTAG
Organism: Flexamia atlantica; assembly: GCA_035578135.1. Lineage (NCBI taxonomy): Eukaryota > Metazoa > Arthropoda > Insecta > Hemiptera > Cicadellidae > Flexamia > Flexamia atlantica. Next base: position 1,631,719 of record JAQJVK010000012.1, on the reverse strand, counting down.
GAATTGACTTTGAATAAAGAATGCTTCTGTATACAAAGTCAATGCCTGAAGACAAGATCAGATTCCAGATCCCGAACACTTGTTTTCTACAAATTAGTGATGGTAAATGTCCTTAAAAATCTAAATCAAATAATCACATAATCACGAACAATGAATTTTAAACAGAGAATTCCATTTTTACTGTGCAATACAGTAGAGTCCCGCAAACCCGGACTTCGATAACCCAGAATTCTGGATAACTCGGAAAGCCTGCCAGAGCAATAAAGTGCATTGAGATTCAAGGCCAGAGCACGGTGTGACCCATTTAAAACAGTTTTAGTTTTTCTTTAAGTTTTTTTTGTAACTAATATTGTTTTTATAGTTTTTACTATGCAATAAATAAATGGTTTCTTATAGAAATAATAGAGAGTATTCTTATTTTTCCTTATTTTTACTCATTTCCCGATAACTCGGAATTTTCACAAACCCGGACACCGTTCGGTCCACATTAGTCCGGGTTTGTGGGACTCTACTGTACAAGGATTTTTTTTTTTTTGTAGAGATAAGAAAGGTCGAACATATAGTTGGCTCTCCCTTCTGGGAGACTAGTTTCAATTTGAAATTTGGGGAGGTATCAAACACAATGACAAAACAATATAACAGATTGTCTAGTATGTTCCTAAATTAATACATTCAAACATTTTAAAAATTGTTAAAGGGCACTTTGTTGAAAGAGTGATTAATATCAATTATATAATAGTTATTATGAAGCTTAAAAACTCTCTCTTACGTCAAACCCGATCTGAGAAGAAACGCAGGAGTGACAGTCTTTCTTCTCCATGCAGGTTGGAAGAGCATTCAGGTAGATAACAGTCCAGTTCTTGATGTCCTCCTTCTTAAAGTTGACACGGTGATACTCGTAAATGGTCTTCCTCCTGACAACTGAGCAGAAAAAATAAAATTCGTAAACTTTTAATCAAGTTATATTTTAAAATTTCTTTTTAAAAAATCCGCCCGAATGTATTTAGCCCGAGACGTGTCGACCCCACCTGGCCACTCGGGTTTCTCGCAGTTAGTCTAGGTTACCACAGTTTTAGGGTACCCGCAGACCTCTAGATTTTTCCCAAGATGCCCACGGGCTGAAGAAAAGGTATTACAGAAATCATGCTTATCCATTAATATATAGATTTCCCTCGTACAGCATGGCTTCTGTGGCCCCAACATTAGGAAAAAATTAGCCCATAGTTGTTTTTTTAAGCAACACCTTATCTACAAGCAGTTGAGGGGTTTTTGCTATACAAATTTTGGTGTTTTATGTTGTAAAGAAAGATGGGCTGGTTGTACTTTTTATATGTGTGTTGTTCTGTTGGCATAGGTACTGTTATTTTTTGAAAGTGTCCAAAAGTACCAAAAGTTCAAGGGATTCAAGAGATTTGGGAGTAAATTGTAGAAACTTTCTGAGTGAAGTTATTTTACTATTTTAATGGTTACCTTGCACAGTCACGTGTAAAAAATACTGCAAAAGGGAAAGGCTAATCCAAATCCCAATAATCAGAGATTTAGAGATAAAAATTCAAGCATTTAAAATTCACTGAGTATGCAGGTCTGCTGCAACTGAAGATGATTGCTGTTTTGAAGTAGTTCTGAGGTTAACCACAGATTGCAGCCTTTTATAAAAAAAACTCAAAAGTTTTTGCAACCAAAGCTGCGATTGAGTAACTCAGTGTTTCTCAACCAGTGGTTTGCGTACCAGTGGTGGTAGACGAAGGTCTTTTAGGTGGTATGCAAGAGATTGAAGGAGTAGTGCAAAATAAAACACTAGGTTTACGAACGAACGATGCCCCGTCAAACAGGTCCCACTTAATGACTTAACTTTTCCAGCATCTGTTTTGGTCATAAAATGACAATTTTGTACCGTTTTTCAGGAAATATTGTTACTTTTTCATTTTCAGATGAATTCATTTTCAGATGAATTCTTTTTACTTAACATTTTGGCATTAAGAATTATTTCCATTAAAAAGTACGACCAGTTTTACAGTGTTAATTCCATGGAATTACTATAGTTGTTATGACTTACTAACCAAATGTATTTTCTATTTTGAATTCACAGTCTAGTTATATCAATCTGTTGAATACATTTTTGTAACATGCTTAAATATCAGATCATTGGTGAAAATTAGGGGTGTGCGAATATTCGAACTTCGAACTTTTTCGAATCGAATATCGTGATATTCGATTCGATTCGAGACTGCAAAGAAGTTCGATATGACCGAATCGAATATTTAAAGGACTGGCATAAAATCAAAAGTAGGTGAAAACATTCCCATTTTCAAAATAAAAGTACGTTTTTTTAGTTGCAAACAACTACAAATCCATTTTTTACATCAGAAACAGTTGCGTCCTCACGTGGACAGACGACAGATGAATAGCTGTTGTAAAATAATACTGACATCGCAGTTTTGCCACCAAATTCCCTCTGCCGTGTTGATCAGTCGTGCAGTACTTAGGTTAATATACTGCACAATACTCGACGCGACAACAAATTTTTTCGTAAGATAAATTCTAGTATCACAGCATTAAATCATATAACAAATAATAGGCCATCCTTCATCAGTTCTGTCTCGACCAGTATCCGATACCGACGAAACATCAGTTGAGTTGTTGAGTTGGTAAAAAAAGAGAGAATTGCAATCAAGACCAATCAGAGTTCACCGATGACCGACAGCGTCCTGAGTCGTCTTCAGTTGCCAACATGAAATATACCGTAAATACCCCATAAATAAGTAGTCGTGTTGGTGTTTCGTACGACTTTTCCAGGCCGTAAATATCTTAAACGGAATCCGGGATCACCATCGCTTCAAACTTTGATACGATGAAATACAATAATTTTGGGCTGGCAAAGAGTTGGCGGACCTGTTTATTATTTGTCTTTTCGTTTTCGAATTTCGTCGTCGTTCTAAACTTCGTCTGCTTTTGCCGTTGAAGTTTAGTTGTTGTTAATAACTCGAGAACGTTTATCGCGTGTTTGTTTCAATCGCTCAGATTTCTTTATTTTCCAAATAAGCAATTACGTAGAAATAGAAACTTGAATGATCAAAAATTGGTTTTATTTTGTTGAAATCTGACGAATCAGGCGGAGCGTGTTTATTTTGATACGTGATTAAAATGGTTATTTTTAGATAACGGTACAATGTTGGTTTGACAACTTAAGCCTATGATAATAATTAATGAGTTTACTTGCTGTTTATAATGTAAAACAAATAAACTTTGTAGTAAGTAAATGGCAATTATAAATTAATTATCTTAACATTTAGGTTAAGTTTACTGGTCTGACTTATTATTATTTTATAGCATTACTTTAGGAGAATCAAAATCTTTGTTCTCAGGCATTAATGCACAAATAAAATTGTAAGGCTTTCTTCAAATATGAAGTAGTTGGTGAACCAAGTTTTACATGTAATTCTTTGGTCTAATCCATTAAGCCTAGTCCCTGATCAAATAATTTATTGGTTCATTAAAAGGAAAAGGAACAAAGGGATGCAGAGGCCTAAAAGTGAACAAATTTAGGTTGCAGTAGAAAAGGAATTGTTAAGAAGCCAATTCCTGAAATTGCTACTATAGGCCTAATTATGCTTATTCAAATGAATATTACCTATGCTCAAGGGGAATCAATACATTTCTAAATTCTTAACAATTGATTAGTTGTACCTTTGTGTACCTTAGTAATTGATATTTGACCTATTTTATTTTGACTTGTTATAATGCTATTAATAATTAAATAAGATAAATACAGGGAGGGGAGGGAGAAAGTAAGGACAAGAGTAAAGAAAACACAATGAAATAACACTTTTGTTTTGATAACATTATATTAATTATTAAATAGTTACTAAAAAATGCTTGGTAATTTGCTGAGTATACAGGTTTGCTGAGAAAGGGTATTTATACTTACATGCTGCGATTCAAAATTTGATCTCATTTGAACGAATAACCATTAACATAAATATTCGTTTAGAAAATATTCGATATTCGGAATAGTTATAAACTATTCGATTCGATTCGAACCAAAAAATCACTATTCGCACACCCCTAGTGAAAATACAGTACACTTTGAATGACTTTGAATTGTTTATTCATGTTAATTTTCCAATAAAAAATATGAGAATATGTCAAGTTCAAGTAACAGACAGATATTATTTTTGCCCATATACCTAGACATTTTTTCAAATTAATGAAATTCATATTCAAATTTGTAAGGATTTTTTTCGCCAAATCGACCATGACTAATTATTGAACAGAGCTGACGTGAACATACAATTTGTCGAAATGTCCTTATAATCAAAATACAATCTAAAAATGAACATTGGCAAGTAAAATAAAATAATTTTAGCTGGCAAAAACAAGTCCACCAAAGGGTAACTATAAGCGGAGGGGATACCTCAGTGGTAGGGGGAGGGAGGTACGCCAAAATATTGAAAATGTGGTAGGTGATACGCGAGCACCAAAAGGTTGGGAAACACTAATCTAGGAAGTAACCATTAAGGCTCACCGCACGGTTGTCGGGTACTCACAGAAGATGGTGCGGTCGATGATGTAGGCATCGCTGAGGCCGACTTTGACGGGGTGCTGGTCGTCCTGGATGTGCTCGATGACGACGGGGATGTTCTGGTAGACGAACACGATGTCTCCGTTGGCGTGCAGCGTCGCCTGGAACGTGAACTCTCCGCAGGTCGGCTTGTCCTGCAGCACCACCTTCTCCCATTGTACTGTGAACGCCGTGCCTGCGACGAGTGAAAGTGTTAACCTTTTGAGCTCTAATTTTTAGTTTTCATTTTTCTTTTTTTTCTTTTTTAGTTCTTATAATTTTTTATTTGTCCTTATTTGGTCAAATTGTTTTATTCTTTAAAAGATTTTTTTAGGCGGGGTATTTTTCTATTCTTTTGTTTCTATTGGGCACTACCCACCTCCAGGTTAATGGCGTTGTTCAGTTTTTGCAGACTGAATGAAGAGATGTATCCAGTCCACTTGCCGCATTTACAAGACAAAAAAACACTCACCAACAACACATAATATACCCCCGGTTTTCAGAAATGTCGGGTATTCGTGTGTGGTGTATGTCGGGTTGTTTGTGTGTGTTTTTTGTCTTTTAAATGTGACTAGTGCACTGGATACATCTCTTCAGTCTTCGCAAAAATTGAACGACACCATTTACCTGAAGGTGGGTAGTGCCTAATAGAAACAAAAGTATCCAGATTGTTTTGGTTATGACTTATTTTAACATCTACATGTAATAACAATATGCTGAATTATTGAATTATAAATTAAAATACCAAGTAAATTAAATAATAGAAAAACTAAATGCCCCCTTTTAATTAAAAGGAGCAAAACATGTGTCAACTACAATCCCTATTAAACTTGCAAACACCGTTAACTTCCACTAATGCCAGTCACCATTTATTTTATGTTGGCAGGTATGCCTCCCACCAACTTTACCACACATATAAAAGCCTAATCGGGATTGCTCTTGTTCTTGTTCAAGACACATACCTCCGAAAGTCTTCAACATTTGACTTTTCTGCCAAAGCCTTAGACTGCTTGAACACAGTGCCACCGTCGATGAGGAAAAAGATTGGCTCATAAAGTCTACGGACAATGCTAGTGGCAATTCATTTAACAACTTGACTAAGTATTCACTAATCGCTTAAAGAGTGGATTAGCGGCAGGGCTGCTGCGTAAAGAAAAATACGCCCCAGTGGAAATCAAGAGGTTAAAAACGGTAGAAAAGTTTGTTGTCGTCAGTACTTATCCCAGGGTCATCTAGAAAGTAAGTAAAGAACATTTGTTCGCTATGTCTATCCTTGTTGCCCTACCTATGTGATTAATTGTGCAGCCAAAATCTCCACTCCCAGTCTCAATTTGAACTGAGACTTGTTACTAGCCGATCATGGATTTCATTTCTTTCGTTTCAAAATGGTGAGACCAAGTCAAGTCAAGTCAATATCTCTTTATTCACAGACAAGTACACTCAGTGGAACATTTGAATAGTGTCACTTTGTTAGCTTGACTAACATAACGCTTATTTACTTAATATTTTCATGCTATTTACAAGATTGCTTAGTATATACCAATTCATCAAATGAATATATTGATTTGCCAATCAGGTAGTCTTTCAATTTATTCTTAAATTTGCCACTGTGTTTTTCATTTTTTTAATTCTTTTGGCAATTTTCTAAAAAATGCTGCTCCCCTATATGACGGCTTCTTAGCATAAAACTGAAGTCTATGGTGAGTGGGAATGATTTCATCCCTTCTTCGGGTGTTGTAATGGTGTATTTCCGGACTTACATCAGTGTCATTATTAATGTTTAAGTGTGTCATAATGGTATTAAAAATATACTGACCATTCACTGTCAAAATGTTAAGTGACTTAAAATGTTCTCTACAAGAAGTGTCTGCCTCAAGATTCCTAATGATTCGGATTGCTTTATTTTATAGTTTAAGAATTTTTGCAAGATTTTCTTTTTTAGTTGATCCATATAGACTAATTCCAAATGAAACATGTGAATGGATGTAGGAATGGTAAATCATTTTAAGAGAGGATTCAGCACATACTCCGGCCATCCTTCTTAATGCATAAATTCCTGAATTAATTTGAAAATTAAATTGATTGCCAACTGAAAATCAAATTGATTGTCAAATAAGAATGAACATAAGAATGCACAGTATCTGGGGCCCAAATAGTTCTAAAATTTATGCCAAGAGAAAAAAAATTCTAAGTTGATTGTGATACCCTTTATTAACTTGACATGCCATACAAAACAAGCAATATGGGAAAAATCCCTTCGCAGCCAAGGGTATTTGTGATTCATGAAGATACCTGCCCCCATGGAGCAGCAGCAACTTGTCAGAACTTCGACGCCTAAACTGGGAAATTTCTGAACAAATATGTCAACCCTCATTTGACCCCAAGCATAAACAACCTCAGTGGGAACCGCAACTCAAAAAACCTTAATCCAAGGTTTTCTCAACATTACATGGATCTGGCGGACAAACAGAAACCAACGCTGAACCAAAATGTTGAAAATTCTCTTCATATTAAAGAAATGATCGAATACAAACCGTTATTGACATATTTTATGTACAAGTCATTGCTGATTCTGGTGTCGAAGTTGGCTATGAGCGAAGCAGAAACAAACAGAAACCAACATTGAATCAAAATGTTGAAAACTCTTCTGCTATAAAAGAAATATGTAGCCTACTAACCGTTGTCAACGTATTTGATGTATGAGTCGTTGCTAATGCTGGTGTCAAAGTTGGCCACATGTAGAGCAGAAACGAACAGAAACCAACATTGAACCAAAAAGTTGAAAACTCTACTGCATATGAAAGAAATCAAGTGCAAACCGTTATCGACATATTTGATGTATGAGTGAAATTTGGATATTTGTTGATGCTGGTATCGAAGATGGCCTTGAGCGGAGCAGAAACGAACAGAAACCAACATTGACCCAAAATTTTGAAAACTCTACTGTTATAAATAGCTATTTGTGTATTATGAGTGCAAAGTAAGTCATTGCCATTAGCAGGGCCGGATTTAAGCATAGGCGCCATAGGCGCGCGCCTAGGGGCCCGCGCCACAAGAGGGCCCGCGCCACACAAAAATATATAAAAATTATATTTTTAGAATCCAGGAATTAACGTAGTTGGGTACTCAATAAACTTCGACCAAGAATAAAAACATAATTAAATAATTGTCATCCCGATTGAACGTGAAACATAAACAACGTTACTTCAGCACTTAAATAGCAGACAGCTCAAAAGATAAAACATCGTCGACTGCAGGCCAGCTACAGTTGCGCATAGCGCCGGCGCCGCTTTGTCGGCTGCAAATTCCTCGAAGTGGGAGTGAGGGGAAGGGGTCTGCAGAGAAAAAAAGAGCAGAGAAGAAAATAATAATAGTATCCAGGTTGTATCAGTCGAAAATGAAAACAAATTGTGACGTGGGGACCGGAAACATTTTGCAGCTAGGACAAAAATTAACTTTGACTAATCAAAAGGGAAATATAAATATCTCAATTCTAACCCCCCTTCCCTTGAAAATGTGTTAGACGCTGAGTTTTGTTGAAGAAGCTTTGCTAAATTATGGCCGCGAAATGTCCGAGAGATTTACCGGCAGGGATACAACCGATGTTCGCAGGCCAAGAGCCTAGCCTAGCCAAGAGCTGTTTGCTATTGCCATAATATGACAGAGAAATTTGCAAGCCGCTGTAAACCTTAAGTGTGGTATCCCCTAGATTTCACATATTAAATTTCCAACTTTCGCCTTATCTTTCCTTCCATACTATTAAAAAAACTCCGACCAGTGAAATCAACAATGCAGCTTTTAAATAGAATAACTATCTCTTGATTTTCTGGCCACAACAAAAGAAGGCCAGATGTGACGGTCACGAAAAGAACGAGAGGCTTTGTTTTTGTCGGCTGCAATGCGACCAACAGATTTATCGGCCGCAATATGTCGAAAGATTTACCGATCGCAATGAGACCGAGAGATTTGCTGGCCACGGAAACACTGGGCGATTTTCCGGCCGCAATATGACCGAGAGACTTGCCAGCCACGGTATTTTGACCAGGAGTTTTGCTTTTGGTATACAAACAACCTCGGTTTGACAGCCGCGATGTGACTGGCAGATTTGCCGGTTGCGGTATAAACAACACATTTCCCGGCCGCAATGTGGTCAGTAGATATCCAAAAGCGCGAGAGACTTTTCGGTCGCGAATTACCGAGAAATATGCCCGTCAGCTGCTGTAGAAACGACAGATTTCCTGGGCACAACAAAAGGCCAGATGTGACGGCCACGAAAAGAGCGAGATGCTTTGTTTTTGTCGGCCGCAATGCGACCGACAAAGTCGGGAAGAACGGAGGGCAGTAGTTAAAAAGGAGGGCATGTCCTACTAAAATCGGACATTTGGTCACTCTGGCCCTGGGGGCCCGCACCACTGAGTGAGCCTAGGGGCCCAAAAGTTCTAAATCCGGCCCTGGCCATTAGAGAATTGTAGATGGCCACACAAAGTGTTAGTTGAGTGCGGACAAATATTTTGAGAGCGGCAATGACTATTTGTGCTTGTAATACACACAATATTTTTCATACTACCATTATTTTAACAGTTTAACTTATTAACTAACCTATACATAAAAGTTTATTGATGTTATGTTTGCTTATTCTATTGGAACGAACCGGAAATTAAGATAGAAACGCCAACTTTGAAATCAGCTGATTCAGAGCAAGTCAACTAGAATTTAGAATACGGTGAGTGTCATTTCTGACCAATAGAAACCAGTCTTTGGTGTTTTACATCACAGTCATTTCTCTTGTGTGCCACCTCAACCTAATAAGTAACCCTGATTTAGCGAGCAGGAATGTACATTCTCGCTCGCTTTTGCGAGGGGGAATGAAATATGGTAAAAGTGGATATGAATCGTTTAGCTTACTGTTTACAGGTGTGGCAATGTGAATATTTCCATGCAGTGGTAGGAAAAGAAATATATACAAACCGTTATCCACGTATTTGATGTAGGAATCGTTGCTGATGCTGGTGTCAAAGTTGGCCATGAGCGGAGCGATGTACTGGGTGGCGGCCAGCCAGGAGTGGACGTACTCCCCGGTGTACAGGAACCCGCCCGTGGCAATCGTCACGTTGCGCACCAGGTGGCCGTAGAACGGGAAGTCGAACGACAGCTTCACGGTCTGCGGGAACACCAGGAGTCAGAGTCAGAAATACTTTATTCATGATTTATAACAGCAATGTATAAATACAGAATGGCGTCAATTATTAACTAAATACTAGCTTAAAATAACTATTAAAACTAAAAAGGTTATTGAGTAAAGGATAGGGCATTTGCCAGGAATTTTTAGGGAATTGATAGGAAAGCAGGCTTACCTTTAAATAAGTCCACAGAACACATAAAGTTCACAAAAAGTTTGGAAATTTTCGTGGTCACTGACCACTTTATCAACCACTAGAGAAATGGCAGTTGCAATTTGAAATTTTGAGTCTATTCACACACTTGATCAGGGTTGCCAACACATGCTATGAAACTGATGTTTTACTGGTGCATATATATACAAAAATGTTCACTACTTATGAATAATTCACTGACTTTTCTAAATGTATAATACATATTTACACACATATATACACTAAGCCTGCTAGGTGAGGGATGGGGACTATCTTAAGTTGAGGTTTGGTGGGTTTCTGGAGTGGGTGAACCATTGGTAGCTTAATTCCCATCTTCTTAGTTCTGAGGGGTTGCAGGTTGGAGGTAATTGTTTTATTATTTTGGAAGTGAAGCAGCTATTGAAATCGGATTTGGAGTGTGAAGAAGCATGATTGACTACTGGTTTGTCTTTATAGTTATTTTTTATGTCTTGTCGATGGCCGTTCATTCTAGTACGAAACTGGTTCTTAGTTAGGCCTATATATTGGGCTGGGCATTCTTTACATTGTAGCTGATATATTACATTGCTAGTGCTGCAGGTGTTATGGCCTTGAATTTTGAAGACTTCATTTGTGGAGTTACTAGAAAAACTTGTGGTGGGGGGGTTGATGGGACACGTTTTGCATCTAGGTGTGTTGCAGGGGAAAGAGCCGTTCGGGGGTTTGTCTTTGGTAGCTGTCATCGGATCTGGTAACTTTGGATGAACTAGAATCTTTTTGATATTAGGTGGTTGGCGAAATGTGGTGGTTGGGGGGGTTTTCAGGAAATCTTTTGTGTGTGGTGAAGCTTGAAGAATTTTGAACCCGTCCTTTAGAATAGAGTTGAGGGATTGTAGGCCATGGTGGTATTCAGTGACTAGGTTTAGGTTTTGAGATGACTTCGGTTTCTTTGGTGGGGGGTTGTTTGATTGGGCTAATCTGATTTGGTTTTCAACTAAGTTCTTTGGATAGCCTCTGTCAATGAATGCATTAGAGATTTTTGAGTTGAATTTGTTGAGTTCTTCTTCTGTTGAACAGATCCGTTTGGCTCGGATGGCTTGGCTGTACGGGATAGATCTTTTGGTATTGGCTGGGTGGCAACTATCAAAATGTAAGTACTGTAGATTGTTAGTGGGTTTGATGTGAATTCCTGTGGTAATGAGTCCATTTTCTAATTTAACTTGTACATCTAAAAATGTTATTTCTGAAGGTGAGGTGTTGTTGGTAAACTGTAGAATGCTGAAATTTTCTAGGTTCTTGAGGAAATTGTTGAGGGATTCTGTTCCAGATGTCCAGATTAGAAAAATGTCATCTATAAAGCGGAACCAGCACTCAGGTTGTGTATCTTGCTGTCGGAGAAAGGCTTGTTCGAGGCGACCCATGTAGAGGTTGGCATATGATGGTGCCATTCTTGTTCCCATCGCTGTACCTTTAGTTTGGATATAGTTTTTGCCCTCAAATTGAAAATTGTTTTTCTCCAGAATGAATTTGGCCATGTTAATTAGAAAAGAAGTGGACGGAAGTGTGTTTTTCGGTCGTTGATCAAGAAAGTATTCCAAAGCTGCTAGGCCATGTGCGTGGGGAATACTGGTGTACAGTGAGGTTACATCCACAGTTACTAGAATGGCATCAGGTGGCAAAGGTGTGGGAATCGTTTGAAGTCGCTCTAGGAAGTGATTGGTATCTTTTACATGGGATGGTAGTTCTTTCACTATAGGTTGAAGATGAGAATCAAGAAAGGCAGAAATTCTTACGGAAGAAGAATTTCTGCCTTTCTTGATTCTCATCTTCAACCTATAGTGAAAGAACTACCATCCCATGTAAAAGATACCAATCACTTCCTAGAGCGACTTCAAACGATTCCCACACCTTTGCCACCTGATGCCATTCTAGTAACTGTGGATGTAACCTCACTGTACACCAGTATTCCCCACGCACATGGCCTAGCAGCTTTGGAATACTTTCTTGATCAACGACCGAAAAACACACTTCCGTCCACTTCTTTTCTAATTAACATGGCCAAATTCATTCTGGAGAAAAACAATTTTCAATTTGAGGGCAAAAACTATATCCAAACTAAAGGTACAGCGATGGGAACAAGAATGGCACCATCATATGCCAACCTCTACATGGGTCGCCTCGAACAAGCCTTTCTCCGACAGCAAGATACACAACCTGAGTGCTGGTTCCGCTTTATAGATGACATTTTTCTAATCTGGACATCTGGAACAGAATCCCTCAACAATTTCCTCAAGAACCTAGAAAATTTCAGCATTCTACAGTTTACCAACAACACCTCACCTTCAGAAATAACATTTTTAGATGTACAAGTTAAATTAGAAAATGGACTCATTACCACAGGAATTCACATCAAACCCACTAACAATCTACAGTACTTACATTTTGATAGTTGCCACCCAGCCAATACCAAAAGATCTATCCCGTACAGCCAAGCCATCCGAGCCAAAAGGATCTGTTCAACAGAAGAAGAACTCAACAAATTCAACTCAAAAATCTCTAATGCATTCATTGACAGAGGCTATCCAAAGAACTTAGTTGAAAACCAAATCAGATTAGCCCAATCAAACAACCCCCCACCAAAGAAACCGAAGTCATCTCAAAACCTAAACCTAGTCACTGAATACCACCATGGCCTACAATCCCTCAACTCTATTCTAAAGGACGGGTTCAAAATTCTTCAAGCTTCACCACACACAAAAGATTTCCTGAAAACCCCCCCAACCACCACATTTCGCCAACCACCTAATATCAAAAAGATTCTAGTTCATCCAAAGTTACCAGATCCGATGACAGCTACCAAAGACAAACCCCCGAACGGCTCTTTCCCCTGCAACACACCTAGATGCAAAACGTGTCCCATCAACCCCCCCACCACAAGTTTTTCTAGTAACTCCGCAAATGAAGTCTTCAAAATTCAAGGCCATAACACCTGCAGCACTAGCAATGTAATATATCAGCTACAATGTAAAGAATGCCCAGCCCAATATATAGGCCTAACTAAGAACCAGTTTCGTACTAGAATGAACGGCCATCGACAAGACATAAAAAATAACTATAAAGACAAACCAGTAGTCAATCATGCTTCTTCACACTCCAAATCCGATTTCAATAGCTGCTTCACTTCCAAAATAATAAAACAATTACCTCCAACCTGCAACCCCTCAGAACTAAGAAGATGGGAATTAAGCTACCAATGGTTCACCCACTCCAGAAACCCACCAAACCTCAACTTAAGATAGTCCCCATCCCTCACCTAGCAGGCTTAGTGTATATATGTGTGTAAATATGTATTATACATTTAGAAAAGTCAATGAATTATTCATAAGTAGTGAACATTTTTGTATATATATGCACCAGTAAAACATCAGTTTCATAGCATGTGTTGGCAACCCTGATCAAGTGTGTGAATAGACTCAAAATTTCAAATTGCAACTGCCATTTCTCTAGTGGTTGATAAAGTGGTCAGTGACCACGAAAATTTCCAAACTTTTTGTGAACTTTATGTGTTCTGTGGACTTATTTAAAGGTAAGCCTGCTTTCCTATCAATTCCCTAAATATTAAAACTAAAAAAATACATTTGTACTTCAATGCTCAGCAAAAAATTATTTAATGAGATAAAAAGATTTTTCTATCAAAAACATTTTAAGTTTCTTTTTAAATGGTTTTATGTTTTCTATTACATATATTTCTTTCAGAAGGTGAAACAAAAATCTTGTCCCTGCAGCAGTAGGCTTGTTGTTATAAAACTCCCGGTTATATCCACAAATGGCTGGATAATGTTTGTGCCAAGTGTTGTAATTATGGTTTATTCCTAAATTCAGCAATGTATCGGAAGATGTTTTGATACTCATTATAGTTTTTAAAATGTTTAGATTGAATACAGTGAGGATATTTAATTTAGAAAAATGTGGTCTAGCAGATTCGTTGGGGCCTAAATTTAACATTATTTGAATGGCTCTTTTTTGGAGAGTTAAAATACTTTCTAAATTTTGAATATTGGTACACCATTTAAGTCAATCCCAAAAGTAATATGAGAGTTTATATGTGCGTGATAGACTTTTAAAAGTATATCCAATGAGCAATATTTAGAAAACCAAAAATAATTTTGTCAATCTTGGGATGTAAGTTTGTACAGGTTGAGTCAAATGACGTGGCACTGCCCGCCCGAGGTCAATGTTAATTTTACCATTGGGCTTGTGGACAACATGATCCATGTCATTTGACTCCACATGTTGGCTCCTACTGTATATTGAATGGGATTGTTGACTTGAGTTACAAAATTATTCAAGACTAGAAAGCAGTCTCAAAAAGCCTTACAGTAGAGCCCATTTCACAATTTTTTACTGTAGAGCCCCTCCAAATCTAATAACCTTGGTTTATCCAGTCGCTTCTCAGAAGCCTATACCAGTACTCATAGCTTAAAGGAGCATAGGCTCTCAAATACGTTACCTCTCTTTTTGTTTACGAATCATTATCTCTGTTGTTTTTTTTTTTAATGAGACAAAAAAGGTTTGGAAATTCTTTGGACATAATTCACTATCTATTAAATAAAACCATATAGGTATTTGTTCCTGAACATAAAAAAGTGAATTACAACTCAATGAAATCATTTTTTTATTCTTTACTCGATCAATGACACATCCTATTGATTGTGATTTCTTTATTTTTATTTATTTATTACCTATATATTATTAATAATTTACTTATTCTTTTCTTGAACTATGACACACCCTAGAGCGAATTTTCAGCTGAGTATGAATGAAGAAATTATTTAACATAAATTACGTATTTTTCCACTTAAGTTTCAATATTACAACAGTTAATTTAACATGATGCAGTTAATTCTATTCAAATTTATCTTGTAACATTGGTAATTTCTCATTATCAAAATTAAAAATTTAACCAATGTTGTGGATTTATTCAAAGTTTAGAAGCAAAGTTTGAAATCGACTAATAGCATCCAATGACTTATGAAGATATATTAGTCAATATACAAATAACAATAATCACTCTGTGCTATGTGATTATTATTCTCATAGCACTTCTATTTCAATAGACTGGCTTGTTGATAATGACATGGAAAAAATCCACATTAAACCTTAAGTTCTGGCCACAGCATTAGGCAAGTTGTGAAAATGGAAAGCTAAGTAAATGACTAGATGGTAGAGACACCTCCGCTCCTCAACACATTTAAGTAGTTGAACATATTTCCAACAGATAGAAGCACATTTACTTGGGTATGAATTTATTTATTTCAGTAATGGGAAATCAACTGTTATGGTAAATTCAAAGCTCGTAAGCATATAATTGTAGGGCGTAGAGCACTGAATATGTTGTAATTGGCATCTGCTGTAACATGGCATTGTAAAAATAAATAAATTAATCTGATTTTAAACATTTAAAACTACTAAGGATAAGTTCTATAGATAAAATGTCAACAAATAATAGTAAGTGGGAAACAAAATTTATCATCACATATTTCAATGATCACTGATTTTGGAGAACATCAACCAAGAGCATAACTGTCTATAACATCATATGAGTAAATGATTAGCAAAACAACATACAGGGTGTTTTTTTAAAAACTTGCTTCGTAATTTATTCAGAAACAAAAATAAATTTTAGTATTCTGTTTTCTGGAAACGTCGACCAACGCAGGGGGAAGTCAATTTCACAGGAAAACCTTATCCCCCCAACTACCCCCTTCTCACCCCAACCCCTAACTTAAAATTTTTAAATAGCAACATACCCTTTGTGACATATCAAATTAAAGAGCACAAAAAAAGAAAGATTTTGGTGGAAGAAAAATTAAAATTGCCACATGCGTTCTCGAGATATTCAGTTTTTAAGGTTGTTTTTCGTTTAACTTCAAATTTTTATTATTTAAAAATTAACACATACATAAATATGACGTTAGCGGGAAACATCTAATTAATGACAGGGGAATGTGTGGTGAACACAAAATCAACCCTTATTTCACCCCTTCCCCCAACCCCTATGTTGAAGATAGAGACCTACCCCAAGTGATATATCAAATTAAAGGGTATGAAAAAACTAGATTTATTGCAAAAACTAAATTGAGATCATACAGAATTTTGATATCATCGTATCTTAAAATCTGACAATTAATTTAAGTGCATATTATTTCAAACTCATTCTTCCTGCAAACAAATTATTGCTGGCTAAATAAATCTCTTCGATACCCGATAGCTATAGATGGCATTATCTATTAACAAGTATTAACAGCATAACATGATAAAAAATATTAATAATTTTTTTTAACACTTACCTTCCTCCTGCGAATCTCATTTCAAGTTAAAGAAAGTTTGTTAATAAATTGTGCTGATCAACTGTTTTTAAGATTTCGCCAACAGTCTGTAAACAAGCCAACCAATAGGAGACGAGAGTCCGAGGCTATGTAACTCGCTCGGACCCTGCTTCTTCCTCCTTTCTGTGGCCAACCCCCGATCAAGCATATTGAAATTTATCGTTAAAGTTTTCCGCCAGTTGTTATCCGTTCTAAATTAATTCATTTTCATTTGAAAAAGTGTAAACATGTTTTAAAACGTTCGGAGTAAATTAGTTTGAAGAAAGAAGTAAATTAATATTAGTTTCCCGGTCGGTTCAACAACTTAGCGGTATTTTAAACTTGACCAACGTCGGTGATAAGTTCCTCCGGTCGTTTTGGGGTTAGGCCACCAACTATAATATTAAAACATAAAGGAGCATTAAATTTAAACCTAGAAATGGTCGACCAAGTAAGTGGTATTTAGGCATTTAGTATTAATCAATTTCCATCCAGCCAGCCCGGCAACACGCTATTTGAATATTTCATGTTGTAACAAAACCTAAGTTTTTCATGTCTGACTTATAGTTTTTAAGTAATTTCATTCTATTGTTAATTTATTTATAACTTAATTTCAAATGCTTTAATCTATTTTTTTTATATCTGTTAAATACCAGAACAACAATTGAACCATTTTTGTGATATACAGACTGTGATATAAATTATTAATAGGCTTGCATGTTCAACATAGGCTGTGATATTCATTTTTAGAAAACTGGTCATAGAACTGTAACCAAGATAATCCTTCATATTGAACTACAAAAGTAGGCCTATAGGTCAGGTGGCTGAATAAAGCAATTAAATTTCATTAGCATCGGTGGATCCTGACAATACTAGAAGAGAAAATAGGAATAGGCTGTGAGGATAAGCGACCATTAACGCCATAATTAATTTACTGTAAACTTACAACAATGAATAGTCTGGCTCAGTAGCCGACTTCCCCAATTTAAAGGCCGCCGGGTGTTTCACACCCGAAACACAAATCCCTTTTGCCGAATAGTCGTTAACTGGCCAGTTACTATAACAATATATTTTGGGTCGCTTGGCAGCCTCAATAATAATAAATATTAAATAAACAATTTTCCTTTTGCAGTTAATCTTCTAGTTTGGACCAACCGTTTCTTCTTTGCATTTCATAATCAATATATTCAGTCACCGCCACCATCAAATATTTACACCAGGATAGGCCTAAGGATACTTCAATAATGATTAGTCTCAAATCTTAAACTTCAGCCAGATATTTTGTCAATTTATTTGAATTTTGTCAATACAGCCTATTTGAATTCAATATACGCATGTTACCAAGATTTGTGCCTGTTTATTAACCTTTTATGCTTAGATTCACAATGTATTCAATCCACAGTCAATTCAGCTGCTCATAGTCTACAACCACAGTCACCTTTGGGTTATTTTTAAATAAATTCAGAATTCATATTTTTTTAACAATAGTCTGGTTTTTAAGCATTTTCATTAAAATTGGCTTTCAATTTTTTAAAGAATTATTGGATACTTAATAAAATTAGGCTACATTTGCAGTAGTCTACAATTAGTAAATCTGTTAATAATTTTTTACATACATTAATAATGCTCATTTTTCAAGTATAAGTTAAGTTAATTTATTTCTATGAACCAGAAACAGTGTTGAACCAGACATCCTTCAGATCCCCCAGGACTTCTGGGCATTTTTCAGGTAAACTTAATAGACTCAGCAAGATTTCTTTGACTTCCACTGCGACTCTTGCCAGCATTTTTGTCAATAAATTAACCCCAACCGGGGAACACATTTTTTGTAAGAATAATATTTTCCCTTAAGGAAATATTATTATTTTAAATCAGTAAGAATTTTTTTTTCTTTACAAAATACTCGTTAATAAATAATGCCATCTGGAGCTATCCGGTATCGAAGAGATTTATCTAGCCAGAAATAATTTTTTGAAGGAAGAATTAATTTAAAATAATTTGCACTTAAATTAATTGTCAGATCGTAAAATACGATGATATCAAAAATTCTGTATTGGATCTCAATTTAGTTTTTGCAATAAATCTAGTTTTTTCATACCCTTTAATTTGACATAACACTTGGGGCATGTCTCTATCTTCAACATAGGAGTTGGGGGAAGGGGGTGAAATAAGGGTTGATTTTGAGTTCACCACACATTCCCCTGTCATTAATTAGTTGTTTCCCGCTAACATCATATTTATGTTTGTGTTAATTTTTAAATAATAACAATTTGAAGTTAAACGAAAAAC
Source organism: Flexamia atlantica (assembly GCA_035578135.1). Lineage (NCBI taxonomy): Eukaryota > Metazoa > Arthropoda > Insecta > Hemiptera > Cicadellidae > Flexamia > Flexamia atlantica. Next base: position 1,613,150 of record JAQJVK010000012.1, on the reverse strand, counting down.
AACCTTAAAAACTGAATATCTCGAGAACGCATAAGGCAATTTTATTTTTTCTTCCACCAAAATTTTTCTTTTTTTGTGCTCTTTAATTTGATATGTCACAAAGGGTATGTTGCTATTTGAAAATTTTAAGTTAGGGGTTGGGGTGAGAAGGGGGTAGTTGGGGGATAAGTTTTTCCTGTGAAATTGACTTCCCCCTGCGTTGGTAGACGTTTCTAGAAAACAGAATACTAAAATTTATTTTTGTTTCTGAATAAATTAAGAAGCAAGTTTTTAAAAAAAACACCCTGTATTTTGAATACCAGCAACACACTCACTCACCGGCCTAATGCTGTGGCCATAACTGTAATAAAAATCAATATATCCAAACCATCAATGAAAATCAATCCAAACAACTTTTTAAAACATTAAACAATCCAGTGCAACTTACAGCAGCTCTCCGATGGGACTTGCTCAGCATTTCGTTAACTTTGGCGTTCTCCTGTTTGCTAAAATCTACCCAATAGTAGTGGCCTATCTGGGAGTCAACAATGAACGTGCTGTTGTAATATATATGGTGGTCCTGAAACACAATAACGAATACTGCAAGTGTAGCCTATGGAGATCAAAATCAATTTTCACAACACACTTCACCATAAATTTACATTCCTCTAACTTACATATTGCTACTAAAAGGTTTATAAACATTTGAAGTTCTCTTACGTCAATTACACTTCCCTGTAAACTGAAATGAACACTTGAAATTGGATGAAGTGCTCTGAAGAAAGTAAGATGAAAACTCTACTTAAAAGGTGGAGAACCTGCACGCATAGAAGCTATTTAAACATCCAAAATGTGTTTTGAAATTGTTTTTTATCCACAAATTACAGATTTATCTATCTCAATCATTTCGCTGTCAGTTTTCCTGAATTTAATGTTTGTTTTATTGACACATATATTTACTAATTTTTATGCGCTATAAATCAGAAAAAGAAAAAAATCATAAAAAGACTATAAATAAAGCAATTTTATTTTTCATTAAAAGAAACATTGAAGATAGAGAAAAAAACACCAAAGAACAAATTTAACAAGGTATTTGTTTCCTATCTTCATTTCTTCATATGGAATACAACAAGAAAAATAAGGAGGCAAATTGATCGTAGACTATTTTAGACACAAAACTCAATTATCACCAAGAATAAATTGAGATGGCCTTGCACTTGATTGAAACAATTACTTGACTAGGGTAACAGAGCCATGATGGCTAGGTCAGGGATCCATGTCAAATTAAAAATTGCGAAGGTGTTGGTTTCACTGGCTTTTTAAAATCTTTTACACATTATAACTACACCGAAAAAGCTGTTTTCTGAGTCTTATTGTTGGCAGAGGTTACTCTTTGCCGCGTAATTCACAGTGAATTTATAAGTGCACGTTAAAATATATTATGGTATGAGACCAGTAAATACTGTTTTACCGGGCGAGCATGATAGTTCCCACACGAGCGAGAGGCGAGTGCGGGATTTTTATGTGAATGCAGCAAAACTACCTGGCAAGTGACATTCAATACTTTACGTCATATTACTCAGAACAAAAAACTTATATTTTATCATAATGTACTTCTTACAAAATCCTTTACGTTACATTTCTCAATCCTCCAAAACTAACCTATAATAAAATAATTTGCTTCTGCTACAAGCGTTGCCACTAGGTCTACATTCCTCTGAAGTAACCAATAAAAATGCAATTAACATCGGTTTGCTGCAATCAGCAGATTGTTTTGATTGATTACTTCCGTTATTTCCATTTCCTAGAGCACGGAAATTTACTGCACACTGCATGGTAAATTTACCGTGCAATTATCGGTAAAGAGTAACTTTCTAGACAAGAGTAAGGCACAGGAAACAGATATTTCTATGTGGTATGATGTCAAATAATTTACCATACACTTGTGATTGAAAACAAAAGTAAACAAACACCTGATTGCAACAACACCATATTAAATGGTTTTCTTACACGTTAGGTTTGCTGGATAAAAAGATATAGAAATGATACAAAAAAATTTGTATGAGTAAATGTTTTGTTTTGATTAGTACGATTTAAAGAATAATTTGTATCTCGCCTGCTGTTTTACCTTCCTTGAGTGACAATCCTGCACTTGCCTCATGCTTTTGTGTGAACTATTATCATGCTCGCCCAGTAAAACAGTATCTACCAGGCCAGTAACACAACTATTACATCAGTCTTAATGAAATATTATATAGTTTCATTAAAACAACTACTTATAAATTGACTTTAAGTTAATCAATTTAAATAAATTCCTAGCTCCAATTTTTAGCCTGATACCAAGCAAGGGAGTGAAAAAAAATCTATTTTTTTAAAGATATACTTCACATGAGACCGGTAATTTAATACCCACCAGTAGAGTTTTCGTCAGATTGTTCTGCGCCATTGTACGATTTACCATGTCATCTGAAAACTCTCCAACTGGCAGGTCGTCATCGGGCTTCAGGTTGTTGGGAACTGAAACAGGTTTAACATTTAATTATCAACAAAGCTTTTAATAGGCACTAAGGACAAGATTTGAATAAGTTTTCAAATCAAGAACGGTGATTCATTTTAAATTTAAGTTATTTTATAGCTGATTTCAGAAGGTTTTGAAATTTTTTGGACACAAGCATTATTTTGGACTTAAGAATTGTGAGAATCTTATATTTTAAATTAGGGATGAGTCGATTCCATTTTTGATTCTCGATTCCACCGATTCTGAGGCTTAGAATCGAAATCGAGAATCGTCGGCCCAAAGTCGATTCCGATTCCTGCGATTCCTAGGTATTTTTCCTCCTACACGGACTCGGACAACACTATCCTTAGTCTATTTTGAATAAATGTTATATGCTTTGTTTTATTTCATTCCCATTTTCATCCTCCTTAACTGTAAGAAAATGTTAATGATAAAGCGATAAAACATATATTTTTATTTCAATATCAACACATTATTGTTGTGGTTGCCGTCAAATCTTACTCTGCGTCAAGCGTACAGCGATCGGCAAAGCTGCAGTTACGGCTACGACTTGTGTCAATACTAGATCTGCAGGGTAAGTAAAACTAAACTTTATTTTTATTCGGCAAGAATCAATTATTTATTCTTTTAAAAAGTCTAAATAACCCTACACTTTGTTTGCATAATGCATTTATAAACTATTTTATGCGAAAAATGAATTTCGTAAGTACGTTAACTTGAACTATTTAGTTCCGCGCAAGGTATGGAGAAACACAACACCAGCAAAACTGTTCAATGTTGCCAGAGATAATTTTCACGAATTCTCGTCTGTTCAGCAGAAATTGAATCAGTGTTACCAGAAATCTCTATAAATACGATAATTTAGTCTGTAAGTTTAAGTTCTGTGTATTGTAATTTCACGCAGCGTAACGCGTTATAAAAAATATTCAGTCAATACAAATGTTTTCAATACTGAGAATAAAAATGAAAGAAACCACACACAACGACCTAAACATACTAGTCCCTAGTCTAAGATACTAGTAGTAAAGCAAACTAAATGAAAACTTTTATTATCGGCACAAGATGAAACCATTACCCTATGAATGCAATGCAACAATATTATGCTTTTAAGTTTTAATAAAAGTCCTGGTAACACTGTCGCACCACTCATTAGGGAAATTCGGCAGTAAAGTAAGGATATTTTTAAATAGTGCAGTCAGCTTCGGGTAATATTTCCAGATTGCTGAATCTTTATTGTTTGTTGACTATATTAAATGAGAACTAATTTAACTACTTTCAATGTGGAAATTATTAGAATGCCGTAGTATAATTTTAATTTTTAAATTAATTATTTATTTTTAGACAAGGGGGGGTTTTTACTCTATTGTTGATGCGAGGGTAATTTTCTACTAGCATCACGGCCAAGGCATCATTGGTATCACTGACCAACAAATAACCATTGTTCGTTTGTTTAGTTAGTTTTGTTTGCTTGGACAATTCGTTGTGTTATCAGTTTTTAAATTCTTTCTTCTCTTGGAAAAATGAGTGGTCGGAAATTTATGTGTGTGGGGTGCTAATTATTAAGTTAAAGTGAAACTGTTTTATTGTTTTGTTTCACTCCTTGAGTTTTGTTGTTTTCTAGGAAATTATTGAAAGTGACTATTTCAGTATGTTGGTCTAACCTCATTTGTAGGCTACTGTGAATGATTTTTTGTATTACTTATTACTTATCCAACAACATCAATATATTTGTTCTAAACCACTTAAATGTCTTTTTATTATTTCATCCAATGCTATACTTTAGTTTTAATCACAGTTGATAAATTCCTGATGTAAACTGTAGGCCTATGTGTATCTTTTTGCATTTTATAATTTTTGTTAAGGCTTGAGGCATTGGACTGTAGCCTACATATTTTTAACAAAATGGAAAAAAATCTCAGTTATTTGATTAAAATTGGAGTAAAAAATAACGGTTATTAAATAGTAGCGACATTTGTAGCTAAGTTGGGAAAATATGAGAATTTGTTGCTATAGGGTCACTTCTATGGGATTTAATTCATTATTAGGAATCGATGGAATCGGAATCGGGAATAGGGAATCGATTTTTAGGAATCGGTATCGGAATCGGAATCGAAAAAAAGTGGAATCGACCCATCCCTATTTTAAATTAAAGAAATATTTTTTATTGTTAGGTGGTGACTGAAGAAAGTCACCCCTTAAAGGAAGTATTCGAATCTCCCTAAAAGAAAGTTTAGTTATGAACACTAGAAACTTCAGGAAAAGAAAAATATGTTGGAACAGAATGAAATGAAGAAATCCAAAACTATTTTAAGACCAAACAGCTGTTCCCAAAGTTCAACATTTTTAACTGAAGCCATACTATAAAAATTAATTAATTTCGTGGGAGAGGAAAAGTAAACTTATCATATCGCCAGGGAATGGCTGTTGAAGGCAGATGTAAACACACGATGAATCCAAAAACCTCTCCTATCCTCAGAATAAGTTACACTATCTCGCGGACAACCAACTAATTTTTAGAAAAAGATAATAACATTAAAAATCAAATGAATCATCCAACTGGAATCAAGATCATGACAAAAAAATGCTCCAGCCAATGATAAACTTGTGAGATCTTTTGAACTGTACTCGTTGGTCATTTCACTTGTTTTTGTTTGAGACATCTCTGTCGCTGGTGAACGACAAGTGTAATTTCCCTCCCTCTCCATCGTCACACCTTCATCAATTCTACGTGAGGACACAAGTATGAAACGCTCACCGTTATCAGGGCTGTAGAGTTCCGCGGAGATTATCACAGACTTGTTGGTCTCTGCCGTGGTCGGGGGTTGTGGTGGGGGGGCGGAGGGGGCAGTCGGGGCGGGGGAGGGGGGCACCCCACGCGGGGCCGAGTTGTCCGATACACTCGACTGTGACATCCCTGATGCCGGCTTGTCGTCTGGGGAAAAGAACACATTGTTAGAATTTTGTTTCTTTCGTATCTTTGTCCGAACTTTGAGTCATATGGATAAGCTGCAAATCAAAACTGGGGCATCTTATATGCTTAACCTCTTGACTTTTTCACTTGCAAGGAACCTCAACTGAATTGTCGAGGATATCGTAGTTAACACAAAGATTTGAATTATGAAATATTTAAATTGACACAAAGATTGATTTAGTGTAAACTTAGGATCAAGTAGACCCTCTCAAGTAGTAAGGCCACTGTCTTCAAACTGGCAATGTCGCTTGGCAATGGATTTTAACACAGAAAACCCCTATCCTTTGTTATTCGAGCTCTTATCGGGAGCACCAAATAAGGCAGGTGAGTGAGTGCACTTCTAGCAACATTTGTGCTTATTATTTTTACTTTTTTTAAGAGGGCCATGACTTCACTTGGCCATAGTGTTGCAACGCAGCAGAATTAGCTTATTGTGCACCCTCAGTCAACAGGGCTTCACTCTCCGTCAAATCCCAAGGTCCTTAACGAACCTTGAGGTCTTCTTGACGAAGGTACCACTGTTCGTCACAGCGCTTCCGTATGAAAATTGCTTAGAGCCGTGGCCGGGAGTTGAACCCGGGCCGGCTGAGTGAGAACTCAGAACGCTACCAACTAAGCTACGGCGCCGTCCCTTATTTTTACTTGATTGGGTAGTTCGTAAAAATATGATCATGCGTTAAAGTAAACACAAATTTATATCCTGAAATATTTCATTCAGTCACTTCTGCTAAAATTTAGCAGACGATTTAATAAGTTTATGTGCTCCCGATAACAGGCGCAATATTGCCATTTCATGACCATTAATTTATTACCATGGGGGCGCCATGGATTCACTTTTGCATGTGAGTAAGGCTTGTTGAACTTAAAGAGATCTTTAGAGAATGTCAGAACCAAAAAACTTCGGCAATCCTTAAAATTTAAGTAATCTCAGATACTGGGCATGTTCTTAATTCCTGCATTCCATTTCTTTGGATGATCTGGTTACAGGATTTCTTATACAATTTAAATTGTTGTACTTACTGCTTTAGCAATCCAATAGTTTAAATGTTGTGACGCGTTTCGCTTACTGTAGCATCTTCAGGCAGTCACACATTATACACATATACTAATTGTTCATTGCATGAAAATTGCCTTGTGGGTCGTTAAAAACATCGTTTGTGCACGAACCTCATCCACTCCACTGAACATAAAGAAAGGGAGCACCCAATATCATAAGAGTTTTATGTACACTATTTTTTAAACTATGTGTTACGTGTCAATTTTATGTTTTTAACGACCTGCAAGGCAATTTTTGTGTAATGAACAATTAGCTCGTGTATAAAGTGTGACTGTCTGAAGATGCTATAATTAGCGGAATGTGTCACAACATTTAAACTATTGGATTGCTAAGGCAGCAAGTACAATAATTTAATTCAACTACATATTTAATCTGATTTTAAAAAGATGAAAACATTGGTTGATTTATCTCTTACTTCAATAACATATTTGTTTAATATTCTGCCTACTGAAGTTGTTGATAGTCTTCCTTTCATCAAAGTTACGGCAAATCATAAAAATATTTAATTTCACAGAGCCTATTAGTCGAAATGTTCAATAGTTATGGCTGTGACGTCAAGTGATCGTATGGCATCACAAACAACCTCTTGTTCTCTGACACTCATCAGCAAGGGAAATGAGAAATGTTACCGAGCTTATCGGCTTCCTCAATAACAGTCTGTCTAAACAGATTCAATTTTACATATTATTAACCCAATTTAAAAAATCTAAATTAGGATTGGGTTATAAGTTGTTGATAAACAGTTCTTCTGTGCTTAGCAAAAATGTATTATTGATTGCTCAGTTGAGCCTTTAACCCTTGAGCGGGCACACGCGGAGTTTTCCTCCGCACGTGTTTTTTATGTTAAAATAAACAAGACATAATGGGTGTCGGCAGTCGTGTTCGGCTCCGTACTTTATGCCCCTCATTCCAGGAATTTCCTAAAGCTATTTATACCCCCCACCCCCCCCCCCCTTGGTACCTCATTATAAGCAATTCAGAGATGCCGTCTCAGTTTGCGGAGCGCCCTCTCCCGTTACACAGACACCCTGATGCCTATTTTTAAAATTCATAACAGCAATGGATTTGTAATTATTATTAATTTTTTGGACTTTTCCTTTTGCTTTTGAAAAAAAGAAGCGAAATGAAAAGTCCAAAAATTTAAATAATAATTAATACATATTTTATACTAGAAAATTACTTACTATGTTTAATTGACATATTACACCTATTAAGTTGAAAAATTAATTGAATCGACGATAAAATGTGATTCCTAATGAAGATGGTCAACATTTAAATACAATATTTCGTTATAATACAAGTAAAATGGGTTAAATTTGTGCAATCTAGTGTTGCGGAGTTAAACTCCGCATGCGCCCGCTCGCGTTTTGCCGGTGAAGCGCCCGCTCAAGGGTTAAACACTTACCAGTTTAGGTTGCTACAGTGTTCTTAATGAAAATAAGCGCTCAGTTATACTTAAATGGTCCATTATTTTGATTCCTTTAAGTGCTAAAAATTAGTTTATTTTAAAAAATTCTTTGAAGAGTTAGGTACCACGACTGACGTGTAATTTTCAAGAACAGTAATTATGGTTTAATGTGCTCTTATGACAAACTGCATTGACCCAAAAATTATTGTTTGGTTCACAATTGGTGTCCCGGTGCAATGTCAACATAAACACCAATTAGAGAGCTGCTAACACAGTTGTTTATTGGCCGTCTATTTAACATCTGATGACCACAAACTTTGAAATAAGAGAATAAAGTAAGCAGATGACTGGAATAAAATTTGGTTGTTATATCAGACAACAGTGTTTTATACGACAAAAGTAACTAACTACCTGATACCAAGATATCCAACCCTTAGAATTTAATTCAGTTGAGCCTAAGACCATACACACTGCCACAAAAAAGCTTTTGCGTCGAAAAACTGTTGAAAGACATAAACTTTGTACTTAGTCTTATGGATGATAAGCAAATAAACACTTTTTCAAAAAATATGTTTCGTCTTGTTTCTGTCACGACAATGTATGACCCCCAGCCTAAAAACTCCCGTTTTCTCCTGCAATTCAGCAATCCACACAACATAATCATCACAATTTAGCAGTTAAAAAAACTGGGGCACAGCCCAAGGGTACTTCAAGGATGGGAATATGCCATGTGATATTTGAGGGTGTTATCTACCTACCAGATATAAGCTCAATCGGTTAATAGTTGAGATGTGATGGTGTCCCAAACAAACATATCCACAAAATTTCAGGATTATAACACTATAGTGTTTACTGCAATATTTGAAGTACATCAGTGTTTTAAATTATTCATTTTAAATTCACGCTGTTAACTGTAAAATCTTGTAAGAGCTTGGTTGAAGTATTTGGCACCAGTTTCAATAGTGATTACAGCTGCCAAAACTTCACTTCCGTTGGACCCAAAGACTAACATTTTAGTTGCACTCTGATTCATATTGCTTCATAAATGGATCTTATAGTTAAAACAATTTCCCAAACAAAATATTTTTGCTCGTAAAAAAAACTTGATAGGTAGGACCTAATACATAATATTTTTTAAATTTTTGAGATGTATTGGATGGATGCTGGTTAAAGAAATGATTTATCTTTATAAAGTGAAGTGTCCTGTTTTCAGATTCTTGAATATTTTTTAAGACTTTTATATACAGATTTATGTAAATCCATATTTAAACATATGAAGACATTTTCATTGCAACCAAGGCGTTACAGAACCTCATGAATCCGTAAGAACTGGATCTACACTCGGTCAGAAAACACTCATACACCATCAAGCGGGGCTGCCACATCTCACAGCCGGGCCCAGGGTCAGACTATCGCGTTGGGTCCACCAATATTGTATTAACAAGCCACTTTCCCCTTCTTTCACAAAACCCATTTATAAAATATTTCAAGTTTCCGTGGTTGAATACAATTTCAGAATAACTATTAAGCTTAAATTTTCCAATCCTACTTTTTCAGATCAATAAATAAGTTAATGGAACTCTAGCTGAAGAATTGAAAGCTCTAGCTGGTATGGATATAATTAATGCATATAGTAATGCAGAGTATGCTATAGTGGTATAGTATGCTAGATCTGGGAATGCATGTATAGTAAGTAATAAATAGTTGTTTTTTTTCACCTTGAATTAGAAAGTGAAAAAGTTAGGAAACCTGATAATATTCTTATTCTCTTCTAATATGCGGACCTGGACCTAACAAGAAATTGAGACACAGGTTTTTTTATATCTGAAATTTTTTTTGGCTGAATATACATTCAAAATATTATACAATAATTTAGAATATTTATAATCCTTTCCAAGACTAGACGGTTTATGTGTATGACGAAGTCTACTGTAATACTTTATATTATTTAGTGATTAGTAAATATCTTGAATATTGAATCTTAACACAAGTTAATCTAACATCACCCACCCGTCATCTTGATGTCCTTGGTCTGGCGGCTACTGGGGACATTCTCCTCCAGCTGGGGGCCGGTGATGAACTTGTCGTGGTGCATGTACTTGGGCAGCACGCCGGCCGACGAGCCCTCCGAGGGCACGTACCTCCGGTGCCTCGCGCCATGGCCTTGGAGCAGGTTCAGGTCCAACCTCTCGACTGTGTCCTCCGGCTCACCTTCTACCCTGTACTGCAGCGTCTGTTTGGCCCAGTCTGTAACATCAGGGAACAATATTGAATAACAGAAAAATAAAATTTTCCTTTTTGAAAAGGGTGGGAGATAAACCGGCAACAAATTATAAATATCATTAATTAAACCAAAACGTAAAGTGAACACAATTTATCAGGTTCAGGGCTGTATTTCACTAGCGGCACACACAGCAGCCGCTGGGGACCTCAGGATGGGAAAAGCAAACTATTATTGCTGGCGGGCAGGAAGTCCGTGGCGCGTAGGCCCATAAAGAAGGAATTTGGAGCCGATCTCCTAAAAAAAAGTCACCACTTTTGCCGAGACGATAGGGGCCTCCTTTGACAGCTCCGCCGGAGGCCTCTGGACAAGTGGACGGACAATGGAAGGACAAAGGTTCAATCCCAATTGTCATGACCCATTGTCCCAATTCTCAGATGAAACTGCAGAACATCACGTTTGAGATTTTAACTGACTGTACAAATTAATTTTCCTAACAAAACCCTCGGGTCTTTTTTAATGATTACAGGACCAAGCAGAAATTATGGGTTAAATGGTTAAAATGTTCTGAGTTATGCATGAGATTAATATGTTTGCAGGTTCATATTGGTATGCAACTCGCCCATCGCGTCTTGTTTTTGCATGAGTACTTGTTTTTGATTGCAATACCTCTTCCCAAATTAAATAAAAACAATGTTGGTCTCAATTCACCTCAATGTGTTTCATCAAGGGTTGAGGGTAATATTAAATTTAGTTCCTTATAATTAAAATTAAATTAAATTACTTCAATTAAATTCCTTACAATTTTAAGATTGGACATTGGCTACTGTGTTTTGATCTAATTCAAAATATTAGAAACATGATGATGATAAAGTATTAAACACCTAAAACTTTTTTAATTGTATTTTTTTAATCATGACAATTGGTGGGTTTCCCCCCTGGGAACAATGGAACATTAACTCAAATCTAATTATAACAGACATCCAATTAAAATGATCAATATTAAAATGATCAAATGCTGTCGTTATGACTGAATGAAATACTATACTGTACTCTTGTATGAGCAATGTTATCGGATGATAACATTGCTCATACAAGAGTACAGTACCTCATGGTACTGATACAGTGAGTGGGATGAAGAGTTCATGGAGCAATAGAAAAGGTTTCTTTTTTAACAATTTTATAACATTGAAATATTTTATAGAAACTGGTTGAACTGGTACACATGAAATAACACCGAGCAAGGCTCGGTCCACCAGGTACTAAGAGATTATAACAACTAAACTATTTGGCAAATAAAAGAAACAGGGATCTTAAAAGCCATAAACTCCTAAATACTGTCAATTGAAGCATACTAATGGAGATTCAACTGCAATGAGACTATAACACATGAATCACCAATTAACTTAAAGAAATTTATGGTCTCTTTCAATGAACTAGTTGAGCTAATTAATAGTCAGCGGGTGCACATCTATTGCCATGAGGAAAGACCGAGAGGAAATCACGATGCAGCATATTGTTGTGCGTCCAGGATGGATGAATGTGCCGGTCTCAATTCACTGATGAACACACAATGTGCCATGTGCAGCGGCCCTGTTGACGGAGGCTGCAGAAGCCTGGCGCATGATTGGGCTAACTACAGAATTGATCCCGGCCGACCGCTCGGCGACAGAATGTTGCGACACAGCTTCACACTTCTTCACCGCTACTGCACCTCCTAGCAGATAATTTTTTTAAACATTTTTTCAAACTTTTTTTTAATTTGTTTATTTTAAGATTTTGAGTACCGTAGCTACTAACCATGGACAGATTTTGGGGTCATGGGTGGATTTAGATCTTAATTTTGGGGTGCTAGGTCACGTCACTTATGAAGTATTGCATGCTCAAATTCAAAACATCAAACTCCTGTTCAAATAGTCTACTTGCAGACATACTCCAATAAATATCTTTATTTTATTTTATAACAAACCTGATGTAATTTATGTAAAAGCTCACCGTATTGGAAGTTATGTTGAAAATTGATTTCCCTTTTTCCACCAAACAATCAAGCAAAAATAAAGGGGGTGGCGGCACCCCCTGGCACCTCCAGAAATCACCCCATGTTCTGGGTTTCCTTGGGGTGCCAGGCACCCCCTGTTCTTGGTGGATTGTTTCTCAGAAAAGAGAACAGGAAAGACTTTACCATGCTGAGTTGTGTTTAAATTAGAAGATTATTTTTAAAATTTCCCTTCTCACGCTCTTGAAAAATTATCAGAGGTGTGTGTGCATGTGTGAGATATGTTATCAAAGCCAAAGATAAACGTGTGTGGTTTGTTATAGAAATATCAAATGTAAACATTACCATTCAAAGGTAAACTTTAGGGCATGTAAAATTAAACTCTTTTAAGTCTAGAGTAGGATTATTATACTGACAGTATAACATTAAAATTATTCTTTTACAGTCTTCTTTGGGGATTAACAACAGATACCACTTTATCTGCATAAAATGCTGGAATCAACTCAACTCTTGCCCTAAAATCAAATATACGGATAGTTTAAATCATATAAAATGATGGTATCAACAGTAGTCTTGCCCATAGATTGTTGTTATTGTCAATTTTTTTTTAAATGGTTGATTACCTAAATAAAACCTAAATCAAAACCAACAAAAAAATAATATTTGACTGGTCCAATCCATGCCCCAAGGATTCCAGATCCATTCAAAGGTTTCAATTCAAATAAATTAGTAAGTAGTGAGTAGTGCTGAAGATGGCAAACTGCCGAGACCTAGGTTGATGTTCATGTGAGACAGTGACGCTGTCGACGGATTCCAACAATGTTGAAGATTAATACTTGCCACTTGGGCACTCAAAAACCAATTGGTACAGTTAGAAACTGAAACAGCATTCCAAAAAAATTATATCTGGTAAAAAATGTAAAATAAAAATAAAGTATTGTAATAAAGTTTTAAATAAGTTACACAATATTCATAAAAATCTGCCTTTCAGCATTAATGAAGGTAACCAACAAAATAAAACAACAGAGCCAAATAGAATTGCTGACAATAGCCTATTCTGCCCTACTGCAAAATAGCTGACAACAATAAGTGACCCACTGCCGCAAATAACTGATCAATCAGCTGGTGCCTGTTGTGGTGACATCATGAGTAAACTGAGGGATTACATCATTGTCATACAGATGGGGGATAAGGGCCCCTTGCCCTCAGGCTGTAAAGATGCCCTCAGGCTGTTATAACAATCCTACGACAAATGTGTAAAAAGTGCCATAAATGTTTTTACACTACCAAAACTTACAAGAATAAAATTTTAATCAGTGTAAATTTATTAAATACTCAAACTTTTAAAACTTTTACACCTAACCAATGTTAATATTTGATAAGTAATGCCGTATCTTATATTACAAGTAGTAATGAGAACAATATAATTTCAAAATACATGCAACAAGTAAATGTAGGCCAAACATATGAAAAATTGTATCACGATTACAATTTGAGTTAATATTATTTGATTAGGAAGTACTAATCCGATCTTGTAAAACATTTTTTAAATTATGTAATCGATGTTCTACACTGCATCAACAGTTAAATCATAAATTATAAGCAAGCAGTGTAAATTTAATTTGGGATCAACTGATAAGAGAGAGACAAGATCAGAAAAACAGGCAAAAAGTTACAAAAAACAAATAAACAAGCATATAAACAAGAAATATTTATCAGTAACTTTGCATTGAGATTTCATCACAGACTTAGAATGAATAATTTGATAGTGAATTCCACAACGTTCATGGGAGGTTTTTTTCAAGTAACACTGAAATTGTGTACTTTAAACATTGTTTTCTTAAGGCACGGCCCCAGCAATGATGTCTCATTGATTTTTATGACAAATTTGAAGAAATTTTGCTAAACTTAATAGTTTGCCCTTGCACAGCCCAACCTCTCCGCAACTTTGTGAATAGTCCGAGTCAAATAACGTGACCCATGCCATTCGTAAGACCAATGCTAAAATTAACAATAGTCTTATGGACGAATTACACCAAGTTATAAGCTATGAGTTAGACTTCTTTCATAGGGTCACAGTGGTTAATGATAACAGTATTTGAAGAAAATATTCTAGGTCTGAGCTTTAGGATTACATCTTTAAACATCAAATACATCTTTTCGTTACCGTAGGCCAACATCAATACATCTTTCCCTTTCCAAGGTTTCTATGTAGAAGTGTAGCTAATTTTAACAAGTTCTTTGGTTACACCCAAAGACCAACTCAGGTTACAACTGCTGAGTTGAATGGTAATTTAAAAATTATTATGGGATATTAATTTGTTAATTTAATTCCTAACATTCAGTATGCTATAGATCTTTGTAAATATGAACTAAAACCACTATAGGATCAGGATTTCAAAATGTTATTTCTAAGAGTCACTGATTTGCATCAATCTGATTTAAATAATTATTTTCTTAATCTCAAGTTTAAACTCAAAACTGGGTTACACAAACTCAGTTCAAACCAAACATAACAATGAAATCAGTGAGTTAACTTAACTTTCAGATAATCTTAATAGATTCTATAACCTGATTTAGCCTAAACTAAAATGGTGTAAATGGCCCTAAGACGTTTCGATTAATTTCGTAAATTAATTTGAAAACTTTCATCAATCAGAACCAAGAATTATAAAAGAAATAGCCTACATTAAAACTGTTTACATCAGACTGGTCTGTAAAATTCTCATCGTTCACGGGTTCCGGCCAATGTCTTCTAAGGCCCCGCCAACTTTGACCCACTTCCAAAACTAATTGCGACCGCACGATAATTTCGCCGAAACACGACCATCTCGTATCTCCCTCGCCCCAATTGCGCGGGGTCCGAGTGCGTGTGCGGTGTGATTGTGTGATTGTGTGGTGGTGTGATGGTGTGACGGTGTGATTGCGTGGTTGCGCAAGGCGGCCCGGGAAGCGTCACACGTCACAATCGCGCTCTCCTCCGGATTTCTGGCGGTTGCGTCTGTTTCTCTGTTTGTTGGAGCGAACAAAGAGAGAGTCGATCCAGGCTGTTACGACGGCACACGCCATTGAGTGTAGAGCGGTTCCTTCATTAACTTTTTTTAGTTAATATTTCTATACAGGAATCAAGAAATTATACCAGGAAACGAACAACATGGAACACGGAAATATATTGAGAATTGAGAAAAGCTCCGATAAAAAGTGGAGGACGAAATAAATTAAAGTATATGTATTTCATTACATTAAAACCTCAGTACATTAAATTGACAAATACGAATGTTTTCGTGATGAAATGTCGCATACATTCTCACACTCACACACCCACACATACACATACTAATGTAGATTGTAGCCTGTAATTAACTTTCACTCCTTTTTTTCAAACTAGTTTTAAAACGGTTTATAGCTGCATCTACAAACTAAATCCGTGCTGGATCCAACGTGGATTAGTCTACATGGATGCTGGCTTTTGTCAGGAGTGACAGTGAGAGTCAAATACTCTATTGAGCTCTCGTTTGGGGAACCAAAACAAATATCGCCAAAATGTTTAAATTGGACATTTGACGGATAACGTCTTGGACTTAGGTTCACGGGTTCGATCCCCAGTGTGTCCACAAAAACTTCACGGGTTTGAATACGTTTCCCTAAGAAAAGCGTTTATATGTATCTCTTCAGTCAAAATTCAGTTGGCGTGGACACAACTCAAAAAATAATGATCTCAGAAGTGAATACGTGTAAAAAAACACAAAAATTAGCAAACCCGTGCCACACTGTCAAGGTGCCAAGCCCATTTGCGAAAGAAAGCATAAGATTACAAAAATCCAAAAAAATCCTCATAAAAGGTCTAAGTATTTTCAAATAATCTAGACACTAATTACTAATTAATTGCCACAACTAATCGACCCAATGCTGTGGTACAGTACATTGTTTGTAGCGCAGGACATTGTTGTCGGCGGGCGGTAGAGCGGTGGGGTCACGGTGGTCACGGAAGATGACAATGTGACAACGCCCCGTGACGTCACAGACAGTCACGGCTCACGGTCCCCGGCCTTCCCTCGTGTCGTGTCGTACAACTCTGTCCGTGTTGTTGACACCATGTTATCTCCTTTATGCGTATCTACTGTCTTATTACGTGTTAACAACATGTGCAATTGAATCTAATCGTTACTTTGTTTATATAGCGAATTCCCCCTATAGGTAAGAAGCTATTACCGTAGGTCTCATGGTAAGACCTAAACCCGGGACCACTATAACTTTTCGTTTTGGTGCCCCTAGAAGTCAAAAACACTATTCGTTCAAATTTCTAGATATATATGTGTCTGTAAGCACGATAGCGCTCGCAAAAATGGTCCGATTGGAAAGAAATTACACAGACGTGTAAAGTAGTTATTATTCGGACGAGTTCGAAAACCAGCCTGATCGGATCATCGGAAGGGGTTTTTTTTCAAATGGATTTTTTTGAGTTTTTTACACAGAAAAATAGAAATAATCCGATTTTTGTTAGCACCGTTGAATTCAGCTCAAAAAAATAATTAATCTAGTAATTTGAGTCACTGCTCTATTGGTTACCGAGATATTGAAAGTGGTAAACACAGTACGTTGTCCCAATGTTAACTTTATGGGAAATAAGTAAAATTCTATATCTCGGTTATTTCTCAACATATCTTGATAAAATTTGGTAAGTAGCTTCTTCTAGTTCAGATCTACTAAATAATGAATTAAAACCACCCAGTTTTAATATACCTGTAGCAGCAAACCTGCATACTCATCCCCCATGTTATTCTTATAGAGCTTACCAAAACATGTCAAATCTCGCTATGTTGGATTGAAATATGTTTTTTTGCACTTGAAATTCGCTGAGTTTGCAGGTCTGCTGCAACGGGGGTATTTTAAATTTCAGTTATGTTAAGATTTTGTTCTTGATAATATGTATTATAATACAGTACTTTCATAGAAATTAATTATTTAGGTCTGCTGCAACGGGGGTATTTTAAATTTCAGTTATGTTAAGATTTTGTTCTTGATAATATGTATTATAATACAGTACTTTCATAGAAATTAATTATTTATACACATAAATCTTTATGTACATTAACTTAAATACATTACACACGATGACCGACCGTGTCTGGGTATTTAACTTTTTAACTACCAGAATCTGTAGAAAATCTCATGGGTTTTCCAAGGTTCTCTGTCAACATTTAACGATAGGTTATGAGGATATAGATACACTGCATTGGGCAAAAGTGACGGTTTCGTTGATTTAAGATCCAGGAAAACGAGAAACTGGAAACTGAAATTATTTACACTATGGTAACTGGTTTACAGGTTGTTTCTTTGAGCACCGTTGATGTAAGCGTGGCACCGGGGGGGGGGGGGCACGTGCCCCCTCAAATAAAAATTTTATTTTTGTAACCACCAACCAACAATAAAATCCAAATAAAAATTATTTTCTATTATTTTCCTAGATCGTTTCTCTACTCACAAGTCATTTTAAGTAAGTTGTTTATTTTTACCATATTAATTATTAACATTCACTTTATTTTTATATTTAATCATTATTACATTCATTTGACACAAGATAAATCATTTGGCTAAACAAAGAGGTTGTACGAAGTGTTATGAATTCGTTGAGTATACGCCGTCTTTTTATTCTTTGACTGGGCGAAGGTTGGTCACGGTCACCCTGTGCGCTGGAGCATTTAGTTTGTTGCTGTTTTTATCGTGCTTTAACTAACAATTTTCTGACTGTCCGCTAGACAGTTTATTGAGTTTAACCTGCAAGCTGCAGTCGAGAATGACTGATACGGGGAATAAACAGCCAGGAAAAAGGGAATTGTAAATAACACAGTTTTCAACCGCCTGTTTTTTTAACAAATAAAACAATGTAATGGTTTTGAGGTAAACATAACAAGATGTTCTTCAGCACTAACGTTTTCAAGATTTAAATAGTATGTAATGTTGAGTTTTTTTTTGAAATTTTCCCTTGAAAATCGTAAATAAACAAAGCTTTTTAAAACTGTACACCCCCATTTCCAGAACGAAAACCCAAAAAATGTCCGGGGAAGGACCCCCGGATCCCCCGTTAGTATGGGAAGGGTATTCCATACCCCCCAGGCCCCCGGCTTGTGTGCCCCCCCCCCAAATCTATGGTTCACGCGTCGATTTGAACTCATCCAACTCGGTTGACCTTCGCAAAGTATAAAGTGTGACACACAATAGGCTGCAGACACCCTCTTATCTGCTAATTTTTGAACCGAGGCTGTGGCTGATTACGATTTAGTCCGGTGATCGCTTGTTACGGTTAAGGACTTTCAAGGAAATACTCGGGGCAGTTTTTTATAATTGTTCAATCAAGCAAGCAATCAAACATTGCTCATTATGACAGTATCACGGGCGGATTTCCGGGGGTACCACGGGGTGCCCGGCCCGGCGCCCGATGATTTTTGCTGGTCTGTTTGGCAGAAAAATGGGAATAAATTTTCAACATAACTTTGAATAAGCTATTACATAAATTACAACAGGGTTGTTGTCGAGTAAAACAAAGAGATATTTTTGGAGTACGCCTGAAAACGAACTATTTGAAAATGAGTTTGATGTTTGAATTCGAGCATACATTACTTCATAAGTGAGGGTACAATACCCTCAAAAATTAAGACCTACATCCGCCCATGGACAGTATACTGCAGATGTAGACAGCTATCTTATATGTAAAAAATACCCTCGTTGCAGCAGACCTGCATACTTAGCGAATTTCAAACGCAAAACAACATATTTCAATCCAACATAGCGAGATTTGACATGTTTTTTGTAAGCTCCACAAGAATAACATGGGGAATGAGTATGCAGGTTTGCTGCGACAGGTATTTTTAAACTGGTTGGTTTTAATTCAATATTTAGTAGATTTGAACTAGAAGAAGCCATTTACCAAGTTTTATCAAGATATGTTGAGAAATAAGCGAGATATAGAATTTTACTTATTTCCCATAAGGTTAACATTGAGACAACGTACTGTGTTTACCACTTTCGATATCTCGGTAACCAATGGACATAGAGCGGTGATTCAAAGTACTAAATTGTTTGTTTTTTTTTGAGCTGAATTCAATGGTGCCAACAAAAATTTGATAAATTTTATGTTTCTATGTAAAAAACTCAAAAAACCCATTTTTGGGGGAGTTTATCCCCCTTTACCCCCCCTTCCAGTGGTCCGATCGGGCTGGTTCACGAACTCGTCCGAGTGATTACCACTTTACACGTTTGTACCAAATTTCATGATGATCGGACCATATTTACAGCCGCTATCGTGTTAACAGATATATATATATATATATATATATATATATATATATATATTCAAACGAATGGTGTTTTTTGCTTCCGGGGACCCCAAAATGAAAAGTTAACACGGTCTCGGACTTAGGTCTTACCATGAGTACTACCGTAATAGCTTATTCCTTTAAGGAAATCCGCTAATAAAACATATTGGGATCAAGTACCGGTAGAATGCGACGCGGAATTGCGCTCTTTATTCCGCAGAGGTGTTGCTAAACACTAAACACCAGTTGTGCAGGGAGCAGGGAGCCCACGGCCAGTCGGCGGCGGCGTCGTAGGCGAGCGCTGTTGGCGTCAAGGCTCGCCGAGGCTCCACATTCTGTCCACTGTGGACCAAGGTTGGACTGAGTGGTAAACGCGGATGGAACGATCCGATAAAAGGACTTCAGAAGCAAGATAAATAATTTTAAGTTTTAGAACTTTTATCGTTAAACTTGGATGTATTTTAAGCGTGTGTTTAAATTGGCATATTAAATTGGTGACATTAGACATACACAAAGATTCGATTATATGTTTGACCTTGATCTTGAGGGTCAAACGAAGGATTTGGATAAATTTTTGTTTATGACAGAATTGATAAACGGGAGTATACAACGAAAATAGCGATTATGTATAATTTGATATGACAGATAACTTACAAATTATGTAATTCCTTCCTCAAACCCCGTATTAATTAAAACAGGAAAATCAAAAATTAAAGTTTTTCAAATTAATCTTTTACATTTTTACAAATTATATTTTGTGATGACACCTTTAAAACCTTTTTCAACCTTCTAAATGTATTTTTTCTTAAAATAAATTTTCTTTCATTACTCTTGAAGTCATTTTGCTGATTGATTACCTGTAATCTCAAATATATTCACGAAATATATTCTCAAATATATTTCTTCGATAAAGTACAGGTGTTTTGTACAAGACAAGACAACTTTGTTTTGTACAAATTACAAGACAACTAAAAGAAGGATGTTAGTGTGGGGAGTGGGCGATAAGGCAGATGGTTCTGTCATTATTGGCCAATATTTGTACAGATGTCGCCCGGACAGGCGATAGACGTTTAGTCTCTGACAGACACTTCCCTGAGGGATAAGCTAATCGGCTGGTTTAATCTTTCATCTATCACAAATCTCCATGAGGTTCTGCAGTATATTTTTAATTGTCACAACATTGGACAAGCTCTCTCAAGAAGGCACGATATATAAATCAATAACTCGTCAAAAAGTTATGTTAGCGAATTTCCCTTTAGGGAAGAAGCTGTTACCGTAGTACTCATGGTAAGACCTAAGCCCGAGACCATAAAAACTTTTCGTTTTGGGTCTCCAGACGCCAAAAACACAATTCATTCATTTTCATGTATTATACTACAGTCTTTAAGCACGATAACGCGCGTAAAAATGGTCGGATCTGAATGAAATTTGGCGAGACATGTAAAGTAGTGATTAATTATTCAGACGAGTTCGAAAATCAGCTTAATCGAATCATCGGAAGGAGGGATAAACCCCTCCAAAAATGGGTTTTCGGGATTTTTACATAAAAAAATCAAATTCTAGTTTAACCTTTTGAATTCAGCTTGAAAAACAATAATTTAGTAATCTGAATTATTGCTCTACATGTCCACTAGTTACCGAGATATAGCTAGTGTTAAACAAAGTACGTTGTCCCAATTTTAACCTCATGGAAAATAAATAAAAGTCTATATCTTGCTTATTTCTAAACATATCTGAATAAAACTTGGGGAATAAAAGTCTTCATCTAGCTGCTATCAACTGAATAGTTGCAAAAATCTTTGAATTTCACATTCAATGGCAGCGAATCTACATACTCATTACCCAAAATATTTTTATGGAAAACTGTTGTATGCTCATTTTAGAATTTAAGTATACTTTACTCTAATAATATTGACTCTGCTAAATTATTTACTTAAGCATTTGAAATTCGCTGAATATGCAGGTCTGCTACAACGGGGGTATTTTCATAAGTCACGGTAGTACCTAAGAACGTTGTTGTATTGAAATCATATAAACTGAACGAAATTCAAACTGCGTTGCGCAACTCGGGGCTTCCCGCAACGGAGCCTAAAGAAGCCGGGGGGAATTAGTCAATCAGAAGTAATTAACAGCGGTGATGCGTTGATATTTTTAGAAAGTACCAGTCATTCGTTAATGGTAGCTGGGAAATCGATCCTGTAGCTGAGTAGCCATAAACTAGCCACGAACAGAGCTGCCGGTCTGAGGTTGCAGCTTACTCTTTCCTCTCATACCTTATCCCTTTTTTGGGATAAAATGTAAACAACTCTAATTTAAAAACACTTGCTGTTTAATTCATTTTAGTGTCACCTCAAAATTTACTTTAAAAGAGAATAATCATTTACTTTATAACTAAAAGGAGACTGTTCATGCTTATGGATGTTTTAAAGCCAGAAATTAATAATTGAGCCCTCGCGAAATTAGTTCGGTACTCGTCACTAGAGATTGCGCTAGGAGTTTGATTTAACGCTAAAGATTTTTGCCCCTAAAAAGGGTCATTTTCGCTTCTAATTTTCGAAACATATGATCTAATGTTTGGCTTCAAAATTTAACATTGCTTGGACGATCTATTTTTTTGATTATAACCAATGCTCCCCAATATAAAACTAATTTTTTAACTAACTAATGATCAGATTAGGGCCTATGGTACTATTAATTCCAAGCTAATAATTTCAGCGATCTGCCAAATCTGATTGGATGGCGATGTGCTGATATTATTAACTTGTACAGCACAAGCCTTGTTCTTTTATAGTTAAAACATTAACTTCGTAAATTATATCTCATTTCTTAATAATTTTTTTTTCTGTCTTAAAATTGTTACTGCAGTCAGAAATCTCGTTTTATATTTATCGCTCTGTCTGTGCTGTCACCTAATAATATTTTTTTTGCAAATATGTAATTAGTCTTTAGTTTCTAACTTTAATGTAAGTGGAAGTGGGTGCTAATAGTTTTTTTTTTTTCTTGAGAAGACTCAGTTCTACGCACAGGTCATTGACCTATGTGGGACTTATTATTTCAAATAAACCCTTTAATGTATATATTTTATGTAATGTAAGGAAATAAAGACATTTTTGATTTGATTTGATTTGATTTGATTTTGTAATTTATGGTATAATAGACCCCTGGTGATTCTATGGCTGTATTTTTATGAAGTGTAGTAATTCACACCAAATTACTTTTAACTTCAGGATATTTCCATTCCACAGCTTTAACAGGGAAACTACTCTCTGTATTCGTTCAAAACATCCAGGATGTACGTGCGACATTACGACTAATTTATCCCACACTATTAACTATCAAACATAATGCAATAGGAATAATGTTTTTTTTTTAACTAATCAAGATCGTAACAAGGCAGATTCTTTGAGAATGCGACCGATGCGGATTTCCGTGGACACAGGATCCTTTTACGGCGCGGTGGATGGTGTAGTATGCACACTACAACGGAGGCAGGGGAGGAGTCACCCGGGACCTGGGTGCGCCGGAAGTCACCTTCGCATTTACAACTTCCGGTGGCGAGATGGGCCGGGCGATGTCGCGATGTCGCAGCTCCAATCTCCGCCGGCGCCGGGAGCTGGGAGATGAAGTGCAGTTCGCGCATTATCTCCGGCTACGGCTACTACCAATGAATACACAAACCTACTATGCTACTAACAGTATCATATGATATTTTCAAAATATGATTACTCTTATATGAACTGTGTTGTTTTGTACGCTTGCTTGCACATTTATCTCAAAAACGGCTCCAAGGATTTCCTTCAAGGTCAAGAAATAAGTAATTTATGACTCAAAAACGTGTTTTATGCAGATTACTTTGCCTGAGAAAATCTAATAACGTAATAAAACGAATTTTAAAGTGTAAAATTTTAACATTGGCCTTATGAGTTGCCATGATGATAGCAACGAAAATAAACAAGGAAAGTGTAAACAAATGAAGTAATCATAACAGCTGCTTGCAATCTACAGCCACCAAGGAAAAATACAGTGAGTGGGATCATTGACTTTACATCTGTCAATGGTGGGATGAAGAGTCCACGGAGCAATAACAAAAGTTTCTATTTATCAATTTTATGACATTGAAATATTTTATAGTAACTGGATGAACTTAGTAAACATGAAATAACACCGGTCCACTAGGTACTATAATATGGTATTGGCAAACGCAACGTTTGACAAACAGCGCGGCTGTGGTACAATGTAGTCAGAAAAGTACCCCCTTTCCCCCGCACCTTGCAACCAGCTGACTCTGCCATAGCCGGATGAGATAAAATGCGCGAACTGTATAATTGACGCCAATTCTTGGGGCCCAGTGCGGTGGATGCGCGGTAGCAAAAACGGCTAGTGCGCATGCGCGACAACGCCTCGCTAGAGCGCAGCACTGTCATTCTGCTCTCAGCCGTCAACAATAGCGTGTCACTACATGTCGTCCTAAAAACATTGACCGACGGAACATTGACTCTTACTGGAGATTCATGATTTCTTTTAATTATATTCAATAATTAAAATATTTCATTAGTATTTATTGAAGCGTCTTGTTACTCTGAACAACGATTGACGGAGAAGCAGTAACTATGTGCGCGCTGCCGAACTTACGCAGCCAGGCTAGTACAATGTCGGCCGCCGCTGCCGCTACTACTCCCCTCTCCCCCCAGCCTACCCACTCCCCGCCCCATGCGCGGACTGGGCCCCAAGAATTGACGCCAGTTATACAATTTGTTCTGTAAACCTACTCGTAAAAAGCCATGATAAGTCGACATAAGTCTGACAAACGGCGATTTGTGTTGCTTAAATTAGCCATTTATGATTTCTAAATAACTGTATTATCAAACTAATTTGACAAGGTCACAAACTCATTTAAACGCTTCGAAATGTGCTCATTATTAACAAAATCAATCTATTCCAAACTATCACCACGCGCTGAGACAAAACAAGTTCTAAAATTAGGCGCGTCCACCGCTCGCCAGATCAGCCAATTGATTTTTCCTCCAACTAAGATCTATAGTTGTCTTTTAGTCCCTGGAATAGAATACTAAAGTACTAGTTTATACTCCATGGGATTTACTTACTTACTTTTAGTCCCACGGGACTAAAAGTAATCTCATAAGAAATACATGGGAAGAAATCCGGCAACGACGCGGTGGACAGTGAGAAAATATGGCAAAATCGTCGATTTTAATTCGTTTCTCTATGTTGAAGAGAGTGTCACAGCATTCGAGCTTCCGTTCCCGTTGTCCTCAGGACAGCGTATCCATTTTGAGTTTGCTGTAGTTTAGGCTATATTCCTGCATTGTTGTGAACAAATAAGTTAGGCCTAGAGTATTTTTAAAGAAGAGTGTGAATAAAATGGTTAAAATTGAAGCCTAAATACCTTGCATTATTTATTTATATAGGCTATGTGATTGTAATGCAGTTTGTTGAAGCAAAGGATCATCTGAAGGTAAAGTTACAGTGTTATACCTAGTTTTTGTTAATGGTGTAGGTGGAGGAAAAATTTTGTGTGCATCACGGGACTCAAGTACTTTAGTCCCTAGATGCACAAATAACTATTCATTACAAGGACCTAAAATGACACTTTTCGTACAAGGTCAAGTTTTACAACCGAGGCTGAAAGCCGAGGTTGAAAAATGGCCGAGTAACGAAAAGCAGCTTTAGGTCCGTGTGATGAACTATATTTTTCGTTATATTGCTCAATACAATACGTAAACTACTAAAGAAACCCAAAATGTTACAGCTTGTTTACCTTTAAAGATGCCTTCAAAAGATGCCGCCATCTTGTTCTTGCTATTTGAAGCAATCAGCTGATTGTCTGTTTCATTTGTGTTAGGGTAGACTGACAACAATGAGCAACTATTGACGTATTGAACGCATGTAATAATCTTGGTGAAATGAGCGAGTTTCACAAATTGATTAAACTGGCAACAATGAATGTTTCGATAATAACGAAGAATGTTTCGATTATTTGTAATCTAATGAATATACTCGGCACTTTTTGACTTTTTTTGTCCTAGGACTAAAAAGAGTCAGCTGGTATCGAGTACATCAGCTTTTAATTCCTAGGAATAACAAGAGAGTATTTAGGTCCGGAAAACATGCATTAAAAACACCTGTTTTTGAAGCAGTATAACGAAAAAACCTTTTCCTACCACTGCATGCGGAATAATCACATTGCAATACCTGTAAACAGTACGCAAAACGGTTTGTTTTCGCTTTCATTTCAATGCCGCTCGCTAAATCGAGGTTACTTATTAAGACGGTGACACACTATCACACATTTCCCCGAACAAGACATCGGACCACACAACGGATCACACATTCCTCCGAGCGCGTTAACGCGACGGCGTATTGAAAGACGTGTTGGGCAGAGTAGACCCTGACACACTATCACACATCACACAAGACATCACACCGAACATCGTCGCGAGCGCTCTGGAGGCGGTTTTTTGGCGAAAGATCAAAGAAATGTCTGGTACGGTATCTTGTATGATGTGTGGTAGTGTGTCAGGGTCTACTCTGCCCAACACGTCTTTCAATACGCTGTCGCGTTAACGCGCTCGGAGGAATGTGTGATCCGATGTGTGGTCCGATGTCTTGTTCGGGGAAATGTGTGGAGCGAAAAACTCATCTCCCTGCGTGGTCTGATGTGTGGTGTGATGTCTTGTTCGGGCAAATATGTGATAGTGTGTCACCGCCTTTAGGTTAAGGTGGCACACAAGAGAGATAACTATTACGTCAAACACTAAAGACCAGTTTCTATTGGTCAAAAATCCCATGACACTCACCGTATTCTAAATTCTAGTTGCCTTGCTCTACATCAGCTGATTTCACATTCGGCGTTTCCGTACACTAACTTCCGGTTCTTTGCAATAGAATGAGCAAAACATAACCTCAATAGATTTTTTTGTACAGGTTAGTTAATAAGTTAAACGGTTTAAAATAACGGTGGTAGGAAAAATATTGTGTGTATTAAGAGCACAAATAGTCTTTTAATACACAAATAGCTATTTTGTTATAATCTCATCTTAGATTGCATCGAAGAAGCAAAATCGCATCGAATCACAATTTAGCCTCCCGCCAGGATAACAAATCTTGTTTGACAACCACACAACATCCAAACACATAAGTCAAATCCAAAATCTCAACAACAAAACAAACAGGTCGCGTGACCGGTCTGGGATTTTTGCCACGAGAAGAATACAAAAATCCGCGGCCGGTTTTCCGCGAGGGGCGGTAATTGTGATTGGCGATGATTATGTAAGAATGGAGCGTTTGATACATCGACTGGGGGGAAGGGAAGGGAGGGGAGGGGGGAGACGCTGGGACGACCTTGCCTGGAGGCTGGAGGCGAGTGGCTGAGCTGGCCACTCACTCCGACAGACTGCACTCACTCTTGACTCAGTCTGACTTTTACAGAGAAGAATGGATGCTCGATCCTTTGTCGGTGTTCAGGGTCGCGACCAGGTTGACCAGAGGGAAACTTTTCCAGGGAGGACAATTTGATTCAAAAAGTAGGACATTTTACAGGATGAGGAGGACAGTGTTAAATATAATTCTAATAAATTTCTTTAAAGGTCCTAAGTATGCTATTAATTACATTACAATGCTTGAAATGACGACCTACTCAATTAATATAATAGCACAAAAATAATAGTCTTATGAGTTAGAAATACACGGATACTTAAATATATCTAAATAATCAAATACAAAAAAATCACTCTACTTCTACTTGTTTTTGTTTTAATGCAAATTAAGTAGAAGAGTAAAAGAAATACCCTTTATGGCTTTAAATTTACCAATTATTGATACCTAGGGTCCGACTTTCGCGTCTGCAAATTCGCAGAACGGAAACAATTAAAATGTGTTTTCCCTTTTTAAGGGGTAACAGTTAGCATCACTACTATAATAATGCTATTGTTTATCGATTTATTGTTACCAGCCGCTTATGTGCGATTTGTTATTACATGCAACATATAATAATCGATGCGAACGGCAGGAGTAACTTGAAATTAATCTGCTAATAAACGCGGGCGGCCGTAAAAGACGATCGTACAGATTTACTGATCGAGGGTAGACGACAGGAGTAAATTTACCAAAGAGTTGTGTATTCATTGCCAAAGACGAATAGAGCCGTTACGAACGCGTGAATTTGCTGGATTTACGGCCGCAGGAACACGACGAAAGCAAAAGGCCAGATATCTTAGCAAAAGACCAGATTTTAGCAAAAGCTGGACATTTATTTAATACATTTTAATACAGGCACAACGGGCTAAGGAGAGGGTCACTCTCACTGTTATCACTGGGTGCAGGTGATTAAGGCGATTCTGGGAACTGATGACTCGGCCACCCCGCTTCACCTTCCATCACACGTCAACGTTCTCAACAACAGTATACAACTCCAACAATAAATGTCCGGGGAAAACGTCATGTTATTGCAGGTTTAAATAACAATTCGTTTATACAGTACTATCAAAGTCAACAGGAACTATTCCTACACCGAGGGCCCAAAACCTTTTCCTTGGTGTCAATAGGGAGCCCAGATTAATACATTACATTAGTTCGTGGCGGAAAAGCAGGACCATTGAGTAGTCTTGAGTTCATGGTGCAGCTGCAGCGAGTTATATTAATGCAAATTGAAGGGGTCCCCCGTAAAACGTTCTAAGCGACAAAAACCTAGTTTCGAGTAGGTAATCAAGCGTTGAAAGTTGAATTATAAAATTTACGGTTTTTTCCAGGTTAGAACTTAAAATCATGTATAATTTGTTAATACCGTATCCATAACATCATAATGTAGCCTTATATTTAATTTTTACTTGCCATTAATCATTTTAAAACATTTTACGAGGTTTTTTTGCGGTTATAACGTTCTAAACGACTGGCGCTTGAAACGTTCTCTTGCGGACTGCTCTTCTGATTTGGAAGAAAACATCATGGGAGTGTAGGAATACCAACATAAACGAAAATAAAACTCAACATAAATCAGTTTTATTGACATAATAAAAGTATAAAAACGTAATTTTGTTACATAACGTGATACGTCATTTTGCGAAAAATTATGAAATTGTGGCGCTTAAAACGTTATTCTACTCACTTCTATTGGCGGCAATTTTACAGGCCACGGCTATTTAGTTTTTTAAATAAGGGTAATCAAGCTTTTCTGTACTCATTTCTGGTCTTATCCTTCCACTTTCCAATATTTACTTCACGTCTTTTATTTTTATTTACGCGATTTTGGTCCTTGGGTGACAGCGCAACGACAGGCGGGGATTCCGTCTTTCGGCGAATTGAACGTTATTACCCAGAAAGTCCGTGCAGTCTTGCGAATGACGCAAACTTTGTCAGACAAAATCAGTGCTACCAACTCAAATATCTTCAAAACAAAACATACCACGGTGTAGCTCATGTCCTGGAGAACCTTTTTCACTGAATATCTCCGATTTTGAAATTTTTTCGCTTAGAACGTTTTACGGGGGACCCCTTCAATTATAACGTGAACCATTGAACCATTTTACGTAATTAAAAAATTAAATATAAAATCGTATGGTTAACATAACGTCAATTATTTTTATTCCGGCTTAGACATTCACATGTTCTTCATCTACATGCACGAAGCTTCGGGAGGCGGGGACCTCTTCCCGTTATTAAGTGACTTTGTATTGCTTAAACACGAAAGATGAAGTCCAAATAACTCAAATGCGATACTTTGATGTACTTTTCTTGAAATAAAAATCTATACATAAGTATATATAAACTTAATGCCGATGCAGAGAGTATATTTGAGAGCGAACAAAGAAACTAGTACGTCTTTGGAGGTAGTAGCTACATGAACTGGAAAAAATTAAATACCTATTTCACAATTTAAAGCTTATTTAAAAAAGTTCGCATTGCTATGCATTTTTCTAAATCTGTTTTTATTCAGCCGCCTGATTCAACCGACTTTTTAAGAAGTCTTTTATACACGAAAGAGTAAACTGTAACACCGCAAATTTAACAATCCTATACTATTATACGAGCAATGTTATCGTATGTGCTTGCGTGCTTGCTTGCTTACACAATGATCTCAAAAACGGCTCCGAGGATTTCCTTCAAAGTCTGAAAATAAGTAATTTATGACTCAAAAACGTGTTCTATGCAGATGACTCGGTCAGAGAAAATCTAATAACGTAATTAAACTAATTTTAAAGTTGTAAAATTTTAACATTGGCCTTATGAGTTGCCGTAATAGCAACGAAATAAACAAGGAAAGTGTAAACAAATGAAGTAACCATAACAGCTGTTAGCAAACTACAGCCATCTAAGGATAACACAGCGTGTGTTATAAATATTGCATACAGTAATAAAAAGATTTTTATTTATAAATTTTATGACCTGAAATATTTTATAGTTATTAGATGAACTGATACACATGAAAAAAATACCGAGCAACGCTCGGTCTACCGGGCACTTTGTTTTAATGCATCAATTTTAATGTAGCTCCCAAAAATATATGAAATCCGAACAAACTTGCAGGAAAAATTTAACAGGCTTATTATAGAAATAAATTTTTAATGTGGACCTCCAAAGAGGCCTCCAACTATGCAGGTCAAACCTGTAGGAAAATCTTGGAAAAGGCGCCATCACTGAAGTAGATTTACAGATTTGAAATTGATATCGAAGATCACTGCCCCTATATCACTTTTATTTCTCAGTTTTCCCGGAACTAATCATTAACGATTCGACATTAAAACTAAATTACCCTTGATTTCCAGAATTGGTGTGATTATAACATCTAGCCTTATTCTAAATATATAGGCCTATCATTAAACAAGTTTTCTTCATTAAGGCATTTCAATTTCAAGATGAATAAAATAACGCATTTACCATCGACATTAAATTTAACATAACATTCCAATGAGCCTATATCCTCCGTCTAAAAATAACAAGTAAAGTTTGTTTGGTATTTAAATAACGATTTTAATGATAGCAGATAAGTAAGTCAAGATAAAATAATCTAAATGTTTCTTCCTGATCAAACGAAAATTATATGATATTCAATTAGCGGCATTTATATATAGATATTGGACGTAAGGCGTACTATGTATCAATATTGATAGTTTTAATCAACTGTAAATCGGTCGCTACTTAGGTTGATACTATATAGTTCAAATAAGTTTAACTGGGGTTATTATTAAAAATTTTATGTCATTCTTATTTACTGTTCGTAAATATTTTAAAGTTGTCAGTCCAATTATTCGTATAATTCAAACAAATGTTGGACTAAATATACATGATTTGTATAGAAAAAGTACAATGAACAGATAGGCTATTTAGATATTAATATTACAACAAATATTGGGCTATTAAAGTAAGGGAGCAATAATAAAAACGGACGTTTCGGATGGTCTCTATACAGCCAGCTTAGAACATCCCTTTACAGCCCGCGTCAAAAAACGTGGCCCCAGACCGTCCGTAAGCAAAATGCTAAATATTATAAGTAAAATCAAATCATAAGGCCCAGATCGTCCGTAAGACCAATGTTAATTTTAGCATTGGGCTTAAGGACGGCGTGGGCCTTGTATTTTGATTCGAACTGTAGTTTTTTGGGGCGGACCGAGCCAAGCCAGTTGACTCGGCCTACACAGTCGTCCTCGCGTGTATCAAAGGCCGTTGGCCTCCGGTCTCGCCGTGAATTACTTAACGGGCCCAATTAAAGTTCGCCTGCAATTAATAAGTTCATAATTAATAAAAGCCGTCTCTTGTTTTGCACCTCAGTACGAATTGTGCACGGTCATCTCGGTTGTTGCCGTAAATCATATATATAAAAGCCAAAACCCAATGACTGACTGACTGACTGACCACAGTTTCTCAAAAACTATAAGGCTTAGAGCCATGAATCTCGGCACAAATATTCCTTACAGGGTCTAGATGCGTACTAAGAAAGGATTTTGCAATATTTTGTCTCTAAAGGCCTAAATATGGTATATCATAAAATACAATATGGCGGCCACTTTTAGCTTTCAAAGCTTAATTTCTCAAAAAACCACAATACTTTGGGCCATGAAAGCTGGCACAATTATTCTTTATAGGCTTTAGATGCGAAAAAAAGAAAGGTTTTAAAAATATTCTTTCTCAGACGGCTAAAATAGATTATTTGAAAAAATTCAAAATGGCGGCCATTTTAGTTTTTCCTAACTATGGATGGGAGTCCTGTAGAATATTTTTAGGGAACAGAAAAGGTACGAGAACTAATCTACTAAAAGAATAAAATTTAAAAATTTAACGAGAAACTTTTTGGGGAAATAGGTTTTTGGCCAAGATATTTACCTCCTTACAGTTTTCGGTTTATTTTCAAAAACGTGCTAAATTCAGATTGATGTGTCAAGTCGAAAATCCATCCTTAGTGTCTTCTTTGTTTTAAATTCCGGGTTACCCTCATTCTCTGTATTGGCAAATTGGAGGAAGTTAATTTATACATTTGCTAATCATGAGGGGAAAATGTTTAGAGGAAGCGTTACTCTTTCTCATTTTCATCTAGAGTGGAATTATCAGCTGAATCTTAAGGGTTTAATTGCACGCACATGACCCAAATAAATCAGTACATTTGTTAATTATTCCTAAAAATTGCACATGGCATAATATAATTGAATTAAAATGAGCTATTCTTTCAGCGGGCGAAGCTGCGGGTATATCTGCTAGTTCTGGATAAACCCCTTCGCCGCAGCCTCGGGGACGGTTGTGGAATTCCTGTAAATTTCCATACAAGCGCAAACGTTCAAAACATGCGTTTGTTGATGTTCGTGTGAAAAATATAGTAGTTTTCATTACTAGGAGCGAAAGTGGCTCTTTTTGGTACGAGATCGTAATTTACAGGCGAGGCGCAGCCGAGCTTGGAAATGCGATCGAGTACCAAGGAGACACTTTTGCTCCGTGTGATGAACAACTATTTTCATCATCATGTATAAATAACCATTTAATCGTTAAAAAATTAGACTACATCCAAAATAGTCATCGTCATTTACACAACTGTTAGTTGTTTACAAACACAAGTTAAGAAATCGTTCAACCTTTCAAACGTAACATAAACAAATTTTGACATTAGAGTACGGCAAAATTTACCATATGTTTTTTCAGTACTCCTATTCGAAGTGATCCAAAAACGATCATTTTGCGTACGATTTAGAGAACTAAAAACGGCTGTTTTCGGGACAGTATGATGAAAAGGTATTTTATGCTGTTAGACACATTTTTGTTTCAATTTTGCTTCAATTCAAATAATTTGAAACATAAGCTAAGGTTGGCATTTCCTTTTTTTATCAGAGGCGGGACTCATTTGGCTTAAATTACTAGATTCCAGAGAATGTATTCCAGGGGTGAAATATCCAACAATAATGTACTACAATACAAGAATCTAGAGTCTTTTATTTGCCTTTGACACATACATGTATTAGCAAAGTCTAATGACATGTCTTTTAACCTATTTGGCTACGGTCTGTATGCTACATATGATCGGTGCCATGGGTACAATACCCAAACTTACTCAAGAATTCTGAACAAAATTTAAGTTAGAAAATCATATACTAAATTTAATTTCGCTCACAGCAGTTAAATATTCTGTTAGTATTATCAGAAGTCATCTATACAAAAATAACTAGTTTAAATTAGGCTAATCAAAATTTATGTTCTTTAGTATTCTTTGTTAATAAGCAAATCATGTTGATGATAAGACGATAAATAAAATATCTTTATATATATATATATATATATATATATATATATATATATATATATATATATACATATATATCATATATTTAATACCGTAAGGCGATTCTTTGCGTCAAAATTGTGGGCGTCTGGCAAGTCGTAGAAAGATGGGAGAGGGCTCAACTTAGGTCTCTATTCCGTGGTGGCGGGAAAAATAATGAAACTGCTTGAAATTCACCAGAAAACAAGAAATAACGTAAAATATCTGCCATTTAAAAAGCACTGGGATCTAAAAACGTCTGCTTTGTTTACATAAAACATGTGATGCTGATATCTGATTGAAAACCGTATGGTAGGCTAGATACCAATATAAGGTCGATTCAGTTTTATATGACGGTATTTCGTACTATAATAAATAAGGATTGTTTTAATTTTGCCTCATTAGGGGCTTTTTAGCCCCTTCAAGCCATATATATATAAATAAATAATATATATATATATATATATATATATATATATATATATGGGTTGTAAAATACAATAAAAAAGCTCTGTTGATTTTACAATACATATGTACACGGCCATTAAAAAACAACGTACTCTATTTAAAATTTCCGTTTTCAATATACATCCGGCCTGCTATTCTTTAACGATATGCTTAGGGCCTAAACACTCTCCGAAAAATGTTCCTTGATGTCGGCAATTCAGCAAAGGAACTAAATCACAACTCTGACCAAAGTAAAAAAACCCGAGTGAATTATTTCCAACAGAGGCCAAACCCGATCCCAGATGATCCACTTAGTCACTCGCTGCAACTCAAGGTGACGCACACTGTATTTGCCAAAAGCGACATTAGAGCAGTTCGGATTATCGGATCATACGTCACACGTCGTCGGTTGCGCGGCGACTTCCTTGTACGGGGGGAGCCGGCCACCTCGCCGCCTCGACCTGATGGCACGGATACCGCGCCCCGACACAACACGGCACATGTCACACGTTGGTGTCGGCCTATAACGCGGGATAAAAAATACCAAAATTTATAATTCGTGATAAAGTTTTTTTTGTTATTTTTATTATCAAAATTCGTATTATTTGTTGACAAGAAGAAGCAAAATCATAGTAACAATATTTTTATAATAATATATATGCAGGGGGTTTGTTTTTTAACGCAACCCATTTTTAAGACTGAATAATGCACATGTAAATATGCTATGAGTATTTTTTTTTTGCTAACCATTACATTTTATACAGCCTATTATTAAAGTTTGATCACATTTACCTCACATTATGAGTTCCAAGAATCCGCCATTGACATTTGTACAAACATACGTGCTCTCTTGAAAACATTTTACTAGGTACCTCTTTGAATTTCTTGCATTAAATTTATTATGTTTGTTGTGAGGTGCTGTGAGGTATGAATATCCTGTGAATTGTTTTCGTACACCTTACTTTTATTGTATACCCAAAGAAAATCATACTGGGGTAAAATTCGGCGATCTTGAAGGAAATAATCCTTCACTGATAAAATAAAGTTTAGAGTTGCGTTTAAAAAAATCACCCTGTATAATATTTTTTGAGATTGCAAATACTACAGGTTACAGGTTTCAAATGACGTTCCTCAGTCCGCCTATGGCTAATATTAGTTTTAGTACCGGGATAACGGTGGACCAGTGCCGCGTCACTTGACCGTAACCTGTAACATTAGAGTTTACGGTAAAGACTAATAAAGTGCCTTGAAGCGACGACTGGTGTAAAAAAACTGAGCCCGATCCTCCCGCGATCAGTTTTATTAGTACTTTTTGCAGTTTGAGTTTTGTACTTACGACGAGCAGTTTTATTTAGGTAATTAAGTTTCAGATGCTACGTGAACATTTTAAACTACGTTTTATGAACGGATATAAATATAATATTAAGGAGGATATATATTATTCCTACCATCACACCACAACAACTACTATCACTTCAATCTTGATATGGAGAGAAAAAGTTCCCTTACACTATACCACTTTATTGTTATTTTTCAAAACTAAAAAAAACTCAAGTGTAAACAGGACTACCCAAATAATGAAATATGTCTAAGCAGTATTCACGCGTTGAATATTTTCCATTTTAATTTTAGACAAGCTAACTTAGGCCCTATTAGGATATAAAAAACTGCATGTATAAGTTAAACTGGAAAACGAAACCCTTGAAATAAAAAAGAAACGGTAATTGTTAGAGCTTGCGAGCTGGCAGGGCCGGCTCCACCTAGGCAAACTAGGCGACCGCCTAGGGCGCCAGGGCCTCAGGGGCGCCAAAGGGAGCGCTGGGCGGCCCCATCGGTCAAAAAGTAGGGCGCAAAATAAAATCAATCTATCTTTTTCAAAGAAACGTTGGACATAAGCTTTAAATTAAAATTCGAGTAATGTTTAAATTGTAAGATTATAACTAAATTCAGGAATTAAGTGCTCCACTCGCAGTTACTTTTTTAATCACTTTAAATTCTTAAAACTTTATCTCCAATGGTGGAATCCCGTACACTTTACTACAATTCAATACTTAGCACGCAAAATTCTCAGCTCTTGGTGATTCGTTGCTATGTAGTTTGGGTTTCCTTTTTTATCTTGAAGTTTTAGCCAAGACAAGATAGCCCCTTATTTGACCAAAAATTAAGTGAATATATCGTATACATGATACTTTAACGCTTAAAAGTCTTTTCTCAATTCTTTTGGAATAAGTGTTAATCAATAATTAACCACAAAGAGAGCATAAAATTAATTCATTTTAATTGGTTTTAATCGTTTAAATGAAAACAAGAAAGGCAAAGTAGTGATTGGATTTTACCCTTTCATCAAATTGTTCATTGTGTATCAGTGTTTTTCTCTAGCCCTGATCGTCCATACTGAACAGATAGGAAACAAGGGCTGGGGGCGCCAAGTAATACCTTCGCCTAGGGCGCCAAAAACTCTTGAGTCGGCCCTGCGAGCTGGATACTTAATTTTAATGCAGTTTATACACATTCGCATTAGTTTTTAAAATTCAGTTTTCCTGTCGGAATCCCCATATGTCAGTCCACCGCCCACAATTCCGAGAACCAGCGCGGGAGTTCCCCGGATTTCCCGAGTTTCAAAGAACTGTGACGCAGGTCGCGCGGTCTGGTATCCACAAGGCGAATCGGTCTCTGCAAGAATTTCTTTCACAGATTTGCTGCTGTTCAATCCAATTATCCTTTCTTAAAAATCACCTAGTAAAATACAACAGTCAAGGGAATCGGACGATCGGGGTAAGTTCGGTCAGCTAAAGATAAGTTTTCCTCAGAGGTGAAATCTGGTAGTTTTCTGGGTATATGTTTATGTATACAAATGAACGATGTGTAAAAAGACGATAACACACGTTTTAATAACATACACTGTGTATGAATCTGGCACACCTGACTTCCAGCAAAATCGATGTAAACTTCCGAAAATTAACTATCCGATTTTGATTTTAACATCGAATAGACAAGACAATGAGTGATTATGATCGAGTGATTTATCTCGCTAAATCATCACCACACGCTTGTAGATGTGTCACTGGTTATTGCTGAGTAATTGAAAGAACAATTAAACATATACACGCAGACTTCCTGCAAAATCGATGTAATCTTCCGAAAATTAACTATCTGATTCTAATTTTAATTGAATGGACAAGACAATGAATGATTACGATGATCGAGTGATTTACCTTGCTAAATCATCACCACGCACTTGTAGATGCGTCACTGGTTATTACTAGGTAATTGAAAGAACAATAAACATGTCAACTATTGAATCGCAAAAAGACTACGGCTACAGTAATTTCGTTTTAGAGGTTTTCCTGTTTTACCTTTCTGCCAAAGTCGATGACCAAAAAATAGAGATGTATAAAATTAATTCTGGGGTGTGTATACATCAGTGCCGGATTCACGGGCGACGCGGCCCTCAGCCTCAGCCCAGATTTGTGTGAGGCCCCTAACAACCTCGTCAAAAGTGGGGAACTTTTCACAATTTTCCAGCTCTATATTACTTTTTAGAGCCCAATGATCATTGCCCAATGATCCTGAAATTCGCTT
Organism: Flexamia atlantica; assembly: GCA_035578135.1. Lineage (NCBI taxonomy): Eukaryota > Metazoa > Arthropoda > Insecta > Hemiptera > Cicadellidae > Flexamia > Flexamia atlantica. The sequence continues at coordinate 1,575,899 of JAQJVK010000012.1, read as the reverse complement.
AAATAAAACCCAAAATACATTATTTTTGACAGTGTGCGGCCCCCTATCATCGCGGCCTTAAACCCGGGCTTTGCGAGCCTAGTGGTAAATCCGGCATCGGCACAAATGATTTATACATGTAAACGCTTTAAAAATATTTATTTTGCTCTGGAACATTCGTTCCCGAACATAATTTTATATGGGGCCACAAAAAATATTTAGAAAATATTTTTAAACGACAAAAATGCTTTCCGAATTATGCTAAAAATTTGAATGTGGCGTTCCAAGACCAAAAACTATTTTTTTAGAAGTGCCATAAATGGGAAACACATTTTTGAAATACATTCCAAAAGATATAAAATATTAAATGGGCTCTAAAAAGTTTAAAAAAATGTAAATCGTATAGACCTAGACAAATTTTTGTATTTATCGGAAACCCTTTCCACCTCTCTCTAAATATACTAGCCAGATTTGGGTTATTCGTATTTATTCTTTAATTTATGTCCATGACTACATGAGAAAAAATAAACAATTTATGAGTAGGTTACGTACCTTCCGTCGTCAATCCTAAATAATCAAAAAACCGATTATTGCAGTTTCGAGACTCAAGGTCTCATTGCTGTAAAATCTGTTTTATGATTATTTAGGACTGACGACGGAAGGTACGTAACCTACTCGTGAAATTGTCGATTATTATCAATCCTGGAGGCAAAAATGAATAAAAAATAAATGTAAACAGATAAGACTGTGACAAAAATATGACTGTGACGATTAGATTACCGTCTAAAACGCCAACCAACAAAAAGGGGTAGAAGCTATTTTAAACAAATATGAGTGAGAAACAGTGAAGGAAGGGTCACACGCGGACGTCGAATTTGTGTCCCGCTGGCCCCCACACCAGACATGGAGTGGAGGAAGGGTCACACGCGGACGTCGAAGTTGTGTCCCGCTGGCTCCCACTCCAGACATGAGTGAAGGAAGGGGTCACTAGCGGACGTCGAAGTTGTGTCCCGCTGGCCCCCACACCAGACATGAGTGGAGGAAGGGTCACACGCGGACGTCGTAGTTGTGTCCCGCTGGCCCCCACTCCAGACATGAGTGAAGGAAGGGTCACTAGCGGACGTCGAAGTTGTGTCCCGCTGGCCCCCACACCAGACGTGAGTGGAGGAAGGGTCACACGCGGACGTCGAAGTTGTGTCCCGCTGGCTCCCACTCCAGACATGAGTGGAGGAAGGGTCACACGCGGACGTCGTAGTTGTGTCCCGCTGGCTCCCACTCCAGACATGAGTGAAGGAAGGGTTACACGCGGACGTCGAAGTTGTGTCCCGCTGGCCCCCACACCGGACATGAGTGAAGGAAGGGTCACTAGCGGACGTCGAAGTTGTGTCCCGCTGGCCCCCACACCAGACATGAGTGGAGGAAGGGTCACACGCGGACGTCGAAGTTGTGTCCCGCTGGCTCCCACTCCAGACATGAGTGAAGGAAGGGTCACACGCGGACGTCGAAGTTGTGTCCCGCTGGCCCCCACTCCAGACATGAGTGGAGGAAGGGTCACACGCGGACGTCGAAGTTGTGTCCCGCTGGCCCCCACTCCAGACATGAGTGGAGGAAAGGTCACACGCGGACGTCGAAGTTGTGTCCCGCTGGCTCCCACTCCAGACATGAGTGGAGGAAGGGTCACACGCGGACGTCGAAGTTGTGTCCCGCTGGCTCCCACTCCAGACATGAGTGGAGGAAGGGTCACACGCGGACGACGAAGTTGTGTCCCGCTGGCTCCCACTCCAGACATGAGTGGAGGAAGGGTCAAACGCGGACGACGAAGTTGTGTCCCGCTGGCTCCCACTCCAGACATGAGTGGAGGAAGGGTCACACGCGGACGTCGAAGTTGTGTCCCACTGGCCCCCACTCCAGACATGAGTGGAGGAAGGGTCACACGCGGACGTCGAAGTTGTGTCCCACTGGCCCCCACTCCAGACATGAGTGGAGGAAGGGTCACACGCGGACGTCGAAGTTGTGTCCCACTGGCTCCCACTCCAGACATGAGTGGAGGAAGGGTCAAACGCGGACGACGAAGTTGTGTCCCGCTGGCTCCCACTCCAGACATGAGTGGAGGAAGGGTCACACGCGGACGTCGAAGTTGTGTCCCAATGGCCCCCACTCCAGACATGAGTGAAGGAAGGGTCACACGGGGACGTCGAAGTTGTGTCCCACTGGCTCCCACTCCAGACAAGAGTGGAGGAAGGGTCAAACGCGGACGACGAAGTTGTGTCCCGCTGGCTCCCACTCCAGACATGAGTGGAGGAAGGGTCACACGCGGACGTCGAAGTTGTGTCCCACTGGCCCCCACTCCAGACATGAGTGGAGGAAGGGTCACACGCGGACGTCGAAGTTGTGTCCCGCTGGCCCCCACTCCAGACATGAGTGGAGGAAGGGTCACACGCGGACGTCGAAGTTGTGTCCCGCTGGCTCCCACACCAGACATGAGTGGAGGAAGGGTCACACGCGGACGTCGAAGTTGTGTCCCGCTGGCTTCCACTCCAGACATGAGTGAAGGAAGGGTCACACGGGGACGTCGAAGTTGTGTCCCGCTGGCTCCCACACCAGACATGAGTGGGGAAAGGGTCACACGCGGACGTCGAAGTTGTGTCCCGCTGGCTCCCACTCCAGACATGAGTGGAGGAAGGGTCACACGCGGACGTCGAAGTTGTGTCCCACTGGCTCCCACACCAGACGTGAGTGGAGGAAGGGTCACACGCGGACGTCGAAGTTGTGTCCCGCTGCCTCCCACTCCAGACATGAGTGAAGGAAGGGTCACACGCGGACGTCGAAGTTGTGTCCCGCTGGCTCCCACTCCAGACATGTGTGAAGGAAGGGTCACACGCGGACGTCGAAGTTGTGTCCCGCTGGCTCCCACTCCAGGCATGAGTGAAGGAAGGGTCACACGCGGACGTCGAAGTTGTGTCCCGCTGGCTCCCACTCCAGACATGAGTGGAGGAAGGGTCACACGCGGACGTCGAAGTTGTGTCCCGCTGGCTCCCACTCCAGACATGAGTGGAGGAAGGGTCACACGCGGACGTCGAAGTTGTGTCCCGCTGGCTCCCACACCAGACATGAGTGGAGGAAGGGTCACACGCGGACGTCGAAGTTGTGTCCCGCTGGCTCCCACTCCAGACATGAGTGGAGGAAGGGTCACACGCGGACGTCGAAGTTGTGTCCCGCTGGCTCCCACTCCAGGCATGAGTGAAGGAAGGGTCACACGCGGACGTCGAAGTTGTGTCCCGCTGGCTCCCACTCCAGACATGAGTGGAGGAAGGGTCACACGCGGACGTCGAAGTTGTGTCCCGCTGGCTCCCACTCCAGACATGAGTGGAGGAAGGGTCACACGCGGACGTCGAAGTTGTGTCCCGCTGGCTCCCACTCCAGACATGAGTGGAGGAAGGGTCACACGCGGACGTCGAAGTTGTGTCCCGCTGGCTCCCACACCAGACATGAGTGGAGGAAGGGTCACACGCGGACGTCGAAGTTGTGTCCCGCTGGCTCCCACTCCAGACATGAGTGGAGGAAGGGTCACACGCGGACGTCGAAGTTGTGTCCCGCTGGCCCCCACTCCAGACATGAGTGGAGGAAAGGTCACACGCGGACGTCGAAGTTGTGTCCCGCTGGCTCCCACTCCAGACATGAGTGGAGGAAGGGTCACACGCGGACGTCGAAGTTGTGTCCCGCTGGCTCCCACTCCAGACATGAGTGGAGGAAGGGTCACACGCGGACGTCGAAGTTGTGTCCCGCTGGCTCCCACTCCAGACATAAGTGAAGGAAGGGTCACACGCGGACGTCGAAGTTGTGTCCCGCTGGCCCCCACTCCAGACATGAGTGAAGGAAGGGTCACACGCGGACGTCGAAGTTGTGTCCCGCTGGCTCCCACTCCAGACATGAGTGGAGGAAGGGTCACACGCGGACGTCGAAGTTGTGTCCCGCTGGCTCCCACACCAGACATGAGTGAAGGAAGGGTCACACGCGGACGTCGAAGTTGTGTCCCGCTGGCCCCCACTCCAGACATGAGTGAAGGAAGGGTCACACGCGGACGTCGAAGTTTTGTCCCGCTGGCTCCCACTCCAGACATGAGTGAAGGAAGGGTCACACGCGGACGTCGAAGTTGTGTCCCGCTGCCTCCCACTCCAGACATGAGTGGAGGAAGGGTCACACGCGGACGTCGAAGTTGTGTCCCGCTTGCTCCCACTCCAGACATGAGTGGAGGAAGTTGTGTCACACTGGCTCCCACTCCAGACATGAGTGGAGGGAAGGGTCACACGCGGACGTCGAAGTTGTGTCCCGCTGGCTCCCACTCCAGACATGAGTGAAGGAAGGGTCACACGCGGACGTCGAAGTTGTGTCCCACTGGCTCCCACTCCAGACAAGAGTGGAGGAAGGGTCAAACGCGGACGACGAAGTTGTGTCCCGCTGGCTCCCACTCCAGACATGAGTGGAGGAAGGGTCACACGCGGACGTCGAAGTTGTGTCCCACTGGCCCCCACTCCAGACATGAGTGGAGGAAGGGTCACACGCGGACGTCGAAGTTGTGTCCCGCTGGCCCCCACTCCAGACATGAGTGGAGGAAGGGTCACACGCGGACGTCGAAGTTGTGTCCCGCTGGCTCCCACACCAGACATGAGTGGAGGAAGGGTCACACGCGGACGTCGAAGTTGTGTCCCGCTGGCTTCCACTCCAGACATGAGTGAAGGAAGGGTCACACGGGGACGTCGAAGTTGTGTCCCGCTGGCTCCCACACCAGACATGAGTGGGGAAAGGGTCACACGCGGACGTCGAAGTTGTGTCCCGCTGGCTCCCACTCCAGACATGAGTGGAGGAAGGGTCACACGCGGACGTCGAAGTTGTGTCCCACTGGCTCCCACACCAGACGTGAGTGGAGGAAGGGTCACACGCGGACGTCGAAGTTGTGTCCCGCTGCCTCCCACTCCAGACATGAGTGAAGGAAGGGTCACACGCGGACGTCGAAGTTGTGTCCCGCTGGCTCCCACTCCAGACATGTGTGAAGGAAGGGTCACACGCGGACGTCGAAGTTGTGTCCCGCTGGCTCCCACTCCAGGCATGAGTGAAGGAAGGGTCACACGCGGACGTCGAAGTTGTGTCCCGCTGGCTCCCACTCCAGACATGAGTGGAGGAAGGGTCACACGCGGACGTCGAAGTTGTGTCCCGCTGGCTCCCACTCCAGACATGAGTGGAGGAAGGGTCACACGCGGACGTCGAAGTTGTGTCCCGCTGGCTCCCACACCAGACATGAGTGGAGGAAGGGTCACACGCGGACGTCGAAGTTGTGTCCCGCTGGCTCCCACTCCAGACATGAGTGGAGGAAGGGTCACACGCGGACGTCGAAGTTGTGTCCCGCTGGCTCCCACTCCAGGCATGAGTGAAGGAAGGGTCACACGCGGACGTCGAAGTTGTGTCCCGCTGGCTCCCACTCCAGACATGAGTGGAGGAAGGGTCACACGCGGACGTCGAAGTTGTGTCCCGCTGGCTCCCACACCAGACATGAGTGAAGGAAGGGTCACACGCGGACGTCGAAGTTGTGTCCCGCTGGCCCCCACTCCAGACATGAGTGAAGGAAGGGTCACACGCGGACGTCGAAGTTTTGTCCCGCTGGCTCCCACTCCAGACATGAGTGAAGGAAGGGTCACACGCGGACGTCGAAGTTGTGTCCCGCTGCCTCCCACTCCAGACATGAGTGGAGGAAGGGTCACACGCGGACGTCGAAGTTGTGTCCCGCTTGCTCCCACTCCAGACATGAGTGGAGGAAGTTGTGTCACACTGGCTCCCACTCCAGACATGAGTGGAGGGAAGGGTCACACGCGGACGTCGAAGTTGTGTCCCGCTGGCTCCCACTCCAGACATGAGTGGAGGATGGGTCACACGCGGACGTCGAAATTGTGTCCCGCTGGCTCCCACACCAGACATGAGACGAGGAAGGGTCACACGCGGACGTCGAAGTTGTGTCCCGCTGGCTCCCACTCCAGACATGAGTGGAGGAAGGGTCACACGCGGACGTCGAAGTTGTGTCCCGCTGGCTCCCACTCCAGACATGAGTGAAGGAAGGGTCACACGCGGACGTCGAATTTGTGTCCCACTGGCTCCCACTCCAGACATGAGTGGAGGAAGGGTCACACGCGGACGTCGAAGTTGTGTCCCACTCCAGACGATACTGATTACAGTCACATGTGATTAAATTGGCTTTCCCAGATCCGATTATGGCTGAAGCGAAGCGCGGTTCTTAATGCTACTTTAAAATATAAAAACCACAACTCCGAAATCACGAAGTCCTATAGGCCTTTATGATTTATCTTAATGAGGGCTTTCATATTCCTAAATGTACACCTTTAAATAAGACGGATCCAATGCCGCCTGCGGACAATTTGGATGAATATCAAAGTACCAAGTACCAAGTAAGTAAAACCTAAAACTACAAAATTAAATCAACAACATTAGAAATAAACTAAATCAAAAGGGTATTCGACTGACTGCCGCGCCCTTCAAAGTCAAGTCCAAGCTTCAATTACAATCTATTCAGTTTCTAATTATGAACGAAGTTAAAAATTTAAAAGAAGCTTGTATAATAATCCAATTTTTTTTTATTTTATTTCTATTTTTTTTGTAAAATTTCTTTTGTATTTTCACTGTCTGTTCTGTTAATTTTTAGTTTGTTATTTTAATTTCCTAAGAATGTGCTGATTTTTTTTATGTGAAAAGTGCATCACTGCTGAAGGACTCAGTTCTACGCACAGATCATATTCTGACCTATGTGTAGGACTTATTATTTCATACCTGTAATAAAAGATGAATATATTTTGTATTTATTTGAAGGAAATAAACTAATTTTTGATTTGATTTGATTTATATGAAAACTGCATCCATCCGAAAATGGAATTTTTTACACTATCCGAATACAATTTGTCGCTTATCAGCAAAAACGCTGATACGCGAGTCAAGGGTTAAATTAGAAATCGAACAGAATAAGCGAAATATCAACGAATTCCAGATAAAAAAAGGCGGACGGATGAGAAACGAGCCGGTGAGGTCGTAGGAAATGATAAGGGCAATCGACAATGCAGCCATTACTTTCAATTAATTAGCCCTTTTGTAATTGAGCTGACTGTAATCGCTGAGCTCAACAACCAGCCATCGCTACTTCAGTCCGGACTGCCGCTGGAGACGGCAAAATAATATCAATATAGGCTTAACGGAATTATCAATATTTTAAGATCCGATAAACTGTATATGTAACGGGACATATCTCTGCAGTCCTGATACTTCTCTCTAGTATTCCCTCATCAATCCTGGGCCTCTGCAGTCCTGACACTTCTCTCTAGTCTTCCCTCAACAATCCTGGGCCTCTGCAGTCCTGGGACTTCTCTCTAGTCTTCGCTCATCAATCCTGGGCCTCTGCAGTCCTGGGACTTCTCTCTAGTATTCTCTCATCAATCCTGGGCCTCTGCAGTCCTGACACTTCTCTCTAGTCTTCCCTCAACAATCCTGGGCCTCTGCAGTCCTGGGACTTCTCTCTAGTCTTCGCTCATCAATCCTGGGCCTCTGCAGTCCTGGGACTTCTCTCTAGTCTTCGCTCATCAATCCTGGGCCTCTGCAGTCCTGGGACTTCTCTCTAGTCTTCCCTCAACAATCCTGAGCCTCTGCAGTCCTGGGACTTCTCTCTAGTCTTCCCTCAACAATCCTGGGCCTCTGCAGTCCTGGGACTTCTCTCTAGTCTTCGCTCATCAATCCTGGGCCTCTGCAGTCCTGGGACTTCTCTCTAGTATTCTCTCATCAATCCTGGGCCTCTGCAGTCCTGACACTTCTCTCTAGTCTTCCCTCAACAATCCTGGGCCTCTGCAGTCCTGGGACTTCTCTCTAGTCTTCGCTCATCAATCCTGGGCCTCTGCAGTCCTGGGACTTCTCTCTAGTCTTCGCTCATCAATCCTGGGCCTCTGCAGTCCTGGGACTTCTCTCTAGTCTTCCCTCAACAATCCTGGGCCTCTGCAGTCCTGGGACTTCTCTCGAGTCTTCCCTCATCAATCCTGGGTCTCAGCAGTCTTGGGACTTCTCTCTAGTCTTCCCTCAACTATCCTGGGTCTCTGCAGTCCTGGGACTTCTCTCTAGTCTTCCCTCAACTATCCTGGGTCTCTGCAGTCCTGGGACTTCTCTCTAGTCTTCCCTCATCAATCCTGGGCCTTTGCAGTCCTGGGACTTCTCTCTAGTCTTCCCTCATCAATCCTGGGTCTCTGCAGTCCTGGGACTTCTCTCTAGTCTTCCCTCAACAATCCTGGGTCTCTGCAGTCCTGGGACTTCTCTCTAGTCTTTCCTCAACAATCCTGGGTTTCTGCAGTCCTGAGACTTCTCTCTAGTCTTTCCTCAACAATCCTGGGCCTATGAAGTCCTGAGACTCCTTTCTAGTCTTCCCTCAACAATCCTGGGTCTCTGCAGTCCTGGGAATTCTCTCCAGTCTTCCCTCAATAATCTTGGGGGTCTCTGCAGTCCTGGGACTTCTCTTTACATTCTGGGCCTCTACAATCTTGGGACATCACTCTATAAAACAATCCTGGGCCCTACACTCCTCCATAATCCACTGGACATCTCTCCACTATCCTCTGCCTTTACAATTCTGAGACTTTTCTCAACAGTCCTGTATGGGACTTCTCTTCTCTACAATCCTACATCTCTGCTGTCCTGGGACTTCTCTCTACAATCCTGGGACTTTCCTCAATAGTACTGGGACATATATCTATAATCCTAGGCCTCTACAGCCCTGGAACGTCGCCCTACAACCTGGGCTTTAACAGTTCTGTCATATTTCTCTACAATCCTTTGCCTCTTCAGTTCTTGGACTTTTCATTACAGTCCTGGGTTTTTTCTCAACAGTCCTGGGACTTCAATCTACAGCCCCCTGGGACATCTATCTTACAATCCTGTGATATCTCTCTACAATCCAGGTCCTCTTCAGTCCTAAGAAGACATCTCTATAGTCCTGGGACGTCTCCCTACAGTCCTGGGACATATATAATCCTGGGCCTCTACAGTTCTGGGACTTCTCTCTACAGTCCAGAGTCTCTGTGTCTGTATATTCTGGGACCTTTTTATATACCCTACAGTCCTGAGATTTCTCTGCAGCACCAGACTCATGTACCTGCACAAATTCTTTTGCTCATCACCATCTTAATATTCATCCACATTCAAAATTCATCCAATCTAATAATTTCATATTAATTATTTTTTAACCTTGCCCATTTATTGGCTCTCATCATTTTCAAAAATGGTCTCAAAAAGTATATTTATTGGCCTAATTTCTAGAGATGTTTTCTAGAAAAATCTGAATCTTTCTGTGGCACTGCGCATCATGGTTTCATTTTTAGCCTGCTCAATTGGTTGATCATATGAAATAGGCCAACAGCAGCAAAAATATATCTGAGGAGCACTTTCCTGTAAAGTTTTTGATGTGCTTAACACTTGAAATTAACGGGTAAAAAAATAAAAACAAGACTCGAGATTTTTGGGGCTTTTAACAAAGTAATTTTAGTTTATTGTCATTTAAGTTTTTAAAAACTCCTCAAACCAAATTATCTAGGTAGGCCTAAATAATGTTTTGCTTTTTCAAATCAGCTAGGCTATATTAGTCAATAGTTTTGGATGAGCGTAGTTGAGGTTTTGCACGATTTGGATCTTCTTATGACCTTAAGGTTGTGCAGGCCCCGTTAGGAACAAACTATTCTACCAGGCGGCAGGTCAGTCTCATGATTTTTTTCCTTTGTTTTTCTCAACTTTTTATTTGTGAATGTTATTAGAATGTGGGGTATGAACATTTCAGCAGCATACTTTTGTTGAATGCAGGTTGCCTAGCCAGAGTATGAAGGTACTAAGTTCAGTTTGTTCGTGCCTCATTCAAGGAAAAAGTTTTGCAGGTTAAAATTTAATTTGTAACACTATTGTAGCCTATACACCCTAGTATTCTCTGTTCTTCATGATGACATAATTTTTAAAGCTTTGACACTTTATAGCCTAGTACCTAGGCCTTATATGGAAGGAAAAAATATTTTCCGATGATAATTCATTCCCTCGATGTTAGGTTTTATTGGCCATAAATTATAAGAAAAAATGTAACAGTTAAACACTAGCATCTCACAGTTTCATAACAATTCCGAATGGTTCATAAAAATTCCGTTCAAAGAACAAGAGAGTCCGCTTTGAAATTCACATAAAAGTTTATGTGATGTAAGTTATACTGTAAACTTTACAACAGCGTATAAAGGTACCGGTAGCCCATAAGGAAAATTTATTTATATAGCCTACATGTTGCTTTCTGGCAAATTTATGTTTTCCATGACATTGACCTCTTCCTTAACTTAAGAAGTGGGAATGGCGTAAGTTTAAAGTGCAATGACCATTGTGTTTAAATAGCATTTTTGGCCGCTTATGATAGCCTATCTTTCGTCAGAAATTTCTTGCCACAAAAACCACAAATGTTTAGGAGTTCTCATGAAAACTGTGAATTATGTCCGATCCTAGATTAACTTGGTTTGGAACTATTCTGAGCCGTACACTTTGAACTAGGCCTATCGTAATTTTACTTTTATCAGGGCATTTCAATGCTAGGGACCGGAGGAAATTCCCTATTCTAATTTGAGAATATTTCTAGTCGGTCATTGAAGTTTAAATTAACCAGGATCTACTGTGTAGTTCTTTGGTCGTGTTCCTCCACTCATAAATAACGTTTATTCGGATAAAGCCACTCCCGTCATCTACTTACAATTAGTCAGTCTTCACGTTCTCCTTTTATGGCCATTTGCATCTTCGGCTAGGAACGAAAGTTGCACCTGCCAATTGCAGTTCATACTTATTGTACAGCGAAGACAAAGTAAAGTAGCCTAGGCTAGTTGTTCAGAATTCAGGAGACTAATACAAAAATAGTACCAAATCACTGATTGTTAGGCCTATTCCTTAAGAGAGGAAAACACGTTTGTAATTAGACAACCTTTGAAGTGATCATGTAATCTAACTGGTAAGTAGGTATTAATAAGAAAGCCTAACTCTTAAAAAAGCCTAAGACTAAGCTCATGTAGGAGAGGGCTTTGAAAATTAATGTAACTATATTTTCCAGTTTTATCCATTTCCAGCCATGAAAAAATTTCCCTGTGGTCACCCTCCACCAAGCAAGCATTGCGGTAAGGAAACATGCCTGGCCTAGAATTACCTAAATCCTTGCACCTGTGCATGGGTTAAATTGACTTCCTCGTAAACTTAGATCCGACAATGTCTAATAAAGTTAGAAAGAAAAAAGACTTACCTGTAGAAGCTAAAATACCAGTGTATGGTAGTAATATCCAGAATAATGGGATAACCCCACTAAATAGTTTGCACATTTCTAGAACACAATATCACTGCACAGTAACCAAAACGAATTCTTGAATTAAAATCCCGAAAAAGAATATGGAAAAGTTGAAATTTGAACCAAGGCTTTTGAAACAAGCCCGAAAATAACACAAATTAGAACAAAACACGAAGGCCAACAACCTAACGTCTCACGCCTCGAACAACACTGACGAGCCCGACATCCGATCACCGATGTCCGATTGTTCCGATTCCGAATTCAAGCCCGTCCGACGTCCGACAATCCGGAGTCCGACTTCCCCACCACCTCCACCTGTAAAAACGTACATCAAAGTTTAGAAGGGAAAAAGGAGTCATCTGATTAAAATTGAACCATAGAGTAATGAGCAAAATACAATGTATGAATACGTGCATTATATAACATCATGGTTTCATAATGTTTGAATATCTTATGAATGAGAATGGATAAGATATTCAAAACGTTAAAAAATGCCACTGGCGTAGAAATACACAAAATAGAAAATACAAATACAAAATGGAAAAAATTCATATAATTTTCATGTAATTAAAAAATTCAAATTAATTTTTTTAAAGATTTAGAGTTGGCTCAAATTTGACGTTTAGATTATTTTCTCTCATATTTAATATAGTTCAGTAGTTGTAACATTAATACAAATTTCTGTTTAGTACTGTGCTAATTTAAATAATATTTTTTTACTATATTGAATTCATAAAAGGCGATTATACTGATTATACTACTACAATAGCAGACCTTAGGGGATATTAATATTCAATATTACAGTATTAGTTTAGCTATAACAGAACAACAGAACTTACTGTTCGGCGGTTATGGCTACCCTGTAAGGCGGGTTATTTTAGGATTTTGACCAGAAATATCACAAGAAGTCAACTAAAACTGTGTCGGTCTATCGTAGATTCTAAAATATCCTTTCGTATTACGTGTTAAAAGTAGTATAGGTAGTTAATTAAAAACAAAGAAAACATGAATTTATCCTTGAATAATATTTTTGAATTTTACAAGACTATCTAATTTGTTTACTACTTGCCCAGGTAAAAATAAATTTAGGCAAAATACATTTTGAATTCATTACTAAGCTTTTCAATTGCTCATTATGAAACAATTATTTTGTTACTAACAAGTTACTGACAAAATAATACAAAAACAATTAGTTCGGGTTATAATTCGGGAAAAGATAATCGTGGGAAGGTCTAACAAGAAGGTAGAATAATTCATGCAAATCGCGTTCTGCATAGAAATCCCATTTTACAGGAGAAACAAAAACATAATTCACATTATCACTGAAAAAGTTGAGATAGGAAATTATTTGCTTATGTGTCATTGAAACGTTATTATAATGATATAAATATTAAAATCGCAAATATTAATAAATATAGGGTGGGTGCATCAGTGAATGACCGGTTAAGGGCGATGTCTCATGTTAATTTGACATTACTCCCCTATTTCATAGTCACAGTTATACATTATACTATAGAAAGTTCATATATTCTTTAAGGATTAAGCATTATTAGTTAAATACGTTACTTAATAAGAATTTTAGTTTTAAGATTAATTAAAAGGCAACTACGTCAATGCTCCAATAAATGACCGGGACTGCACCAGTGAATGACCGGTCTCTTTTGGCTGAATAACTGTCAAAAAATTGAAAAATCAGCTGACAACAATGAATAAGAATAATTCAGCTGAGAATATAGATCATAGCTAGTAAATGACCGATCTTGTTTCAGTAAATGACCGCTAAGTTTTTCCCCGGTCATTCACTGGTTTTTGCCCTAGTTACGTTCCAGTTTATGACCGTCCTCAGTAATAATTAATTATAACATGTAGAGGAATAAAATTGATCTTAAATTATAGGATAGCATGTCAAATATTATTTAATTGCAACCCATTTTTGAAATAATCATGAAATGAAGAATGAATGGAAATCCAGGTAAGCCTTGCAGGGATAGTTGCTATAGCAGGAAACATCAAAATCGAAGATAGTGGGACATCAAATATTAAATTTGATTAAAAAGTATTTTCGTCTCCAAAAATTTTAACCAATGAAAGATAATTTTTGAGTAATATTCCAAGGCTGATTTTACGCTTGTTTTTAATTAGCTAACCCAAAGAATATGCTTAATATCGGGCTTTTTAGGCAAAACGGTCATTCACTGGGGGGTGGTCATTCACTGGTGCACCCACCCTATATTATTTTATTTTAGTTAGCATTATTAAGTTAAGAAACAAAGTACCCTTTTTGAAACATTAATAAATATATAATAAACTAGAAGAACCCGTGGCTTCGCTCACGATTAAAATTATACATACACTATCACCCATGAATTATATAGTTTTGCTTTCCCATTTATTTTTCTTATTGTAAAATCTAATGTATGTAATGTATCTACTTCTTTGAACATATCAAATGTACTTCCATAAAGCAAAAGTTTTTAGAAATTCGCTCTTAGTACGAAGGTCTGCTACGACGGGGGTATTATATTCCTGCATAAACTGCCTGTACATAAAAAATGTGACCATATCCAACGCCCCTCCGACAAAGCCCCAAATGGTGTTGCTGCCCTGGGTAGGCTCATGCCCAATATCGGTGGTCCTTCCTCTTGCAAGTGCGTTTTGCTTGTGTCGGCTGTCCAGTCGATCGTGCTATCAGGTGAAGAGGATTGCGCTCACACACTCAAGAGGCCAATTTACAGAGACAAACGCCGAGAAGCATTTAATGGTCGTTTCCACGGTACCTGAGCTTGCCCTGATGATGATCATGCTGGGGCACAATATAAGGAACGGCACCCTTGGCTTTTTCGACGGCACTTTGAATCTGCTCGCATATGTTACCCTTAATTAAAACTTTATTATGCACCCCCGTCGCAGCAGACCTGCGTATTAGAAATCCTATTTATTTCCTTCATGAAGGCATACGTGTTAGAGGAATCAAAGAAGTTAGCTTGAAATTTTATTCACTGTAAAAGATCATTTTCTTAAGGTTTTAGGGTCTACCTTGAACAAAAAATTACAATGCCACTCCAGCAATAATTAAAAAGTGCTGTCTCACGTTTTTAGACTCTATATTGAGCAAAACGTTTGAATGAGCCGTCCCGGCAATTTTTTTAAAGTGTTGTAGGTAAAATTAATTCTTTACAGTAGCACACTCTTCCTCTTTAAATAGCAGTTAGTTGTCATAAAAAAAGTCCTTCAAGTATAAGTGATCAGTGATCACTGGAGTCCTTCAGTAATCAGTTATTTATTTTATGTTATACTACATATTATCAGCATTTTATATAGTGTATTGCACTTTGAAAAAATGCAAAAGTCTAATTCATTGACCACCTGGCACCAAGTAACAAATCTTCATTTTAACAAAAATACAGTTAAATAGCAGAAAGAAATACCATTAATTTACATCACCTGTTTTAAATTTTACTTTCATGTGTTTTGTTAGTAAACAAATCTAACTCAAATTATTTCAAAATCCCTGACATGGGTACCTTTAAGACGGTCCCAGGGCTAAGCCCTGAAAGTTATCACGAAATTGAAGGTGTATAAACCTACTCCATGAAATTCTACATGTATGTACCAAGTTTCGTGGCCATCGGTCCAGCGGTTTTTGTGTTTATCCCTGCCAAATAAATAAATAAATATATATATATACTAGAAGAACCCGTGGCTTCGCTCACGATAAAAATTAAACATACTCTAGATCTATCACCCATCAATTATATCGTTTTGCTTTCCCATTTATGTTTCTTGTTGTAAAATCTACTTCTTTATATCAAATGTACTTCCATAAAACAAAAAGGTTTTATAAATTTGCTCTTAGTACGCATATGCTATGACGGGGGTATTCTATTCCTGCCTAAAGTGCCTGTCTATACATAAAAAATGTGACCATATCCAGTGCCCCACCGACAAAGCCCCAAATGGTGTTGCTGCCCTGGGTAGGCTCATGCCCAATATCAGCGGTCCTTCCTCTTGCAAGTGCTGCTTGCTTGTATCGGCTGTCCAGTCGATCTTGCTATCAGGTGAAGAGGATTGCGCTCACACACTCAAGAAGCGAATTTACAGAGACTGGCTCACCCAAGACAAACGCCGAGAAGAATTTATGGTCGTTTCTGCTTAACGCACGGTATCTGAGCTTGCCCTGATGATGATCATGGGGCACGATATAAGGAATGGCTCCCTTTGCTTTTTCGACGGCTTTGAATCTGCTCGCATATGTAGCATAGCAAGGCCACACTGTGGGGCCTTGAGCATAGTTACCCTTAATTTGAAATTTATTGCATCCCCGTCGCAGCAGACCTGCGTATTAGAAATCCTATTTCTTTCCTTCATGAAGGCATACGTGTTAGAGGAACCATAGAACATGACTTGAAATTTCATTCACTGTAAAAGATCATTTTCTTAAGGTTTTGGGGTCTACCTTGAACAAAAAATTACAATTCCACTCCAGCAATTATTAAAAAGTGCTGTCTTACGTTTTTAGACTCTATATTGAACAAAAAGATTGAATGAGCCGTCCCGGCAATTTTTTTAAAGTACTGTAGACAAAATTAATACTTTACAGTAACACACTCTTCCTCTTTAAACAGCAGTTGTTGTCATAAAAAAGAAGTCCTTCAAGTATAAGTGATCAGTGATCACAGAAGTCCTTCAGTAATATCAATTATTTATTTTATTTTATACTACATACCAGCATTTTATATAGTGTATTGCACTTAAAATATATTAAAAAGTCTTAATTCATTAACCATCTGGCACCAAGTAATAAATCTTCATGTAAACAAATACAGTTAAATATAGCAGAAAGAAATACCATTAATTTACATCACCTGTTTTAAATTTTACTTTCACATGTTTTGTTAGTAAACAAATCTAACTGAAATTCTTTCAAAATCCCTGACATGGGTACCTTTAAGACGGTCCCAGGGCTAAGCCCTGAAAGTTATCACAAAATTGAAGGTGTATAAACCTATTCCATGAAATTCTACATGTATCTACCAAGTTTTGTGGCCATCGGTCCAGCGGTGTCTGAGTTTATCAATGCTATATATATATATATATATATATATATATATATATATATATACCAACATCCTCTTTTATACTTATAGATATATATATATATATACCAACATCCTCTTTTATACTTATAGAAGACTAGAAGAACCCGTGGCTTCGCTCACGATTAAAATTATACATACACTATCACCCATGAATTATATAGTTTTGCTTTCCCATTTATTTTTCTTATTGTAAAATCTAATGTATGTAATGTATCTACTTCTTTGAACACATCAAATGTACTTCCATAAAGCAAAAGTTTTTAGAAATTCGCTCTTAGTACGAAGGTCTGCTACGACAGGGGTATTATATTCCTGCATAAACTGCCTGTACATCAAAAGATGTGACCATATCCAATGCCCCACCGACAAAGCCCCAAATGGTGTTGCTGCCCTGGGTAGGCTCATGCCCAATATCGGTGGTCCTTCCTCTTGCAAGTGCGTTTTGCTTGTGTCGGCTGTCCAGTCGATCGTGCTATCAGGTGAAGAGGATTGCGCTCACACACTCAAGAGGCCAATTTACAGAGACGAACGCCCGAGAAGCATTTAATGGTCATTTCCACGGTACCTGAGCTTGCCCTGATGATGATCATGGGGCACAATTTAAGGAATGGCACCCTTGGCTTTTTCGACGGCACTTTGAATCTGCTCGCATATGTTACCCTTAATTAAAACTTTATTATGCACCCCCGTCGCAGCAGACCTGCGTATTAGAAATCCTATTTATTTCCTTCATGAAGGCATACGTGTTAGAGGAATCAAAGAAGTTAGCTTGAAATTTTATTCACTGTAAAAGATCATTTTTAGGTCTACCTTGAACAAAAAATTACAATGCCACTCCAGCAATTATTAAAAAGTGCTGTCTTACGTTTTTAGACTCTATACTGAGCAAAACGTTTGAATGAGCCGTCCCGGCAATTTTTTTAAAGTGTTGTAGGTAAAATTAATTCTTTACAGTAGCACACTCTTCCTCTTTAAATAGCAGTTAGTTGTCATAAAACAGTCCTTCAAGTATAAGTGATCAGTGATCACTGTAGTCCTTCAGTAATCAGTTATTTATTTTATGTTATACTACATATTATCAGCATTTTATATAGTGTATTGCACTTTAAAAAAATGCAAAAGTCTGATTCATTGACCACCTGGCACCAAGTAACAAATCTTCATTTTAACAAAAATACAGTTAAATAGCAGAAAGAAATACCATTATAACCCCCATGAAAATTTTCCTTCAGATCTGATGAAAAAAAACATCAGACCTGATCAGAAATACCATCAGAACTGATCATTCCTGGTCAGGAATTGGTGCATTTTCTGACCAGACCTGATCAGGAATGTTGTGATTCCTGATCAGGTCTGGTCAGAAAATGCACCATTTCCTGATCAGTTTTGATTTGTATTTCTGATCAGTTCTGATGTGTATTTCTGATCAGATCTGATCAGAAAATGCACCAATTCCTGATCAGTTCTGATGTACATTTCTGATCAGATCTGATCAGAAAATGCACCAATTCCTGATTGTAATTCTGATCAGATCTGACAGCATTCCTAATCAAGACTGTTCAGAAAATGTATAATTTTTTAATGTATTAAATAGTTTACAGTTTTTTACAAAACTGCTGATTCTATTTGGATAGGTAATAAAAAATAAACACTTTTCAAAACTGAGAACAATATTTTGTAATTATATTAGCAAAAGAACAGCAATGTTGAATTACATTTTACAATAAACGACAATATATATATAATACATTCTGTTAATAGTGCA
Source organism: Flexamia atlantica (assembly GCA_035578135.1). Classification (NCBI taxonomy): domain Eukaryota; kingdom Metazoa; phylum Arthropoda; class Insecta; order Hemiptera; family Cicadellidae; genus Flexamia; species Flexamia atlantica. The sequence goes on along the minus strand of JAQJVK010000012.1, from coordinate 1,557,673 downwards.
TTATAATTTAAACTATACCATCATAAAGTAAATTATAATGTTTATTGTAAATTACTGTCTTTCTTTTAAACATAATGTTAAAAAAAACTAAGTTGTAAAGGTATAACCTCAACTCAGTTGTAAGTAAAGTTATTAACAGTAGCTGAGTTACGGTAACGTTTCTGGAACATCCTTATAACAATGAATACACACAAAAATGATGAAAAGCAACAAAAAAACTTTAAAATGGGCAAAACTATTTTTTAAATCATATTAAAATATGATATGAACAACACCGAAGGACCTGAAAATGCACCACTTCTAAAAAACCATCAACCAAGCGGTGTACATCGTTATTTGGTATTTATAACAAAATATATCAAAAACATTGTAATAATAAAAGTTAAAATATTATATAATAAATTAAAATGTTTCTATAATACATTATTGTATTAAAAATCTCTTTAATCGTGTGCGGTCGATTGCAAGGGCACTTGGCACTGGCAAACTATTTTGATCGCGAGGAAGAGCGAGAGAGGAACATACACTGTATTCATGCCCTCTCTCTTCCTTGAAAACTTGCTAGCACTGTGTTAACATTAAAATTTGATATTAAATTAGTTATTATAAAATGTGTTACAGGAGTGCTGATGATGTGTGTGTATGGTTGTAGCTTGGAAGAACAGTAGTAATTCTGAAGATCACTTTTTGATTTGTTTTCAATAATAAAATAGTACCATTCAATTATGTAAAAAAAAGCCTGGTTTGCACGCATGACTAGTACAGTTGTGGGTAGCCAGTAAAAACAAAGGATTCTTTGTACTGAAGAACAGGATCCTTTGTTTGTACTGGCTACTGACATCAGAACTTGTCACCATATAAACCAGGTGATGATTCATCATTTCCTAAACCGTAGGTTAGGAAATGATTTGCATAAAAAAGCGTCAGCTGACGTGTAACTTTTAAACTTAATAGCAGAGAACGAAAGAGAGGGAACGGGTACAGTGTATGTCGTTCGCTCTCGCTGTTGCCCGCACTGTCTCGCGGTGGACCGCCTAAGTTAAAAACAATTGTAAGAATTTTTACATAAGACCTGCGCTTTTTAACTAAAATCCTTACTGTTTTTAACAATAAAAAACTCAAATAAGCTGTTTATTTTTGTTTGTGTATCTCGTAGAGCTTTCTTCCCAAGTTTTTTGTAATTTCTTGTTGATTAATGACTTGAAGGTTATGTTTAGTGGATAACATTTTTGCTGCATCTGAAAAAAGGATGTTGAAGATAATTTTAAAGGGATATTACATGACAAATCAACACAGTCATTTTACTTCACCATCTCAAAATGTTATTAGGATTGGTACCAAATCAGCCATTTAGCCATGAAATTAGCTTTAATCAGCCACTTTGTAAAAAATTTCTCATTCAAAAACCAGTTTTACACATAAAATTATAATTCACACGCTTCAATACAATTATAAAACAATTAAGTATAGCCTTTTAAATTATTGTTCCTTTGGTCCCTGGGTCATTCCAAGTCAAATCATCCAGAAAATAAAGGATTTGTAACCCACCATCTCAGAATTTGATGAAACTTGATGATTTTGTTCTTTTCACATGCCTATGGAAGAATACCAAATTTTAGCTTCATATCTCAAACGGTTTTTTTCTTGCAGACATTTGAAATTTGAAAAAATCTGTCGTTTCTGTTGTTCCCGAGCTCCAAGATAAACTTGCATAGCTTAAGAAAAAAAATTTGTATCTTTGCCATTTTTAATCCAATTGTTATGAAAATTTGCAGTAATATTAAGTAAAGTGTGCTAAATCCAGAAAAAAATCAATCATAATTATCTTTCTATATATATAGGTCATTGAAAAAAATATTAAATCAAGTAAACTTTTTTTTAAACTTATCTACATTAAACAGATGCAGCAACAAAACACATGGCTTTTTGCATGCTTTGTAAATTAAAAAATCTTTTTAAACATGTCCAAATAAAAACAAGTTTTTTGAATTTTTTAAATAAGAGAATTTTAAAAATCTAATTTTGGTTTGCACCATTAAATTCATCTTGAAAAAACAAATATTTTTGTACTTTGAATGTTTGTTCTATGTCTACTGGTTGCTGAGATATTGATTGTTGTTAATACGTTACGTTGTTCAATGTTAACCTTATGGAAAATAAATAAAACTCAATATCTCACTTATTTTTCAACTTATCACAATAAAATTTGGTATATAGCATCTCCTATTTGACTTTTCTTTGATGTTGGCTAAAAACATAAACATTTTTCATTCCTATGTCAGCAATCCTGCATACTCATAGAAACGGAGTGTTAGCTTATCGTAGCAAAAAATAAGCAATTTTGCTGCCTTGGGAAAGCAAAAAATAGTTGATTTTCAATGAACCCACACACCAAATTTTATTATGATAAGTTGGAAAACAAGCGAGATATTGAGTTTTATTTATTTTAGTAAAGAAATAATAGTATATTTCACTACTAGTCTCGAAAGTAGCCCGTTTTGGGGCAAGATAGTGTTTTACATGCGAGGCGTCAAGCCTCGCATGTAAAACACTATCGAGCCCCGAAATGGGACTTTTGTGATGAGTTTTGAACAATTCATTTCATTATGATGCAAATAAGTAACCAAACTTGGAATAAAAAATCATCCAACATTTCATAATTTAGTCATTTCTCTATAAGCAAACACAATAGGGCTGAACTGTCTATTTTAGTTTAGAGTCAGATAGTTGAACTGTCAAAACTGGAACTTCGTTTGTTTGGGTACGGCAAAATTTTGTTTGGGTACGGAAATGCAAAGTTTGGGTAACGAAAAATCTGCTGATCATTATTTCTTTTGATGTAAGGAAATCGAGGGTTTTCGTAGATCTCAGCTGTATGGTAACGGGCAATTTTCGTATACAGAGTGATGAAAAATGCTTTCTGAGGTCATAAATACGTTAAATCAGTTTAAACTGTTTTTTTGCAGTCAAATATACGGTATTGCTATAAGGAACTTAAAGTTTCACCTAAATTTATTTTGAATTGCTGTTTTAGTAAGTAGACTTCTTGGCAGGTTACCTGTGTTAGTTAACACTGGGTTTGCAAATTATCGTGGCCTATTTATATACAATTCACATTTTTATAGTTTTTCACTCCATGAAGAAAGCTTGTAGTTACAATACACGCTTGCTTACCTACATTAAATGCAAATTAGTTAAAAATTAGCAAAAATGTCTAAATACTAAGAATATTTGCTACCTAACATTATTTGTCAACCTCGGAACATCATATCGTCCAAGAGAAAACAAAACTTTGTATCATTATAGCCTACCATAGTTTTTTAAAAATCCTTTCACATCACATGAGAATTTCCGCAGATTGATGAAACATCCAAATGAAAATAATCTTAGTGTAACATTGATTAAAAAATTACGAACCAATAAGGAATCTGAAGAATGTTATAGAGTTTTCCGTGCGCTGATCATAAAACATCATAAGAAATATAAGACAAAAAGGAATCTTAAGACACCCACAGAAAGCAATACTAAAAACCTACCTGAATTGTTTCTCCTTAAGTTGTGTTTTGAAGCCAATCCTTAGACTGAATCGATTCTCACAATTTCTCCAAAAATCCTAGAAACTTGTAATGTTTTTTTGGTGTTAAAATTGTAACAGCAAGCTCCTTCCTAAAAGAAACACAAAAAAACAAAAAATTACAAAATAAACAAACATTATTAAATTGCAGATAAAAAAATGTAAATTGCTTGAAGGCTACTTCAATATTTAAAAAGTTAAGTTGGCTAAGGTACTCATTACCAACGTTTCCAAATAGGCGGGTGCAGTTTTGTCAGCGGTCTAAATTTTATTGGAAATTGGCTATCAATCTGAAACGTTTATACGTCTGTAACCGAAATTAAGATTATTCGATTTCATCGAGAACAAATCAAGACACTTCAAAACATCAATTATTTAACCTAAATAAACAAAACAATGTAATCAAAAGCATTAAGGTGGAGTCTGATAAGGTCTCACCTGATGGGCCTACCCAATCAGAGTATATTTAAGTTAGGCCTTTGATAAGTGCTAGTGACGGGCAAAAATAAACAGTAGAAGTAAAATAGGTAATTTGCATTAGCAGAACGAAATATAATCAGAGGTTATACAGTTGGTGCGTTTCGTCTTGAGCTTTGGCCTATTCCGTTGCCGAAGCTGTCAAACATTATTTATTTATTCTTAATGATCTGGGGCAATAAATAATGAAAAATTAATATCAACAAATATTAAATGTGATTAAGTACAAATTACAGTAAATAGGTATATAGACAGCTATTAAAAAATGTTAACATGTCAATTTAACTTTAGGTATCAGCTGTAGTGTTCTGAAGATATTCACTCCACTCCAACCGCTTCAGGTGTAGGCCTAAACGGTTCCCATAGCTCAAGATAAAACGCCCAAACTGTATCCAACAAGAAGTTAAAAATTTGGTAATAAGGCTGAGGCATACCTAGTTAGGGGGTACGAGTTTCATAGCCTATCTGATCTTCTGTCGTTTGTTCCTATAGCAGACGATTCAACATCTGATTTTCTAAGAAACAATATCGAACGATCTACCAATAGTCGAAGTTCGATGTACCGTCTGTTGGACAGAACTTAACATCCGATTCCATTGTATTTGATATTGATTGATTTGTTACTTTACGAAAATATATTTATCGATAATATTTTAGTACAAGATGGCAGATGATGAGAAATAAGGTAGTAAGTTGTGTTTAGTTAGTTAATTATAGTAACATTTTAATTTAGTTTTTATATTAGGCCTATGTTTAGTATAATTTTAGTTTTATTTTATTTACATTTGGTATGGTTTGTTGTTTGTGAGAGAATCAAATGATATAGGTAGGCCTAGATATAATTGACAATGGTTTCGGTATTTGTTTGTTATCGAAGTTTCTTCACTAGCCTACTGACGGTTGTTTGTTGAAACAGTACATCAGTTGAGTTAAACACGATAGGTTGATAGTTAATATCGGATAACCAAAATCTGAACTGAGTACCGAAAACAAAACTGATCTTTGCCCATGTTAAATCCTATTGAGAATTTCAGTTATCAAACCTTTAAGCATTAAAGGTAAACAATGACAATAAACATAAACCTAGAAGATCAGATATGAAACTCGTACTGAATTATCACATGGGAGTGTTTTGGAAAAGGCTAGGAGAGTTGTTATGATATGCATAATTACCAAACTTGTATCAACTAATCAGAACAACTATAATGGAATGCTTAAAGTTGAGGTTAGGTTATCTTGATTTCACAATACATGACTAAATAAATATCCAAAGTATAAACTTACCAAGAACGATGAAAGCCCGTAGTAGGGTTAACTCATTGTGTCGTAGTTACTTGAAGACCGCAATTAAGTCTAAACTTCCAATTTAAAACCTTAAAAGCCGTTATGACTTTAACTGAAACTGAGGCCAACGGCGTCTCACTCCACACTCCACACACGTCCACACTCTGGCTCCAGTTCAGTCCAGTCCACCGCACCGCACCGATTAACGTTGCGTCGTCGCGCGTCGTCTGAAGAGAGGTTTTGTCTTGACACAATTCACGCATCATGCTAGTGTTGTTATTTATGGCCCATATTATTTTGGCAGGGTGATTGTACTAATTTGAAATAAATTGCTTATATTGTGTCAGGCATTTTTTTAAATAGTAAACTATTATAAAACACATTAATTATACCGTAACGAATAACAATTTAACAAATAGTGTAATAATTTTATATAAATAATTCATAACATAATTTATAAATTCGTTAAATTTTTAAAAATTATTTTTTATATTTTTGAATTTAAGTTTGGACTAAATAAACGATTACTGTAGAATTTGTGTATTTTTTTACACCGAGGATGATAGTTTTTTATAAGCGCACAAGACTTGTTAATCAAAACGTATAAAGATCAAAATGAATAAAGAACAAAATAAAAAAATATGAATAGTAAAACGTTATATTTGTTATTTAATTTGATTTTATATATACTTTTGATTCATATTTTTCACGTGAAAATAACGTTTTTAATTTCACTACATTTTTCACTTTACATTTTGTCATCATTTTCACGTGAAAAATATGTTTCACTTTTTACTTTTACGTTTTTTACTTTTTTACGTGAAAATAACGTTATTTTTACATTGTGTGCTGACTGGGTTATAAATTAATTATTGAATAAAAATATTCTTAGAAAATTACCTCGTGTATGAAAACATATATCTTTGAAGCTGTTTTCTTCTAAACCAAACAATTTTCAATTTAATATTTTATCGACATATATATATAGGAATATTAAGACATGACTTCAAATACTTATTAGTTCGCATACCTTAATGTGTTGGGATTATGTCAGATCATATGATATCATATTCATGACCAAGCCTGATCCGTCCTGATCATGTTGAAATCAGCCCTAATCAGACTTCATTAGTTGGGATCAGACCTGATTGGGTTCAGGAAGAAATGCATCAGATCTGATTGGGTTCAGGATGAAATGCATCAGACCTGATCGGGTTTAGGATCAGACCTGATTAGGTCTGATTATATCAGATCAGACATGGTCAGATCTGATCGTGCTCAGGAATTAACACATCAGATCTGATTGGATTCAGGATCAAACTTGATCGGACCTGATGAGATCTGATTGTATCTGATCGGTCTTGATCAGATCTGATCAGATTCAGGATTGACGTAGCAGACCTGATTGGATTCAGGATCAAACTTGCTCAGACCTGATTGGATTCAGGATCGTACTTAGTCAGACCTGATCAGGCCTGATTATGTCAAATCAGACCTGGTCAGACCTGACTGGTTTATGATCAGATCTGATATATTCCTGTACAGATCTGATCAGACCTGATTTAAAATTTTCATGGGGGAATTTACATCACCTGTTTTACTTTCATATGTTTTGTTAGTAAACAAATCTAACTCAAATTATTTCAAAATCCCTGACATGGGTACCTTTAAGACGGTCCCAGGGCTAAGCCCTGAAAGTTATCACGAAATTGAAGGTGTATAAACCTACTCCATGAAATTCTACATGTATGTACCAAGTTTCGTGGCCATCGGTCCAGCGGTTTCTGTGTTTATCCCTGCCAACTAAATATATATATATATATATATACCAACATCCTCTTTTATACTTATAGATTAAAACATTTTAGATATGAAATTCAAATTTTTATTTGTACAAAACTTGAAGGTTTTTTAGGATAAAACATGTTTTGAATGTAATTAATGTGGACAAACCGTTTATTTTACTTTAAAATTATAATAAAGCATATAACATTATTAATGTTGAATAGAAGAAAATTTAAAATTCCACAAAAAATTTGAAGAACAAGATTAAAAACTAAATTCTGAAATGAATATCATTTCAGTATAATCTGGTACTGTACTATTAATTAATTCTGGGTAAGTTTAATTTAATATGGTTAAGTTATAAAGAGGAAGAAAGCCATGAGACCAGTTTACTGCACTGTTATTGGTCGTTTAGACAAAACTGTTTGAGCGGAAACTTCCTGTGGGAAAAACTCGCTTTGCGTGTAACCCCAAACTTTTAATGTGCTTTTTTAACATGGGAGTATTTTTTTGCATGCCATTATACAGCTACACAGGAAGAATTAAAGCAGACTTTGAAGGGATATTGCTAATTTCATGACAAATATTAGCACCTCAAATATTTAGGATTAAAGTATACAAATTTAATCTGTGTGTCCTCAAAATATTTAACAATTTTTCAATAAAATATTTACAAACTGTGAGAGACATTAATCATGGAAAAAGCATGAATTCAAATTCAAGATCCATATTGTCAAGGCTTAAATATTATTTTGCTCTTTTGTGGTGGTGCATGAGTGCAAGATACAGTACACCTCGGATTATCCGGACCCCACATTATCCGGATCCTAGATTATCCGGACCGGTCAATCCAAGAAATTAAAAAAATTATATCAAGGCAAAAACATGATTTTAGCGAGTTTATGGGTGAAATGCGCCTTCTAAAAGTAAAATGAAAATATAATAAATTAATTTACGCATTTGGAATCACAATAATTCAAGGAATCACATTGCCTAAACAGTACATTATAGCATTTTTGTGAACGTAGTTTTCTGGATTGCTACTTAGGGCGCTAACCTTAATCAACAAAGGTGTAGGCTACGGAAATTTTGCGAGTTAGTTTATTGCTGTCACTTGATGTGTTACGATATTTATTTTAAGTTATAATTACAGTATTTAATCTTAATAAATTAAATATTTTAATCTGGCATTTTATTCCAAACCTAAACCGTGAGTAAGGTAAAAGTTAACATTGTATTAGTACGATTAATAATGATGTTTAGGTCTTAAATTTGTATCAAAATAAAAAACCCCATAAAATTTGAAAAACTAATATTTGAACAGTCTTGATTCGCAGTTTTCAGCATCAATTTACCAGGTGCCAAGGTATGCGATCACTGTTTAGGCGATATTGTAATGACCTCAGATTATCCGGATTTGTTGTTATCCGGATCGGTGTTCCGCCACATTAATCCGGATAATCCGAGGTGTACTGTATATGGCTTTCAGAACCAAGACTCTCAGATTCTGGTTTTTCAGGATAATTTTTGAACACCCATTAATTAATTATTTACGGGTTTCAGGATGATGGAAGATGAGTACTACACTTCCATTTGCAGCGCGGCCACGTTGCAGTCAAACAAGAAGGGGTTCTTCCGGAGTTACGCAGACAACGTCCTGGAGCAGGCCGGGCCGCGCTGGCTGAAGGAGTTCAAGAGCCTCAAAACTGACTCTGACCGACTGTTGAAAATTTTCAATGACAATGAGGTGGGTTATACACTTTTAATAGAATACAGAATAATAAATTTTATTACTTTGTTACATTTTGATTAGTGCCCATGTGGAAAAAATTTTCTGGACCAGGTTCTGGCCAGAACTGTGGCAGTACTGGACTACTGTAGCAGTACTGGCCAGAGCCTGGTCAGTACTGGCCAGTAATGTCCAGGTTGTAGCCAGGACAACTAAGATTCTGACCACTACTTCTGCAGCTATATCAGTTTAATAGTTTTCGCTAATTTCCCCTATAGGGAAGAAGCTATTACCGTTCTCATGGTAAGACCTAAGTTCGAGACCATGATAACTTTTCGTTTTGGGGCCCCCAGAAGTAAAAAACACCATTCGTTTGAATTTTTATATATATATATATATATACATACATCTATATATAATCTATATATATGTGTCTGTAAGCACGATAGCGGCCGTAAAAATAGTCCGATGTTAATGAAATTTGGTACAGACGTGTAAGGGCCCACTGTAAATAATTTACCAAATGCTGTAGTTTATAAAAATAAAGCTAATCAGAGTCTATTTTTTCTTATAAAAGTCAATATTAAGGTAAATGAAATGCGAAAATATGTGTTAAAATATGTTTAAAGTATGTATTAAAATATATGAACAAAATGTTAAATAGGAAGGTGGTGTTGTGACCCATCATTTCCAGATAACATTCCACGCTGCTTCTAATGCTGCTATTCGTTTTGAATTTTAATTTTTCGTTTTTGAAATATTGCCGTTTTTATTAAAAACTTCAAATTTTTTGCCTGAGGTTGACTTTAAGAAGAAGATGTATAATATTTTGCCTCTTTTTCAATGGTAATGGTTTTTACCAACATTAAAAAAATACTTTTCAGATCTTAAAACTAAGTTAAGGTACGGAAAACTTGAAAAAAATAGGGTTTTTTGATAATTTGACTGTGTTGAACCACATTTCAAATTCTGAAAAAAATCATAAATATTTTTTAGCATCCAAATAATAGTATAAATTTCTTCGGCATTGCTATTGCTCTAGTTTTTTTATAATTAAATTTTAAAGATTAAAAACGTAAGAAGATTATATAATTTGAAACCAATTTTTTTTTATAAAAAATACCCCTTTGTAGGCAATACAAAACCTACAAATTAAAAAAAGTTGGATTTTCTACTATAAATAGCCTTTGAAATATGAAAAAGAAACCAAAAATCACATTTTAGCGAATTTCCCCTATAGGGAAGAAGCTATTACGGTAGGTCTCATGGTAAGACCTAAGCCCAAGACCGTGATAACTTTTCGTTTTGGGGCCCTCAGAGGCAAAAAACACCATTCGTTCAAATTTCTAGATATCTATATATATATACCAGGTGTCCCATAACAGTCCCCCCCCTAACCTTTTCCTATATTTTTTCAAATATCAATTCCACACCACCCCCAAACATTATTGGGTAGCTAATACTTCATTTTAAGGGGGTACCCAACTTTGGCCGCCATCTTGGATCCTCCATATTGGATCCAAAACAATTTTTTCAAATGTAAAAGTGGTGTTGTGACCCATCATTTCGAATTAGATTTTTTCACTGATTACAATGCCGCAATCCGTTTTTTAATATCTCAATCGGTTCTCAAGATATGAGTACTTTTATTTAATTTATTTTCAACCAATTTAAACGTTACAAATTGATAAAACAGGCTTATAACCACAAAATAATGCTAGATAGTGACGAATAACCACCATCAGTCATTGTTGAGAGATTTACACTTAACATTCACCAATGTAAATTTTCCGGCCGCCATCTTGGATCCGCCATTTTGAAATGAGGTAAGTTATTTCAAATATGAAGTTGGTACCGTGACCCATCATTTCAAACTAGTTTTTTACGCCGAATTCAATGCCGCAACCCGTTTTTAATTTAGTGTTTGGTTTTCAAGATATTGACATTTTTCCAATAAAAATCTCAAAAAATATTAATTTTTCAAAAACTAAGTTTTAGAGCTGAAAACGGGTTGCAGCATTGAATTATACAGTATACTTGAATACACTGTTAGAGAGAACATGCAAGGCCACAGGCCGGAGTCTCCCCCCCTCCTCCCTGATACCACGTCACAACACCAGCCGAACTCCTAGCGCTGTGTTGGAAATAACAACTAAAATCATATGAAAATCGTAAACATTTAATAACAAATTATGACATTAGAACATCAAAATGAAAACAATTAGAGACAAAACTGTCAAATTTCCACTAAATCATCTGATGAAAAGTAAAAAATTAATTGCCTGCAATGTTTACCGGTTTTTAAATTTATGAAATAAAGTCTTGTTTTCTTTAAAATTATTTTCGACCGCATTTAGTCATTCATTAATTAATGCAGATTCGAAAAAATAATGGTTTCTAAACGAAAACTTAAACGAATTACTTAGGGCACGATCGTTTTAAGAGTGTGACAGTGAATTGCCATAAGAGTACATTATAAAATCGTCTGCGATTCCGTCTGATAATGTGACGTCACCACAAAAGGACTCCGGCCTGTAGTGTAGGAACATGCAAGGCCATGGAACATGTCATAGGTTGTTTTTAATCCATGACAACAACTTAGGTTGATAATGTTTTAGCCTCTAGGACTTTTAGGTGTTGATGATGTCCCTAGGATATAGGGACGATTGGGATGAAACAATTGATCACGTTTGAAACAAGAAATTGGATTGCTTTATGATGTTGAGTTAGGTTTACTTAATTGATTATATTCAGCATCAGTAATTATTATAATCAATTTACATCTCAAACAGTTCAAAAGCTTAGACAACTTATTATTACGCATTATACTTTATTTTATAAAAACTAAAACATATTACGTTTACATAATGCTCTTGCCAACATGGGGAAAATAGTGAAATAAACCGACCGGTATTGACGTTCGGCTAAAACGTCAAGATAAAAGAAACCCAAACTACATAACGGCGTCAAAAATAGGGGAATGTCGTTTGCTAAGTATTGGTATGTGAATAAAGTTAAAATAAAGGATGGGGTATTTCACCACTGGAGATAAGTTTGAAGTTTTAAAGTGATTTAAAAATTATCCACCGTGCAAGCAAAGCATGTTTTAAGCTATTCTCGAAGTACAACTATAAAACCAAAAAATTATATATCAAAAAATTCTTAATTTATTGGCGTTTACGTCCATTATTTTTTATCGAACAAAATTTAATTAATTTCATTATTTGCGAAAAACTACGTTTTTGGAAAAAGCAGCGTCCACCCAGCGCCCCCTTTGGCGCCCCTGGAGGCCCTGGCGCCCTAGGCGGTCGCCTAGTTCGCCTATATGGTAGAGCCGGCCCTGATATTTTGTAAAGCTATAAGTCACCAAGGATTAAGGATTATTTTGAATCAGAATTGAAGACTGTTTAGCAGAGTTGAGCAAATACCTTTAACAAGACCTTTAACATTATATAAAACTAGCTGATCAAACGGTTTCACCCGTAGAAAAACAGAAATACCCCTGTTGCAGCAGACCTGCATACTCAGCGAATTTCAAATGCAAAACAACATATTTCAATCGAACATAACGATATTTGACAAGTTTTTGTAAGCTCCAAAAGAATAACATGGGGAATGAGAATGCAGGTTTGCTGCTACGGGTATATAAAACTGGGTAGTTTAAATTAAATATTTAGTAAATCTGAACTAGAAGAAACCATTTACCAAGTTTTATCAAGATATGTTGAGAAATAAGCTAGATGTAGGATTTAACTTACTTCCCATAAGGTTAACATTGGGACAACATACTATTTACCAAGTTTTATCAAGATATGTTAAGAAATAAGCGAGCTATAGGATTTAACTTATTTTTCATAAGGTTAACATTGGGACAATGTTTACCACTTTCAATATCTCGGTAACCAATGGACATAGAGCAGTGATTCATGGTACTAAATTGTTTGTTTTTTTGAGCTGAATCCAATGGTGCTAGCAAAAATAGGATTATTTTTATTTTTCTATGTAAAAAACTCGAAAAACCCATTTTTGAGGGGGTTCATTTACCCCCTTTACCCCCCTTCCGGTAGTCCGATCCGGCTGGTTTAAGAACTCATCCGAATAATTATTACTTTACACATCCATACCAATTTTCATTAGGATCAGACCATTTTTATGTGAGTTATCGTGCTTAAAGACACATAGATATATATATATAAATATATATATATGTATGAAAATGAACCAATAGCGTTTATTATTGTTAATAATAATTAATTAACAATAATAATTTAATTAAAAAACCCCAACAATTAATAATTATTAATAACAATTATTTTAACAATGTATTAATAATTAATTATTAATTAGTTATTATTAATTATTAATTGATTAATTTATCATGGATTAATTAATTATTTAATTTAATTAATTTATTTATTTTGTAAATTTATTTTTGGTGTACATTAAACCATTCTTCCGTTACAGTAGGTGGAAGGGTGGTCTGACTCACCTTGTATGTAAAGGGTGTTTTTTTTTTCAAAATTTGCTTCTCAATTTATTAAAAAACTAAAATAAATGTTAGTGTTCTGTTTACTGGAAGCGTATACCAAGGCAGGGGGAAGTAAATTTCACATGAAATTTTCATCCCCCAACAACCCTCTTCTCCCCCAACCCCTTACTTAAAATTTAAAAATTGCAACATGCGCTTTAAGTCATGTCACATTAAAGAAAAAAAGCTCCCCCCTATAGTTCCCTATAGTTTCAATGTTTAACTATAGCATCTCAATGCATCTCTATAGCATCTCTATAGCATGTTTCAATGCTTATGAGTTTTCAAGTCATAAAAAAAAAAATTAAGTGAAAGAAAAATTAAAATCGCTTCATGCGTTCTTGAGATAATACAATGATTAAAACGTCAAAGAAAATGTGTTTTTACCATTTTAACCTCTGTTAGATCTTTTTTTATTGAAAAAGTAAAAGATATTGTGGTATTCCGATTGAGGGAAAAACTATCACCGTCGGGGCAGATATTTTTCATGACAAAACTTTAAACCTACACCAACCCCCACTCACCCTAATTTAGACCTAAAATTCAGACCTCACCCAAAATTTAGACCTAACCTTAAATTTTCAAATGACATTGTTATCCTTGTAACATATCAAATTAAAACAGATGAGAAAAGAAACATTTTTTTCTAAGAAAATTTAAAATCACATCATTTGTCCTCAAGATAATCGTCAATTATAGCAACAAATCCTGATAAAAGTTATGTATCTTGAGGATGGGTCATGGGACTTTAAATTTTCCTTACGAAAAATGTTTTTTTTCAAATTTTAGCGAATTTCCCCAATAGGGAAGAAGCTGTTACCGTAGGTCTCATGGTAAGACCTAAGCGCGAGACCATCATAACTTTTCTTTTTGAGGTCCCCAGATACCAAAAACACCATTCGTACATTTTCATAAATATACATATATATTAGCGAATTTCCCCTACAGGGAAGAAGCTGTTACCGTAGGTCTCAAGGTAAGCCCGAGACCATCATCACTTTTCTTTTTGAGGTCGATCCCCAGATGCCAAAAACACCATTCCTTCATTTTCATAAATATTTGTTTATTTATATTGTTTTGAAATAGGTTATCTATACATGACTTGAAAATGAACTAATGTGTCGAAACTAGTCGTCGAAATAAAAAATGTTTCAAAAAAGGGTACTTTGTTTCTTAACTTAATAATGTTAACTAAAATAATAATAACAGTAGCCCTATTAACCAACCTTTATACAATCCTTACAGAAATGGCTAACAACCGAAAAATTGTTCACACTTACAAATATATATATATATATATATATATATATGTGTCTTTAAGCACGATAACTCGCGTAAAAATGGTCCAATCTTAATGAAATTTGGCATGGACATGTAAAGTAGTAATTATTCTGGCGAGTTCGAAAACCAGCCCGATCGGACTATCGGAAGGGGGGGTAAAGGGGGGTAAACCCCCCCAAAAATGGGTTTTTTTAGCATTTTACATATAAAAATAAAAATAATCCAATTTTGATTAGCACCATTGAATTCAGCTTAAAAAAACAAACAATTTAGTATTTTGAATCACTGCTCTATGTCCATTGGTTACCGAGATATTGCAAGTGGTAAACACAGTACGTTGTCCCAATGTTATCCTTATGGGAAATAAGTAAAAATCTATATCTCGCTTATTTCTCAACATATCTTGTTAAAACTTGGTAAATGGCTTCTTCTAGGTCAGATCTACTAAATATTGAATTAAAACCCACCAGTTTTAGTATACCCGTAGCAGCAAACCTGCATACTCATTCCCCGTGTTATTCTAAGGAGCTTACAAAAACATGTAAAATCTCGCTATGTTGGATTGAAATATGTTGTTTTGTATTTGAAATTCGCTAAGTATGCAGGTCTGCTGCAACGGGGGTATTATGTCTCGAAATATGAAAAAAAAATTGTGAAATTAAGTCTCTACTGCGCTGCATATTTTACGTAGGTCCGTATTTCTTCAAAGTCAAAGTCAAAATAATCTTTATTCATGGCATACAGAATCTGTACAGAATGGCGTCAAACTTAACCTAACAAACATACACTAGTATATCCTAAGTATATATAGCAGTTGCAAACCAAACAATTCAACAAAAAAATCTGTGCTTAAAAATAAAATTATATACTGAAATCAAAAATTGTTATACAGTTTTATTCAAAAAACTCCTCCAAAGAGTACAGTGGCCTATTCAACATGAATGATTTTATTTTATTCTTGAATTTATTGAATTATATTGTATTTTATAATTCTAATGGTAACGAATTAAAATATTTAATTCCTGCGTATGAAGGTTTCTTTTCAAAAAATTTGGACTTATGGGTATTATAACTTAAGGCGTTTCTATGTCTTGTATTGTAATTATGATAAAAACCTAATTGAGTTGAACAGTCAGAATTTCTCTTCAATAATAGTATTAATTCGTATATATAAAGGCTAAAGACAGTCATTATTCCTAAAGCTGGGAAATGTTCTTTGACGGATTCATTCCAGTTTAATTTTAATATTATTCTTAAGGCTTTTTTTTGTAATACCAGGATTTTTTTAAGATTTTCAATTGAAGTGCCACCATAAAGACAAACCGAATGATATATGACTATGTATAAATGCAAAATAGACTGACTTTACAGTATTAGTGTCACAGATTGGAGATATCTTTCGCAGTACAAAAATACCCGAGGCAAGTTTTTTGCATACTTGTTCAACATGAGAGTTCCAGTTGAGATGGCTATCAACAGAAATGCCAAGAAATTTTGTTTCACAAACTTCTTCGAGAAAGTTATTATTTAAACAAATATTAGTTACTCTGTCTTTGTTTTTCCTTTGTGTGGCAGAAAAATTCATAAATTTTGTTTTATTTTGATTGATTAAAAGGTTAAATTCAGCTAAATGTTGTTAAACTGATGTAATTTGTGTAAAGGCATTTTCTTCAATTTCATTTGTTTGATATCCAGATAATTTAATATTGATATCATCAGCATATAATGTAATTTTATCGAATTTTTCTATTTTAGTGACTTTGTTGATGTAACATAAAAATAAAATTGGTCCTAATATGGTTCCTTGGGGAACACCATAATTCAGTGGTTTACTTGTTGATTGGTAAGTTAAAACGTTAAAATGATCGATATATTTCAGCTCTACAAAACTTCTCCTATTGCTCATGTATGATTTTAGCCACGTTAAAGCTCTATTTTCTATACCAATGTTTGAAAGAATATTAAATAATTTAGAATGACAAATGCTATCAAATGCTTTACTTAAGTCCATAAAAATACCTATTGCTTTTTCCCCGACATCAACTGAGTCAATGATAGATTCTATGAATTCAATACTTGCACTTATTACTGACCTGTTTTCTCTAAAGCCGTGTTGTTGATTGGAAATAAGGTTATTTGTCTCTAGGTAATTTGTTAACTGTTTAGCTACGATTCGCTCATATAATTTTGAGAAAGAAGATATTAATGATAACAGTCTATAATTGGAAACTATTTGAGTATCGCCTGATTTAAAAAGTGGAGTAATTTTGGATAGTTTGAGCCGTGAAGGGAAAATACCAGATATAAAAGACGAATTAATTAAATGTGCTAAAGGTTTTCTTAAAAATTGTTTTGCTAGTTTTATTATTGGCATTGGTATGTCATCATACCCAGATGAATATTTCTTATCAAAAGAATCTATTACCCTATCAATCTCATCCTCAGTTATTTATTCAAAAAATGATAAATTAGAGCAGCTTTAGTGGTTGTTTGTTTGCTACCTAAAGAGGTTAACAAGGTTAAATTTGGTAAAATATCGGATTCAACCATGTTAGAGTAGTAGTTATTAAAAACGGAAACAATATCTTCAGGTTTATCAATCAATTGTCCATTGTGCCTTAGTTTGATATTACTCTGTTTGGTCTTTTCCTTCATTTTAACTTTGTTACCAATTACTTTCCAAGTTGCTTTACAAATATTATCTGAATTACAAATAAAATTTTTATAACAATCTTTCTTAGACTTAACAATATTATTCTTATAATCATTTTTCTTCTTTTTAATCTGATTTTTTAGTTGTTCTGATTTGGCACACCTGTTCTGTTTGGAGAGGGTAACAATTTTTTTTTAATTCTCTATTTTGGCCAAAGATTATATAATCATGTCAAGCCTATAGCTTACTAACAATTTTATCAATTCACATAACAATTTATGTATAATTTTAAGGAAATTTTAAGCTAAATTGACAAATTTTCACTGTTGATAAATTTAAAAATAGCGTCCAGAATTTCAATTTTGTTAATACTTAAAAGGTGTAGAATATTTGTTGGCATTTCAATTTTATGTTTCGAAAGAATTTTGAATAATCTTCTTCTGGAGTGTTGATCGTATAGAGGACATGCCAATATCATATGGTCAATGCTACAACTTCCTTCACCACACGGGCATGCTGGACTGTTAGTTATGTTTAATTTAAAAAGGTGTTCATTAGCAAATGAGTGTCCAATTCTCAGCCTAGATATAGTGCATGTGAAGCGTCTACATCTATCGTAATCTTCAAACCATGGCGAAGATGCTACCGTTGGTTTAAGACTGAATATTCTGTTTCCCCTGGTTTCGCCTGAGCAGGCCCAGTATTCCTGCCAAGCCATTTTGGCCTTCTTCTGGACCAGAGGAAAATAGTCGTTTGATGCCGGGTGGTAATGTAAAAATGTGTCGTTGGCATTTTTGGCTGCTGTGTCAGCTTTTTCGTTTCCCTTTATTCCAAAATGACCTGGAATTCATACAAAGTAAATTTCAAATCCTCTGTCAGAAAGTTCCAAATATTTACTTTTGATTTTGATAATTATTGGTGATGTTTTGAAATTAGTTTTAATATTTTTCAAGGCCATAAGTACACTCTTAGAGTCTGATAAAATAAGAAATTTTTTGTTAAATTTAGTTTCCACGTAATAGAGAGAGTGAAGAATGGCAAGGGCCTCTGCTGAGAACACCGAGAATACAGGGTTAACTTTAAAAGCTATTGTGCAATTTTCGTGAGAATCTACCATGGCACAGGCCGTGTGGTTGTCAGAAGTACTCTTGGATGCATCAGTATAAATGTGGTTAAATCCTGGCCAGTTCGAAAATATATCTTGCATTATGTCCTCCTTGGATACTAGATTATCTTTTTTCTTCTTTATTCGTCCAAAGTATGGATTTATATTAACAGTGCAAGCCCTAAACTCTGTCTGAAACACATGGTGATAAAAAGAATGAAGCATATTTCTGGGTATAATGTTGTTTTCAACTAAATAAATATAGCTTTTTAGTGGTAAAGGAGGGTTTCGGTTTTGCCAAAAAGAAGATACCCTGTATGCCCCGTAAAATTGCGCAATGAGGTTTTGTAGCGGGTGAAGAGGGATCGAAAATACTTTCAGTAGGTACCTATCGCTTAGGAGTTGTCGTGTAAATTCCAGAGGGAATAGATTAGCTTCAACCTCCATGGCGTTACAGGGTGACGATTTCATGAAGCCGAGGCAGTTCCTGAGGGCACTGTATTGTATTCTGTCCAGCTTAATTAAAACATTTTTGGAAGCATTTCCAAAAACAAAACAACTATAGTCCAGAATTGAGCGTATTAAAGAATTATACAACAGTAACATCGTTTTCGGGTCGGTACCCCAATAACAAGTGGACACTGACCGAAGGATGTTTAGCCGTTTGTTACATTTTCTTTCTAATTCCTCCACATGTTTCTTCCATATAAGTTTTCTATCTAGTGTGATACCAAGGAACTTTTGTTCTGTTTTTTGTAATAAGGGGGTGTTGTTATAAAATATGTCCAATGCAGGTAATACATTTTTTCTTGAAAAGAGGCAAACGGAAGATTTTGCAACAGAAACTTCAAAACCAACTTGTTTAGTCCAATAGTACAAATTCTTCAATGCTTCACTTAGGTTGCTCTCGCACTTCTTCCAATCCTTATCTTGGGTGTACAGTACCCAGTCATCTGCAAATTCAAGAGTTTTGATTTGAAAGTCAAAACAATTGGGCAGATCTTTGCAATAGATAGAGAACAGTAAAGGACTCAGTACTGAACCTTGAGGGATACCCTTACTGGTCCATCTCGGAGGCGAATGTAAGTTATTGAATTTAACTTGGATTTTTCTATCTGTAAAAAGGGTTACAATATAATTAACTATCTTCCGTGGAAAGTTCAATGAAGTGAGCTTTTTGGACAAGATACTAAGGTCTACATTGTCATATGCACCCTCTATGTCAAGAAAAACCGCAGCTAGGTATTTGGAATCAGCAAATGATGTCTGGATAGCTGTAGTTAGAATTGCAAGGTTATCAGTACAACTCCTGCCATTTCGGAAGGCGAATTGTGTTGGAGAAAATTTTTTCAAACATTCCATCCAGTGTTGAAGCCTGTTTTTCAATAATCTCTCCAGTAATTTCCCCATAGTTGAGGAGAGCGCTATTGGCCTGTAGCTTTCAGCAAAATGGGGGTCTTTGTTAGGTTTATTTAAGGGAACTATTATGTATTCCTTCCATGCACTCGGTATAGTGTTTGAAATCCAGAGTTTATTTAAGATAGTTAACAAAATAGCACGTGAGACATTCGAAAGATGTACGAGAAACAAATTGTTTATTGAATCTTTCCCTGGTGCCGTGCATTTTAGTGACGATATTGCGAGTACTAGTTCATCTTCAGAAAATATTTTTATAAGGTCTTCATTCTCTTTGTTGGTAGGAATATTGGTATCAAGAAAAGGATAGTGAACATTTACAAATGGAGGAGCCAATTTGTCTACAAACTCTTCCAGACATTCTGAAAAGTTATTATTTGTTTTCCTGGCAGTCTTTGGGAGAAACCTACATTTGAGTGATCGAACATTTTCCCATACTTCCGACATAGGAGTATTACGGTTCAGTTTTTCGCAAAAGGAAATCCAGTAGTTCTTCTTTTGAGTCCGAATAAAACGCTTCGTGGCAGCTGCTACCTTTCTATAAAGCAAATAATTCTCGAATGTTTGATGGTTTCTATAAGTCCTAAAAGCTGTTAATCTATTTTCTATGTGATGAGAACATTCTTGTGTCCACCATTGACAAGGCGAAAACGTAGATTTTGGTCTTTTAGATTTCGGAATAGATAAATCGGCAGCTTTAAAAATACATTTACAAAAATCTTCATAACACGAGATAGGATCAGAGTCTAGGTTAATTTGAGTAGATAGAGAGTCCACTACGGTCGAGTGGAGGGCCCAATTCGCCTTCTTGAAACAGTAATTATCAGGAAATGAATGGTTCAAAGGCACGTCATTATTAGATATGTTTTCCGAAATTTTCTGTATATTTATTACAATGGGGGTATGTTGGGATCCGTTCCAGTCATCCATCGTTTTCCAATTGGAAATCAAGGCTATGGATGGTGACGCTATTGACAGATCTATAGCGCTTTTCCTAAGAGAAAACCCTGAAAAATAAGTTGAGGCGCCTGTGTTTAGAAATACAAGGTTGTTATCTTCGATGAAATGGTGCATTTGAACACCTTTCCAGTCATTATTTGCATTTCCCCAAGATGTATGATGGGCATTGAAATCACCCAGGATAATCACGGATTCCTTAAAAGGGGAGAAAAAATCGCCCCAAACAGTGGCATCAACTCTCTGATCAGGCGGAGCATAAACAGAAAATATATTGATAGATCGGTTATTGAAAATTAGTTGTATGCCAACAACATTTACTTCAAGCGTCAGTAAGACAACCGGTAGATCAAATTCTATTTCTGTAAAGGATATACGCTTATTGACCAGCAGGGCAGCACCCCCGCCTCCTCTGTTCAGTCTATCGTCGCGTATGACCGAATAATTCTTGAACTGGACATCATAGAAAGGATTGAAACGGGTTTCCGATAACGCCGCCACATCAATATTGTTTTTGTGTAACAGATATTCAATCTCCCCTTTATGAGCTAAAGCAGAGTTACTATTCCACTGTAAAATCTTCATAATATTAATCATAAAGTTAAGGAGTAATGCGACTGTAAAATATTTAAATTTTTTCGTCAGTATCATTGTTATTGTCTGTTTGAATAGGGGATCTTTTTTCTATATGTAGTTGTTCACCAAAAATTTCATTAAGAACTGAGATCAATCTAGATATGGGAAGGTCGTTATATTTTAAATTATTTAGAATAGTGATAATTTTTTCCACATTAGAGTCGGCGACTTCCTCATTCACGAACCTTCTTTTAAGTTCGTGAGAAACAACACTCCTACCATTTTCCTCAGTTTCAGGTGCCTCTCCAGTCGTGATGGAACGGTGGTTCCATACAGGAGAAGTTGTCGATTGGTCTTGGTGAACGAATTGAGAATAATACTTGTGAGTAAACTCAGGATTGGTTCGAGAGAAATTGTCAGAAGGCACCTTGGTTGCTGTATGTTTATAGGGAATTTTACTCTGAGGTTTATTTGACATTGGCCGGCCCAGACCGCTAGTTATGGCAGACGGTACAACGCAAAACTTTTCCCTTTACAGAGAATTGTCTTTAGAGGGAAGAAGTGGGAAATGATCTTTAGTAATACCTAGTGATTTTGCATATGAGGGCTGCTTATTCTGAATGTTTGTGTTTGAGGGGGAAACAATAGACTTCGCTTCATTGTAGGAAACATTTTCAAAAGCCATGTATTGACTTATCCTGAACTCAATGCCCCTTTGGGTACAGTCTTTGCTCAGGGCAGAGTGAGGACCCTTGCAAAATATACAGCAGGGACATCTAGCGTTCGGACAAGAGTCAGTTTTGTGATCGAGAGCGCAGTTTGGACAGCGAGTCTTACCCCTGCAAGCCTTTGCAGTATGTTCATACCTCGGACAGTTAAAACATTGGATAGGTTGCCTTACGTACGGTTCTACCTGACATTTTGTGAAAAACAGGTTTACATTCTCAGGTAGACATTTACCTTTGAAGGTAACTACAATTAGAGGGATGGGGACAAATTTAGATTGTCCGTTATCATCAAATACTCGCTTTTTTAGTCTCCTAACTGATAGTATGTCAAAGTTAATTACCAGTTCATCAAATAACTCAGACTCTGGAATTGAGGTATCAACATCCCTGATGAGGCCTTGCCTTTGTACTTGATTTGTTGGAATGTAGACAGAGAGATTGTTGCGATTGGCAAATGAAGAATCCAAAAGTTTATTTGCATTAATCGCACTGTCAAATACGCATTTGACCTTGTTTCTACCAATTTTCTTTAGTTCAATGATACCACTGACCTTAAATTCGAGGAGTTTTCGCCCTAACGACATTGGATGAACATTTCCTATGTTTCCAGGATGATTACTACTGTCCATTACAATAAGATAAGGGGCGGGATCGCTGTCCCTATATCTGTAGCTGTTCCGAAAAGCATTTGAGTTGTCCGACACCATTTTAGAGTCTTTATTAGGACTCGCCACATTTCTATAGGAATCATGTTCGTCACGTAAGGGGTCCAAATTCATACTAGCAGTTGAGGTGTTGCCCTCAGCATTAGCCGCACTTGGAGGGACATTTCCGTTATTTTTAGAGAGGTCACTGATTACTTCCATACCATCCGATTCCACTATAGTGTTTATAAAGCTAACATTTGAGTCGAATTCATCATATTCATCAGAAATGGATTTATTGTCCTTGATGTAGTCATGGTCGTTAGCACGGATTGGAGAGCTAGCTTTCCTCAATTTCTTTGCAATGCTACGACTGTTTTTTTGATTAATCACTGTAAATGGAGGAAAAGAATCGTCATGAGTTTGTGATGCCCGTTTGTTATTGTTTTAGCCAGGACTAATCAGGCCCATTTAGCTTATTCGATAAAATAATAAGACAAGTTTATAAAAATGAAAATACCACCCTTATATATGATTAATACATGATAAAGATGAATCAATATAACACAAAAACACTGAATTAAGATCGTAGATAACGAAAAAAGAACTTAAAACTATGAAAATTAGAGATCAATTGAAGGTAAACAATCACGCCAAAGAGCCATAATATAATCTCCAGGGTAACAATCTCATTTTTAGCTTTTATAAAGTTAGGTGTAATCCAGTTGTTACTCTTATTATATTCTCTACATTTTAATTTAGGAAAACATAAGTCAAAATAATAAAAGAAAGTACAAAAAAATGAATAAACTTTTTCTTCTACTCTAGAGTTGTATACATTAAACCAGTTTTCTTCAGAAATCATCTTCAAAAAAAGCTTTTTGTTATCATCATTATATTTTCTCTTAAGATAAGTATATTTTTTATTGATCAGGTTAATTTCTGGACAAGAAATTTCAAGTAGGCCTATTTGGGCATCATGATCAGAAAGAACTGTGATTAATCCTTCTGTTTTTAAAAACTGTTGAGGTAGGCTATATTGGTAAGGAAATTATCAATGCAAGTTGCAGTGGTATCACAAACTCTAGTTGGAAAGTCAACCGAATATCTAAAACCATGACTTTTTAACAAATTTTTAAATTCTTTAACTTTAGTTGAGCTATCTAAAATGTTAATGTTAAAATCACCTGTAATAATGACATTTTTGTACTTTTTAGTAACAATTGTAATTAGTATATTAAGTTTGTCTAAAAAATCAAACACACTTGAACTTGGAGAGCGGTATAGACCGATTAAAACAAAATTAAAAGAATTGAAAACATATTTAACCGAACAAAATTCAAACACCTTATCTTCACATAAATCACTGACAGCGGAATTTGTAAATAGCTGTGTGCACTCAACATTATTTTTGGAGAGAATCATAACTTCGCCCTTGGTGCATGATCTCCTGCAGTAAAATGCATTAATTTTAAAATCACTTATTTTAAAACAATTAATTTCATTATCTTTAAGGTTGTGCTCTGAAAGCACCACAATCGTTGTATCTATTTCTGACATAGTGATTTCCAAAGGTCCTACACGAGTAATGAGATTTTCAATGTTTTGGTGAACATTTTTTATTTTGCTGCTTGATAAAACTTTTATTTTGCTGCTTTTTTATTTTGCTGCAATTTTTATTTTGCTGCTTGATAGGTTTTGGTTAATTTTTGTTTGGGATTTTCATTTTTATGACTATTTAAGTTATTGTTTCTGTGTTTACTAAAGGAAAATTTTGAGTGCACTCAGCTAGTTGAGGGACAGGGAATGTGGCTTGATTTGAAAACTGTGGTGACACTAACTCACTGGGTACAAAGCCATTGTTAGAAGCACTGAAACTATCACTATGAGGCATAATAACTGGCGATGTTGCAGCAGGTGTGGGTGAGGTTCCACCTGGTGACAGTGGCTTCGTGAACAGGTCGGGCAGGGTCGGGGTAGGTGTTAAAAAATTTGTGGCAGGCAAGGGTGAAGTTATGTCTCGTGGAGCTGAGGTCATAGTCGATACAGCAGGCAATGTCCCAATTGGTTTCAGCAAGGCCGTGGTTGGTGTAGGTAAGGCAGGCAAGGGCGAGGTTGTGTCTGATGTGATTGAGGTTGTGGCTGGACCAAATGAGGATGGAGTCTTGATACCCAGGGAGCACTTAATTTGGTTAAGGAACTCGTCATAGGATAAGCCATTCCTTAACTTCCCAAATGACTCTTGGTAATACAAGACAATGGTTATGTATGCACCTGTGTACTTTTGAAAGTTCAATAAGTTTTTCAAAAATCTATTCACTTCAACCTTGTCTCGGATACATCCAATGGGAGAGCAGATTAGGTGGCGAAATCCTCTTCTTTTGAAATCGATAGTTAAATCATAAAAGGCTTTATCATAGTCATAACAAGTTGGTTTACTAAAGTATTTACCTTTTGTGATCAGACTGTAAACAGATGATCCATATCGATTGCTTTGTAGGGCTAATTGGTGGGTTAGACATTGTGAAAATTTTGGTTTGCCACAGAGATTTTTAAAAACCACAGCAACTCCAGCAGACATATGGCGGAGGTCACCAAAGTCTGCCGAGATGCTGTGTGCAAATGCAACAGATCTGTCATTTTGATACTTTTTTAAAAGTTTAGACATATGCATTTCAGCAACGTTTATTTTAGGTATGCTTGAGGTTTTTTGTTTATTGTTTGTAGTTGGAATACAACTAGAATTGCTCAACTTATATTTGTTATATTTGTTATATTGCTCAACTCAATGTCATGAATGTTACTGCAGAAGAATTAAAATAAGTTATGAAAACTAGTTTTTAGCGGATTTCCATTATAGGAAAGAAGCTATTACCGTAGGTCTCATGGAAAGACCTAAGCCCGAGACCATGATAACTTTTCGTTTTGGGGCCCCCAAAAGCAAAAAACACCATTCGTTCGAATTTTAGCGAATTTTCCCTATAGGGAAGAAGCTATTACCATGGGTCTTGTGCATGTAATGATATATGAGATCTTTGCTCTCATTATTTAACATCACCTGTTTTTTTTTTGTTATCGTATGACAAATGTTCAAGATCATTTTGGCTTTGTTTTTGGTTTTGGTGAATTTAGTTGAATAAAGAGACATTTTTTGTAACTTTTAACGAATTTGTAGTTTTTTTCTTACAGGTCTCATGGTAAGACCTAAGCCCCAGACCATGATAACTTTTCGTTTTAGGGCCCCCAGAAGCAAAAAACACCATCCGTTGGAAATTTTATATATATATATATATATATATATATATAAATATATATATATATGTCTGTGAGCACGATAGCGGTCCGATCTTAATAAAATTTGGTACAGACATGTAAAGTGGTAATTCCTTGGACGAGTTCGTAAACCAGCCCGATTGGACCACCGGAAGGGGGGGTAAAGGGGGATAAACCCCCCCAAAAATGGGTTTTTTGAGTTTTTTGCATAGAAAAATAAAATCTACCGAATTTTTGTTGGCACCATTGAATTCAGCTCAAAAAAACTAACAATTTAGTACTTTGAATCACTGCTCTATGTCAATTGGTTACCGAGAAATTGAAAGTGGTAAACACAGTACGTTACAAATGTTAACCTTATGGGAAATAAGTAAAATTCTATATCTTGGTTGTTTCTCAACATATATAGATAAAACTTGGTAAATAGCTTCTTCTAGTTCAGATCTACTAAATAATGAATTGAAACCACCCAGTTTTAATATACCTGTAGCAGCAAACCTGCATACTCATTCTCTATGTTATTCTTATGGAGCTTACAAAAACATGTCAAATCTCGCTATGTTGGATTGAAATATGTTGTTTTGGATTTGAAATTCGCTGAGTTTGCAGGTCTGCTGCAACGGGGGTATTTAGATATATATATATCTATATATATATATATATATATATATGTGTCTGTGAGCACGATAGCGGCCATAAAAATGGTCCGATCTTAATGAAATTTGGTACAGGCATGTAAAGTGGTAATACCTCGGACGAGTTCGTGAACCAGCCCAATCGGC
Source organism: Flexamia atlantica (assembly GCA_035578135.1). Classification (NCBI taxonomy): domain Eukaryota; kingdom Metazoa; phylum Arthropoda; class Insecta; order Hemiptera; family Cicadellidae; genus Flexamia; species Flexamia atlantica. The sequence continues at coordinate 1,530,881 of JAQJVK010000012.1, read as the reverse complement.
CCACTGTAAGGGGGGGTAAAGGGGGGTAAACCCCCCTAAAAGTTGGATTTTGAGTTTTTTACATAGAAAAAGAAAAAGAATCCAATTTTTGTTACCACCATTGAATTCAGCTCAAAAAAAACAAACAACTCAGTATTTTGAATCACTGCTTTATGTCCATTGGTTACCGAGATATTGAAACTGGTAAACACAGTACCTTGTCCCACTGTTAACCTTATGGGAAATAAATAAAATTTTATATCTCGCTTATTTCTCGACATATCTTGATAGAACTTGGTAAATGGCCTCTTCTGGTTCAGATCTACTAAATATTGAATTAAAACCACCCAGTTTTAATATACCTGTAACAGCAAACCTGCATACTCATTCCCCATGTTATTCTTATGGAGCTTACAAAAAAACATGTCAAATCTCGCTATGTTGGATTGAAATATGTTGTTTTGCATTTGAATTTGCTGAGTATGCAGGTCTGCTGCAACGGGGGTATATATATATGATTTTTTATATTTAAAAATTTAAATATATATATGTGTCTTTAAGCATGATAACTCGCGTAAAAATGGTCTGATCTTAATGAAATTCGGCATGGACGTGTAAAGTAGTAATTATTCAGACGAGTTCGTGAACCAGCCCAATCGGACTACCGGAAGGGGGGTAAAGGGGGGTAAACCCCCCAAAAATGGGTTTTTTGAGGTTTTTACATGGAAAAATAAAAATAATCAAATTTTTGTTAGCACCATTGAATTCAACTAAAAAAAACAAACAATTTAATATTTTGAATCACTGCTCTATGTCCATTGGTTACTGAGATATTGAAAGTGGTAAATACAGTACGTTGTCCCAATGTTAACCTTATGGGAAAGTAAGTAAAATTCTATATCTCGCTTATTTCTAAACATATCTTGGTAAAACTTGGTAAATGGCTTCTTCTAGGTTAGATCTACTAAATATGAATTAAAACCACCAATTTTTAATATACCCATAGCAGCAAACCTGCATACTCATTCCCCATGTTATTACAAAATACATACCAAAACTCGCTATGTTGGATTGAAATATGTTCTTTTGTTTTGGTCATATTTCAATGCACTCTTCGCTGAGAATGCAGGTCTGCTGCAATGGGGATATTTTTAAATTTATGTAAAAGAGTAACAATACCATTTGGATTTTGAATTTTGGGTCGGGGCTAAAAAGGGGGTTGGAGAGTATGTAAAGTTTTGTCATGAGAAAATGTATGCCCAAATGATGATAGTTTTTTCCCTCAATCAGAATACCAGAATATCTTTTACTTCTTAATAAAAAAATATGGCCTAAGGACCCAAGTTGTAGAAAATTAAAAATTGATTGAGAAAGTGGCCTCCGTTTTCCAATAGAACCTCATGTTTAGACGCTAGAACCCCGTAAAAAAATTGTTTTAACACTTTAATTCCCCACAACTTCTGAACCTGCATGTTTAGGGACATGCAGATGGTGTCATTTTGTTTGGCATCTCAAGCAATATAAATCATCAAATTTGTATCAAAACTGTTAGAGCCGTTTTTCAATAATTTGGTTGTTGCGGTAGTTTTTTATGGGGTTTTATGGCGTAGATATCATTACAAATCGAAAATTCCAAAAAATGGGAAAAATGCCTGGGGATATCACGGTTTTATAGCTATGTGCCAAATTTTGTGAAAATCGGGCCACTGCTGCCGTCTCACCTAATCTAACATAACCTAACCTAATCTAGTTAGGGATCTATATTAATAAAAGAATTTCTGGGATTTTGTACAGAGCATATGGACCTCTATAAATTAATTTTTCTACACATATTTAGTATCAAATGAAATCTATTACTCTCTTGATGTTCCTTTTGCCGGTTTCGAAAAAATCCCATTAAAAGCCTTCACACAGGAGACTTTTTAAATTCCAGCAAAAGTGCTACTATCTCTGTGAATCTGTGAACTTTTCCCAATTCACATTTGTTTGTAATGAAACAGATGATCAAGATATGAAATAGTTCCAGAGACATGCCACAGAATGCAGGGCTAGCAAGCCAATCAACATTCATCCACATATGATTTTGATTTCTTAAAATATTGAGTTTTTTTAGACAACTGAAAATAAGGAAGAGTATTTGCCATAATATTGAAACTAAGACTGACAGTCTGTAATCATCTCAATTTACTGTATTTATTTTCTTAAAGAGGAAACTTAAAAAGGAACATAAGTAACTTTGGAGGTGCTCTGGAGATGAGATTTTCTAACAAACTATTGACAGTGAATACACACTAATACATGTTTCAGCACATTGATGCATGTTTCAATGTTTTGAGTTTTAAAATAGCAATATTAGTTGAATATTAACCTAAATAAAAGGTATCAGGAAACTGACACATACTTTCTCCCTTCAAGTCATTTAAAACCAGAAAACATATTTAGTGAAACTAGTAAACCTGTTGCTCGAAATCGAGCAAGTGTTATTTATTGATTTCAAAATAAAAATAATCATGGTATAGTATTCTAGAACTATTTTATTAATTTTATGGTTGAATTTCCTCTTGTACTATAATTTTTTTACAAAAGCTTTTTTAACGAAATTTCTTGTGAATACTCATTCATATTAAAAGAGATGTCCATGTTTCTTTAGTGTTTTCTACGAATATTATGAGCCCCTCAAAGGAGTTGGCTTGACCTGCCGCCACATATACAGTAGTCCATAATGGACTGACCCTGACCTATACCTATACCTAGTTACTGGAATTACTGGAAAATGGGTTCTTTTTACTATAGAACATCACTAAGCACAAAAAGGATTGTTAAAATTATATTATTTGTTTACATCATTCAAGGTTAGCATTTCATAGTTTAACTAAATTAATTTACATTTTCATGTAAATTTAATTGTAGATAATTGCTAACAAACGTTTCACATTAACATTCACCATAAACTCCAATTGAAGCGTATACTCAACCAAGTTCAGCAAGATGAAATTGTCGCACATAAATTAATTATTAGTTGAAATATCCCATGCACCATATGAAAGAAAATTAACCAAAACAAATTTATATTTGAAAATCTACTGCAAATTTGTTTAGACAACACAAAAATTTTTAAATGGGTAATAAATGTATTATTGGGTTTTAAGTGTATTTTTGTAAAACTTTCTGAAATTCAGTAGGGTATATGTGACTAAGAGCTGGTTTCCCCAAATCTAGTTTTATTTTAACATCAGAAACTTAAGTTTAGTAACATTTGAATTTTCCTGATAATATGTTATATAATTTAAATATTAGAATATTCATTTGGTTTAAATTCAATTCACGTTTACTTTAAACCTTAATTGCGGAAAGCGGCCCTAAGTAGTGTACGACCCATCTGAATCTTAAACCGAACTAAAATGGTTCAATAAATTTAGGGTGGGTGCATCAGTGAATGACCGGTTAAGGGCGATGTCTCATGTTAATTTGACATTACTCCCCTATTTCATAGTGACAGTTATACATTATACTATAGAAAGTTCATATATTCTTTAAGGATTAAGCATTATTAGTTAAATACGTTACTTAATAAGAATTTTAGTTTTAAGATTAATTAAAAGGCAACTACGTCAATGCTCCAATAAATGACCGGGACTGCACCAGTGAATGACCGATCTTGCACCAGTGAATGAGACCGGTCTCTTTTGGCTGAATAACTGTCAAAAAATTGAAAAATCAGCTGACAACAATGAATAAGAATAATTCAGCTGAGAATATAGATCATAGCTAGTAAATGACCGATCTTGTTTCAGTAAATGACCGCTGAGTTTTTCCCCGGTCATTCACTGGTTTTTGCCCTAGTTACGTTCCAGTTTATGACCGTCCTCAGTAATAATTAATTATAACATGTAGAGGAATAAAATTGATCTTAAATTATAGGATAGCATGTCAAATATTATTTAATTGCAACCCATTTTTGAAATAATCATGAAATGAAGAATGAATGGAAATCCAGGTAAGCCTTGCAGGGATACTTGCTATAGCAGGAAACATCAAAATCGAAGATAGTGGGACATCAAATATTAAATTTGATTAAAAAGTATTTTCGTCTCCAAAAATTTTAACCAATGAAAGATAATTTTTGAGTAATATTCCAAGGCTGATTTTACGCTTGTTTTTAATTAGCTAACCCAAAGAATATGCTTAATATCGGGCTTTTTAGGCAAAACGGTCATTCATTGGGGGGTGGTCATTCACTGGTGCACCCACCCTATACTCATAATGAATGTTAAGTCTGCTTCTTTTTCTTATATTTCTGTTTATATTGATAGAATTTATACATAAGAACTAATATTTTTTAGTACTTTTCTTTGGAATATAAACATATGTAAATATTAAGATCTTCACACATGTGATTCAAAATAAATGTTTTTAAAACTGAACTCTGACCTTAATTATGTATTAGAATAATAGTTTATTTATTTACATCTTCCATCAACTGAAATTCCTCCAGCTCTACATGCAATGGTTTCAATTCCATTAACACGTTCGCTACCGACATGTTAAGAAAAAGCCATTTCCACAGCCCGACGTCAAGTATGGTTGACGTGCCAAACTTCCCCACAAACCGACGTCAACTATAGTAGACGCACGGGTCCATCCCAGTGGACCGACATCAACTATTGTTGACGTGGACACACTGTTATTATTGCGTTTTACTTCGTATCGGTCTACTTTTTCAACTTAGTTTTTGTGTGTCGGTCCACAGGAGAGTCCCCAGAATAAAATGACTTTTTTTGGTGCAGTTAGCGTTGATCATACTTATTTAGACATCTGTGGAAAAAAGTATTTTGTTACCTTTGGTCTATGGTGATGTCCACATGACTGTGTTTGGTCTCTGATGAAAGTCTGTTTATAGAGGTCGGTCAGTAGCGATTGGTCTGGCGTCAACTATAGTTGACGCTCGGTAGCGAACGTGTTAACAACATATGGCTTTGCTGAAAAACTTAGTTTGCTCCAATCATCAGCTGCTTTATTTGAAATTTCTATTCCCATGTTAAATCTTATGGGCTAATATGAAACTTTAAGGGCGTCTAGGGCTCTTCCCTTTCGTCAAACCTTTTTAAATTTTATTTCCTGCAAAACTTCATGCCAAGCTCTTTCCAATGACATCAAAAACATGAAAATCGGTTCAGTAGTTTAGGAGGAGTCTTTGTAACAAAATAAAAACTGCTCGTGTATTAAATAAGTATAGAAGATAAAACAAATTAACAATTAATTATCACACAAATATATACCAAATGTTATCAAAATCGGTTAGTAAATAACGGAGATATTGATTTTTAAATATTTGCCATAAGAATAACATTGGACAACGTACTGCGTTTACCGCCGATTAAAATATCAATTATCTTCGCAACCAGTTGACGTAAACTCATGATTCAAAATACTAGATTATTTAGTTTTTGAAGTCAAATTTAATGGTTGCAAGTATATTTTCTTTAGAGGTCACAGATTTTGTGAAATTTCAAAAATATGAATTTTTTAACACTTAAACCCCCATAACTTCTGAACCTGAATTTTTACAGACATGCGGGTGGTGTCGTTTTGTTTGTCATCTTAAGCACTAAAAACCATGAAATTTTTATCAAAATCGTTTTGAGCTGTTTTTGAGAAATTTGGATTTTTGTCATTTTTTATGGGTTTTTATGGTGTAAATACCCTAAAAAATCAAAAATTCAAAAAAATGAAAAATACGCCTGGAGATACCACGGCTTTATACCTACATGCCAAATTTCATGAAAATCGGTCCACTGGTGTCGTCTCTAGCTTTGTTTACATCCACACACACACACAGACAGAGAGACACCACGCCAAAAACAATTTTTTTTGGATTCAGGGAGCACTAAAACGAATATATCCTCTAACAACTCAAATTCAAAAATTTTGACGAAAATAATACTTTCTCCATATACATTGTATAGGGGGGAGAAAGTAAAAAATCAAGATCTAAAATGCATTATAAATTTAAAACCTATATTTTGTAAATGTACATGGAATGTGGAGGGTATAGGAGTGTTAATGGTTAAACTGTCTATTTTATTCAATTTTGAAATGTACCAATAACAATATGCCTATTCAAGGAAGGAAGGAATTTCAAGGAAGGCATTTCATAGAAAGTTATGTTATTTCCTTAGGTAAAAATTTGCCAAATAAGTATTCAAGATGTGAAACAAAAAAGCGGGACAATTTGAAAATTTAATTTTTTGGCCGTTGTGAAAGTTGAATAATTTGTTTTTATGGAGAATGGCTATTTCAAAAATGTTATTTAGATATTAGTTCATCGGTAGATCAGTGGTTTGTCCACCTTCTTTTCTTACCGTTTGCTGTTAAGACCTAACAAAGATGAAAGCAAGAATCTGACATGTAGATGTTGTGTAAATTCAATACTTTTGAAAAGAAAACTCTAAAACTGAGACATGAAGATGGGCCAAGCAATGAAGATCCATGTAAACTAACCCAATTTTATGCAAAATGAGTATTGTTCATTATCAAAATTCTAAAGTGTAGAATGTATACATAGATACTTTTAAAGCAGATGAAATAAATGAACTCCTCAAATTCTGTGATGAATTTCTTACCCAAGTTTCAAGACTAAAGTAATAATAAGTTATTTTTAAAAGTTGGCTCGATGAAAAGTTCAATTACTGATAATTTGCTACGACGCAAAGAATTAGACTAGAAAAAAATACACATACTTCCTCATGGAAAGGTATTTCATGCTGCAAAACTCCAAACATAATCAACATGAAACTACCAAGTTATTTTTAAGTCACAAAGTGACGCGGGCTGCTAGTAAGAATAATTAAAATAAGCAATTACAGTGCTGGTCACTGCAAAGCTTAACATCTCTTATCAGTAATAATTCATAGCATCATGGGCAAAGCCAGGGAAGGGAGGATATGGAAATAAACCCCTCGTTATAAGATTTATATCAATAAAAAATATTTTTACGTAACCTGAAACCATAAACATTTATAACTCTTAAAAATGAAGATGTGACTTAATGTTAAAAATTAATATCTGACAAAATACGGTACTTTTGACATTTATTTACTAATAACAGAGCATGACATTATAAGTGTACGACTGTACTGCACTTATGTATGGTGGTATATCCCCGATATTAATTTCTGGGTTCGCCCCTGCGTAGCATTAAATGAATTTAGTGTTGGAGAACACATCTCACTCAATAAAATATTTTTTGCTGTAATGTTATTTTCAGGGTTTAATTTCTATAATGGAAAAAGTACTGGAGCGAAGGGGGGTATGGAACGCGGGGTCCGGGGGTCCCCCAGAAAATTTGTATAAATTGCAATTAATTTTGGTGCTTTTTTAAGGTTTTTGGCTGCTTTGTACAATATCTAGGCCATGTACACTTTCGTACTAGCTAGGTTTTATTGTAAGCTATTATTATAAAACGTTATTTTTCAAGGAATTATTACAATTGGTAATTTGTAAAAAAGCGTTGCCCAATTGGGCATCTATGTTACCCACAAATTTACATGTATTTCTTATGGAAGGGAATATTTTTTTAAATATTAACAAAATTAGTGCTTACGTTGTAAACGGTTGAACCAAAGAAGACATATTATGCATTTTTCTTACAGGAAATTGTATTTTCAAATTTAATAGGGAATACTAAAAGTTTATAGTTCAAGATCAAAGCCTTAGCCGGGAAGTTTTTTCGGCGGGGGTTTGGCCGAATTTCCGTCTGGGGAAAAGTGGTGATTTTTTTTTTTTAGTCGCGTGTGTGCTTTACGCCGCCTATATCATCGTTTTCCACCCTCTGCGTTCCCTCTGAGGGTTTTGGGTGGGGGGGGGGGTTTTTGTCATTTCGGGGGGGTTTTCGCCCCCATTTACTACAATTTCGGGGGGGTCTGACCCTCTAACCCCCCCCCCCATTGCCTACGGCCTTGTTCAAGATATTTAGGAAAAACCAAAAAAATGTACCTTTAGGCCCTTCCATCCCAGCCGGCTCAAGGGCTAAGGGCGGGGACTTTTGATATGTTTTACTCCTACTAGTAACTAGTGCAAACAAAGTTACAAAGTCAAAAATTGTGATCCATGCAATTCCCTCTATATATATGAGCATTGCTTTTTGAGCATTCATTGCCTGGACTAAAAGGAACTGAATCTGTATTTTTCTTGACTCATCTATACAAGTATTATTCATCACCTGATTTGCAGGTCAAAAAGCAAATGGATTACAAAATATTGATTTTCGTTTTAAATCTTAGGTTATGTTAGGTTTTTTTAAGCAGAGTAGTGTTTAGTGTAGTAGTTTTGTCTAAGAAATGAACAAGTCCGAATTATTTTATATGTTTTTAATTTCTTTCAAACATGCGTTTCACAAAGGACAAAGGACAACTATGAACACAGACACATCTTTTAGAACAAAGAAAATTCGCAGGCCACTCAGTGAAAGCCTCTGCCTCCGGGACTACTGTTCATACACCCGTCTAAAGAAGCAAGATCGTCTTCCGGAACAAGGAACTCGAACCGGCCACTCCGTAGCTGGAACGTCTAGAACAACGAGCACTTGTGGGCCGCCGCGCCGACGTCCTCCGCCGCCGCCGCCGCCCTCGGACATCCGAAGGCCCGCCGGAACTCCTCCATCGCCGAGAGCGCGGTGAAGTACAGCTTCCTGTCCGCCGCGAGGCTCGGGTCGGGGTCGGGGGGCAGGCACAGCAGGTGCGCGTGGCTCAGGAAGAAGTGCTGTTCCCGAGAGAACGCCTCCAGCCCGGGCAGGTACTTCTCCCTGTAGGTCTTCTTCGTTCTGTAATCCTCATACGCCTCCAGAGCCATCTTCACTCCCAGAAGCCTCTTCCAGATGCGACTCCTCAACCCGCCTGCGGGTCCGCGTTGTTTCTCCACTTCCAGATTTCCGGGGCTCGCCAGGTCGAGTCGGGTGAAGTTGACACCCAGCCGCTCCATGAGGGCGGCGCACTCCCACTCCTTCCTGCGGTAGTCGTCCCAGGTGCGGTCGGTCCACCACACGCGGGCGACGCCGTCCTCGTCGTGCCCCGCGCCCTCCAGGTCGAAGCCGGCGGTCAGCAGGGCGCCCATCTCCGCACCCAGGGCGCCGAAGTTGACGGCGAGCGGCCAGGCGGAGTCGAAGGCGGGGAAACGCAGAAGGGCCACGGGCATCTCGAGCCGATTTTCTTCCTGATTGTATTTCATATAGTATATAATGTCGTAATACTCGTCGAAACCCGTCATCTCCCTGGTGAAAAGATCCAGGTTCTTCCTCGCGAAGAAAGCTTTCAAGCACAACACAGTTTGTAAGGTATTTGGCAACTTGCATAGTCCGTCGTAGTACTTGTACCGGTTGATGGGCTTACTGATACTCTCGTACATCGTTTTCGATACCGATATCAGTGTTTTTATATTGTCCAGCTTGGACTCGGCGGCCGACCTGGTTGCCGAGTCCATCCACGAGGCTTTGCGCAGCCAAGATCGCATGACGCGCGAGAAGCTCGGGAACACGATGTTTAAGACCTGCGGTGGATTATTTTGGAGTTGGAACCTCTCGATCATGAGGGACGTTATCATCGGGGCGATTTTACGCGAAAGTGCGTAAGACTCGCATACGTCTGTCATATCTGATAAACTGCCGCCTATGAGGCTCCCGCTTTTGGTTGATAATATAATAAACGGCGCAACGTCCCAAAATGTTTGAAACAACATATAACCCATTATTGTCTGTCTCGTATATTTTTTCAACACTTTTTCTAAAGCCGCGAAATAATTCTTGGAACCACTGCTTTCATACATGTGAGTTATTTTTGTTAGATCCGCTCCCGTACTGCGCAGAAAGTCACGAAAACCCAAGTCAGGAAACCGTCTCTCCATTTTGCTTATCGCGACGTCTTCGAACAACGATCGACCGGCGTCCTCGCGAACTTTGTCGATCACCCTCATATCCCCCCACAAGCTGATCACCCGCTCCACCACGCCGGGCGACACGTCCACTTCGACGGATCGATTTACCTCCTCCTCCTCCTCCGTGGGCGCATCGTATGTATTAATGGTAGGAAAAAAAATATTCAAAAAATATTTTTGAAACAGATATCGTAAAGCCACTGGGTTGCCAAGATCAGGGATAGTGCTGAAGCCGATGGCCGTCGGCCGCCTCACGTACAAGGCCACAGCGCCGGGGTCGCGCAGGTCCCGCCTCAGCTCCGCGGCGACCAGGTGGTTGCCGGGGAACCCCGCCATCCTCAACTGGTACTCGAACGTCCCGGCCGACCACGACCGGTTGAACCGCCGCTCGTGCAGGAGGTCCCTGAGCCTTATCCCGGAGCCCTTCAGGGCCCGGCGCAGTCTGGAAGCTACATCGCTTAAAGCCGGCTTACTGAGCGTCTTATCTCGGTATCCTGAGCACATGTCTGTGAAGCTGTTCCACAGATGTTCGTGGTACAGCGGCTCGTACCTGCCTTTCCATGGCAGTGGCGTAGTGCCGCGGTACTTGTCCACCTTGTTGACCATCCATTCGAAGATGTTCTCGGCCCGGAGAGGGTGGTCCGACCCAGAGCCGTTGCGGACGGGGGTGAGCCTCGCCGCGCCGCACATGAAGCTGTAGAAGTCCTCGCAGGGGTCGGCGGACGGGTCCATCTTGCTCTGTATGAACGATGTTTTCAAGACGCAGTTCTCGGTGAGGCAGACCGGCGTCGAGAACAGAGCGATCAGCACGCCCGCGAGGACGGCCAGCGAGTAGTACGTGACCAGAAGCCCGATCTTGGTTCTCCTTTTCAATTTGAATGGTAACACGTCTCGCTTGACCTGATCGACATAAGATGTATCGAATAAAACGATTTTTTCTACCGGTTTCAGTTTGATTTCTTCCTCCTTTTTGTTGAGCCTGTGTCTTCCCTCTTTCTTCCTTCGGGAAACACGATCGACTTTCAATCTATTGGATTTAAGTTTACTTTTGGCCGGCCTTCGTCTCTTTTCATCCTTCTTCCTTCGAGTAGAACGCGAAAATAACTTTCGAACTCTTTGAATCACGTTTACCATAATTATTGATAAGTTTTACTTCGAGTCGACCGTGGAGGATGAATTCAATATTTTGCAGTTGATTGTTGAACGTACAGGTGTCGTTATTTACCGTTACATACGATTTAAAACACACGTGATTCTGAAACCAAAGACCAGTAAAGTTAGGTAAAATGAATTGGCTGGTTTTTAAGGGCCCCTACCAAAACACTAAATGCATTATATCGTTTACCGATGAATGCGCAGGCTTTTGAGTATTCATTAATATTATTGTTAAGCTAATTAAGTATTATATTGGGCTCACGTAGCCCCAAAGTGTGTCATGCGAAAATGATATGGGGCTCGAGTTGGCAGAAGTAACCAGGTATTTTACATACGTAATTTTACTTTATTTAGTTCACCTTTATAGCTAAATTTTCTGGACAAACGCAAGTTTTGTGTGAATGATTAGTTTAATTTGCACGAAAAATAATCAAGCGGTCGACTTATCTGTAATAACAAACCCACTTTACCCAACTCCACAGATCTCACAATTTTGAAAAATGTATCAAATAAAGAATTATTGTAAGGTCGAGTAAAAGGTTTTCTTATTTTTTTAGCACTATTTATTTATATATCGGCTTTTAGTTTAGTAAATCTTTTAAGTTGAATTTCATACCTTAATATAGACTATTAATTTGTGTTTGATCAAAAAATTTTGTTGACTTGACGATTATCCCTAGAAACATGATGACTATCATATCTTAAAAAAACTCTACTCGAAAAAAGCTCGAAACTCGCGAGTATTTTTTTAACTCAACTCGACTTAATTTCAAATATCACTACTCGCACACTAGGGATTGTGGGATAAAATGGGATTTTTCGTAATGTGACTGGAAAAAAAATTTCTTTAGTGAGTCGGTGGCGCAGTTGGTAGCGCACTCGGCCCCGGTTCTGAGGCGGCAGCGTCGCAAGATCGAGCCCCGATGATGCCGCATACTTTTAGCAGTACTGTTCATCCTTGTACTGTACCGGCTCACTCCTTTGGGGTTGCTTGACAACTTCCACTACTAAAAATTATTCCAAAACTAATAATTGTAAATATAAACAAAATCAGTTGTTTATATTTACAATTATTAGTTTATTACTTTTTCCAAGCGAAGCGGGGCCCCATCATCCCCAACAGCTAAAGTTATTTTTATATGAAATCAAAATACCTTACTGAAAAAATAAACGTGAAAATTTAGGTACTTAAACCGTCAGTTAAGAAACTGATAAGAAAGTAAGGGCAGGTTGTCGTCTTTTCACTTTGAGAGCGCTCTCTATAACCTAACTTATCCTTCAAAATTTTACCTTTCTTCAAATGTTACCTTGGGTAAATATTAAAATGTTAACCTGAAAACTTTAGTACGAATATGCAAAAGAACAAAAGATCTAAACGCACAAAGCACAAATAAGAATTTCTTTAATTCTTAATTCTTTCTTTAATTCTGCATTTAATTTCATTTAGTGCATCAGCTGTTCAGCCCTGTTCTTTAAATTTGTGCACTTAGAGAATTTTTTTCAAAAAACGAATATTTTTCCTGGAATTTTGTCACCGAGACCTTTAATTCAAGTGGGTGTCAGACCTACGATTTAGTTATTAACGGGAAAGTAAGGGATATTTTGTGGGATAAATCATGTGGGAAGGAGGGAAATGGAATTTTTCTTGACTTTGTGTGGGATCTTATTATCCGCTAAGCGGAAACACTGTCTGCATCTCGGCGCTCGCGATCGGTCCGAGATCGACATCGCAAATATCGATATTTTGGTTCCGATTTGTATCGAAAAAGCAAATCAATATTTTGTTCTGATGTTATCGGCGTTTCGATATTTCATTTCCGTTACATATCGCCTTAAGAAAAAAGGTTTTAGAAGGCAAATTTTTAAGAGATTAGTATCAATGAGGCTGGTTTCAGCCGGTAAAAATGAGTGCAGCATAATATTTTGCCTTTTAAAGAAATCTTCCCTGTTAAGATACGATTTTTCCATATCTTGAATTTTTTCATTTATTTGAATACAATAAGCTCAGACACCTAAACTTCCAATGCACCAGCCTTCAAAAAATAGGTAAACCAATTTTTTTTGTTTCTTTTATGGAAACACGTAAACTCGATGAACAAAAATGTATAAAACAGTAATTTATTCACGTATTTGTGAAATTAGATAAGACTTTAATTTTGTGTTCTAAATGTGAATATACCTATTCAATTTCATTGTTTGGTTTGTAATTAAATACAATTTTATTTTTACTTTTTCTTCCTAATGTACTGATTTCTTTTTTTAAATTCGCACATATGCATGTAACAACAGAAAAGATGCTAATACTATCATTTTACCATCGAGATTGTTTACTTTTATATAATAGATATAATTAAATCGCATTTGTACCTTTGTACGATAATTTTGCGAGAAGAACGATAATTTTAGCACCTGGCGTACGATAATGGGATTTTTAAATCTGGGAACCCTGAACGTGACGTACGTTATCTTTCGGTTAAAGTTGGACTTCTCAAGATGTTCAGGTCAGTGGCAATGCCCATGTAGCACTCGCCGTTGGGCCAACGTTGGGAAATGGTCGGACGGTTGGGAATTGGTTGGTGGCTTTGCCGACGATCTGCCAATGTGGGCCCAACATATTGAGTGGTTAGTTGGCCCAACCGATTTTGAGTCTGTTGGCCCAACAGTGGAAAATGGTGGGTTGGCCCAACTGATCGTGAGTCTTTTGGCCCAACGTTGGGAAGTGAACAATGAGCCAACAGTCTCAAATCTTGTAAAAAAATCAAACAAACCTTTTTGATACAATTTTTTGTATTAATATCCTCTTTACAATAATTTTAAATTTACCTATTCAAAAAATAAACATCGAAACTCCAAGTCCAAGAGGAAAATGCTCTCCCAATAACTTTTTAATCCTAAGGTGATGCCACTTCATACATGGGTCTAATTGGCCGAGTGGGTTCAGACGTGAGTGTGGTTAAGTGAAGGTATTGGGTTCAAATCTCGGTGGGAGCATTATCTTTTTTTCATGAAAACCTAATATAAGGCCAATATTATATGTCTATGTATTGGTTTACTCAACATATTTTAGTATTATGACAGTTAAATGAAAAAAAAACTTTGGTTGGCAAATGGTTGGTGAATTGTGGGTTGGGCCAATGAGGGGAATGTGGACATCCCCGACCGTGGGCCCACCGTCGGCGACCGACAGTGGGCCAACGATGGCTCATCTGATCTGTGCTACACGGGTGGTCAGTGTCGAGTGATGTAAGCCTTTATACCGCGCGGTCGTTTGCTGTTTGCTGGCGGTTGGTGGTCGGCACGCAACGCCTATAAAAAATAGAGCTGCTGAACGAGGGTGAGTGAAAGTTTACATAAACACACGTTCGCCAATTTGGGTTGTCGCTCGGAAAACCCGCGATATAAACGTTAGACTATTGGCTTTTGTGGAGATTAAAGTAGTCGAAATCCATAAGAGGAAGTTGTTGTTTCGTTGTGACCACGACCACGATCACGCGGTTTTGTTTACCTAAAAAATTGTACGTAGTATTTGGTAGCTATTTTTTAGTAATTCGTGTCTTGTAAAAAGCCTTTCTTTACAGAATAATTAACTGTATTATGGGGAAAATTTAAAATGTTGACCAGACAAAAAGTTGTTGACTGGGTACTAAAAAATATCGGATTTCCAACAAATTGTGTATAAACTGTACGTATATTGTCCCTTTCCTTAGGTAGTGCAAGTAATGGATGCTATAAAATAAAATGCTTCAAAAACTTTCAGTTAGAGTAGTCATCAGGGCCGGTGACAGGGGGGGGGTGGAAGGGGCAAATACATAGAGGCCCAAAGGGGGCTCGGAAACGCCAAAAACGGGCCCGGAATTACTAAAAAAAGGCCCAAAAAGATCACAAAACTAGTAAACAAAAGGTCGCCAGGTGTCCAGGGGTAATAAATCGCACAGGGGCCCGAAAATCCTATCACCGGGCCTGAGAGTAGTTGAATACAAAATGTACAGTTCGCACATTATATCTCCGCCTATGGCTACTAAACTACTAACCGTTTCATATGAAAACATATGATTTTGCTAAACACAGTGTTTGACGAACAGTTGGACCGTAAAACAATGTTTTCATTAAAATACCCCCTCTCCCCCGTCCCATGCAACCAGCTCTGATTTATTTATTTATTTATTTCCAACGGATAACCATTTCAATACAATACAATTCCAATACAATTTTGGCAGTAACGATAAATAGGTACAACATGCAATGTTTAAATTGTACAAACGTATAAGTGCAAAAACATAAGATGTATAAATACAAGTAGCACCGTAATATAAAATGTATTGTAAGAAAAATACAGTAATGCAGTAAATTATGGTACGAATAATAAAAAAAAAACTAGCGTACAGCAAGTGGCAAACAAGACAAGATAAACAATGGTAACATGCTTTCATACTGCTATAACGCAAAACATTAATAATTCACAAGACAGGAATCTACACCTTTACACATTTAATGGCATGACCAAAAGTATACATAACTATGCAAGACTAGTTTCACTAATTACTATAAATAAATAATATATAATGCTGACTGTGACACTGCCAAAGCCAGAGATAAAATGCACAAACTGTAATAATGAATACACGTTATTATTACTATACAATAAGTTATATTATTATATTATTACACTCTATACAAGTTTTGAATTCAGTATACTCAACCCTTGTTAATATTGATGGGTTGCAATAAGAGGGAATATTCTCCTCAAAATATGTTGTTACAACTTACATACCATGATAATCTAATCAATTGTCGGTCTACATACC
Source organism: Flexamia atlantica (assembly GCA_035578135.1). NCBI lineage: Eukaryota > Metazoa > Arthropoda > Insecta > Hemiptera > Cicadellidae > Flexamia > Flexamia atlantica. The sequence continues at coordinate 1,515,015 of JAQJVK010000012.1, read as the reverse complement.
ATGGCCCCAAAGTGTCTGTTTCATGATGCATGAGACCCAGTCCTGAGTCTGCTCCCAACGCGTGCGCACGATGGTAGATAAATGTTCCATGTATTTTGTGTAGGCCTAGTAAGTGTAATGTGTTGTGTGAAACTGTTTGTTTTATAAATAAAGTAACGCAGATCGAAGAAATTATAAATGAGCAAAGGCAATAATAACCTTGTGAAAAATTGTTTGATACTGAAGATGGCCTAGTGCTGAAATGCGTATATACCAATACAAATTTGGATTGAAGAGGTAAATAAAAAAAACTTTCATGCCTGTTTCAGCTGTACGAGTGTGTGCACGGGGTCCTATCCAACGTGACCCAGCTGTACCGGGGCAAGGCGGGGGGTGTGGCGGGGCAGCGGCGGGGGGAGGGGGAGCGAGAGGCGGGGCGGGGCCGACATGAGCGAGCCTTGCTGCTGCTGACCCAGAGTGTCATCCGGGCCCCGCCACCAGGTATGGGGGGCCACGGCGGGGAGGGGGGTTTATTTGCCTCGCTAGCTATTTTTAATTGTGGTGATTCCTCTTTATTTTGACATGTTGAAGGCATATTCTTAACAAACTTTGTCAGGAATGTAAATGTAACTTATTTACACAAACTTTTTAATCTTTTATTTGTAATTAATCAATTGAAAGTTTAAATTACAGGATTTATTCTGTAAAACTTAACAAAGTAAATAAATTTTTTTATCTAAATATCTCATGCTTTTTATATTGTTAGGTTTGATACAGTGGACAGTGGATATTTTACTTTTAAGAATGAAATGAAAGTGTTTTGAGGATTATTTTTCAAAAATTAAATTATAGCATTGCAATGTTAGAATAAGGTCAAAAATAAATTTGTAAAAAAATCTTAGGAATCAAACAAGATATTAATACAGATTGTCTGGTACAGTAACTTTAATTTATTATTTTATTTAATTTGAATACACTTACAGTCTGTAGCATTGCAAATTTCACAAGAACCTTGTTTGAAGTGCTGGTTACAAATCCAGTTTTGTTTGGCCAATCACTTTTTAGTCGGTATCAGTAGGGAATTAAACTCAAACCCATCAACTATATCTGGTAACATTTTTCTAAGTTAAATATTAAAAGCAACTCTTTGTAGGAGATGACAACTCGCCGGAAAGTCTGGTTCTGCCGATGGCGTTATGGTCGCGCGCTCTCACACTGCGAGAGTTGTCGGAATATCAGCTGTGCCTCGCAGACGTTCAGCTGGCCCTAAAAGAGAAACTGCCGGACAACATGCGGTGAGTTCACCATCAGATTCCAAAAATTCTCAAGAACTACATGAAGAAACTGCATTGTCACACCACATTCATATTAAAAAAAAATTATCTTTTATCCAATATGGCGGATCCAGGATGGCGGCTAAAAATTAACACCCAATCAAAATGAAGTATTTACCACCAAGCAAATAGCGGCGGTGACTTAAAATAAATACCTGGTTTGGATACCATAAATACAATTTTTTTCAATATCTGTTTCTCTATTCTCGGCCCTTAGATCTTTGACCTTCGACATTTAAAATTACCCAAGGATGCCAGTCTGGCATCCACCATGTTCTTGTTCAGTACATCAAATAGTATAGAATCAATCATAAAATTAGAGTCGGACCCTACTTCAAAATGGCTCGGCGACCAGACTAGAGTCAGCTGATCCAACTTCGCCAAGTTCATTATTGGTAAATGGGCCTTTATGGAGATTTGCCAATCATGGGCTCTTTCCTTAAGTTTTACTCTCGTAATTTCTGTTTCCTGCAAAATGGTATGTAAAGCTCTTTCCAACGACACCTATATTACTAAATCGATGGCTGTAGGATGTTTTTTCACTAGTAAAAACCGAGTGTATAGAAGTATGGATATAATGTTTATGGTTTATAATTTTTGTTTTTTTAACTACTCGATCTACTACTACTTGAAACTACTTGTCTATACAGTTCCAAAAATACCTCTGCGTATAAATTGAATTTCTTTTAATTAATAAAAAAGATAGCTTACTGCAACAATTCCGAACTGATAAAGCAGACACCAATAAATCAACTTTCCTATAGAATAGTGAGCAATTAGTTTTACCCCCATTGTGGCTCTGAGGCATGGGACTATAATAACTTTTCATTTTGGGGCCCCCAAATGCCAAAAACCCTATTTATTAAAAAATATATACATATTGGGTCTAAAAACCTACAGAAAGAAATTTGCTCTGTCATGCCAGAATGCTGCATGAGAACTCATAGTATAAAATCATGTTGAAAAAAATTCTCAATCACCCTGCTGCAACTTTTTGCCTTCTGTTTCCCAACGCAGGACAGAGGCTTACTGGCTGATGGGTCAGTGCTACCGGGAGCTGGGGGAGCCACAGAGGGCCCGTGTGGCACTACAGGTAGCGCTGAAGACAGTAGCGCCCGACGACAGCCAGTGGCGGCGCAAGGTCCAGGAGGCACTAAACATACTGCCCATGGATCAGCCGAAGAAGAGCCCCGTGGCAGATGATGGTATGAGAGAAATATTAATGCTTGGCGCTTGAGAAATGTTAATGGTGTAAGTTTACTCCTCTAAGAGTAAATCCCAGGTATAAATTTATGTGTGTAGCGGAAATTTGCTAAATGTAATATATGTAGCATGTTAAATACCTTTTACAAAATAGAGAAAAAATATATAGCAAAGCACTATAGAAGATAAGATTCATCATATTTTTCTACATATTAAAAAAACCAAGATTATGTTTTTTCCAATTTACAGCAAATACTGTATAACGTTTACTAAATATTATGCATGTACCATGTTCTGTTAGAGAGTGTAATCCTGGCTTTGCTGTATGAAAGAAAAACATCCTCAATTGGGTTGGAAATGGCAGTTTGTTTCATGAAATTCAGTATTGAATATATTACTATCTTACTTTAACTTGTTAAAAAATTATGACAGTAATAATAAGAAATTAAGTTTTCTTATAAGCTCAACTACTTTTAAAATTTTATTGACAATATTTTTACCGTCTTGATTGATGTCAGTTGAATTTTCAAAATTTATATATTTTTTCGGAGCGACGAAAAACGTTTTGGATAAAACATTATGATTTGATAAATAAAAAAGAACTGATTGCTTGAAGAAATATCAACTGAGAACTGATTAACCCTCATGTCCTGATACTGCACCCGTTCCGCTCAAAGCCGTAGCTGATTTCCGGCTCGTCAAAAGTGGTGGCCTTTTTTTTTGTTTTACTCGCACATGTCATTTTTGGCCCCTTTATTGCTGTTCCCGGACCACTATACATTACCCGGGGGGGGGGGGGGGGGGGGGTTTCACTATTTCGGGGGGATTTCTTTCTAACCCCCCCCCCCCGGGCTCATCTTGGACCCCCTTGACCCCGGGCCCCGGTAAAATTGTCCTGGGAAAACCGGTCTGGGTACGACCCTGAGGCCAGCAGGACTGGCCACAACACACTCAGCATCTAGTCGGAATTAATTTCCGTACAGCTTGGTTCGCCAGTCGGACGGCCAGCTGTACTGGGCCACGCCCACTCCACGTCATCTCGGCATTCATCATGGCGGCTCACTCCCATCAGCTTGGAATTATTTTCACGCCCGGCAGCTCGGGATTATTTTTATTGTAAGCCAGCAATGTTATCGTGGGGTATTTTTACTATTCAATATTGCAAGCCTGCCAATCATTTAGTTCAATAACTCCTCACTAGGTTGCACCACTCTACAGGCATCAGGCAAAATTTAGAAAAACAAACAAAAACATATGTTATCGGCACTTATCCGATTGACACGCTCGGAGTCTTGTCCGACAGGACACGCTCGGGAGTCCTGCTGGACTCCCGAGCGTTCGTTGGATTTTATGTTGGCCAGCCCTGCTGGACATCCGATCGCAAATGACTTCTGTACGCTAATGATGGCGGCCAGTAGAGCTGGCCTCACGATCGCTACGGAATAGCGGCAAATATTCAATCCAATCGCAAAGGGTTAGTTTAATTAGTTTTTCTGTAAAATGAAAAATTACATAGTAAATGTAATCATTTGGGAAACATTCGTGTTTAACAAGCAGATTAATTTGAATGAAATAAAAACTAAACTTTGCAGCCATAGGCGATATTAAAGAACTTCCCTCCTCTTACAGTGTCGCTGCTTGAGGGCCCCCACCCAGAGTTGTCGGGTCTGTCATCCGCTCTCTCGCTGCGCTCTGGTGAGCAGACAGGGCGATACATCGTGGCTCGGCAGCCAATCAGAAGCGGTGATGTGTTGGCCGTAGAGCCTGCTCATATCGCTTGCCTTCTGCCCGACAAGTTCGGATCACACTGCCACCACTGCTTCACAAGGTAACTCATGGCACAATGTGGTGTGTGATTAAATTATTTCAATAAAAATCAAATCAGGAATTTTTTAAAGCAAAATCAACCTTGAAATTGACTCAAGATATCTCTAAAAAAGTTAGACTATAACTGTTGCTCTAGCCATTTGTATGGTTAAAAGTGAATGCGCTGTTATCAAGTTTAGCGTTAAATATGTGTCGTGTAGACAATTAATCATGCAATTACATGTAACTAAAGGCACCGTGAAAGTTTGAATTGCAAGCTCATATAGGTCTAAGTTAAATCAAAGCAAAACAGCATTCAAATCTTATTCGACTTCAAGAAATACGACAACAAAAGTGAAAGCATAGCTTTTGCCGCCTCTCACAGAAAGGCTATATTCTTAATACTGGAGGTAATACTCAATATAACATTTCATATCGTGCAAGCCAATTTACAGTAAGATGATACACAGCTCAATTATCGTACTGTCTAATGAGTCTTAAAAACATAAACAAGTTCCCTCATTGTTAACAGTTTCATACAAAAATGAGTTTAAACAACGGTTTAGGGAGTTTCCACTTTTTGCAACCTGCCTTATTGGCTTACCAGATGTCAGGGATTTCCCAGACAGTACGGGTTTCAGGCAGGCGTCCAGGGTTGAATTTTGTTCAGGGTTTTAGTCAGCCTGCGTAAAAAAGAGAGGAATACGCCTGAAATAAATGGAATGGTAATTAGTTTTGATCAGCATTTAAGAAAGTTGACACAAAATAAAAGAAATTTTAAACAAAACGAAGGGATATTTTATGGTTTCACCAGGTATTACAGCAAAAGGGTCTCGGCTGGCGACAGGCTGATTCGTTGCGTGATAACTGCTAAACTGTGTCTTCTGCTTGGTCACAAGGCCTAGTAGCCAATCATTTGTTTTTTTAGCCAATCAGTATTCAAGAAACGATAATGCCACGCACAAACGGCAGCATAGTAGGTCTGCCAAGACCCTTAGAATTTAACCGGACCAAGCTTTACCATACCATTTCATTTCCCTTGTTTCCCTATTTTCCATCCCTTTCTTTTGGTGTCTGGGGTTGGCTCTGAAAATGTATGGTAAGCCTACACCTTCCAATATGGCTAACTATAGCTATAGTGAACATGTCTACTCCACAGGCTGCACAGTGCGGTGGCGTGCAGGCAGTGTGCGGTAGTGGCGTTCTGCAGCGCGGCATGTCGAGACGCGGCCCAGGGCTACCACCAGCATGAGTGTCGCTACATGTTAACATGTCTACTTCACAGGCTGCGCAGTGCGGTGGTGTGCAGGCAGTGTGCGGGAGTGGCGTTCTGCAGCGCGGCGTGTCGAGACGCGGCCCAGGGCTACCACCAGCACGAGTGTCGCTACATGTCAACATGTCTACTCCACAGGCTGCGCAGTGCGGTGGCGTGCAGGCAGTGTGCGGGAGTGGCGTTCTGCAGCGCGGCGTGTCGAGACGCTGCCCAGGGCTACCACCAGCACGAGTGTCGCTACATGGACCTCATGATCGGCTCGGGGATGAGCATCCTGTGTCACATTGCGCTCAGAGCCGTCACTCAGCAGAAGTACCGCTACTGGCAGAAAGTGCGCAACAAACAGCCGGTCACCCCTGACTACAATAGGGTGAGCTAATTTTTTTAGAAGTTCGATAACAAAAACTTAAGAGTCCTCCCACAGCCCACAATACCCACAGCAGGTTCCGTTTTTTCTGCGACACTAGAGGCGACTTTGGAAGTAAGGCTCCATAAGAGCCCATGCTAAATCGGTGCATATTTTGCAATGTAAGGTTTTGCGCGGACCCATTTAGCGCCCAGTTTTTTTAAACATATCCATACTATGTGATAATATTTAAATAAATAATACTCTAAACTACTGGAATTGCTTTTTTATTATTTTTTGAAAAAGGTCATAAAACATTTCATATCTTTTAGTGAGTCGGTGGCGCAGTTGGTAGCGCACTCGGCCCCGGTTCTGTGGCGGCAGCGTCGCAGGATCGAGACCCGATGATGCCGCGTACTTTTATCAGTACTGTTCATCCTTGTACTGTACCGGCTCACTCCTTGGGTTTGCTTGATAACTTCCACGCACAGGCCTGAGGCCCATGTGGGGGGGTAAATGCAAGGTAAAAAGAGGCCGCCACCCTCTTTAAAAAAAACAGAAACAGATATCAATGTCCAAAGTTGACTATTTTAAATTGATCATAGAAAAAAAAACTATTTAAGTTATTGAAATTACAAATATCAATTCTAGTAGTTTGGACATTTCCCGTTACAACTATATCAAATTTAAAATTTTCCCTTATCTCATGGGGCGTCTATATGGGTCCGCGTGAGAGCTGTTTTTGACAATTTTTGGCTGGGTAGGGAGGACTCTTAATCTCTTACAGAGATTTAGGAAATTGTTAGGCTTAAAACATCTTAATTAAGTTACTTGGTAGTATAAGATCCACGTTTATATTGTATATGTGGCTTCTCTGATGAGGTTGAAATTACAAGGGTGTTGAAATGAACTGCGAGTATATGACAATGCAAACATTCCCTATCCCGAGTCACTGTGATGAGTTCAGGTACCTCTTAAATAATCACACATTTATGAGGGTTCCCTTCCCAGGGCCGGCGGGAGGGGGGGGGGGGCAAGGGGGGCAAATGCATAGAGGCCCGGGCTCGCAGAGGGCCTGGAAACGCCAAAAAGGGGCCCGGGATGACTCAAAAAGGGGCCCAAAAGAAAACAAAACTAGTAAAAAAAAGGTCACTGGGTGGCCAGGTGAAGGATCGGGGTGAAAAATTGCACAGGGGCCCGAAAATCCTCTCACTGGGCCTGTCCCTTCCTACAGGAAAATCGGCTTAAAACACGCTCTGCAATGTCATTTAGTTTCCAAAATAAAATTTATTTTGAAAATAAAGAGTTTTAAAATGTTTATTGTGAATCCAAAATTGTTCATGTTACCACATCCTGATGATACATTCCATTGAAGTTGTCCAACTTTATTGGTACCATGTATCTTTTTAATGAGTGAGCATAAACAATTTTTGAGAAGCAATAAACACTCGACAAAACTCTTAATTTTTACAAAGGTACACTGAAAACATTGAAATAAATTTTATTTTAAGGATTTGAGATGCTAAATGACACATGTTACCCCTGCACAGCGAAAAGTGCACAGATTTAACAAGGGTTCTTAAGGAGCACCTCTCTGATGGGGTTGAAATTACAAGGGAAAATATTACGTTTAGATTTTGATCAGTATATGAAGAGCAAACATTCGACAGTAGAGGAAGATTTTATGATGGTTGAAGAACCAAACTATAGACTGTACTTTCAACTTCTACCGCTTAGTATGGGGGTAAGCCATGTAGGTATTTCAATGGCAGTTTAAGAGGTATTAGACAGAATAATTATGCGCTAGGAGGAGTACTACTCACAAAATAACCCCTAACAAATTAATTATGTATAGATAACAAATAAAAATAATATTAAGGAATTTGTTCTTGTACAGTTGGCTACTCTGGTGACTCACGCCGACAAACGGAAAGCGGATGATTTTGTCAGCCGCACCCTCATGGCTCTCTTCCTCCTGAGGATCTTGGAACATTCGGGTTACATACCGCCCGAGGACTGTGACCAAGGTATACTTGGAATCAAATAACTTTGCCCAGCCTGATTATAAGACTATAATGTCAATTTTAGATTTGGGCATCTGACAGCCTGGGCCACGTTATTTGACTCGGACTATAAATTATAATTGAAGAATGAATGAAGTGAAGTGAATTTGTGTACTAGCGGGGTAAATAAATTGTCAACTATCACTACGAGGGTCGTTCTGGGTGTACGTAATGTGATATCTCAAAAACGTAATGCACTGATCGTTGTGTATGAAACTTTGTACAAATGTTTGATGACTTACCGAAAATAACCCATTAATAAATGAAGCAAACTCCCAGTAGTGTTTTTTCTGTTTGGTTGTTTAAAAAATAATACCAAATTATCATTGAAGAAAATATGCTTTTATTCAACTTTGGTATGTAAATTAAGATAATTTAAAATAAAATAGTATATTACGTACACCTCGAACACAACACAACACAACACAACTCCCAAAGGCAGTGTTACCGTTTTGTTATTTTAATAAACGTAGTATAAGGTTATTGATTTTTTATTTTAAGCTCTTGACAATGTCTATGTAATGTATTGTTTGCTAGACTAGTAAGATCAGTAAGTACTGTTTTACCGTACGAGCATGATAGTTCCTGTGCAAGCCAGAGCGAGAGCGCAACAGGACTGTTAACAGCCCAACACCCAATGGCGAATAAGGGACCTTCAGTTATTTTACAATTTCACTAATCAATTGCGAACTGATCTGATTATGAGGATGTTATTATGGATGAAATAGGAGTCATTAGTGCGGACGTTAATCCCCACCAGGGAATAATCCATCCAAATCCATCGCTTGTAACTATCCACAATTTGTTACCTCCAAATAGCTGGATTACAGGACAAGCCACCGTCCCATAGTTAACAATAATGATTGGTTTCAGACAATCTGGTAGGCATGAGACTGTTCCTGGGCTCGGCTCTGCTGCACCTTCTGCAGTGTTTGCAGTTCAACGCACACGAGATCTACGAGACCATCTACAAGTCAGAGTTGGACTTCACGACATCCAAGATCAACTACATCGCTGTGGGCGTCTACCCTTCCGTGGCACTGCTCAACCACGACTGCTACCCTGCCATCGCTAGGTGGGAGCGAATATTTAAAACGGTGTTTTAACTCGAATAGTTTGACTGTGTCCTCAAGCACTTAATTATCTTTTTCTAAAACCAGTGGAAGTTTGCTGACAGTCAAAAATACCTATTAATCAGAAATCGGAAACTTTATTGTCATGGACATTTACAAAAAATGCATAGACAACATCAGACAGAGTATTTTACCGGTCCTCTTAAATGTTCGGGCATATTGCTAGCCAAAAACAAAAGTGACTAGCATCCCTTATAAGAATATTATGTTAGAGTGTTGGATATTATACAGGGTGTTTTTTTAAAACGCAACCCAAAACTTTATTTTATTAGTGAAGGATTATTTCCCCCTTAAATCCCCAGATTTGGCCCCACTATATTATTTTCTTTGGGGATACATAAAAAGTAATGCATACGAAAACAATTCACAGGATATTCAGCACCTCAAAACAAACATATCAAATTTAATGTTAGTTTTTACATGTATATACAGTGATTAAGACATTATTTTGAGTATTTAAGTGATCACAGTTGGCAACAGTGACAGCATACAGTTGAAATTTGAACTCAACAGCCATTCTCTCTTCACTCTGAAGAAGTCCTCCAGAAGGACGAAATATTAGTGATAAATGTGTCTCCTTTAGTGTTCCTATGTGCTGATACCATGAACATTATTTCTCAGGTAAGCTAGCTGAATGTCTATCCCTTTCATCACTTAAAACCTATCAAATTTAATGTAAGAGATTCAAAGAGGTACCTCGCAACATGTGTCTGGGAATTTGATGGAGAGAGCACAACTTTATACAAATGCCAATGGCAGATTGTTTGAGCACATAATGTAAACTAAATGTGATCAACCTTAAACAATAGGTTGTATAAAATGTAAAGCTCGATAAAACAAAACTCATTTCAATATATATGTGGATTATTTCGATCTTAAAAATGGGTTGGGTTTAAAAAGAAAAACACCCTGATATTATATTAAGTTCAAGAGGTCACAGGTTCAATCACCAGCATGCCCACAAAAATTTGAAGGATTTGGACTGCTTTCCTGGAAAGCTAAAAGCAAAGAACTTGAAGTAACTCTTGAAAAATTTATCCTCTTGCTATGTGTACCCACTCTGGCATAGATAACCACCAAAAGAAAAAATGGCAAGTTGCGATTGACCGTGGGCCGTGCGACAGGTATTTCCGCGGCGCGGAGATCGTGGTGCGAGCCATTCGTCCGCTGCGCCCGGGGGATGTGGTGGCGGAGAACTACGGCCCCGTGTTCACCTTCCGCTCCCGCGCCGAGAGACATCGCAGCCTCATGAGTCGCTACTGGTTCCAGTGCGACTGCACGGCCTGTCGTGAAGACTGGCCCAAGCTCGCCGACTTGGACGAGAACAATATTCAATTGCGGTGAGTTGATTTGAATGTGATGTCATCTAGTGTTTGTATAAATATTTATACCAGAAAATTTTATGATAAGTCTTCTACAGTCTGTCAGAGTATACATTTTATGATAACAGTCTTCTACAGTCTGTCAGAGTATAAATTTTATGATAACAGTCTTCTACAGTCTGTCAGAGTATAAATTTTATGATAACAGTCTTCTACTGTCTGTCAGAGTATCTCACAGGGCCGAAACTAGGAGATTTTTCAGGGGGAGCTAAGCAGAGTTTGCCGCCCCCATGCTCCCAATATTTAAAAAATATAAATTGTTTATAGTAATACACATAATTTAAATAATCTACAGTTTAAAACTTTTATTTTTAAACAAACTTTTTAGAAAACTAATAACTTTTTATGATATCTAATCTAAGACTCCAAATTAATTCAATGCTTCTCTTACGAAACTGAAAATTGTAAAAATCTAGGGCCAAATAGGCAGAGGCTTACATAAATTTTGTCTTACTTATCTTTTCCTTTTCGTAGAAGGCAAAAACAGATTTTGTAAATAATCGATTCGTGCTGCGGAAGTTGGTTCAGGCGTTGCGCCTTTCAACGTCGAGGAGCGTCGCACTGGTGGCACCGGTGATGGCTCTGTGTTGCCGTCCGAATCCGATGGTGCGGCGAGTGAGGCTTGTACGAGTAGCGTCACTCATTTTTAGAAACACTTAGTGTTTTAAACCTTGAATAAAAATACTATCCTCACAAAATATATTTTTTCGAGTATCTTGAAATATAATCCTGTAATTAAAGACCGAATTCACCAATAACAGTTGACCAAATATTAATTTTGAGGCTAGAACAGCATGAAACAAAAATGAAAGAAGCTTGAATTTTGTTGACTTCAAAATACAATGTAGCGATTAAGGGATTTGTGTTTTGTTATATATTGGACATATTATGTTGTTTGAAGAAATCCTGAAAGTATTATGCTGTTTGAACGGATAGTGGCCCGAGGGAGATGGATTGTATATGCACACGTTGTGTCCTTGAACATAAAGCTGCTATTTTTCTGCATTGTTCTATTCCATCCGCCCATCTAGCCCACAAAATAATGAATCCTTATTTTTTAATAAAAAATAATTACTGAATTTTTTTTAGATTTTCATGAAAAATTGTCAAACTCTTTAATAATTATTGCATTTTCTTATTACTTTTCTTTATTTTTGCCGCCCCCTGGAATCTGCCATCCAGGGTAGGTGCCCCTCTGCCCCCCCTTAGTTCCAGCCCTGGTATCTCAATCATAATCAGAGTTTCTCATAACCTCTTCTATAGCCTCTCTGTGTACCTGAGTCTCAACATTCGGGGACGTGGATTTGGTTGTGGAGTTTTCCCCAGATGAAAGCCTTATGTTTAATTGTACAACTTGTGTATTAGTTTTAAGTTTAATTTGTAATGTATGGAAATATTTTGACTAGTCTACTGCCCACGCAGATTCTGCATGTAAGGGCGTATTTAGGCGCTGTAAATAAATAACATTGATGAAACGTAAAATACATAAATAAAAGTAATCCATCCTATTATTTTAAAAAGTAATAAAAACTTGTACGTTTGCATTAAACACAATGTACTAGTTACGGTAGTTGATCATTAATTAAAAATATAAGTTGTTAAAAAAAAAAAGAAAATAATCGATTAATAATGCTTAAGTATTACATTTTATTAATTTAATAAATCTGTAATAAATAGTAATATGAAAATAAAATTCTATCTCTGTAATTTGTTATTAATCAATAATTCACATAAATTGCAAATTCATTTGTTACATATCAATTTAAATTACTGGTAAGATATCTAATGGGCCTATTAATTAAATATGCTGGGGATTTTTTTGTGATCAAGATCAGTTCTAAACCAATTTTAATACGGTAATGTAGGTCTCGTCGGGAAGAACTAATCTAGTTTGAATAAACCATCCATTTGATTGGTAATGTTCGTATTTATCTATTACATTTATTAATTACTATAATGTATTAATCTACTAAATCAAAAATAAATAATAAAAAATCAAAATCCAATTTTTGTAATTTATTAGAAATAGACTAAAACTTGCTAGATGTATATCAAGTAATGTCTACTAATTAAATATGTTTGGGATTTTATGTGATCAAGATCAGTTCTCAAACGATTTTAATAATTTAGGTCTCATTGCAAAGAGCTAATGTAGTTTGAATAAACCACCTAAACCATCCATTTGATTGGAAATTTTCATATTTTATCTGTGAACAAAGAAATTATTGAACTTGATTTGATTTTTAGGCAGGAAATCGAAGACCATGGCAACAATCTTTTGAGGTAATCGTATTCATTGTGGAGCCCTGGCGAAGTAGTATTGTGATGTCTATTTTTAAAATACAGGAGAGCCCCTCATATCCCATAATCACGCAACTAAACCTTGGCTGGACAACAATTTGGCCAAATAATACAATCTAATGTGAGACAATAGTTCAAATCTAATTTACAAAACACAGCTAATGAATAAAGTCCACAAAAAGCTTAAGTCTCTTTCTGAATTATTAAAAAATTTACATATTACTAAATTCAACACACTTGATGAAACAAAACAATGAGGTTAACTCAATAGGAAATAGGAAGTGTAGAGGCATTACAACGGTTTGGCTCCAGTTCACTAACGCCAAATCAGGGTTAATCCGACAGGCCCCAACATTCGGTAAGCAATTTGAAATTGATGAGACTGAAATAGAACGAATCACGCTGGATGTACCATTATACCAGTACACACTCGCATTCACCTGGATTTATCTTTATTTTATATTGAGAACTGGAGCCATACACAAAAAATGCAAACTGGAGAAATTCTCAAGAGAGTATCAGGGATGCTAATACTTTTTTGGTATCAGCTTCTGAAAAGAGGCTGGATAAACCAAGGAGCAGTAAAACCAAGGCCGAATATGAGGGGCTCTTCTGCATTGACCTTCATGAAATTTCTTGCATGTAACCCCTTGGTACAAAATATAATGATTGATATTTGGAGTGCATGTTTGAGGTATTACCCCCCCCCCCCCTTTCTGTACCAGTAGAGTATTTCTGTGCCTTCTTAAATTCTTAAGAACCTTCAACCTTCTTACAAAAAATTACTTCCCAATGTTCACTTTTTCTCCAATAGTAGTTGTCAATGTATTTCTCTTATGTTCCCTTTAAAAATTAAAATATTAATTTTTGAGCTACATTACATAACCATATAAGATGCTATTGTAATAAGAAAACGAGTTTAGCTCTAAGTAGGCCTAAATCTTCCTCTTTTTGCAACAGTGTATTTTCAATTCAAAATTACTTCAAAAATTAAAATCATTTCAAAAATTACTTTGAAGCCACTTTAATGTGATGTTGTATTTTTACATAAATCAATAATTAATAAATTCAATGACACTAGTAATGGTTCCCAAGTTATCACTTGTTGTATTAATTTAAACATGTCTAATTAATTTCATTTAACATTTGATGAGCCATGCTCACATATTTATTTCCACTCCATATAATTTAATAAAGTTTTCCTATAGGCTAACCTTTAAAAAAAGGTTTTAGAACTAAAAATTCCTAATTTAACAGTTTAAATTAAAATAACAAGTCTTCCACAGGATTTTAAAAATAATTTTATAAAAGAAAACGAAAACGAAAACCTAACATTATTACGATGATTAGAATTGCTTAAAATAGATCAACCGGTAAAAGTAAATGAGGCTTTTAGCCAAACAGATAAGGCAGTTTTATATTTATATTTGATTCTATCTAAAAAAAGTAGTCTTAAAAGGTGTTTCAGGAGAACTACTTCCTCAAACACATTCAAATCATGAATATCATTCAAATAAATGAGATTGACGGCGATGCAGCTCAAAATCATTTCCCCTATAATCTGGTCTCTGAAGGAAAGCAGGGATAGATCATATTCCTCCTCAAAAATATAATGTTTTGCAAACTTCACTGATTTTGTTTAATTTTTTTTCACAAAAACGTATTTCAACTTCAGTTTTTCACATAGATCTATTTTCCAGGTGTCAGAAAAAGGACTGTGATGGGTTCATCACAACTACCACAGATGGTAAAAAACCAAAAGCAAAATGTGGAAAATGTTCGTCAGTTCTGAACGCCGGAGAGATGGCATTGTTGGTCAAATCGTACAACGAGGACTACGCCCAAGGCCTAGCTTACATGGGTGAGGGCAAGTTGCAAGAAGCTGTCGAGATTTTCACAGCGTACTCTGACGTGATGCACGTACTTTGTAAACCACCGGTGAAGAACATCAGCTTGGCTCAAGAGGCAATGCGCTCCTGCTGGGCATACCCTCACAATAAACATGTTTTGAAATAAAGAGTAGATGATTGGAAATAGATTTTTCCTCCCCTTTTAGTAATATTTGTTGTGGAATAAGTTTCTTTGAAGAAGGAATGGGTTTGAAAACATTCAATGAAAATCATGGAGCTGTGAATAGTCATTTAGTCTTTCAGTACGATTGTCATTGTACAAAAACTCTACCGAGAGTGAATTTTATGTTCAAAACATTTACAAGGCTACAACTTATTTTTCTTAAGCTGCATTTAGAAGCTTAATAATAGTGGTAGCAATATAAATAATCTGAACATGAGGGCGTTTGGGTTGTCATGAACATATTTAAGAAGGCTGCGGCGACAGTAAATGACATGAGAGCACCCAGAGGGGCTATCTCCGACAGTACTATAACTAGCTGCTAAAAGTCCGCTGGGTTGATGGTTTGTATTCCGGAGTAAATAACCGAACAAAGCGAAGTTGCTGGTTCAATCACTGTGACAATAATAGATATGGCTATGATTTTCTTTTATCAACACTTTTGTTTAGTTTTGCCCCAATAAAAAAGACCCAATTTGAAGTTGTTATCCAGTGACAGACCAAGAATGATCCCGACACACTATGCCTCTATTTATACATAAATATTTGAAATATCCTAAAACTCTAAGAACCAGTTTTTTATCATGGCTCTAGCGCGGGCTAAGAAGAGTTTAGCTCAATACTCCCTTATATTTTACCCGGTAGTTGTTAAGTTATTAACACAAACACTAGCTTGTTAAAAATAAACAACTTATAAATGTTCCAGAAGTTAAGTTATTGAGGAGAAATTGTTAACACAAACACTAGCTTTACATTAGTATTTTATTACACACTAACACTGGAAATTTAAATGCACAAACATCACTGATATATATTGCAAACAAATTGTAACTAGTATTTCTATTTCATAATGTGATACTGACTATTTCAAATAAAAACCAATCATACAATAAATAATTACCATGATAAAAACTTTTTATTAATTACATACTACAGATAAGATTTATTTACATGGAAACATGTTCTTAAGCTATTGTAATGTAAGACATTTACTTTTGCCTTCCTTACAAAACCATGATCACAATCACACGATGTATGTATCTATCATTTAAAACAAATAAGAACTTTATGCTTTCTAGGCCAAAACATTGTAATACTCATCACCTTTCAGGTTATCCACATTCCTCATGTATAAAAAATAAAATGTTTTTCCACACTGAATAACAAACTGTTTATTCTTATGCAGTCTTAAAAACAGAAAAAGGTTTGATAATATTTTACAAGAAAATATAATATATGCATGTTGAACTCTAATAGGGAGGAGGAGGTACGTATCCACTAGGCCCGTACAGATCTGGGGGAGGGGGGATTGCCGCCCCCCGGAGGGGATGAGGGAGAGGGTATCCTATCGGCCGTTGGAACGGTCCTAAATCACTCGGCCCTGGTCTCCCGACGATCATATCATGCTGTAACAATAGCTCGTCCAAACATATCTCGAGTTCATACTTTAATTCCCCCAGATCCTTTGGATTTTCATCCACTTCTCTCTTAAACTTCTCCAACTGTTCCCTCAAAGTGTACAGCCTCTCCTTCAGCAATAATCTCCGCTCAGGGGGCGTGTCTTCGATTTCGATGCGGAACCGTCGCAATATATCCACATAACGTCGAAACTGATCTTTGAATATGGAGATGAAAACGTCGTCTTCTTTGGACAGGCTGCGGGACGGCTGGGGCGATCTGCGTCTCGGAGGCGAGGATCTCGGCGGCGATCTCGGTCTTCTGGGCGGTGAGGCTCGGTGAGGTCTCCTGGGAGACTTGGACCTAATCATCAAATCAAATTCTCTTTATTCATAATACAGCATAAACAAGTATACATGAATAGTGTCTTAAAGTAAATGATATTTAAAAACCTTTAAAACAAAAAATATACTGTCTTGTTTCTTAAATAATTTAGAATTTCGATTTAATTTATTTTTTTTAGTCTGAAAAAGATGTGCTTGATATAATAATTCATCGAAAGAATACATAGCTTTGTTGATAAGGATTTTTTTTGGCTTGCCTTTAAATTTGTTACTCAAAACTTCTGCATTAATATCATTTGGCAGTTTATTAACAAATTTTGAACCTGCATATTTTGGTTTCTTTTTGTAAAGCTCTACACGGTGAGGACTGGTAGCAAGGCTTCCCCGATCCCTTGTGGGGTATTGATGATTGTCACCAACCAACTCCAACTCCTTCAATCTGTTTTATACTGATAGGACAGTTTCAAAGACATACATGCCATAAACTGTCATGATACTTTCAGATTTAAAATGCTCTTTTACTGAAGTTTGGGTTGTAGATCGCAAATTATTCTTATGGTTTTTTTGCCATTTTTAGTATGGAGTTCAAATCAATCTTTGAAGTAGCACCATAAAGTGATGTTCCTAAGGATATTAGGGAATGAATGTACGAAAAATAAATTACCTCCGGTGTTTCTTTTTCACAAAAATATTTTAACCAAATCAAAACGAATAATCCAGAAGAGATTTTTGATAGCAATTTTTCAACATGATCATTCCATTTTAATGATTTATCAATTTCTAATCCTAAAAATTTAATGTTATCCTTTATTTCAATTGTTTGGTTGCCAAATGTAATGTTAGGTTGAGGATGATTCCTAGCTGGTCGGGTTTGAAAACAAACAATATTAATTTTGTCCAGGTTCAAATGCAAATTATTTACCTCGCTCTCCTGACGGGAGACTTGGACTTGGGTCTCCGAGGCGGGGACCGGGGCCGCCGGCGGGGGGAGGGGGAGCGCCGCGGCCGCTCCGGTCGTCTCGGCGACTTGGACCTGGGTCTGCGTCTCGGAGATGGAGACCTCCTCGTCGCTCCGTAAGTCTTCTTGGCAGGAGACTTCGAACGTCTCCGAGGCGGCGTTACCTTCCTTCGAGGTGGCGATCTCCCCCTGTGAGGCGAGGGTTCTTTCTTTCTGTCGACCGCTTTTTCCTTATCTTTCTGCTCTTTTTCCATATCCTTCCTGCACTCGTCCAGATCCTTTCTGACGTTCTCGATGGCATTGTGATATATTTTGATCATATCTGCTCTTCCAGAAGTTAACACTCTGCTTCCATACTCTTGCAGTTGTTCCATATATTTCAACAGTAGTTGCATCCTTTCAACGGGTGCTACGTTTTTACTTTGAGCCATATCAATCTGGAAGGTGCTCTTCATGAAATCGTCACCGGCTTTTCTCAAACCCACATCATCGATCTCTCTTTCGACTTTTGGTAAAGTCTTGTATTTTTCAAACAGTTCTGATATAACGTTTTCATAAGGCTGCATTATTATGGATTGCAATGTTGGATCGTCCAGTGTTGTTTTGTTTTCTAATATTGTGTTTCCTGGTTTGTTCCTCAGGTTTGGGTCCCAGTAGTTCGGATGAAGCTTGTAAAAGTCCCTGGAACAATTTAGGTTCTGATATAAATACTTGCACTGAAGAGAAATGCTTACCACCTTGGGCCAATAAGCCTGCGTGGTGAACTAAAGACAGCAAGGTGCCTCAGAGGCAATGGTTTTAACATAGGCTAGCCAGAAGTGATGGCTCACGATGGAACATGAATCACCGCGGCTGTAATCGAACCAGCAACACTTAATATTCTGGGCCAGTGCTTTACCTCTGAGTAACCCCCTCAATTCAATATAGTCCATTTAAAAACACAATATTTTTACTTACTTTCTAATTAATAATAGTGGAAAACTATTGGATATTTTTTATATTATTGCTCACTTTCTTAATTACATTTTGATGTTTTTACTAAATTATTTTTTTAATGATCCTCTTCAAAATACTACTAAAATATAAATATAAACAACAACAAAAGTGACTGACTGTCTGCTTAAAATTATAACCATCTTATGCTCCACTAACAAATTAAATCCTAGACGTTTTGATATGAATTGTTTACATGAATTTTGACATAAAACATATTTTAATTTACACGATATTCAACATGTCAGTTTACCTCAATAAACCAAAATTTATTGTAATTTGCTCTGTTAAAGTACCAGAGAAACATTCAGGAATGGTAAAAGCAGCAAATGTTGTAACTGTCAAATAAATGTCTTAATTGCAAACTTACCTGAAAGTGTCAGGAGGATGCAATCTGAACTTGTCATTTTCACCACCACATTCGACAAGAATGTCGAGCAGTTTCTTAGCGGAAGTGTATTTGTGAATGGAAACGACACAAGGAGTCTGTTTCTTGGAAAGGTTGGTTGATATCGAACAAGGCAGCATAGTCAGATGGAAAAATTCCACAACACTGAAAAATAGAAAACTCTTTGAACAATACACATATAGACCACACTGTGCCCCCCCCCCCAAAAAAAACAAAAAACAAGATCAAATTACAAACCTGATAAATCCCATTTAGGCAAACTTAGCTGATTTTGCAGGTGTCCACAAGATACGTAAATTCAAGTTTTTCCCAATGTCATTAGTAAATATCCGCTGATTAAATGTCGTTGCTCAGTGTTAAAATTAAACATGCCACCTCCAATGAACAATTAGAAATGACAGACCCAACACGCTGGAACCAACGATTCAAAAACATGTCACTATGTTTTTTTTTGTCTGTGGGACTAAATTTTAGAATATGTTCAAATTTATGATTTAAAAAGTTTGAAAAAATCAAATGGTGATATGTCCAAGGACCAATAACGGCAGCTTATTGGACTGTTGTGCGCAATTTTACTATAGTTTATATTTCTTAATTTAACGCTCTATGAAATGACAGATAATCAGCAGATTTTTACAAATAACATTTAATAAGCTTGATGAGTTCGGTTATCACATGATAACCAGCAAAGTGGGCTATGTTTGCATAACCAGGGTTTTATTAGGTTTTGAAATTGATCAGTTTTTTATGGACACAGTGCATTTGCATTTCAGCACTGTAAATTCAAATTATTAAATCATTACTAAGTAATTAAAATAACATTAATTATTTCTAGTTCAATAATTTTAATTTAAAAAAAGTTAGAGGATAGTATAGGTACTCTAGGTATTAAAACAATATTATTAAAAAAAGAGAAAGTTAACTTATAAATTCTCATCAACAAATATATATATGTAAAAATAAGGTAGCTGAAACTGTACACATTGGAAGTATTAGAAAACACAGAATTTAGGAATGTTATACCTTTTGATGTTATTTACATCTTGCCGAGTGAGGTTGCAGCAAACAATGTCCTCATATATCCCACTACTTGTGTGATTGTCTAAGAAAACTGCAAATGTCTTCTGTATGTGACTTTCCTTGGTCACTTCAATAATTTTAGGATATTTTTCACTGAAAAAAAAAGTTCTGATAATGATTCAAGAAATTCATCTATAAAAACAAACCTCAACCAAACAAAACAACATCTCTAAAGCTTGAGGAAATACAGTGGAACCACTGTCACACAACATTCGATGACTTGTCAACCTTTGTGATACATACAGTATACGCCCTCTAGTTCGGCTTCGGTTGGATCTGCCGCCGGATGATCCGGCCAATCCTGGGAGGGTGTCATATCCCCCATACCGCCAACCTGCACCATTGGGGGATGACCATCGACAGGATTTATCCTGAGTGTTTAGTTCCAACCCTTAGAAGTGAACTAATTAAGTCAGTTTAGTTTTCGGGCGAGCTTGTAATTGATCGGGCGCACTTGACCTGAACACACTATTTTGTAAAAAAAAGGAATGTACAGTGAGATTTGATCTTTAATTTTGTCTGTATGTGTTTATTTGCTGATTAGTGTTAGGACTGTTTTCAGGAGTGAATGTTAGTGTGAGTTAGAGTAAGTTGTACATGTGCGAATTTACTCTGAGAATAAAGTTTTTTAAATGGGTAAAATGGGTGACAAACGTAAACACTGGGATGGGGAAGAAGGAAGTAGTGAGGGAAATTGAAGTCACGAAGATGGAAGGGCCGCAATTGAACATGCAACGATGTACGTAGAGCAACAAACTGCTGCAACATTTCTCGACGTGGTGTTTATGAGAAAGTGGCTTGACTATTATACTTTTAAAAACACTCTTAATCAGAAAAAGTAAAAGAAAATATTAGATTTCTTTATATTTTATAGGTCATAGAAGTAATACTAGTAAATTAATTTCCTCAAATAAATTTCTAGTGTTTTTTTACATTACGTAATGATTTCTGTTCAGTTTTCATCCTCAGTACGGTATCGCTATTAAAATAATTTTTTTAAATACATGTTTAAGATAAACGTACCTATCTGCAAGTGACACAAGACGACAGTTCAACATAGTACATCAAAATATTTTCTTTGGTAAGTAAACAATGTAAAAATGTTTAAATAACAGGGTGTATACTATTTTTCAAGAATCAAATTCCAGGTTTTTCCCAGGTTTTTACCAGGATTGAACTGTTATCTAAGAAGGTCCATTTAAATCGCGTATTTAAAATTAACACTCGGCTTAATTCGTCAAAGATTGAGATTTAAACTAAATAAAAACCTATTTGTGATCGTTCAACGTTTCTATTTTTAGGTAATTGCTTAGTTGAAAAATAAAGAAATCTGAAAGAAAGACGAAAGACGTCAACGAGTTATCAATTAAGTTTTGAAAGCAGACAATGACATTTGAAAA
This sequence comes from Flexamia atlantica, assembly GCA_035578135.1. NCBI lineage: Eukaryota > Metazoa > Arthropoda > Insecta > Hemiptera > Cicadellidae > Flexamia > Flexamia atlantica. The sequence goes on along the minus strand of JAQJVK010000012.1, from coordinate 1,493,543 downwards.
CGAAATGAGACTAAAGACAAACACAGGCTCGCCAACTCTTTGCCAGCTCAAAATTATTGTAGGCTTTTTATTTCATCGTATCTACATTGGAAGCGATGGTGATCCCGAAGTCCTCATATGATATTTACGGGCTGAAATAGTCCAACGAAATACCAACACAACTATTTATGAGGTATTTACGGGCTATTTCGTTTTGGCAGTTGAAGACGACTCTGGACACTGTCGGTCATTTGGTGAACTCTGATTGGTCTCGATTGCAATTCTCTCTTTTACCAATCGATGTTTTGTCGGTAACGGATACTGATCAAGACAGATCTAATGAGGGATGTACTATTGTTTGTTAATTATTTAATGCTATGATACAAGAATTTATCCTTAGAAAGGTGCGTTATCGAGTCGGGTATTGCGCAGTACTCTGATCGTATACAACGATCTCGATCTAATCGTGATTCAAAACCAGCAAGTACAAGCACATTACTCATTCATTCATTCATACTAACACTTTAATCATTCTTTGCTAAACAAATAACGATTTAACTGTGGACAAACATTGTTTCTTTGTACAATTTCTTCCCACGGCAAAATTAATTTTTCTATAATTTAAGAAAAGTCAGTTTAAGTTAAACACGATATTATTGGTTTCAAACACGATAATTTGATCGCCATATCATGATGACAACAGGTAGATCTGGCAAAGCTTTTATTTTGTAATCATTCTCTTTCATTTTCTTTGTTCTTCGTATCAGAAAACTGTTCATGTTAACAAAAACATTAAGAGTGCTAACTTAATTATAGCTTTAAATCATTGAGCTTTAAACGAATAGGAGGCAAAAGGTATAAATAAAACACAACAATAAACTTTCAAGTGATAAAATATTTTCTTCTTCCTTACTACGTAGTTGACTTCAGACTGCAGACGACACTCAATAGTCATTCTGCTCCTTTAGACGCACAAACTCTGACGAAAAACGTTATCATTTATGGCAATCAAAATCACTGTAAGAGTTTAACAAATTTATAGACTTACAGATTCTAAAGATATGTATGATAATACTTTGCTTCATTACGAAAAATAAACATTAACTATATTTTAAATAATTACTAAATTACATAATAAAATTCCCGGAATGAACACGAAAATCCTGGTTTTTTCCTGGTCTGTTCCGATTCCTGGTTTTTTCCAGGTTTTTCTGGTTTTCCCGGTTGGTATACACCCAGAATAAGGTGTTTTGTTGATTCTTAAGTATATAGGTAATAAATAAAATAGGTTTATTTTACATTTTGATAGCACATCCGGATGGTCCGGCAATTTTTTATTCAGGCCAGTGGTCTGGTACCGAGGTGGCTGAAATAGAGGGCGTCAACTGTACACTTAATGCAATTGGTGAGTGAATAACAAAAAGTCTCAATTACAATCAAATTTCATTTATCTAAAGATGGTGATTTGGATACCTGAAAACAAACAAGAATTATTTAAATCTAGTATATCACAATTATTACCTCACAGCTTCCCATTTCTTCAGATTTAAAGTTTTCATGTTTTCTGCATCGACTAATTTGCACTTGAGAAAGTAGTCTTCTTTAGCCTGAGACAGAAAAAGGAATACAAGTTAAAAAAATCTATGCAACCATTCTTCGAATGATGAAAATTATGAACAAAACACACATTGTTACATTTTGTTTGTACTCAACATCATTCAATTTGTTAAAACGAAAATTACTTACTTAAACCGACTGAAAACTTATTCCCCTTTTTTAACTCAGCCAAGTAACTAGCTATTTAAATAATTAGAATAACAATAAGCTTGCTGTATGATGCAGATTACAGTACACTCATCCATCCATGAATTATCAATTGTGGCCATTAGTATAGGCTACAGGTTTTTTTACAAAATAACTTCCCTTGTTTGTACTCAACTGTTTCACAATATTATGTGAAAGGTAAAAAATCATAAGGCATGTGATTAATTGTATGAATTTTCTCAGATTTCAACTGTCACAGAATGATAAAAAAATTTGAGCAAATCGATCAAGTCCTAGATTAAAATGTTCAAAGTTGATTGAAATAAAGTTATTAAAAGTTTGTCAAATAAGTTTTCCTACATTTCAAATTCTCTAGGTTTGCAAAATATAAAATAAATAATTAAAGATAAAGCATTCCAGATTTGTATGTGCTAGATTGGTTGAATTAATTCTAAAATTAATTCAACCAATTTATCAAACTAATTATCAGTCTCAGGCTTCAACTGTCTCAGGTGTCTTAATTGAGATAAAAACATGCTGAGTTAATATTCCCAGGTATCATACATTGAAAAACAAACTTTTTGCTTCCTCCTTGGGCAATTGATTTGCTAACCATTTCTTTATTTTTAATCAATCTAACAAAACCAAAATCTGAAATTGAATCCTGGGATGGAAAAAAATCACCTGAAACGGCAATCAAGCCTTCATAATCTAAAGAATGTGAGAATCAATGTCGACCAAACATGAACCAAACCAAGACAGAAAATAAATCAAGAAAGTACAAACCATGACCATGAGATGCCACAACCACGAGGCATGTGATGAAATCGTGGTGGATTTCAGGTTTTGGTTACTATTTTTTAAAAAGTGCGTCAGTATTAAAAAAGTATTAGATGGTAATCACGGTATTTCACTTTATGCTATGATAACTATTGTATCTAATGAAAGAGCAAGATAACAACAACAAACAACAGCAAGATCTCTTTCAAAAAAACTTTAGGAAATACCTAAGAAGTTTGGATATTCAGACAACAAAATTAAAACAACCCTATAGAATGCTTTGTTTGAAATTCATTGTTGGTGATGGTGGTTTTATATTTTGATTTGGATTTTTGCGGACATTTGCCATCACTGATTAGTAAAAAACAAGTTTCACGACGTTTCGGGATCTGGAATCTGATCCCGTCTTCAGGTGGGATAAAACCTAGAACATAACAAGATTAGCAACACATGGCCAGGAAAGCCTGGACAAAAACACAGCTAAAACAGAGAACTGTAAAAGCAGTCACAAAAACAATAAGCTGAAAAGAAAAACAATACACAAACAACACAGGAATCACAAGTATCAAGAATCACCTGACAGGAGAGAGCACGTCCGCACCCAATCAGAGCTGAGCTGAGACTGGTGGGAGGAAAGCAAATGGCGGCGGCAACGGAAATGGCGGCGCCCACAGCCAACCAAATCACGGTGCGCTACCGGTGGCGAAAACCTGGAACAGAGACATGTGATATGCAAATTCCGTGTCTGTTTGTGTTTTTTTAGTTAATTTTTAACCTGATTTTGCCCCTTGGCCTTGCTACGGGTTAACATGTTGTGAGAATTTTGAACAGAATTGTTAGTAATTACCCTATTTGCTGACACTTTATTTTCCCTGTCTTTCAATTCTTTGTTTAATATTGGTAGCCATACTGGCCTTATTTCAAGTGAAGATTGACTGATTGGTTGGTCTGCTAGTTTTATGTATGAAGCTTCAATTAATTTTCTTTTGAAAAAATGAGGTTCGCAGTGTACTATTTTTGCTTTGTCAAAATTCATGTGGTGATTTTCAGACCAGCAGTGTTGAGCAATTTTTGATTTATCCACTAAGCCCTTCCTTGTGTTATCTTTGTGTTCTTTGATTCTAACATTTAAAGGTCTTTTTGTCTCGCCAACACAAACAGACACACGGAATTTGCTTATCACATGCCTCTGTTTCAGGTTTTCGCCACCGGTAGCGCACCGTGATTTGGTTGGCTGTGAGCGCCGCCATTTCCGTCGCCGCCGCCATTTGCTTTCCTCCCACCAGTCTTAGCTCAGCTCTGATTGGGTGTGGACGTGCTCTCTCCTGTCTGGTGATTCTTGATACTTGTGATTCCTGTGTTATTTTGTGTTATTGTTTTTCTTTTCAGCATAGTGTTTTTGTGACTGCTTTTACAGTTCTCTGTTTTAGCTGTGTTTTTGTCCAGGCTTTCCTGGCCATGTGTTACTAATCTTGTTATGTTCTAGGTTTTCTTCCACCTGAAGACGGGATCAGATTCCAGATCCCGAAACGTCGTGAAACTTGTTTTTTACTAATCAGTGATGGCAAATGTCTGCAAAAATCCAAACCTATAGAATGACTGTATAGAGGTGTGTACGAAGAATCAAATGACATGGACTAATCCGCCCGTAGGACTACAGTAGAACCTCCCACATCCGACCTTCCTGAACCGACTCCTTCTGACATCCGACCTAGTGTCCGACTGTATGTCTGTCTAATGAGTCACTCGCGCTCGTCAGCCCGGCGCCGGCTGCACACCTGCGCGATAGTGTGGCGAGCCTGTCACCTGTCAGTTTAATCATGGCTGTTGATGTGGAGTGTGTGTGAATACTGAATGGTTTGTATTGATATTTTACAAGCAATATGTTTAAAGCAATTTTTTACTAGTGCAATAAAGTTGTATTACAGGACTGTGTAGCTTTTTTTGTACTTGGGAACAGCATTTTTTACTCCTCCTGATATCCGACTTTTTGACCGTTTCGACCGTGGCCCGGTTCTGTCGTGGTCGGATGTGGGAGGTAGCCTTGGGCCGACGGCCGGCCGGTAGGATGGTCGGAGGTACCTGGATGGTGTAGCAGGTCTCGGAGAGCAGCTCCAGCGCCCGGACACTGGCCTCCACGTGCGGTGCGACGCCCGAGCCCGTGGCGATGATGTGGTCCTTGAAATAGATGGTCGCATCACTCCTGCACAGACGACAGTTTATAAATACGATGAGACAGGCTTCCGTGGTCTAATTACACATGAGACAAATCCATTATTTAAGTCGACGACGACGATGGTGACGAGATGGATGTAGTTGCCGACATTTCAGACGTGATACAGCAGTCCATTCTCGAGGCGCACTAACATTCATTCACTGGTCGGTGGGCCCTCTGCCTCAGGTTATATAGCTGAGATACAAATGTGTTCTAGGAAGGCCGAGGTAAGTCGCGCCTTCAGAGAAAACAATGGGCGATGTAAATAAACAACCCTCCCCCTCCCCTGAGCCTGAGCCTGAGGCAGAGGGCCCGCCGACCAGTGAATGAATGTTAGTTCGCCTCGAGAATGGACTGCTGTATCGCGTCTGAAACGTTGGCAAATACATCCATCTCGTCACCATCGTGGTCATCGCCCAAAATCATGGATTCGTCTCATGTGGACAATTTATAAAGTTTTTTGGTAACCTAGTTCAAGAACTTACTCAAAAGAACTATTTACATTTATTGCCTAGACGTCTTGATGATTCGATTTTGTCAAAATCAGTTGCCGTAGGAAGGCTACCAAATTTATCAACATGTCAACAATGAGCCTAACACGGTAAATCGAGGCCCGATATGAAGGACTCTACTGTGATATGAAGGATGCTTGGTCGGTTCCCCTGTAAACAAAGTCCTTAACATTTACTGAATCCAGCGAAAGAGTATGCCGACTACCAAACACATCCGACTGATTAAACATCAAACTTTATAAGTTCTGAGTGATTTAAAGTACCAATTACGCAATCCCTTGATTGTCTCCATACAACTACTAAGTTAATTAGCTAATGAGTAAAATGTACAATTGACATTAACTGTTTTTACATGGTAAGTTATAACCATTAATAATTACTATTTTAACAAATTTTAGCCAAGCTGATGCAAAAGAGGCTGACATAAAAAAATTGTAATAGCTCAATATGTTTCGTACATAATAAGTGAATATTGTAACTTTTAAACTATTCTAAATAGTAAAACTCACACATTAGGTAGATTTTCTCTCGGTTTTGTCTCAATCTTCACAGGCAGTTTAAAGCTGAATTCAAATGATGCGTACAGCATTTTCAGTGCAGGAGACCCTCTGTATGTATGTGCCAGTTGCTCAAAAGGAGGAATATAAAGGATCAGCCCCTGGTAAAACGCAGCCCCAGACTTGACCTCCGAACTATTCCTGACAGCGAAAGACTTTTTAAAGATATTCTCTGGACCTTTCAAGGCTTTCCTTCCTGTTCCCACAGACTGTGATTCCTTTTCCTCATCGGAAATGTCCATGTCTTCATCGATGGTGTCTTCGACGAATGGGTTGTACTTATCAGATTGAGATTTATCTTGAACGGGTTTTTGAACAGGTTTTGGAGGGCCGAAAGAGGTTATCTGTTCCGGTTTTGAGCCTTCGAACAGGTTCGTTGGAGGGAAAGGCGGTTTGCTCAGCATTTGGAGTTGTAACTGAACCAAATCGTTCATGTTTGCAGTAAAGTCAGGAGGTTGAACGGGTGCGGGGGGCGGCTGCATCATTGGAAATGGGGGAGGCTGCATCATCGGACGTTGTTGATTGAAGTCCATCATACCGGGTGCTCTGGGCATCATCCAGTCCTGCGGGAGTCCCGGCGGTCGGAAAAACCCGTCCATGGTGTGCGTAGTTGTTCCGGAAAGTCAAAATTGCAAAAAAAACCCAGCCGATCCACAGACTGGTTGTTAAGATTCTGTTGTTAGCCTACATTGTTTTCAATCCAACTGACCTAAAACAAATAACAAAAAATTAAAAATTAAAATCTTAAAGATAAATACTTATCACAAATTTTATAAATTCAGAATTTCTTCAAACAAAACCTACCGTAGACATTCTAAAGTGCATATTATGTCGATTTCAATCATCTGGAATTGAACTGACTGATTATGTATTCTGAAATCGCTTGTTTGTTAACAGCTTAGTAGGGAATTTTTGGTCAAGTGCGGATTGGTGTAGGTTGATTAAAGTTTAAATGTCTTAAAAGGAGTTTGAGTCGATTGAATTTTTAACTATATGTAGTTAACAAATGTTGGCATGTCTGTGGAATTAAGTAAAACATAATATAAAAATGGTGGAAAAAGTTACTTATTAGCAGACCAAAATTATAAATGATTTTGACTGAGAAACGACAAAGCCTTGATTAGAAGTTTGCTGGAACATTTCAAGGGTTGCCGCCCTCTGTAAGGCAGCACTTTTAAGTTCATAATGTAAATAAGTGATATAAAAAAATGGCAAAGAACTTACCAAACTAACAGCCAGCTCCTATTGAGGTCTGGGGCCAATTCTTTGGTCCCTTCGGCCCTCTAGGTGCCTGCTACCACTAAATATTCTATTCCTGTAAGGCTTTACAAAAATTAGACTATTTTTTGTAAAAAAAAGTTCTTATCCACTTTTTAAAATATGACTGTGATTTACAGTTATCACAGCTCATAAAAAAAGATAGCTTATGGCTTAAAAGAATAATACTTATTGAAACTTAGATGTTTGGATAGATGCTATATAATTTCAGTTTAATTGTTAAGATTTGTCTGTAAGATATATCACCTACTAAAAAACTCAAGTGTAATTATTTATGAAGTGGTTAAGCAGCTGATTATAATGCAAGTTCTAGAAAGAAATTTTATTTCACATAAAAATAAATGATAAAAATATTGTTTGGATGTTTTATTAATTTTAATTTAGTACAATCTAATTTTGAAACATAGAAACACACATGAAAAGCAGAATGCAGATATATAGGCCTAATCAATAAATAATCAAGAAAGTCTTCTACATAATGTTTGTATTTTAACATCACACCAAAAATATACAATCAAAATCATAACCTACTGATAATATACTAAAAAAATTAAGTACAATTAAAAAACTTTGATATTGTTCACTTCTACAATCGAAACACTTAAAATATAACAAATACAAAAACTCTAAAACATTAACCAGCCCAATTTATGTCAATGTTTCTGTTGCACTGGCTTTACAACTGCTTTCACAGCCCCACAGTAAAGCTCAAAGGATTTATTTCGTATCTTCTCAACTGAACCTTTATCTACTAACAACTCCAGACAGACTCTGTCTTCCTGCTCTTTCCTTTCAATCACTTTCCACAAGGTTACTTCCAAGCCTTCATTCTGCCTCTGAATTCTCTTTAAAATGAGATCCGAATCAATTTTTGGCCCTGGAACCCACAAAGTGATTCCTTCAGCAAGGCTTTCCGTGCTGATCACTTTCAAATCAGCCTCATCCCAAGGTTTGATTTTATTTATGTTGGAATTGATCCATTGAACTGATTGTAAATCTTTGCACAACACAAGAATACAGCCAGCTTCACTCCAGACTGTGTGAAGTTTGGGCAGAAAAACATCATCAGGTAAATTATCAATGTAAGTGCCAAGGGATTCACGGAAAACGTTTAAGTGGTCTTTGTGTAAATATTGTTCTGGGTAGTTCTGAGGCACTATTGCGACATTTTTGAACAGTAAAGGCTTGGAACCTGGTGGGGCAGTTGAGGCAATGTTCGCACCCGAATGATTTATAGAACTTATCTCTTTAGGTTGTGGTTTCACTTGGGGCGTCAAATCAGATCCAGTTAGGTTTACATTACTTGTACTGTTAACATTTGTATTATTATGAAAAGTCTTTCGTGGATTCCTGACACTTAAGTAAGCTTCACGATCAGTTACACCTTCTGCTTTAAGTTTGGCGATTTTCCTTCTGCGTTTTTCAGCGCCGCAAATGTTTGGCTTCCTAAACTTAAAAGGGCGTTGACCATTGACCCCGTTACCTGTATATGTACTGGGAATTCCCATAAATTCATTAGGCCTATACTCCCCACCTCCGTACATGCCTCCAGAAATATTTACTATATAGCCGTTTCAACAATTCAAAATATTTATTTACCAATAAAATGAAGAATGAAGCACTTCCACAAAGTTGAGATTTCGCAAGAATTAGTCAGACTGCAACAAAAAAAAAACACAAAAATAAATACACTATATAAGCTATTTAAATTGGAACAACACACATTTAACTAAGCTTTCACTGCCAAAGCACGTTTAAGTATTATTGTGGGTCTGAAAGCCAATTAAGCCACTATCTTTGAGGAAATGATTCTGGTCTAGTCTACTTTTCGATATGCTATAAGTCATCAGTCTAAGAATCAGTTTTCAATATGCGATAATAATCAAAGTCTAAGAATCAGTATAATTTTGCCCAGACAAAACCAATTTTTTTGGTCTTAATCGCTTGCTCCAACTACTTTAAAAGTGCAAAAATATCTATATATATTATATAAATAATCACATTTTTCTAGTACAGTAATGCAGCAAAATAAAAAACCATCATCAAACTTATGAATTTCGAATAATACATACTGTAGGCCCCTAATTAGGCTACTTAAAAACTACTAAGTAATTTGTAATGTAATGCTTTCGTTCATTTACTTATTTCATTCAAGGCTAAACTTTTTTTTATAAAAAACCTTAACTCCATGGGCCAGTCTCCATGTGCGGCGATCTAAAGACAGTGAGGTACCGTAGCGGCAATAGTCACAAGCCAGCCAGAGGTGACCACTTATGTTGGATCAGGAGTGGCCCGCCGCTGAAATCGAACCAGCGACTTTTGAAACTCAAGGCAAGCGCTTTACCTCTTAGGTACCGCCTTGGTAACTACTAGGCCTAGGCCTACCTATACAGTTTTAGGTGAATAATAAAGCATTTGTCAAAATCAAAATTAAAAACTGTTTAACTTAACTGGAGGAAGATATATTTTTACTAAGCCCCTATGTTAAATTTTAAACCTTTTGGGTTTGAACTGATTATTCATACCACTGCAGTAGGCCCTAACTATGTAATTGCAGCACTGATTTTTTTGTCAGACTGAAAATCTTTCTAAAAGAGCTAGGCTGTTACCAAAGGCATTGCCCGGAGTGACGCCAACACTACTTTCAAATTTGCGGGGACGTTTTTAGTTGGATTTCTTCACCCAATGACTTATTTGTTTGAAAAAAAAGGGCAAATAGGCTACCTAACCAAAACAGTAAGTAGAAACTATTGCTTTTCATTTGCAAACTTTGACGAAGTTTCCTCGAAGAATTTTAGGTTTTTGTTAGATTGTTTGATAAGGTTGAGAAGTTAAAGTGACTTGTTCTCTGCAAAACTAAACAGTCAAATGGGATTATTTGTTTAAATAGGCTAAAGTAATTTTTAAAGACTATTTTCATTTGATTATTTCACCAAGCATTAACGGAAGTGCATCTGGTTGTAGGTAAACAAGTAAACAGCTTATTGAAGTGCTGGGTTTCTGACAGGTTTGCACTTATCCCTAGTAAAACGAGCATCCACTACAAAGAAGATAAGAACTGTAATTACTAAATTGGATGAAATTTAGTAATTACAGACCCAACAGGCAGAAGGCTCTAAGAAGATTTATTAAATTGTAATTTCAGAAATAAGGGAGGAATAGGATTAGGTACGGGTTTTATATCTGATCTTCTGCCGTTTGTTCCTGTAGCAGACGAGTCAACATCTGATTTCTAATAAAACAGTATCGAACGGTCTACCGATAGTCAAACTTCGATATAAAGTTTGTTGGGCTGAACTTGACGTCCGATTCCATTGTGTTTGTTATCGATTGTTTTGTTACCCTATGAAAGTAGTTATCGATAGTACCATTTAGAATATTCGAATAAGGTGGCAGATGATGAGAAATAAAGTAGCCTAGTTGTTTGATTAGTTGATGTTGGTAACGCTTTTGTTTAGTTATTGGCTAGCTTTATTATGTTTAATCTAGATTTATACATTTTTATTATATTTAGGTTAGCTATGTTTCAGTGTTCGTGACAGAATAGAATAATATATTTAACAATTGTTTCGATTATCAGTTGTTATCAATGTTTCTTCATTACTGATAGTTGTCGGAACAGTACATCGATTAAGTTAAACACGATACCGGTAGGTTGATAGTTGATATCGAATTACCGAATCCTAAGCAGAGTACGTTACGCGAAAACAATAGTGATCTTCTCCCATGTTAATTCATATTGAGAAGTTCAGTTATCAAACCTAAGCATTACAGGTAAACAATCAACGGTAAACATAACCTAGAAGATCAGATATGAAACTCGTACCTAGGATTAACCTTTAGAAGATACGATGCATCATAAATGCAAAATCCCTGCTAGCAAAAAGGAATGGATTATCTTCTGTATAGCAATGTGATAGCGTAAAATGGTTTAAATAATAAAGGGTTCGATTTCCAACTATAGCTACCTTTTTCAAGTTACTAATTAAGATTAACTCACAGATAAATATTACAAACAACAGTCCACTAATCATAGTTCCGTCATTCCGTATAGGTTAGGTTTTTACTTCAAGTAAAGTAGCTATTTCACTATTTCAGTTTTCTTTTCCCAGTCATTTCTTTACAGACCGTCAGTGCTGCCAACAGTTTAGTCGATTAGTGTAGTTTGCAGTGTTTCCACTTGATATAAAATTTATATCCCACACCAAGTCCCAGAAAAAAATTAAACATCTCACGTTTTCTTTATGGATTTTCCTCCAAATTGTAACCCAGACATCCATGATGCCCTCGTGTTACCTAGATCTCCATGGATCCCAGTATCATAGAGGTAGAGTAGGATTCACGTAAGTTGGCCAAAACAAAAGTAAACAAGCTATTCTGCTATTATCTTCTTACGAACTTAAGCATAAAATCCAGTTGTTCTAAAAACATTGCTAACAACATCTGTTTGAGCATAAAACTTGCAGTAAAGCGAAAGTTCTGATGCAATATTGCACGTGCAAGTTCTCTTGCGCAACCTAAAATATTACTCATGGGCTTTTTCAAATTAAATATATATTAACACGGAGAGGTTGTGTCATGGATGCGGCATGATTAATTGTCTTAGATTTTATTATCAAGTAATCAGTACAAAGAAAAACAGGTTTGTTTATGATTTATGATTAGCCCTTCTACAAGTCAGCATCTGACTTGCCTCATATTTTGTTCAAAACTTAGTCCAGTAAAAAGTAAACAAGTAACTAAACAAACTAAAATAAATGTAAATCAAGAAATAGAATCAAATTTAACTTTACCGCTATGTAAAAAAGTTCAATAAAAATAGAAAATTCTAGAAATAGGCATTTTTTAAAACATTCAATAACCTATAAGATTGCCACGAATGACAACAACAATATTGTAAACAAACGCAACGTGGCGATTTGACAGTTCGGACAAAATGTAGATAATTAGTAGTTTATGCAACGATTGTATAATGAATGCCTTTAAGCCACGAGTGAGATGGCTTACGAGCCACGAGCCACGAGTGAGATGACGAGCGAAGCGAGTGTTCTAAATATCTCACGAGTGGCTTAAAGGCATAATACAATCGTTGCATACACTATTTTATCTACAACCAACAATATACGACAAAATTTCCCCCGAAGTTAAACAAAACTCATAACTTTTACTAATGATGGAATAGGTCAACTAAAATTTGAGGCAAATACGCAGACTGAAACATGAATCGTTGTGGAACAATCAGCTGATGGGATAAGTAAACAAGTAAACTCAAACATGAATCGTAATGCAACAATCAGCTGATGTGCGAATTGCGTAATTGTTATTATGACACTACTTCCGTCAAATGCCGAGCTCTCATTGGTCTAGAACCAGTACTCTAAAGTGACTCCAGTACTCTAAAGTCGTCATTAGAGTACTGCTTGGTTTTTGGTGTTTTAATGTATATCATTATAATGTTTATTGTAATACAATAATTGGTGCTTATTGCAATGGTCGTAGATAAATACCATGTGGATCCAACAATGTTTTTAATGTGACTTATATAAACATTTTTGATGAGATGATTAGTACATGCTTTGGCCAACTTAGGTGAATCCTACTCTACGATAGGGGCACTGAGTTCTGAGTTACAGGTTCAGGTGAACCTCCCAGACTTTTTACTTGAGGTATAGATTTTTAAATCAAGAAAAACGTAAAAAGTTGGTACTTTATTTTTTAAGTTTAAAACATTACTTAAACATCATCCCATCATACTCAAATACCTAATAGTGCAAATGAACGCCAATAGCTTACAGAGTGCTTCATATCAAATCAAATCAAATAATTCTTTATTTCAAGAAATAATAACAAAGCAGCGATATAACAAAATTAAAAAAAAACCTCACATGGGTCAAATCAATCAAACTATCAAATTTTATAAAATTGCTTACTCATAACTCAATACACATATCTATAACCAATGAAAATATAAAATACCTCCTTTGCAGCAGACCTGCATACTCAGCGAATTTCAAATGCAAAACAACAAATTTCAATCCAACATAGCGAGATTTGACATGTTTTTGAAAGCTCCATAAGAATAACATGGGAAATGAGTATGCAGGTTTGCTGCTACGGGTATATTAAAACTAGGTGGTTTTAATTCAATATTTAGTAGATCTGAACTAGAAGAAGCCATTTACCAAGTTTCATCAAGATACGTTGAGAAATAAGCGAGATATAGAATTTTACTTATTCCCCATAAGGTTAACATTGGGACAACGTACTGTGTTTACCACTTTCAATATCTCGGTAACCAATGGACATAGAGCAGTGATTCAAAATACTAAATTGTTTGTTTTTTTGAGCAGAATTCAATGGTGGTAACAAAAATTGGATTATTTTTATTTTTCTATACAAAAAACTCAAAAAACCCATTTTTGGGGGGGTTTACCCCCCTTAACCCCCCCTTCCGGTAGTCCGATCGGGCTGGTTTTCGAACTCGTCCGAATAATTACTACTTTACATGGCTGTGCCAAATTTCATTCAGATTGGACCATTTTTACGGCCGCTATCGTGCTTAAAGACACATATATATAAAAATTCCGTTCGTGTTATCTTAAATTGATATATATATAGATATATATATATGTATGAAAATGAACGAATAGTGTTTTTTGCTTCTGGGGGCCCCAAAACGAAAAGTTATAATGGTCTTGGGCTTAGGTCTTACCATGAGTACTACGGTAACAGCTTCTTCCCTATTGGGGAAATTCGCTAAAAGATTGTTGGTTAGAGGGTCGAGACTGACTCAAACTATTTGATTTTAACAATTGATAACTTAAATGAAAGCCAGTAATCCCCTGAATAATTTCTAGACCATATAACTCACTTTAACTTAACTAGATCTGTAGATATAGTCTTTAATTCAGGAAAAATATTGGATAAACCAAACTATTTGAGGTTTGGAGTTCTGTAACTTTGCCTCAACCACTTCAATTTAAATGAGTATGATGTCTCAACTGAAATACATTAGTTCACTGTGTGTTCTCATACCAAAATATATCACTTTAAATATAACTCAAAACATATTTAGAATTTAGAAAGAAAACAGAATTTAGAAAAAAAACTAAAGTTTTTGATTGTTAAAAGTCTATAATTTGCCTAAAACTTTTTCAGTTTGAACAATCAATATTTCAAATAAAAGCCGAAAAGGCACTGAGTAGTTTCATATTAAAACATATAACATCCAATAACAATCACTCAAAATAAAGGTCTTAAATAAAAGTTCTTTAAACAAATTTTGAAGATATTGTAGGGTGGAGGTCTATACTTGCTTCAAACACCTCATACTGAAATGACTAATAGCTCAAATAAATAAAAGCCGGGATTTAACAAACATTTTAATATTAAAATCTGTCGAAAAACTACTCGATAAAGATGTCATAAATTATTTTAATATAGACCTATTACACAATATCATTCTTTTTCATAAAAAAAATTTATTTTTCAAAGCTTTGTTATGATTCTATACTCAAACAAGTAAGGTTCAAAAATATATGAATTTCATGCAAAATTTCAAGGGCTACAAGTTTATAATGAGAGTTAAGGTCTCTTTTAATTAGTCTTGGCACAAAGACTGATTTTTATTCATCAATACCAGCTTTGTAGGCTATCTCAATATGAATAAACTTGGCACAAAGTGGAAATAAATGTGATGTCGTAGTTTCCATCAAAATTAGTAATTTATAAGAGAAATATTGACCTAAAAATATAAAATATATCTTCAAAACAAGACATTTTCTTGTAGCATATTTTATTCTGAGAATTCTAAAGCAATTTGTAATGCTCTACATTGTATGGTCTTTAAATTACACTGTTTTAAGTAAAAGCTTACATTAAAATTTAAGTTTTCCGACATTTTTTAAGATGGCGGCTGTTGCTGCTGAGTACCAAAGAGGGACCCGGTGGTTTTAGGGTCTATGTAGCCTACCCCAAAACATCACAAATCAATAAAAATAAAATGAAATGCAATTTGGTTTACAAAAGAAATAAAAAAATTCAAAAATAAGATCTTGAAACTGAAAACTTCAGATAACTCTCCCTTGGGGAGTATAGCAAGAGGTTTAGATTGGCCGAACAACAAACAAATGTTCCACTTTTAGCCGTTTTGTATATTCTTTCTTATACTGGTCTAATTTGACTGGGCTCTAATGATTAAAATCGTTTTTGCACATTGAAAGCAAGAAAAACACGATTTTAGCTGTAAGCCTGATCTTACTTAGATTAGTTTATTTTGCTTCGTGTATAGTATCCAGTGAATAAAAACATTTTAATATGAAATAAAATGAAATTCTACAAAGTACTTTCAAAACAATTATTCTTTTTCTATCTCAAAAATGATAGTTTTAACCACTCTGGGGGGCGGGGGTGTACTAGATATACGAGCAAAGGAGGCACCAGTAATCCCTTGCTGCGGCCCTGTCTGTAGCTTAAAATAACACAATTTAACTTTTGATTACATAGCTTTCAGGGGCGGACTGGCAAGAAATTTTGGCCCGGGCATTTATAAGGCGTACCCGGCCCACTCAGGGGGGCTTTGGACAGGCCGCCGGCAGAATTTCCGGCTCGGCAAAAGTGGTGACCTTTTTTTTTTAGCTCTCTCGTGTGGTTTTCGGCCTCTTTATCGTCATTTCAGTACCTTTTTGTCTGTTCCCGGACCCCAGGAACCCCTGTATGCATTACTAGGGGGGGGTTGGCTCTGCAGCCGGCCCCCAAGCGGCCCAGCGGCCCCTGGACGTGGCGGCCCACCGGGCATTTGCCCGGGTGCCCTTATGGACAGTCCGCCCCTGGCTTAGATAGTACCTAACCACAGCATTTCATATCAGTCCGGTGTTGCGTGTGTTTAATAATTTTCAGTCCTGTTTTGTCAGCACATTAGGGTTTTTTGTCTGTTAATGGGATTACCACAGCTTTTTTCAAAAAAGCTGACATAAAGTATATTTTCAGCTTTCATAAACTATATTTTTTTGAAAATATTTGTTTTTGTTCCTTTCTTGATAGTAATATTTTAATCACTATTGTTGAATTTTCTTAACGAGTCCATGCGCAGAAAATGTCCGCGCATGTAGGGGAGGTAAAACCCCCCCCGTCATTCCTCTTTCCCCTTCAAACTACGGAACGGATTAGAGGAACTATTACTTTTTCGTATGCAACTGCTATTTAGAAGCATGTTTTTAATGTTAACTGTTCATTTACCGGTTGCAGTTGCAACAGTTTCTTTTCACTATTATTCAAAAGACAGCTGTGAAGAATTGTTCGGTTTCTTATTTAGATCAGAGGATGAAAAGGAAAAATTAATTACGAGTGCAGAAAGGCTTTTTTGTCGTGCATACTACATGAAATAACAGATTTTAAGGGCGTATTTTTTCATGTTAACCGATTTTTTAACGTTTAGCTTAACAATCGTAGAGTGTGCATGGTACATTTTTCCATTTTTGTAGTGGTGAAGAACAAAAATGTAAAGATTACTCACAATTAAACTTGGCACTGCGTGTTTACTAGGCCTAGAAAACATTCACAACGAACAAGTTAAAACTGAACGTTAGGTATCTGCCTGGTTTAGGTTTATTAGTGAACAAATTAGGTAATGCGAATATGAACCAATTATTAGATTATTATATGTAAAATATCCGAAGTTAGGATGTAACTGTAACACACATAGTTATGATACCAGATGTACAGCTTATTTTGTTGTTAAACACCAGTTAAAAGTTTTTGAAAAAAGCCTCTTTTCATTTATTAAACAAATTTTCAGCATGGATCGTTCCTAAGCGCTCTTTCAAGGCCTCAAGCAGCATAATCCGCCGAATGTTTGCAGGGCAAGACAGGTTTACCCTGGTTCGACAATAGTGAACTCCCACCATTTTTGGCGTTCACTCCTGCTCGTTAAAGATCGCATTCGCACTCGTCAGAACTCGATCTAGTAGGCCTAAAGCCCTAAAGATGAACTAGAGCTTATACATCACGTTTCAGAAAATCCTGCACCGTTTTGCAAATCAACGTTAATTTATCCCTTTAACACTGATGCTTTCTTTTATATGTTTATTGGTTCGCGAGTTTGAATCGTTAAACTAGTGGCACTTTACGTTGGTCTGGTGTGACTGCACCCATTCTCATGTGTGAATGCTAGCGAACTACAGTGAGCGCCTGAGAACCTAAGGGTAGGCTACTGTTACTCTTACCGAGTTCTAGGATCAAATACTATTAATTTGAACCCTATCCCATCATTATATACGATCTGCTAAACGCCTAGTTTACTTTATAATTAAAAACATAAACTAATAATAGATTCATCAAATGAAAAACCTAATATAACTTAATACTTGAATTATGCTCTGATTATTTTTGAGATAAGAATTGTAACAGCCATTGTGTACAAAACATTATCCCTTAAAAATAACCATTCACATATACAATGTGTAAATAATCCATTTTTATAACATTATTTGTATTCGGCTATAGATATTTCTTTTTTTTCCGATAGCCTTAATTTTAAAAGCTATCAACAGCTGTTTTATTTTGAAAACCATTTTATTCTTCTCCCGACGATATGAAAACAAATATTCGTTACTAATACAAGTTACAAAGTATTAGGTTCAGGGATTATCGTATCAAAGTGACGTATGTACCAGATGACACGAAACTGTTAAATTAAAAAAAACAACAAAAAAACATATTTGCTTCAGCCAATCGTGATCGAGCATGTCACCACTAGGGACTGTGATTGGTTATCACTTCCCCTCACAAGATTCTCCATCTCTCTCGCACAATATCTCAAAAAGTGGTCCCGTTAAGAAAATCGGTCAATACTCTTCTTACAGTGAGTTTAAATAGTAAATATTCAAACATTCAACATGATTTTTAATTAAGATCCTAGATTGAAAGTTTGTGATTAAGTGTTTCATCAATTTTTTGACAAACTTGTCTAATTCAAATTTTGCATATTTCAATTTTTTTCGGTGCGTTGAGGTTTGAACATGGCTTTTGAATTATTTTGTTTACATCTTGCCAGCTTGCCTAAGTGCTTCGTCAAATTTGCTTTGAACAGCAGATTTTAATGGCGTATGTGCCACTTGCGATAAAATAAAACCAACTTTACTCAATTTTGGGTAAAAATTTACCCAAACTAACCAAAATTACCCCAATTAAGGAAAGTAAAATGTAAATTGAAGGAAGCAGTATTTTTTTTGAAATTGACAAAAAATAACTTAAGTTTATGAACTATTTTGATTTGAAGTGTAACATTAACTAATATCGACAAAAATTGTCAAGGTTTATTCGTTTTCAACTTTATAGAAAAATTGTACATTTCCTTATCTTTTGAGTGGTTAAATTATAATTTAATTTAAGGTAGTTATTTTTACAGACACTCTCTTTTATAAGTGACTAGCTGTTTTACCCGTTCTTCGCACGGATTTAGATTGAAAAAAAAAAAAAACAATGATTTCAAAGGAAACCAAATAAAAACTGTCAAAAACCGATAAATTGGCATAAAACATGAACTTAAGAAGCCCACGGGGCGGAGCCAGAGGGGATTTTAAGGAAGTGAATAGGCCTATGTGTTTCCTGGGTTCATGATCTACCGCTGTGTGAAGTTTCAACCCAGTCGGTTCAGTATTTTTTGAGTTCACTTGGTACATACATACATACATAGAAACCAACTCTTCTTTATAATAGTAAGAAGATAGATAGATTTTAAGTGACAGGTTATAGGAAAGTTGGAAAGATTGAAATCAGCAATAATATCTTAAAACTTTATTGATAGACATAAAACACATAATATCAAGGTGATCTAACAATAAATCTTGAGGAATATATCCATGCTTAATATACAATGCATTACTCAAAATAATGTTAAAGGAGTAGTATTTAACAATTACTAATATACTTATAAAAATAAAGAAAGCATCACAGACTTTATAACCGCTTCCTGGCATGACATTGGTTGTCATTTCATGATTAAAACAGTTTCGAAACACAGCACCAAAAAGTGCATCAATAAAATTACTGAAGGTTTAAGGAAAAAAAGGAAATTTCTTAATAATTAAACCTCAAAATAAAATACAAAGAAGCGGTCTTCAACATCACATCCAAGAACAAACAATAACCAATCCAAAAAAAATTCCTTGATAGGAGACAAAATACTTTGTTCAAATCCATATATAAGGTACTAACAGACAGTAAACTTTCAACTTTGATAAATTAATGTTAACGAAATTTGCTTACTCTTACTACTTTTTAATACCAAAATATACATAGTTTAGGTAATATTTAGATCAAGTACATTAAATACAGCAGTTCTTCGCAACAAGTAGAAGGATTGAATTGGGTAGACTAACAGCAACTGACTGCAAAAGAAAATCAGACATTAGAACATTCTTACTTAAAGAAATGAAGAACTTAATTTAATTAGTTTCAACTTAATTAATATTTTAGTAGGATTTACCTATCATTTAATGAGTTTTAAAGCATGTTGTTTCAACAGGCCAAATTGTACAATGGCTGGATATCATTTGACATATAAGAGAGAGCCTACTATAATTAATTCTTCACCACCGAGAGATAAAATAAATGCTCAGTTAGTTTTTTATTAGTCAACTTCATTAAACTGATTTGTTGAATTTTCCCTTGTGACCCAATAAACATATTTCAACATGTAGGAATCTGGACAATAATGTATACAGGAAAAGGCAAAACAGTTTTACTATCTAGATACATTTTTGAAGCGAACATGATGTTTTTTGCAAAACAATTTTGACAACTATCTAGGTATATTTCTAAAGCGATGTTTTCTACACATGTAAAATCTTTTGGGGAAACTGTAAACTACATTAAAAGTCATTAACCTAAACATAATTTTGAACAAATATTTCACAACTGATCATTTCTAATAGACTGGTCATTCCACTTAGTACCTTCAAGTCAATATTTACCTTGCTGGCTTATAAATTAAGTAAATTTCCCTCCCATTCTGTCCTCTCTCACATAACCCCCTCTCTCCCACTCATCCACTCCCTCCCCTTGTTGCCCTTCCTTCTCTCTTCCCCTTTCCATCTGTCTAACCCCACATAAAACCTTTCGGGGAAAATGTAAACTATACTAAAAATCGTTAATATAACCATAATTTCAAACAAATATTACACAACTGATCACTTCTAACAGACTGGTCATTCCACCTGGTGCCTCAGAATCAATAAATTTAACTTGATGGTTTTGGAATGAGTAAATTTCTCTCTCCCCCTCGCCCCTCTCTCCTCCTTTTCCTCCCCTACTCTCCTTGCTCCCTCCCCCTCTCTTCATCTTCCTCCTTCTACCTCCCCCTCTCTCCCTTTCCCAATATTAATTTCTTCTTTGGTTTTTCTGTTTTTCGACTATGCTTGTTGTGTGATTTATCTGTTACCTTAATAAATTAACTTCAACGAGCTCAAAGCTTGTAAACTTTACATATTTAATTTGAAATTCAATGAACATGTAACACATTATTATACATTACTAGGTTGGTTAAAAATTAAGGAATGATTGGATTTTGGAGATTTGTCAGTAAAGTATAAGGTATAAAATAAATATTTATTTAATAAATACATAACAATGCACTGACTTTCATTCAAGACAGACTCACAATGGATATTCTATTTCCAATATCCTATCCATAGGACTGTATTTTAAGAACTCTTTTACTGTAAAGTCTATTAGATTTATGATTTCCCTTCAAAGTGTAATTAAATATGCCCCCAGTCAAGCATTGTTTCACACAAGACTGAAAGAGAAATTGCTAAATAGGCATGATTAAAATGCCCAATCATACAGTAGAACCTCACTATTTCGAACCTCGACAGTTCAAAAACCTCTATAATTTGTATGTTTTGTCTTTTCCCTTGAAAAAACCTCTAAAATTCGTAAAAAAATACATTGATAATCTATATAAATAAAATTAGAGTTTTGTCTGTACATTGCTTAGAATTATGACATTTTTGGTTATTTTTGCGTTTTGAAGGTCAGAGAATCCGAATCAAGCCTTATCTCAATTTATGTCACGATGTGTGTTGGTAACGCTCAACATCACACTTTAGACCGCTTTTCACGCAAAAACTAGAGTACCATTTTGGCTGAAACTTTTCTCCTGTGTTGTATGCACATATGAGAAGGTTTTAGATGACTTAAAACGAGCGTACGTCTTTTTGAAATCAAATAGCAAGCTTCTAAAAACCGGGTTTTATTTGATTTCGACCAAGTTTGTTTTGAATTTCCCCATAATTCAAGGGGATGACGTTTTGTTTACATTTTCAGTGTTCCAAGCAGATGGTATTACCTTCAATGATGGATTTGTCGTTACAGATGTTTTATGATTTCATTTAGTTTTATGTTTTGGTTTATAATATTTCTTTTCAATTGACATGTACTGTATAAAGTTAATATTTTCCCATTCATTATACATTTATCAGAATTTTCATCCTGATGTGACCCTCGGACTACACCACAGACCAAGGCCGCGCATAGACCCTCTCAATGATCACATATTAATAATATCCTTATGCCAGAATTATAAGTGATGAAATGTTTATATTCAAACAGATGTTAAAAGCAAGACATTTCATAGAATGTAAAACCAGCTGTCTGTAAAAAAGAGATACTAAAATGTCCTTCCTTCCTTATAACAGCGGTTAATGAAAGAGATAATGTAACCATTTTTTAAAAATTGCGGGACGGCT
This sequence comes from Flexamia atlantica, assembly GCA_035578135.1. NCBI lineage: Eukaryota > Metazoa > Arthropoda > Insecta > Hemiptera > Cicadellidae > Flexamia > Flexamia atlantica. Next base: position 1,471,708 of record JAQJVK010000012.1, on the reverse strand, counting down.
ATGTTTTTTTGTTGTTAATCAAAATAGACCCTAAAACATTAGAAAATACTTTGGTAGTATTTAATCAAGGCATTTTCTACTCTACGTACATAAACGTTCATGAAACAGGAAACTGCTTTAAGATTCACTAATTACGCACGGTCTGCGAAGAGGGTATTTCCTGCCTCAGGGTCACTCTGTACTATAGCACAGATTCAACGATAGGCCTACTGAGTATAAGCCTTCCCAGGCAGCGACACCCTTAGGGGTTTTGTCGGCGGGGGCGCTGGGATGTGCTGGCATGTGTAGTATAGAGAGGCCAAATAAGAATGCCTCGTGCAGGGGGGCAGCAATATTTCTAAGTACTCCTGTCGCAGCAGACTTGCGTTCTTTGCGGATTCCTAAAACATCTTTCTGGCTGATGAAAGTATATATATCTACTTTATATTTGTCAAATACCACTGACCTATCATCGCACAGCTCAAACTACTTGAACTTGACCTAGAATCTTGAAGCTTTTCATAGACGTTCCTATAGGGCGTGAGCATGAGCATCCACTGAGAACGGGGTTTTCAAAATTCAAAGTTTTCGGGGTTTTTCGGTGGGGTCAAAGGTCTAAAATCTTTCTGTATAATTTAATGGATGGTCTTTCGATTAAACTGTAAATTTTTATTTAATCAAGAAGGCGGTTTAAGCTTCACATACAGATAGGTCTCTACAGCTGACTTATAGTTTGGTTCCTTTTGTCATGGTTTATGGTTGTTTTTTTCTTTTAGGTGATTTGTACTATATTAAAGTCACCAATCGTTTTTGTACCTTATCTATTTAATCATGAACTCAGTTTGTGGCACCATCTTCATTTAGGCAGCGGCTGTTAAAATTGTTATCGTGAGCGAAGCCACGGGCAACTGCTAGTTCAAAATATTTTTGGCGCATAAAATTCGAATTTTTCTACTGTAATTTGAAACGTAGTCTCTAATACCCCCGTTACCGCAGACATGCATACTCAGCGAATTTCAAGTGCAAAATAACATATTTCAATCCAACAAAGCGAGATTTGACATGTTTTGGTAAGCTCTATAAGAATAACATGGGGAATGAGCATACAGGTTTGCTGCTACAGTTATATTAAAACGGGGTGGTTGTAATTCATTATATAGTAGATCTGAACTAGAAGAAGCTATTTACCAAGTTTTATCAAGATATGTAGAGAAATAACCGAGATATAGAATTTTACTTATTTCCCATAAGGTTAACATTGGGACAACGTACTGTGTTTACCATTTTCAATATCTCAGTAACCAATGGGCATAGAGCAGTGATTCAGGATACTAAATTGTTTGTTTTTTTTAGCTGAATTCAATGGTGGTAACAAAAATCGGATTACTTCTATTTTTCTATGTAAAAAACTCAAAAACCCCATTTTTTCAGGGTTTATTCCCCCTATCCCCCTTTCCGATGGTCCGATCGGGCTGGTTTTCGAACTCGTCTGAATAATAACTACTTTACACGTCTGTGCCAAATTTCATTCCAATCGGACCATTTTTGCGAGCGCTATCGTGCTTACAGACACATATATAGATATATATATATCTATAAATTTGAACGAATAGTGTTTTTGACTTCTGGGGGCACCAAAACGAAAAGTTATAGTGGTCCCGGGCTTAGGTCTTACCATGAGACCTACGGTAATAGCTTCTTCCCTATAGGGGAAATTCGCTAAAACTCAGTCAACCTCCACAATTCAAACTGACATCACCGTAAGCCTCTGAAATTAGAATTGAGCGCCAAAAACAAGCCTGTTGAAACATGAACAAATGTGTATCCTGCCTATCTCTCTATCCTTAATTGTTTTGTACGAACGTGAGTGTAAATAGTCCGACCTCCGCTGTTCTCCTTTGACATAAGCAATTGATGTCAAACTAGCATGAACTAGCATTTATGATAAATAAAGTTGTGCCTCCATAATTCTAATTTCATTCATGATAACCTCTATAATTCAAACCCTCGATATTTCAAACTTCCTATAGTTCCAACTAAAATGGCCATCCCCTGAATTTTGAATAAGTGAAGTTCAACTGTATACGGTAAACAATATTCGTTACAATATTCATTATTATTCATTACTATTTAAGTGTGATAACATCAGTTGTTAGTTACATAACTATCAGTTTTTTTTTTTTTTTTTTTTTTTTAATATTCAGCCACAACTCAATTTTTACTCAATTTGTGATCTGGACCATCGGTCCGATTCAGGGCAGGAAAAATAACAAATTGTATTTCTCTCTGTGTACCTGGGGATGCGAGATGGAGACACGAAGCGTCTAGTCGAACTGTCGGTCGGGCAGAGCGATGGGAGCGACCAGGGTCCAGATGTAGAGCAGGGAACAGAACCACGAGGAAACCATCTTCACCCACATGGACGCCGCGTTGGCGTTCAGCGTCTCCAGGCTCGAGTTGGGTCTGGAAAAACACAAGGTTATATTTTAGATTACGTTGAACGATATAAAGACATTATACAACACATTCACTGCTGAAAATGTTTATAAACACTACCACTCAGCAAAAAGATGACAAGGTATCTTAAATGTAGGCTAAAATCATCATGGCGCCAATTTTGACAACAAACAGTGACGATACTTCTGCACCTGCTAAAGTAAGAGTGCACCTTCGGCTTGATTTTATGGTAAAATTAGAAGCCGATCTGGTGTTGAACACACCAAAAATCAAACAAAACTTCCTCCACAGTAAAAAGAAGATGTAACAACACATAAGGCAATGTTTCGTGTACAGTTCAGCTGAGATTGAACTCTAATAATGATAGTGGAAAGTAGAAGATAGAGAGCGGAGAGTACACGCAGAAAATAGTAGATGGTAGTGAGAGAAGTAGTAGTAGATGTTTACCTACTTAGACATCTGACACTTATGCCACCATCGGTAGCCTTGAACAAAAATTGCTATAAGGATTTTTAATTCTTAAGCTAAGCTGCAGGATTTACAGCTAAGCTTATAATTAGAATTTGTAACTGATGCAAACTTTCATAGGCGAGAGAAAAAACTGAGGAAAACTTAATAGTCAATTGAAAAAGATGAAAACCTGTTTTTTTAATTGTGTTGACATTTTGACTTGATCTTTAGGGATTATAATATATAAGGACAAGATGTTAATCTGTTTCACTAACCTATTGGTTATCCGAGAATAACTGACCTATGGTCCAAGGTAATAACTCTATGGTGCTTCCACCGAATCATGCAAGGGTGATCAGAGCAATCAGAAAACGGATAAACGAGAGTCTACAATCCTTTAATAAACTTACATATATATCATTCCTTCTCCTTCATTCATTTCTCCTGTTCATGAACCACCTCCTATCTGAAAAAGGAGTCAGTGGCTTTGAAAATTCATCCTTTGATTTTTTATTTTTGGGTGCTCTACAGCACTTTCAATCACCAGGTACACATGCTGATTCTCCTTTCCAACCCTGACATATTACAATAAATATATTATCCAATATGCCATAATTTATAGTTGCGGCAGATACTTACGAATACCAGTTGGTGAGCGTCATCATCACATATAGCGTGGCCAGTCCGAACATGACGTGGAAGAATGACCAGGAGTAGGCCACGCCCTCGTCCTCGTTGTCCCACACCTTCCCCCTCTCTCCCCTTTCCCCGCCGTCGCTGCCGGTCTCTGCAACGCAACACAACGCAGTGCAAACAACACGACAAAATCAAAAATTTTTTAACGGCAATAAATTTCCTTCCCTAAAAATAAAACACTGTCGTGTTTAACGGAATGTTTACATTTTTTCTTTGTTTATTTAACACTTCATACTTTCGCTTACATTTGTTGTTAGTGATGGTAAATTTTTGTTTAAAAGATTATTGCATGCATTTGTTTCTGATTAATGATTAGTGAAAATCAAGTTTTAGTTTTGCATTGCTTGGTTGCTAATACCACTATCTTTTTGACTGTAGATTCTAAAAACTCTAATTGGTGAATTTGTCATAATTTTCTTTAATTATAACCCCTTAAGCACCGAGTAATTAGCCCCCGTGGTTTTTAGTAGCGCGCAGTTTAATTACACGATCAACATGAAAACGCCGGGTTTTCGTCTTAACGCGACGAGCGCGATACTGCAGAACTCGTGGTGTGGACATAGTTCCAGAAAAATCCATTAGAGTGCAGCACCAAATGGTCTGCAACGACCACTGCGCGGTGGTTAAGGGGTTAAATGTTGTTCAATTTCCTGTATGATTTACTGTTTTTACAGTTTCCCGCTTCAACTGAGTTCATACCCAGGTCGACTTGTTTTTGTTCCCGATTTTGTTAATACTCATGAACTCTTCCCTTTTGAGGACATGATCCATTCCAGATTTGGAAAACCAATGTAAATTTTTACTGATAGTGACTGTAAATCTCATTAACCAATTTCAATTTAGTTGACAGCAAAGTACTTTGTACTGTTCTCAGTTATTACTGTATTTTTTCAGTGGATTTTATAGCAGCAAAAAGGTTTCAGTAAGTGAAAGAATTTAGATTTACAATTTACTTTGCTATATTACTGACTGGAGAGGCATATGAAAATATATTATTTTGCATCATCTAGCACAGTTAGTAAACCTGCTTAAATGAAGCTGTATTAGTGCATTCCAAGTATATTATTTTTTTTAAACAATACTTTCAAACTATATACAGCTCATGTAACTATTTTTTATAACTAATAACATGATCAATTTTAACTCCAACAGTTACATATTCTACAAATCAAATATTTTTGAATTTCTTCCTATTGCTATACTATATACTGTTTAGCTATGTAACAATCTTAATCATGAAAATATAACATCATAATTAACTATAAAAAACTGGGTATGATGTTTTTATGGAAATAATGATTATAATTTTATAATGAAAGTGTAATGATATTTGTAGTTTTTGTAAGTCTTAAATTACAAAAAAAATTTCAACTCTACTTCTATAATCCAAATGAAGTGTGAGAAATAAAAAAATATTTTCTTACTGACACAGCACGCACAAATTTCATCTATTAAACTTGGAACTTCAGGGGCTACTTTGACCTGGGGAAGGGTTTTCCCTGAAGAAAGTGTTAATAATTAGCGATGAAAAAAAAACTTCTACTAATGAGATAAACTTATGAGGTGTGTTTTTTACTGTTGTATGAAAAGCAATTTTTTATTTCATAAGCAATAGCTATCTTTAATGTGGTATTGTCACAAGGTATAAAGAAAAAAGAAGAAGTGTGCACGGCCAGCTGGTATGACGAAGTTGGGCTCGGGAAACAAGCAGATCTAGCAGTTTGACTGCAGAACTAAAACCGTACACAAAATATTTTGATTGATTTGTATTAATGGTTTGTAGCCTTCGTAAGCGCTAATTGCAAGAGCCCAACTATGTCACATCAGCTGATCGTGCACACAGCTTTCTTTTCTCCTTACACCATGGTATTGTCATAAAATTTTCTTGAAAATAAATTTATTATAGAAGTTTAGCCCTCAGTAGGCACCATTCAACAAGAACCTGCAAATCAAAGTAAGAATAAACTAAACTAAAAGTAGAACAAAGTCAAAGTTTCTTAAAAGAAAAGTTACCATGACCAAAACAAATAATGTAACCAAATCACATGCCAATGCCAAATTAAAACCTCTGAACTGAGTCTATCAAGTCAAAGGTTATATTAAAGTGAAAAAATTGAATTTAGTGTAAAAATATAAGTTTAAGGGCAACTGGATCCTTAATTGAACGAAAACAGACAAGTTACATTCAAAGGTTTGTTAAAAATATTCCTAAAAATGCTTGAAGAACTAGGCTAATTTTTCCCCGCCACACCGACACCACCCCAAAATATTCATGTGCAGCCAGTTTTGATTTATTCTTTCTAAAAGCAACCCCATCTCCATTTGAAGACATAATGCTATATACTATGTCTTATAAACGATTTTGATCGTAAACAAAGCAAAACCCAAATGTAAGCACCAGAAGCTGTGAGAAAGGATCATACCTTCGTTGTCAATGAGCCCGCCGCCACTGGAGCGCGCTAAACAAACAAAAGACAACATCAGAAACCCACCAACGGCAGGTAGGGAGGCTGCGCTAGGAGAGAAACTAAACACTTCACTCACAGTTTAGGGGTTGAGAAATTAACCTTATCCTTATTGAAATGTCTTGGTAAATTCAAAGCGTCAGCATAGCTAAGTACAAAGCAAAAAACTCTGCTAATTGCAAAATATGTAACCCTTATCTTCAGATCCCAATTTTATTTCTGAAAGGTATTTTTTATGTTTACTGCTTTAATCACACAAGGTATTTTAAATCATGAGTGTGTTAGAAATTGCCATTTAACAGAAACAAATCCAAATGAAATCTTAGAAATAAGGACAAACTAATGATTTATTGGTCTGTTAAAAATTTAACCATAGCTTAATGCATTTAATGTAATTTATAATTTAGCAAAGGCAGAGTTATAATTTGGTTTAAATTGTAAGCCAATTAAAGGAAAATCATTTTTTTACACCCTCCAAATATTTAATTTAACTGAAGTGCTTATATTGAATGTGATTAAAAAGCATAAAACTTCTTGATTGAAGATAATATCACTTGCTACGCAATTCTAAGTGTAAAAATGATAACAGGATTGGAAGAGCATAAACATAAAAATATGGTTAGCATTAAATTAAAGAACACAAAAAGTTAGTTTTGTTTTAAACTAATGCAACAGCATGAAAAAATCAGTTTGGAAGCTCGGGTGGTATTTAACAGAATACTTCAAATTAAGTAGTTGCCATGAAATAAGTGCTTTAATTGGCCTTCAAGATTTAACCATATTTTAAATGAAATGTTATTAATTTTAATACTAATGGATCCAGTTGCTTGAACACAATTTATTAACAGAAGTTAACGCGTATGTGAAGAAATTTGTTTGCAAAGACAAAGAATGTCTTATTTAATTGAAGTTATAAAAGAAGATTAACAAAGCGAGAGGAGTGTACTTAGTGTTTGAGAGTACAGTTGAGTAAAATTAAATGTACTGCATAATATACCATGTGTTTCTTTCTTAGCCCTCATGTTTTCTGTCACGTGACATTCTTGAGTTCTCTTTAAACAAAGGACTAGGGGTGTGCGATGCATCGAAAATGCATCGAAATTATGATTCGATTCGATGTATCGAATCACGATTCGATTTGGCTTGCATCGAAATGCCGATGCATCGATTTTGCCTCGATGCATCGGTATTCTCCAATTCACTAGACGCCATTAGTCTAAAATATATGTTGAAAGCAATTAAATAAACATTTAAACTATGTAAAGGCGAAATATTAATGTTCAAAGCAGTTCATTGAATCGTAATGAAGTTATGAAAAGCTTAGTGCGTAGTAATACTTTCAGACTCTAGACGCTTAACAACAAAGAACGCGTAATAAAGGCTGCGTGACAAAGTAGTGCATTGTTATTTTTTCGCCAAGTTTGAAAATTATTGCAATAGATGTTTCTCTATTTTATAATGAGTTTTAAATGATTGTAGGCTATGGCTGTATTATTCCATTCACGAATTTCAATGACGAGAATAAAACGAGCACTACGATAGTCGGCAGCAGCTTGCAGTGTGACCGCGATCGTGATGGTGATACAGGCTGACCGCGCAATGGAACAAAACCAAATACTGCTGTTAGAGAAATTACCCGACTCTCGGATATTTCCAAGCCCGTGTGGGGATTTCGTAATACTTTCAATAGTTTATTCCAGCAGAGACGGGTATTTTTGCGGGTAAACACGGTCTACAAGTGGTAACACTGTTATGTGATGCTCAGCTGTCGAGCTGTCTGCCGTCGTCGTAAAGCTCACCACTGCACAGTAATTAATTAGTGTTTGTTTCTTTTGACTGTCACTCGAATGCAATTGAATGTTTTGTTTTGGAGTAATTGAATGACAAATAAATAAAGATGTCTGAAGACTGCGACGAAGAGATCGTAGACAATGCGGGCTCAAGTAGCCAAAGCTTTGTTGAAACAGATAGTTACGAATGACTATACTGACACCGGTAGGGATAGGCCTACTTTAATTGTATCTGAGAAGAGTTACTTAGGCTAATTGTTATAATTATTAGATAACTTAACAAACTTTGAATTGATTAATTTTTACTTGGACTGCTTGTGTTTTTTAAGAAAAACTTTAGGCCTAGTAATAATAACTATTTCTTGAGATTGTGAAAGGATGTAAAGGAATTAAGATATAATTATTTATTTATTTATTCGTCCAAATTCCTAGGCCTATTTAATGAATGGTTCAGTACCTAGGCCTATTACAAATGCTTTGGTTCAGACTCAATCAAACTTTGTGTGCAATTTTTCTACTTCGACCCTCTTTAAGGTTATTGACCCATTACAGTAATGCAAGTTGTAAATAACTCTTAACAGCAAATAACGCCACACTGCATCGAATCGAATCGCATCGCATCGATTCAAATCAAAATTCTATGAATCGCATCAACGCATCGAATCGGAAAAATTTGCTGCATCGCATACCCCTACAAAGGACTGAGCTAAATCAATCAAACCGAGACAGTTGATTTCTCCGCAAAATCTTTTAAGGAGAAGTGTTCACTACTTCCAATTGTTAGTAGGCCAAAAAAAACCTAAAATATTCCAGCCATCATGGGGTTTTACAAACAAATCAATATTTTGATCTTATCAAATCAATACATAATTTAAAAAAACTTTTTCTTGACAATGGAAAGCTTTTACCACTTTATCCCATATGTCGATTCGTCTGTAGGTTTATATGTTATATGTACAGTATATTACAGTGGACTGTTACAAGTTGACTCTCACTAACCGGAACCCTAAATCATTTTAAATCTTTGATACCTTAAATTATTTTCAATCCATTTAAAAAACCGTCTAATTTGATAAGATGGATTTGACTTGCAATTTTCCTTCACAAGCTGAAGTTTATCTCTATATCTTGAAGTTTCCTCAACAGACCCCTGAAAGCTGAAACTCTCTGGGAAATAAGTAACCTTCCAACAAGTCATATCCGTCACGGGTCACTATTATTTATCTCGACAACTTTAATTTTCATTTTGTTTATCTCAATATCTCAAGTTAAACTCAAATTACCTTTGTAATTCAAACTATATCTTGAAGAAAAATCATTGTCCTCTGGAATTTCGAGTTAGCGAGAGTCAGCTGTATTAAATAAATTAACTCTTTGGTTGGTACAAACTGTATTTGAAAGTGGTTACAGACCTGCTTTCATCTAATCCAAATTGTTGCTAGTGGCATCTAGTTTCAATTTTTGAATGGACTAATCTTTAGGCCATGCAGGACCATCTTCATTTTAAGATTGTTGTTAGTTTAAAAGTACACTAAACACACATATGGACGGACATGTATATTACAAACACAAAAACTAAACACACAAAAAAAACAAATAATAAATTGTGGAACTGGCATGACCCGAAACGAGCGAGGGAGGAGTCTAGATTAGCTATGTTGTGTTGCTCCTCTTCCTTATCAACTTTGGTCCCTCTCATCCAGAAATCTAAAAGCTGTAATTCAAATACAGTACACCTCAGATTATCCGGACCCCACATTATCCGGATCCTGGATTATCCGGACTGGGCTATCCGAAAAGTTGAAAATCAAAATCACGGCAAAATCACGATTTTAGCGAGTTTACAGGTGAAAAGTGCCTTCCAAAAGTAAAATGCAAATGCAATACATTACCGTACGCATTTGGAACCACAATAATTGGAAGGAATCGCATTGCCTAAAAAGTACATTAATGCATTTTCATAAATATTGTTTCCTGGATCACTACTTGGGGCGCTAGCAATAATGAAAAAAGGCGTAGCCCACGGCAATTTTGTGAGTTAGTTTATTGCTGTCATTTGATGTGTTACGTTATTTCTTAAGAAGAGTTACTATAATAAGTTTTGAGCTACTCTATGTTTCGTCATGATTATTTCAAGTTTGAGTTATTTTGAATTATGATTATTTAATCTTAATAAATTAAATATTTTAATCTGGTGTTTTATTCCGAACCTAAACCTAAGTACGGTAAAGTTAACGTTATATATTCGTATGATTAATAATGAAGTTTAGTTCTTAAATTTGTTTCAAAATTAAACCCTCATAAAATTTGTTTCAAAATTAAACCCTCGTAAAATTTGAAAGAATAACATGTTGTACAGTCTTGATACGCCGCGCCGTTTGCAGCATCAATTTAGCAGGGGCTAAGGTACGTGATCGCTATTCAGGCGATATTGTAATGACCTCGGATTATCCGGATTTTTTGTTATCCGGATCGGTGTTCCACCACATTAATCCGGGTAATCCGAGGTGCACTGTAAACAGAATCACGCCCTTGAACAGCCTGAAGGCGAACACATAGGTGCTGTCACTAGTCTCAACTGTGTGCAACTAGAGTTCCAAGAAACTGGGTCTGCTCTACTGTCTGAATTCTGACCTTAGCGGGTTATATTCCAATTCTTGTATGTTGAGATTTGAATGGTAAAATCTCAGCACCAGTGAGATGTTATCTTTACTACTGGAGTTCGCGCAACAATGCAATTTTGGACGAAAACACGACACCATTGATTTTGTAGGTTGGCAGCGCCAAGAGGAATAAATTTCGTTCTTTGAACGACTCTGTAAGAGAATTAACCTTAGGAATCATGAACTACAAATAGTTTGAATCAGTTAGTCAGTTCTTTTGTTCCTAAAAGGTTAATAGTTTGAAACCTCACCACTTTGTAACAACAAACGGCCCATCGTGATTCCATTTTAAAACAAATTTTTAACTGTGAACATATGTATGCGGATGCCGATGCTAAGTAAATCTAAATCGTTTGATTCCATATCCACTCACTTGGCCGAGTTGTACTTTTTGGATGAGTAGTTCAAAGAACGGAATTTATTCCCCTTGGCGCTGCCAACCTGACAAAATCAACGGTGTCGCTGGTTTGCTTTTACGCATGAACTCCAGTAGTAAGGGTAACATCTCACTGCTCAGCACACTAGCAGGAATTACAAATTACGCGAAAGCACGTATATAAACCACTTTTACTATCTCCCCATAATCCCCCACCGAGACTGTAAACACAACAATGTACACAGAAGCGACTCCCCACCACCGACTCTGGACTCACCGGCGCCGGTATCCTTGACCAACACGTGGTCGCTCATGGTGATCTTGGAGGACTTGGAGGCGGTGCGCAGGGAGGAGTAGAGCACGCAGCACATCCAGATGGCCAGGCCCACGATGCTCTCGGAGTCAAACCGAACCTTGGTCTTGTCCTTCCCGCCGCCGATGCCCAGCAGGAACCCGGGGTTGCAGTTCTGGTCTGCGTACGACATAACACAATCGGTCAAACTTTTATTTTCTGAATAGATACAGTAGACCCCCTCTTAACTGACCTTGTTTTAACCAACGATCGAATTATCCACCCTTGTTGGTCAAATATTAAAGACTGTTTCAACCGACCCTGTTTTGAGAACAGTTCGGTTTGATCGCCCATCTATAGGAATTTCCGTTCCCATACCTAGCGATGGAAACGTTACGCTCAACTATACAGTTTGTTGCACGTTACAACATTTTGAATATTCACCTTATATTTAGTTTATTGAAATGTTTTGTTTGGGCCGTGATTTGGAGTTATTTAAGTGAGTTCTACATAATTATTTAGGGAAATAGGCTGAAAATTGTAGTATATTTTCTAAATAATCTATGAACGGCTTTAGAATAATGTTATTAGAACCCTAAATCAATAGAGCTTATATTTTTAAGCTGTTTTCATTTTTAAGAGGATTACCCATTTTATTCAACCTTTTAAGTTATCCGACCAAAGTCCAGTTAGGGTCAGTTAAAAAGGGGTCTACTGGACAATGTGTTTAGTTATGTATATCTTGGTCCCTAATTACAACTTACAAGTTAAAAAAAAACCTCTACAAGAGGAAATAAGCCTAGGGCTACTGGTAGGGTGATGGAAATACTGGTAGGGCTACTCACTGGTCAAGGCCCGTTGTTGGGAAAGCACCTCAGCATGCTCAGTCAAACTGATCGGTGCAGGTTCTGTGCCTCAAGTGTGAAATCTGCTGATCACTAATGGCTGGATTGTCCAGCAAAAGCTCATCATAGGAAGTTTAAAAACCTAGGGAAGGCAATCTTGGAGACTGATGAAATTAAAGAAATGGACATCAACCAGCTAGTAGGCTAAGCTAAAAGCCTAAAGCTGGGGGACCTACTGCTATTCAAAATTTTTTTTAATGTTATATAAATATTTTTAGGCACATATATATTATGTAAAGTAGTAAAAAAACTAATGTCCATAATGTTTTGGGATTTTTGTGGAGTTTTTGTATAAATAAAAACATAATTTTTCAATATAGCCTATTGCCTTTTAAACAAAACCTGGTCTGATACTGGGGTGAATCAGTCGTAGCATTTTCAAATGAAAGTCAGTTCTGCCGGGTTGAGGTTGGCCTGGGCCCAGGGTTTAAGTTAGGAAAAAATTTCTTTGAGCAAAAATGCTACAAGCTCTTTGAGACTTGTAGCAAAATTATTTTTCTTTTAGCATTTTAATTGCATATCATTAAGTTATGGCACATGTCATCAAACCAAAACAACTTAATCGATCAACATAACCTCAAACTATATTTCGCATCACCGTTTTCGAGACGTCTGTTTTCGCCAGTGTTGCCAGACTGGCCATGAGATTTTACCCACCGTGAGTTTTGAAAATCCCCGGTTTTACACAGCAGTATCTTTAAAAATCCCCCCATAATCCAGGGCAACGTTTCTTGCCCCTAAATAGGGTATTCATGACTTGAAACTAAAATTATCAAATGACTATATTGATTATTCGACTCCATATCATTTCAAGCGGTGGCGAACTAGCCCTCCACATCCTTGCATTCACCACTGCTCGGCTAGACTCGGCGACTCAGCCACTACAGAGTGCGCGCCAACTGCTCTTTAGTACAGAGAACGTATGGAACGTCTATACGTTCTCTGTGTCTTTCTATAGTCTTCTTTTTGACTGTGGATCTTAATGACGCGGCATCTGATCAAGGGTTACGTTGTAGACTACATTCCATAATTAATTCTTACTTTATTTTAAAGTAATACAAAGTAATTTGTTGAAGTAAATGGACTTTTATTGAGATTTGTATTAATTAAAACCAGATTTTCCGCAGTAAATTTAAATAATTTCCACTCTTTCCTTTGTAGCAAAAAAGCAACAGCCTTTCCGAATATTGTCACATTTTCGTGGTGCATGTCGTATGCCACCACACACTTACCTGGGTTGCTGGCCAGAGAGCTCCAGGTGAGATAGACGACGTAGAGCGTGATCACAGAGGACTGGAGCAGGCCGGGGCGAGGCTGGGCGTCCTGCACCGCCGGCAGTATGGACACCGCGCTGGCCACCACACACACTTACCTGGGTTGCTGGCCAGAGAGCTCCAGGTGAGGTAGACGACGTAGAGCGTGATCACGGAGGACTGGAGCAGGCCAGAGCGAGGCTGGGCGTCCTGCACCGTCGGCAGTATGGACACCGCGCTGGCCACCACACACACTTACCTGGGTTGCTGGCCAGAGAGCTCCAGGTGAGGTAGACGACGTAGAGCGTGATCACGGAGGACTGGAGCAGGCCGGAGCGAGGCTGGGCGTCCTGCACCGCGGGCAGGATGGACACCGCGCTGGCCACCACACACACCACCGTGTTCAGTGAGATCAGCACCTTGTTCATGGTGCAGTCGTCGGCCTGTGGACAGTTATGTTTTGTGTATTGCCAAAGCCACTTTGTATAAAGTAGACCCCTCTCAACCAACCCTAACAGGCACGGACCTAAGTCGGATAACATAAAAGTCGGTTAAAATGGGTAATACCAAAAAATAAAAGCTTTATCGATTTAGAGTTCTATTGACATAATTCTAAAGCCGTCCGTGGATTATTTATAAAATAAACTATAATTATCAAAATATTTTCCAAAATAGTTACTGTAGAAATGCCAGAACTAGCCCCAAAACACAGTAAACATTTTTTGTAAACAAAAAATTAGACGTTAAAATTAGAATAACATGTTAATTTTTTTAAAAAAATCTTTTTAATGTAGTATTAATTGTCAAAATTTATAAGAAACAAGCGATCATTCCATTATGGGTCAGGCAATGAAATTGAAAATAAGAGTATGATACAGGCTTCAAATTATCATCAAGAAGACCTGGTTGGAGCTTATATCTTGATCTTGATTGCACTCAAAATTATAGTCCAATTATCGAACGTCTGGGAGAACTGCACACAAGGTTCGTATTGTTTGTTTACTCTACCGATGAGTGAGAATGGTTACCGTATCAAAACAAAAACTCACAGACCCTTATCGTATTATGTGCATTGAAATTCGTCTACTGTAGGTTTCAATAAATTAATGAATGCTGTATTAATTAAAAACATTTTGATCCGTAACAAACTGTATACATGAGCATAATGTTCTCATCGTCGGTTATGGGAACCGAAATGCTGGAATTCCTAGAAAAGAGCGGGTAAACCAAACTGTTCTCAAGACAGGGTCGGTTAAAACGATCTTTAATATTTGACGAGCAAGGGCGAATAATCCAGTCGTCGGTTAAAACGAGGTCGGTTAAGGGGGGTCTACATAAAATAAAATGTCATTCATAGGGGATTTTTGCGTTAACTTGTTGGTGCTGGTTTCTTAGTTTCCATTCTCACCTTACTAAATCTCAACGGGCTTTCTGACTACGTGATCCATATTTGATGTGTCCACAAAATATTGCAAGTGTGGAAGACTAAGGTAATGTTAAGTTACAAACTAATTAATTCTACAATAAATAATATTTTGGGCTTAACAGTATTTCTATACATGATAACTAATGTTGCTCACAGTTTTCAGATCAAACTTAAGATCAAATTGTCTGTCCTGTATGTTTCAACTTTTAAATATATAAACTGTTAAATGATATGTGGCTTTAAAAAATAGGGAAATGTTCAATCTATTTAGTCAGATGAAAATTAGGCCAAATATGCTTATGAATTTAAAATAGAAGAAACGATGAATGTGGTTTACAGGATGCTAGATTAAAATTACCTGAGTAAAGTAGACAAAAAGGAGAACAACTCCAGTAATCGCCAAAGCATAATTGACCAACATAGAGATCATGAGTGCAGCATACCTGCAATAAAACATAGAAAGTTATAAGGTATTTTGGAATCCAAAATTAGATAGAAAAAATCAAAGGCAACTTGGATTTCTTAATTTTCCCAAGTTTCACCCTAAACATCCTGAATCTATTAAGACACATTTAAATTTTAATAAAAAATAAAAAATTACATGAGCAGGAAAAACTGTTTTAAAATATATCTAAATGTGTATGAGACACTCAACGAGTTTTCAATTGGCCAAGTTTACTAACAGAGAAAATCTGGTTTAGATAGATAAATGTGGCAGCTTAGAATTTTTCTTTAAAATTAATTTAAATTGCCAACTAACATGTTGCCGATAATGCAATTATAATTTCTGAATGTACTACAAAGCACAGTTTTTAAGTACAAAACACTCATCCACTAAATCGGACCAACTGAAGGTAAGTCAACTGTGATGCCAGGGATTGGATATATGAGTCCATTCCAGTGACTCATTGTGACCAACACATTAGACCATTTACCTAGTTGTATCAAGATGTTACTTGGAAAATAATTTAAATGGAACCTCAGTTAATCGTCACCCTCAGTACTGGGATTATGACAGATATAAATAGACAGATATAAGAATTTCCATTAAAAATCTGTTCATTAAATAGATTTCTAGGATTTGGAGGAAATTAAACCCTAATTTAATTTAAAACCTAATGCCATGTTTTTACTTTTCAGCCAACAGTGTTCAATTGTGTTCACAGAGGCGCCCAAACTTTCTTTAGTGTTATGGTGGTGCTAGGAGTTAATTACGACACATTTAAAGTACAGTAGCAATGAAGGATAACAGAGAGTGTCAGTTAACCCTTGAGCGGGCGCTTCACCGGCAAAACTCGAGCGGGCGCATGCGGAGTTTTACTCCGCAACACTAGATTGCACAAATTTAACCCATTTTACCTGTTTTATAACGAAATTACTTTACTTTAGTATAAAAAACACGTGCGGAGGAAAACTCCGCGTGCGCCCGCTCGAGGGTTAATTGAGGTCCTACTGAAGTGATCTAACAGTATATCAGTTAATTATCAACCAGTATTCAATTCTTGAGCAGTTTCCAAAGATAGACTGATAAAATGCTGAAATGGGTCTATTTAAACTGCCTAACTTAACGACTACAAGCTGTTGTTCTTCATCTTCTCACAGTTAATCTGGAAAATTACAATAATCCTCATGGGAACCGAACATCAACTAACAAAATCGAAAACTATTACAACACAAAAACATATTAAGCCTATGGGACATGCCTGAAGAGATTTGAAGCAAATATCCTACCAGTATAAGGCCTATGTGCTTTATCAGTTCACCATCCACCTTTGGGTTAAATTTTAGCCCGGGTAGTTTGTTAGTTTTGGCGTTTACCCCATACAACAACCTAGTGTTAGTCAGTCGGTGGCGCAGCTGGTAGCGCACTCAGCCTCAATACTGTGGCCTCAAAGCGTTGCAGGTTCGAGACTCGGGCATGTGGGATACTTTTACCAATACTATTCACCCTTGTACTGTAACGGCTCACTCCTTGCCTTTGCTTGATAACGTCCATGCACAGATCAATAGTCTATGTGGACGGGGCAAAGGCAAGGTGAAAAAGAGGCTGCCACCCTTTATAAAAAAAACAAAGTAGCCTACATCTTCTTTATAATATTTTTAAAACTTTTTTCATTTGCGGTAACTCACCATTTCTTGGACTCGGTCTCCTCGTAGTTGGTGACCCAAGCCTCGGCCCAGGAGTGGGCGAAGTCGATGATCAGTACCAGCTGGATGATGATGAAGGCGAACCCTCCAACCATGCCGCAGTACATCCACACTGTCGTAAATGACCCCTCAGGGATGAAGAAGGCTGCGACAGTGCCGGCAATCACCAGCAGGTACTTGAGGCCCCAGAACCTGTGACACAGTGGCGAATTTTACCGAAAATAGCTAAAAAAAGGGAGGGTTACACTTAACGAAGGGTGCCGAATTAGCAAAAATAAGGCAAAACTTAACATAAAAATTGGAAAAAGTTAACTTGTACTGACTGTGCTGGCTACTGAACTGAAAAAAAGATTGTCAAACCGCAAGTGGGGAGACAAGAGACTCTTGTCCCAACACAAATCAAAATTCAGTATCTCACTGAACACTGAACATGCATCAGATGATGACTCTTTCAGAGCTGTGTCATATTACTGATTGCAACGGAATATCAAATATCGGATTATCGAGCGTCAACTCTAACTCATATGTTAAATTTTAAAACTCCCCAATATGGGTTCACCAAAAATGAACGAAGTCATGTATTGAAAAAAATCAATCAGTTAACTTTGAAACATAACTTATTAGCAATTTTCACTTTTAAGAATGTGAGCCGCAGTGAATATATTATACATGTACATAATACAGGTTCATATCCTCCGTAACCTTGAAGACCAGGGAATCTTCAAATCTTCAGGTTCCGTGTAGTGTTCATGTTGTGCGTAAGTGAGTTTGTTGTTATCTTTGCTTTTTTTATCTGGGCCTATTTTTAGAAAATGGGTTATGGTCATCAAACTAATAATTTAGGCTGTGGTAGGTTTTTTTGATCAAATCGTGTTTTAATTTATTTGCTAAGGTTTTATGGTTTGAATCTGGTTTTTTAGATGATCAGGATTTGAAAGCATTAAACAGTTCAGACCCCATTATAAGAGGAGTTTTACGTTTTAGTTAGCCTATGTTGATGTATATCATATTCAAACTCAGCATAACTTAGAATATATGTGGTAACCAACTCTAACTTTAGAGGGGTTTAGTTTAAGAAGTTTGATGGTCTCTAAATTCGATGATCAACAGTAAGAATTTAATTTGAGATCAAGAAATATTTGCAATGATCTTGCGGTTAAGAAAAGGATAATCCTGATACTAAATAATGTTCAGCTTTTTGCAAACACTCTTTTTCCACTTTGTCATTCCATTTAAACTATTCAATAAATATTGACCTTTCAACTCTTACCCATTCTGAATACCAGCTCGATGGTCCCTTGAGGATTTAACTCCAACCATTATGAAGGCCATGATGAAGAAGAAAGCAGCTAGAGCGAAGCAGAGGCGATAGACAGCGAGGTATCCCACGGCCCACTGGCAGTCAATTGTCATGTTGTTTCCAATTGTCATGTCTTTTATTTGACTCATTATCGTCTTCTCAGCAGAGGAATTATCGAACCGGCAAAATGGAACCTTTAAGAGCAACAAAAAAACTTTATATTTTTTTAAACACTGAGTAAAATCAAGACATTTAAAAGATCTAACAAGAATAAAGACTTACTTACACTCAATATTTCATAAGGCTTAAAGCAGACTTCATCAGTATGCAAAACAACTCTTTAACTTACTGTTGTCTAACGACAAGACAACTAAACATTGAACAGATTTGTATTACTGCCTATAACTGGTTTTAGACAAACACACTACCTAAGCATAACTTTAAGGCAGATATGAGTTGAAGGTGAGTGTAGTAAGGATAATCTGAAAGCTTTGTTACTCAAAAAGAGCAGCCAATTTTAAGAAAACCCATAACTTTCCATGTTATAATTTTAAGTTAGTAGATAAATAAATAATCTATGTCCTGGCCTAATGGTGAGAGTCATTTAGCTTAATAGTTCGGTTACTTTTATGGTTTCCTTTAGATAATAAACTTATTCAACTTTATAAACTTTATTAACTTTATTTAAATAACTTATTCATATAAGACAGAGTCATCTCCATCCATGCTTTTTAATTAGGCCTATCACAGACAGATAAAGAACAATTTGACGATTGGCCTTGGACTTTCTTTAAGGAAATCACAGATTCAAATAATCCTGCGATGCCTTCTGTTTCAATTCACCGACGATCATCAGAGATTAGGCCTATTTAAAACATTTTAAACAAACCCCCGAATAGAAAAAAAAAAAAAACACACTTACCGTACAAAGATATAAATTAGGCCTACAAAGAGTTGCAGAGGGTTTTTTTATGTAATTTCTCACCACGCTTTTTTAACGGTGATATTCAGTGATGATTTTTATTTTAGATTAAAGCCCCCAACTTTCAAAGAAAGTTATGAATGTGGGCTGCCCAAAATAGACCATTTATAATGGCTTGGACTGTGTCCCAAAACGGATTTATACCTATTCGGGTCTAACCTCCTCCCAAAAAATGCCACAGAGATAAGATTAAAACAAACTAGGCCCAGTAAAATACCTTTTGGAGCGTGGACTGGAGGCCGGGAGCCAGGAAGATGCAGGCCGAGATGGTGCCGATGAGCAGCATGATGGCGTACATGATCCGCGTGGAGGTGGAGTTGCGGCAGGACGGACACGCCGAGCAGAACAGCCCGCAGGCCGCGCTGCCGCAGCAGCAGGCCAGCTGTCGGCATCACACGGTGTCATCGAATTTTATCGAAAAATGGAGGGAGAGCTTAGTGAGATTTTGCACTTTTAGGCTTACAAAAATAAGGTGAGAAATAGGATCCACGCTTACAGAAATTATAGCATAGGCCTATTACAACTGTGCAATAGAAGACAATAAATTGTTTTAACTCATACGGAAATGGGCCTACAATCACATTAATGATGTTTCTTCTTCATGACTGACAGTTGTCTAAAAGTAGGCTCTCGGCTCTTTATCAAATGAGTCAAACAAACATAACAAGGTTTAATCCTCGGTTGAACATATATCTTGAGCCTACAACAAAGAATGTTATTAACAGATGTAGGCCTAACACAAACCTAGGTGTGATCAGAAAAGGACACTTTCTTTTATCATGTCAGTCACATATTCAAGAGCCCTAGCCTAGTCTCCTAAAGGAATGTGTAGAAAGGCACATCTCATTCTGATTTTATGTTGCCTATATCTCACTATGTTTGGAAACAGGGCCCTACCCTATTTCAGCATGATGACAATAGTTAACAAAATTATTCCATTTTCCAATAAGCTGGTTCAATAATTATCTTTCTCCTCAGTGCACAATTTAAAATTATGGCAGAATTAAGTCGTAGCCCAAACTAGACTTGTCATGTTTTAATAAATAAATTTCTTACCTGCGAGGCTGTACAAAGAGCTAAAACAGCTCCCATTTTCTGTTAATCGATCGTCAATATAATGAACTTGTTAATGTTTTAAACAAAATGCATCCACTAACTTATTATAAATTCAAATTATCGGTTACAATATTAATTTTTCACGCTTTACGTAATGATTTGACAAGAATTTACTTTGACACAATCTAGAATCGAGGCTATACGACAACAACAACCAGGAAAAAGACCAAAAGAAAAGACAAAGACGAAACAGGTGACAGAGAAACGTCAATACTAAATATTCATGTCTACCAACTGCCAACTGCAGTAGCTGAAGTTTGCAGGGCCTACACAAATTTTAGTATGGTCTTGGCCTACACGACTGATTTGAATTGTTTTTATTAATGTTGAAGTACCTATCTTTTCAATATAATTTCAAAATCGATTAATTCACACAAATAAAAATGCTATTTTTTATTGTAATATTCCAATCATGTTTGACCTGGAAATACACTAGAGTTATTCCATAGCCGCCTCGTTAGAGGCGGCTATGGTTATTCACAGCCCCAACCATTGCCACATGTGCCAAGAAAAATGGCAACGTTGCACGGTTGCACCTAATAAGGCCACCGGTCTGACACTTAAACGGAGCCAAGTGGTAAGCTTATTGAAGCGGGTTAGTTCGAAGCACTTTAGTTGGAAGTCATTGGGTGCGTTCAGCCGCAGTCACCGGTGGTTAACCGGTTACCATAGTCACTAATAGGCAAATCCACCGCATCTTGACAATCAACAATGTCCGGTTACTTACCGAATCCACCGTAAACACAACATCGGTGGATGCACAACAATGGTCGGTAGGTGGTACGTCCACCGCTACCGTTCACTTATCATAGGTTAGTATATTACCCACCGGTGGAATGCGGCTGAACGCGCCCATTGTAAAAACATGGTTTTTTTCTTCTTCACTGAATCAGCCAATCAAAACCACGATAACGATCTGCTAACTTCCTATTCCGTTTCCCCTGATTTTCTGTCATGACGTGTATACAACCAAAACGAGTTGGAATTAATTTGAGTGTGGGAAAATACCTAAAGTACGTTTGCCACTAGTGCAAGTTGTTTCGCGAAATACTGTCCTGAGTCCTGAGTGATTCATATTGTGCTTAAAGCGATTGATAGAAAATAAATACGTAGATGTTTACATAAAAGCACTTAATAAAAATTAACTAAATTATTTTTTATTAAGTGCTTTTATGTAAACATCTACGTATTTATTTTCTATCAATCGCTTTAAGCACAATATGAATCACTCAGTACTGTATTTCGCGAAACAACTTGCACTAGTGGCAAATAAACTTAATCAATTTACTAAACAAATCGGTAAAGCCATTAAAATTGAAAGGAGTTATGTGAGTTTTTTAGTTTTTTAGAATTCATAGGGAAAGTTATTCTTTTATTCCATATTGGACTAACCCTTTGACCTGTCCAACTCCTCCTTCAGGACTACGGACGGAACACTCAAGTATTCAAGTAAAGTCTAGCAAACAAAACAAGAAAACGAAAATATAAACAAAGCAGACGACTTCGACTACGATCGATATATCGCATAGACGACGATCGATATTTTTTAGTTCGTAGCACTTATATATTCAATGGTAGCACTTTTATCAGACAGCGCTACTGTTCCCTTACCACCGAGTTAACATGGAAGTGACAACTCTTTACGAAGTTCATTATTACTCTATGATAAGGCCGCAGACACAATGGGCGTTTTTATCGCGGCGATAATTCTTTACACACGTGGCGTTAAAAATACCGCCACGGAAAAAATATCGCCAATCACAGTTGGTACTATTTTAATTTTGAGAGGCGTCTGTGGGTGTATACCAAATGCATTTTACCATATTATGCCGATCACATAACTCCTGACGTCATCAACACGGTACAATGTGACAATGTTTAGCCATAGATAAAAGCATATTATATCCCTTTATCTATGGTTTAGAGTGTCCAGCTGTCTGACCATGACGGCGGCAGAAAATCCGCCAAATATGTGCGCCCATTTAATTGCACACGCCACTGTGATGACAAAAGCGGGAAAAAATGAGCTTTCGAGCGGCTGCAAAACGACCGCCAGCGGCAATACGGTCATGCGGTATTTCTACCGCCCCGTGTTTAAGCGTTCACTTAAATCTACATACTACTCATGGTGGAAGTATACTACTGCGAAAACGGCGGCAGCGGCAGTTTTCACAAGGCGATTAAAAAATCGCTTCTTGTGTCCCAGGCCTTAGGCCTCGGCTTCGCCTTGTAATTGAAACACTATCTCGTATCGGTAACAGCCACTTTACGGACTAGTAACAAAATGAAATACTCTCAGCTGTGGGAGAAACTAACCGTTACCATGTGGGTTGTGTAAAATGTAATGTAAAAACTGAAAAAGGAGTGTTTACACACATACAAATATCAACATGGTTGATTCAAATACACTATGACAGCACTGACCAACTTCGTTTTGACTGAGGCCCTTATGTACTATTTCTTTGCAAAGCGACGTTGACGTTACCAGTTCGAATGTCGAGGCCTGTGGCATTTTTTTTTAGATGGCTACGCCATTTTTTACGATGTGGTATCCAGTGTCCGTTTCTAGAGTCATTTTAGCTTGAGGTCAAAATAAAGCTACTGCAGATGTTAAAGATCAATGTTTTTCGATCTTCAAGTAGCCACTATAATAACCACTACATTATTGTTTGAAAAAAAACTGGTTTAAATAGTTGACAACAAGATGTAAAATGGGTTTAGAATACAAACCATTTAATGAATGTTTACTTTCTCCCCCCCCCCCCCTTATACATAAGTATGGAGAAAGTATTGTTTTCCTCAAAATTTTCGAATTTGAGTTGTTAGTGGATGGATATTTGTTTTAGTGCTCTCTGAAACAAATAAACGGTATCAGTAAACTGATGACATACATAGGCGTGCGCACGGTGGGTGCCATGGGTGCCCTGGCACCCACGGCTGGCCTAAGGGGGGCGCCAAAATGGCTAAAATGTATTTTTTTATTTAAAAAATATAGAAGTAAAAATAAAAATAAGCCAGGGAATTTAGTAAAAATTATGGCCTGGTAAAATATATATATATATTTATAATAATAAAGTAAATTTACAAACTATAGGAAGTATTAGTATTTTTTGTGCAGCTTTTACTTTAGGCGACTAAAGACGACACGGAGCGGCGCCGGTCATCGATGGTGATGGTGTTATCATTTCAGCCGAGTCTTTCAGGCTCGTTCACATGCTAATCGTGATTTCTTAGAAACAAGAGGCCAGATGTAAGAACATATTGTGTACCCTTTCCATCTCCAAATATAAATATTAGGATTGTAATATCTCGGTTGTCGTTTTCGAGGTAGATAATAATTTCGATTAACTGTAGTCTGTACTTGTCATTTTGTAGAGAACACTCCCACTGAATTTAGTCATCGCATAACATTATCTGCTGTTTGGGATAATATATTCATTTCAAACTATATCTAGTTATTTTTTGTGATTAGATAGCTACAGGAAGTAGTCTAATTTTAAATTAGTGAGTAGTAGTGAGCTGCAATAAGTTGGTGAGTGGGGGGGGGGGATTGGACTGTGAGATGCAGTGTTGGATTTGGGGATGGGGGGGCGCACTTTTCGTGCTCGGCACCCACGGTGACCGGACCCTGCGCACGCCTATGATGACATACTTCCTCCTTTAAAGTCATTTAAAATTAGAAAACTGATATTGTGAAATAAAACAAATGAACAATTATTAATTATCACACAAATGCATAACAAATTTTATCAAAATCGGTAGGTAAATAACGGTGGTATCGGTTTTTTTTGCCATAAGACTAACAATGGACAACGTACTGTGTTTACCGCCAAACTAAAATATCAATTATTTACGCAACCAGTTGACGTAAACTAATGATTCAAAATACTGGGTTATTTAGTTTAAAGTAAAATTTAATGGTTGCAAGTATATTCTCTTTAGAAGTTAAACAGTTTTTGTGATTTATTTTACCTTTTTTTTGCCTGAAGGTCTTGCAGTGTCTGTTGTACTACCCGATGTAGGTACATTTCGCCGCTCAATGCGGCATCTTCATAGCAACCCGTCGCTCGCGCCGTCTCCGCACAACCGCGAATGCGATCACGACTGCGCATTGGAACAAACAATGAATAAACTCTAAGTGGCCAGTGTATAATGTATATATTTAGTTAATAAGAAGACAGCCCAATGAAGATGCCGCACTGAGCGGCGAAATGTACATCGGGTAGTACAACAAACACTGCAAGACCTTCAGGCAAACAAAAAGTAGTAAAATAAATCTGTTTAGTACAGGTCTTGCCACTGGGTTTGAATAACATTATATTATGGCCAGTTTTTGTGAAATTAAAAATATATTAATTTTTTAACACTGAAGCCCTTATAACTTCTGAACCTGAATTTTTACAGACAAGCGGGTGATCAGTGGCGTACGCAGGATTTATTTTCGGGGGGGATACACCGGGGGTCGGGGGGTATGGAATACCCCCAGCGGAAGGGGGGTCCGGGGGCCCTCCCCCGGAAAATTTGAATAAATTACAACTGTATATTCGCGTTTTTAGGCAATGTAGAGGTATAACAACAAACAGAATAACTCCCAAAATTTTAACTAATTTGAGGCTGCTCACAGATTAGATTCTGAAAATTTTCGGTCACATTGGAATTCTGGCAAAATATTTTTTACAAAATAAAAGAAATCACATATTTATACACTTAATCACTTAATCACAGGCCTAATAACACTAAACGACAGATGAGAAAGTAATTAAAAAATTACACGTTTTTAACCTTGGTAAAAAAGATTTTTTTATATTGAATTTCAAAGTAAAAACTATTTCTCACATTCTCATTTATTACATGCCTCGGACCTCCCGGACCTGAAGTAACGGGATCCTAGATTATCCAAAAGAGGTTGATGAATAGAATTAGAAATTCAGGTTTTCTCACTTGTCTAGTGTTTCTCAAATCCAAGAGCGCAATAGCAAAGCTATGATGTACATGCAAGCATCAGGCTAATAATAATCACATGATGGTACGTCGAACGTCGAATAGCGGAAACCACCGGAAAAGTTCGATCTCCGAAATCTGACAGAGTTCGATCTTTGAAATTTGACAGACTGACAGACTAATCACAAATCTGCCCTGATTTAATGGCGAGGCTTGGTTTTCACCAACGCCAACGTAGGCAGACGGGATTCGTCTGCCGCGATGCAGCTACGAGATCGTCCGACAGCCGAACAGTGTACACGGTCGTGAGAAGACGTCAATATTCGTACGCCACATTTTAACATCGTGATTTTTTACCATGAGTATTTCACGTAATATATGACGAGTCTTCTGCCAGAACTGACGACGATGGCAATGGCGGCAATATCGCGGACACCATTATAATGGCCACTGTTTTTATCAGGAGTTTTGTTTGCCTGATGTTCTTATATAGGCCTACTCCCGCTAACAACAACTCACGATAACCGCAATAGGTAAAAATACCTTAATCCAATATAATATAATCCCCGAATCATATTTAAAATACTATAGAATTTAACTATTTGAAAACCTTATAGTGAGTAATTTATTAATAGTGTTCTCTGTTTGACGGCAAGTTTAGTGATACCACCACATTCATTATAAACGAGAATTAATCTTCCCAAAAATTTCCCAAAATCCCCAAAAGCTTCGGGGGGGGGGATATATCCCGATATCCCCCCCCCTGGGTACGCCCCTGCGGGTGGTGTCATTTTGTTTTTCATCTTAAGCACCAATAACCATGAAATTTGTATCAAAATCGTTAGAGCCATATCAGAGTTGGAAAATTTTATGGGTGTGAAAGTCGAAGAGTGAGGCCTTTATGTGGACCGCTCACTTCAATACCTGGCTGCATCACCCGATGGAATAATTCACGACAAGGGATTGGTAGAGGCAATATTTTTTACATAATTTTGTGCTTTTTTAAAAAAATATATAAATGTACATAAATGGGCGCAGGGTCCGGTCACCGTGATGTCACAGGATGTCAGAGAATAATGGAATATTTAAAATATTTTACAGATTTATTCGCTTTGATCTTTACTCAAAACAAATTTATCCATTTATACAAGTCGGCCACAACAGCATTAATATCAGGGCTAGTCTCAGGAAAATGTAATGAGGTTCATAGTTTATCATGAGTTAAAGTGAAAAATAAAGTGGCTTAAATTTAAAAAATAGTTCAACGTTGACCGAACAACAGAAAATTGATACACGATTATTAAGAGGTCCTTGAAGACCCTATACATTGGCGAGGTTTAAGGTTGATTCCTTAGGTTTAAGGTTCAAAATGAGTGTTAAGTTATTTTTAAAACCCTTTAGGTCAGGGGTGCCCAGCCCCCCCAAGGGCAATGGCGCATGCCCCCCCCAAACCAAGCCTAATGCCCCCCCCCAAAGCTTGACAACCACCCCCCACCCTTCAATTTCTAACATTAGTTAGTATGTCAATAATAAAAACTAAAACCTTACATCCTTCTCTATTAAAGGGTATTATTGTGTTTTATTTACCAAACTCTTAAAAACACAATTAATTACTAAGTATCAAGTAATAAAGTGATAAAGCATACAATAATAAAGCATACCAGCATCTTCTATATAATTAATACGCCAACACGAAATTTGTCTTATGAACTCCTCCGTCATTTCTTAACCGATTGTGATCATTGACGGCTCATTGGAAAGAGCGTGTCGCGTAGATTTGCAAACTGGCCTTACATTTTTGAAAAAGTCCCTTGGACTCTGCCCCATTGGCTTATAAAGTTCCCATGTTATCCTTATGAATAACATAATTGTTTACATTTTGATCAGCTGGATAATTTAATTGCTATTATTTTTTAATTTGTGTAAACATAACCCTCAAGACGGATCGTGTTAGCATGATTGTGTTTTAAATTTGTCGCCATTTGAATTATCACTCTGCTAGAGTAGCACACGATTCCGTGCGCTCGGATCCACTAGTTAGGTAATAAAGTGATAATCAATATATAAAACACATTTATTTAAAAGTAAGTCTAGTTCCAATAGCGTGAATCAAAAAGTCACTAATATGTTGCCAGTAAATGAAAATAGAATGAAGTACTTTTTACAGTACGTGATACTATAGCCAACGATACAAATAAGCAGTGTTGTAATAGTATATTTCGCAACAAGGGCCGAAAATGAGATTTTGCAGGCTCGATGTCGTGTTTCAAATTCGAGACGATGTTGAGACGGAGTCGCTATTTTTCACCACATTACACAATGAAATATGCTCTATATAACATTTGAAATCTGATTATTCATTTGAGACACTTGAAATCAAAACTCTGAGGGCACGAGCGGTGATACAACCTCTTTGTCAAGGTTTAAACAAACACAGCTGAGCTATGAAAATCATATGATCACAACTATCCTGTCTTTTGGAACCTATTGAGTGCTCTATAATTATGATGTTCTCACGTTGATTCAAGTAAATAAACAATCAGCTGACGAAAGTTTTTGGCCCTCTGGCGGAAAAAGCTGATTTTGGCTACCAAATAAAGTTAGTAAAACAGGTAATTACGTCGTAGTGTGGCGAAAAATCTTTTTCAACCTACGAGTATTTTTAATTTTCGCAGTTTAGTGATGCATTAATTTAACATAGTTTCCATAATGATGGGGCGTTATTGTTCTTATAATAACCAGAAATTATTTGTTTTTTTTTACTTATTAAATTACGAAATGAATGAACATAATATGTGGTACATACAATGAATGGATGAACATGTCTATAAATATAATAAAATATTGGGATTTTACATCATTAAACACTGAAACAGTGGTATTGAAATGGCATAATTCTCGCAGGCAGGTTCAAAAACATAGTGGATGCTTGTTGGTTAAAAACATCTTGGTCTTGGGAGCTGGTAGAGGTATGAGGAACGTCAACGTCAAGTGTGCTTGTTGATTGACTTGGGTCTGGAACGTACTTTTTCCATGGTCCGTTGTCGATTTTAATTTCAATCCTCAAATACTAGACTAATAGACTAGGTTGGGAGGCCTATACTGTTCATTCAACAAAACACACATAAAACCACTCCGTGGTATGCCACAGATAAAAAAATACAGAATACAATTCAGTTTCTGTATATCTAACTAGCTAAAATTAATATCCAACCACGATATCACAACACAATGTGAACTTGTAATCACCATTCACTTCTCTGAGTAATTAATTGTACTATTCGTAAAACTGCCTCACCGCAGTCCAAGCAGGCACACCAACCGTGCTTCATACGACAGGCGATTTATTGTTGCTATAGTCTTATCTCAAACGGCCAGTGTTGCATTACACAGGATTTGGCATTTTACCCGCCAACTCCATTAATAATCCTCACTTTTACCTGGTTTTTCGGCACTAATCCCTGCAAAATCGGCCCAAGTATCAAAATCCGAGTAGTTAGCCGAAAAACCACGTAATGACTTTAAATAAACCAAAACCGAATGCTTTCCTAAACTTGCTGGGTAAGGAGAGAAATATTACATTAATAAACTGCGCACTATATATTAAAATATGCGCACTATATGTTTACTTCAAGTATTGTTCTTGATCAAGTTCTTGAAAACCATAATAAAAACCAAATTATTTTTCTCACCTTACATGGACATTGGATATTTGCAAAGCAAACCAAAATTCAAAAATCCCCGGCTTTACCCGTTTTTATGTATTTAGGATGCCTGGTGAATCCCCGCAGCTCAAGTCTAAAATCCCTGATCTTACTCGATTTTTCTTAATCCTCTCAATTAAGTCCCCAAACGGCCATTAAAATACCCGCAAACCGGGCTAATACCCGCTTTTTGGTAACACTGCAACGAAATAACCAATACAATACAACTATACCAAATACATAATACCAAATTTCGTTCAAAAAATAAAATATCTAGAGTTCCAAAAAATCTTGTACCTCGTCAAAAATCCCCGATTTTACCCGTTTTTTTGTTGAGTAAATTTCCTCAACCCAAGACTTACATCCCCGGCTAAACCCGTTTTTTAATCACCGCCAAATCTCCGCACGGCCTCCAAAATAACCAAAACCCGCGTAAATACCAGATTTTTGGCAATATTGCTTACGGCTGTGTCAAGGCCACACTATAGTGTAGTGTGGCCTTGGCTGTGTCAGACCGGAGCCACAGACCGTCTGACACCACGTTTTTTATGGGCCGATATCAGACAGGGTTGTCAGTCGAGCCATTGCCAACCGCCCTTCCAAAATAATTTAACAATTAATTATGGATTGACATGGAGATTCCGGGGATGTTTTGCATGGCGAACTGGAATATATGACGATGGCAATCCTGATGAAATGGTTAGATAAATAAACAATACTTTTAACTGTTGCATATATGCTCATTTGTTTGTTTGTAATTTTCCCTTATTCGCTGGTTTAAAATTCCTCACAAAAAAACAAAATTCCGCCCGAAAAATCATGCCCCCCCAAAAATTTTGATGGCGCAATTTGCGCCATGCCCCCCCCCCTTCTGGGCATCCCTGCTTTAGGTACAGAGAGACTGACTGAATAAAGATCAGGTAATTAGGGCCTTTTTTTCTAAAATTTATTCAAGAAACCTTATTTTATATTATTACCGTACGTTTTATGCTTTGAATACTATTATTAACGTTCTACAGGCAAGCTTAATAAGTATTGGATATTCATGAGACAAAAAACACTATTAACAAACATAAAAATCTTCAACATTGGGTTTTTGACAAATCAGGTGATTAATCAATGTTATTAATAGTTGTGATAAGCAACAACAAGAAATCTTACGACTGTCCAAGTCAAAGCTATAAGTACCAAAGTAAATGGGTTTTGATAAGTTAACTTTTAGTCAAAATAACATAATGTTGGTTACTCAAATTTATGTGAAAAATAGACCCTTGACCGGGACACAGCGAATGCAAAAAGCAGGAGCGACGCAAGTTTTGTTTAGGAAGTTCTAAACGTGTGACTATAAAATAACAGGGGCGATTTGAGTCACGCATCAACGCGAATCGTTCCGTGACAAATAAAATATAAACCATTTGCACAGAGATTCTCGGTGATATAATTGAAAAAGTGCTCATACTGAAAACATTTTGGACTATCATTTTACTGAAAAAAAATAAATCGTTTTAAACAAAAACAAAGACACTCATTGTGACTTACCGATGGTTCTATCTTTGTTGACTTCTTCTTCCTTACTCTAAGCGACGAAGCAGAAGCGCAAGTGAATTAGAATAAGAACTACGTTGAGTTGTCTGTATCCTTTCCTTGGCCTTTTTTCGAAAGCCAGAACCTGACACTTTTTCGAAATATTAAAATTAGACTATTTCGTGTAGCTCACTAATCACTAAAATAATAACTGGATGGTTTGAAATTAATAATATTAAACAATTAGTATCCCTATCAGCAGATAATGTGATGCACTGACTAAATTTACGTGGGAGTGCTCTCTACAAATGTCAAGAACAGACTACAATTAATCTAAATTATTATCTACCTCGAAAATGACAACCGCGATATTACAATCATAATATTTATGTTTTGGAGAGAGAAGGAGTATGTTCTTACATCTGGCCTCTCGTTTCTAAGAAATCGCGATTAGCGTGTGAACGAGCCTGAAAGACTCGGCTGAAATGATAGCACGGTCGCCAGCGCCTTGTCGTCTTTAGTCGCCTATAGTAACATGCTGCACACAAAATACAAATACTTTCTATAGTTTTTAAATTTACTGTATTATTATAAAAAATATATATATTTTTACTGGGCCATCATTTTTACTAAATTACTGGCTTATTTTTTTCATTTATATATTTTTTTAATAAAAAATTCTTTTTTTGCCATTTTGGCGCCCCCCTTAGGCCAGCCGTGGGTGCCACGCCGCCCACGGCACCCACCGTGCGCACGCCTATGATGTACATATAATTATTCTACCAATAACCAGAAGAACTGGAACAAATATATGAAAAATATATTTTAACAAAAAATTTACATTATATGGCTTTCTAAAAAACACAAAGAACATATTTAAATTATTTCTCCAATTTATTCTTTAATGTTCTTCAAGGATGTAAATTCAGCAATGCATTTTTTATTGTTAAGCCATACAATAAATAACTGTACGGTTTTTTGGATCAGTTAAGATTTAGTTCAGAACATCTTGGGCTAATTAATACTCATAGTTATTTATACCTTTGACAATTTGCGTTTGTTCTCTAAATAGTCAATCATTTATTTAAATTATATTCCTACGTTTATCTGTAACACATTGCTGTGATTAGAGCAGCGAAATTGCTACAGTACCATCATGAAATATTTTTGTATTAACTGTTTACAGAAAGGTATTTTGGGTGTTTTCAATCTAGGTATTTTCACATTTTTATGTATTTGCGTTACAGGTCAAATGTCCAGCTGTCGCTAAAGACCTTAAGCCAGCAGAGGCGTAAAGCAAAAAAAAAAAAAGTGTAAGCTGGATGAGGAGGGAGACCTTAAATTAAAAATGAACCACAGCTACTATTATCAGGTTCAAGGACAACTTCACATCACAAACAAAAAATATTGCTTATTTGTAACTTGGACCCCGAAAGGAATCTCCGTGGAGAAGATTGTGAAGGACGAAGAGTTTTGGGCAAAACAAATGGAGAAACAATTGAAAACATATTATTTCAAGTGTGTATTGCCCGAACTCGTTGACCCTCGACACCCTGAGGGATAGAACTTAATGAACCATATTTATTTGGCCTATTTTGTTTTATTTTTCCACAAAAAAAATTATGAACTAGTTTTTAAGTTATATTTACATGAATGTTTTGCCCCGACCGTTCGTTTTCTCATAAAATAACTTTTATAATCCTACTGACTAAGATTAAGTGAACAGGGGCGATAGGAAAATGACAATTATTTGTCTATAATTTTCAATACTCTTTTCAACATGAAATATTTTTCTATTTTTATTTATGTTGCTTTATTTGTTAACAACAAATAACCTTAGGAGCTCGCCGCCGCCGCCATCTTGCCAACTCACCCCCCTCTCCCGGAGCCGTCACTCTCTCGGGTGCCGTCACTTCCCAAAAATGCATGGACCTTTCAGCGCTCCTAGCGGCGTTAGGCAACATTGTACGGCCAAGCTCAGGTAGACCAGCCCCTTAACACAATGACACCATCCGCATGTCTGTAAAAATTCAGGTTCAAAAGTTATAAGGGCTTCACTGTAAAAAAATTCATATTTTTCAATTTTCACATAATCTGTAACATCTGAAGAAAATATACTTGCAACCATTAAATCTGGCTTGAAAAAGTAAATAATCCAGTATTTTGAATTATTAGTCTATGTTAACCAGTGGCGGATCCAGAGCATGAGTTCGGGGGGGGGGGGGCAAGTAGGATTACGAGGGTAACCTCCCAGGGGGTCTGGAGGGTATGGAATACCCCCCAGCAGAGGGGGGGGGGTGCGGGGGCCCTCCCCCGGAAAATTTGTGAAAATTTGAAAACTCGTGTTTTTAGACAATCTAGAGGCAAAAATATGCTCAATTTTCTATTTAAAACTACAGTTTTTATTGGGTTTATTTATTAAAGTATATTTGATTAGGTAATTAGGGAAATAAAAAAACTTGTTTAGAGGCTCAAGCCGTAAATTTATTATTTACAATACTTTCCCCAGAAAACTTAAACAAAACAATAAGTTCTAAGTCGGCCCTTCTTCTTTCTTAGCATAACGCTCGATTACATTGCCAACATTTACCTCAATATTACGATCAATGTATAAAAGTCATAGTCCGTTCAACCTTCAACCATTCTTGGCCGTGGCCAAGATTTAACCAGCATTACATTTACCGTTTATCAGCGATCGGCAAATACTCGTGATCGTTTTTCACGGCCGATCGCGAGTTCCGCAAAGCTACATCGGCCATTTATCCGTGATCGGCTGATACGCGCTATCGTATTTCGCGGCCGTTCACGAATTCCGCAAAGTTTATTTAGCCATTCACCCGCGACTAACAAATACGCACGATACTTTTTGCGGCCGATCGCAAGTTTCTTAAAGCTGGATTTGCCGTTTATTCGCGATTGGCAAATACGCGCGAACGTTTTTTGCGGCGGATCACAAGTTTCGTGAAGCTACAGTCTTAAACACATACACTGATTTTTTCCCACATTCTCGGGGGGGGATCAATTGCCCCCTTTGCCCCCCCCCTTGGATCCGCCACTGATGTTAACTGGTTGCGGAGATATCTGATATTTTAGTTTGGTGGTAAACGCAGTATGTTGTCCAATGTTATTCTTAAATAACAAATATTTAAAAACTGATATCTCCGTTAATTACTAACCGATTTTGACAACATTTGGTAAGTAATTTAAAACAGATGCTTGTTATCTTTAAGACAATACTACATCTCATTGGACTTTTTAAATATTTTACCATTCAACTACAGTACACCTCGGATTATCAGGATTTAGTGTGGCGGAACACCGATCCGGATAACAAAAAATCCGGATAATCCGAGGTCATTACATAATCGCCTAAGTAGCGATCGCGTACCTTAGCCTCTACTTATTTAATACTGCAAACGGCGTATCAAGATTGTACAACATGTTAGTCATACAAGCTTATTCCGAATACAATTAATTTTTTGAACTCCGCTCGATCCTTCTTCCAGTCTCCTCCTAATACCTGGTTTTCCCACATTAAGTATTTTGACAGCACTCAGTTTCTGTTCTAAAGTTAAAACCCTTTTTTTCCTTTTACCATCAATCACTTAGAAACTCAATATCTGTTCACACAAAGAGTTCACAGCTATAAACATAATATAGCCTAAAATAACAGTAATAAACTAACTCGCAAAATTGCCGAAGTCTACGCAGTTGTTTATTACTGCTAGCCAGTGGCGTACGCAGGATTTAATTTCGGGGGGGGGGATATACCGGGGGGCCGGGGGGGTATGGAATACCCCCCAGGAAGAGGGGGGTCCGGGGAAATTTTCATAAATTACAACTGTAAATTCGCGTTTTAGGCAATCTAGAGGCATAACAACAAACAGAGTAACTCCCGAAATTTGAACTGATTTGAGCCTGCTCACAGATTAAATTCTGAAAATTTTAGATCACATAGGCATTTTAGCAAAATGTTTTTTACATAATCAAAGAAATAGCATATTTATATAGTAGGCCTAACATTAAAAGACTGATGAGCAAGTAATTCAAGAATTATATACGTTCTTAACCTTGGGAAAAAAATATTTTGTTCTATTTAATCTCAAAGTAAAAACTATATCTCGCATTCTCATTTATTGCACGCCTCGGACCTTCTGGACCTGAAATATCCGGATCCTAGATTATCCGAGTGAGGTTGATCAATAGAATTAGAAAGTGCAGGTTGTCTCACCTCTGTAGAATTTTCAAGTTCCAGAACGCAACCGCAAAGCTACGATGTACACGCAAGCATTGAATGACAATAACAATCAATGATATATTAGTGGTACGTCGAATAGTGGAGACCACTGGAAAAAGTTTGATCTTCAAAATTTGACAGACTTATCACAAATCTGCTTAGATTTGACGGCGAGTCTTGATTTTCACGCAACGTAGGCAGATTTTCGTCTGCCACGACGCTGCTACGAGATCGACAGACAGACGAATAGTGTAAAGTATACGGCCGTGAAAAGACGAAAATATTCGTCTGCCGCATTTTAACATCGTGATTTTTTACCATAAATATTTCACGCAATATGATGAATCTTTTGTCACAGCATCTGACGACAATGGCGATGGCGGCAACATCGCGGATGCATTTAATGGCCACTGTTGTCATCAGGAGTTTTTGCTTGCCTTATGTTCTTATAGGCCTACTCCCGCCAATTACTCACGATAACCGCAATAGATAAATATACCCTGATCCAATATAATCTCTGAATCAATTATCTTTAAAATAATAGAATTTCCTTATAAAAGTTGAGTAATTAATTAATTAATGTGTAGTGTTTTACGACAACTTTAGTGATACCACCGCCTTCATTATGAACGAGATATTAATCTTCCCAAATATTTTCCCAACATCCACAATAATTTCGGGGGGGGATATATCCCGATATCCCCCCCCTGGGTACGCCCCTGCTGCTAGCGCCCCAAGTAGCAAACCAAAAAACTATGATCATGAAAATGCTGCAATGTAATGTTTAGGCAATGCGGCTCCTTCAATAAACTAATTGTGTTTTCAAATGCGTAAAATGATGTATTGCTTTTGCATTTTACTTTTAGAAGGCGCATTCTACTCTTGAACTCGCTATAATCACGTTTTTTTTCATGATTTTAATTTTTTAATTTCTTGGTTAGACCGGTCCGGATAATCCGGGATCCAGATAATGTGGGGTCCGGATTATCTGAGGTGTACTCAGTGTTGTTGTTGTTGTTGTTGGTGTACTCATGTAAAGTGTTGTTAATGTGTAAAGTGTTGTTAATATTATTTCCGTGTGTTTTTTCTAATGTTCCTATTTACAATTGCTGATAATAATTTAAAACTTATATAAAATGAGGAATTAAATAAAAATACAATAGGTACTAGGAAAATACACAAGTATTTTTAGAGTGAAGTTATTGTTTTAAATTATTTTTCTGGAAGCATTAATGGATTTTTTAAATTATTTTTCCGATTATTTTAAAGAAAACCAGTAGTTTTCTTTTTATTCAAACCATATAAATCACATGTCAGCATTGCTTAAGATTTATTCTTCCCACTCACATAGCTTTTAACATACTATAGTGACATATGAAGGTCTTAGAGAGACTTATCTGATGTAAAGACTCAACGCGCAATGGCCAGTTTAGACCTTCTTGCCACCCAACGGCCTGGGAGGCTGGCATGTTTTTCGTCCATTGAGAGCGCGATCCAGTTATATTTCATCCAAGGTCATGACCAAGCCTTGGCGGTACTGGGCCGTCTGCATAGCCTAACCTTCTCTCATCAAACTGTATAATTAAAACGTAGATACAAATATATACGTTGGATTTGTATGTGACAAGTTGTCTTGTATTAAATATTTTTTCATTTTACACCCTTTCTGACAGATATCCATTATTTTCCTTATAAATTACATCCTTTAAAAAATTCTCATCTGATTACTCTGCTTTGATCAGTTTATTACAATCGAAAAATAATTGTTGAAGAGAATTTCAGACAGAGTATCACTCCCATATGGAAAAATTATATATTTAAATATATTTAAAATATATTTATAAGGACCAAAATAAATATTATTTTAGTTTATATTGAAAATATATTTTAAATATATACCAGGATATATTTAAAATATATTTAATGAAATATATTTTAGGAATATATTTTGAAATATATAATATATATATTTCAATTCAAGTAAAAGTATATATTATGAAGCACAGTTAGTGAAATATATTTGAAATATATTCTTGTATATATTTCAAATATATTTAA
This sequence comes from Flexamia atlantica, assembly GCA_035578135.1. Taxonomy (NCBI): domain Eukaryota; kingdom Metazoa; phylum Arthropoda; class Insecta; order Hemiptera; family Cicadellidae; genus Flexamia; species Flexamia atlantica. Next base: position 1,434,946 of record JAQJVK010000012.1, on the reverse strand, counting down.
TGAAATATATTGTTGAAATATATTTTGCAATACATTAGAAATATATTAAAACTGAAGTAAGAAAAATGTATTACAAAATACTGTTAGTGAAATATATTTGAAATATATTCCTGTATATATTTCAAATATATATAATGTAATATATTTTTGAAATATATTTTGCAATACATTACAAATATATTAAAACTGAAGTAAGACAAATATATTACGAAATACTGTTAGTGAAATATATTTGAAATATATTCTTGTATGTATTTCAAATATATTTAATATAATATATTTTTGAAATATATTCTGCAATACATTACAAATATATTAAAACTAAAGTAAGACAGATATATTACGAAATACTGTTTGTGATATATATTTTAAATATATTTTAACACCATATATATTTTATAACATATAAATATGAATATATTTCAAATATAACTTTAATTTCATATTTGGAAATATATTATTAACAATATATTGCAAATATAAAAACAAATATATTTATAATATATTAAACAAATTGACAACATAAAATCAAAATATGCGGAACATCTTATACAGGGTATCTATAAAAGAACTCTGGGATTTTAAAAATTAATATCTTAATAACTGTAGAAGGTAGCGAAATGCAGTTAATTTCTTTGAAACGAGGTGCTCATAAGGTTTAAATCATAACAATTGGGAATGTTTTTGTCAAGAGGTGGCAGCGCTGCGGAACATTGGCCTTGAAACAACTTAGCGTGGCTGTCAAGTGCTGTCTGAATTCCTGCGCTGTCTGAATTCCTGCGCTAAAGGCAGCGCCGCAACAAAAGGCTCAATGCGTTATTTGGCTAGTATAAACTAAATCTGTCGTTACGGTACACAGAATCCTTCGAAAATTCGTGATGTTGACCACCTCAGGCAACGAATAATTAATTCTGTGGCAATCGCCCCCCCCCCCACAAATGTCAGCCAGGACTTATAAGGAGGTGGAATATCGTTACAATGTGTTCTGTGCCGCCAAGGGAGCCCATTTTGAACTTTATGAAATTGCTAAAGAAAAATTCAAAATGCAACCTTTTAATCATGTATTATACAGTTACATAAGCTTATTGCTTCATAACAATATTTTGCCTCAAAAACCGGAAGTTCTTTTATAGATACCCTAACATAATTATACCAAACACATAATATATGAAGTAAACATAATTACATAATATGAAGTAAACATAATTACACCAATATAGATGAAAACTTAAAAGTACTGACCAGAGTGTACTCATATAAAAATGACAAAGAAAAATTACATGTAAAATAATTGATATTTCTTAGTCAATTTTTATGCAATCCTATACTATATAGGATGTTTTATATTTAAGGAAACACTATTGAAATACATCTCAATATACTGTCACTCAACACATAATGTAATGCCCAATGCTAAATCAGATTATGTACGATTAACAAAGCATCTACTGTATGAGACTTTTAAAAATGCGGAAGTAAGAATAGCCTATGGAACTAAAAAATAATAATAATTAATTTGATTTATAAGCGATCACAAGCAATGGCAGAAAAGAAAAAAGATGACTTGACGAAAGCAGGGGAGGGTATAAACTTAAATGTTGGAACTGTGATACGGTAACATCTATTTTGGACAAACTTTAGAATAAATTTTCAAATAAGATACAAAGAACATTTACAGTCTTCACCAACTCCTATGATAAACTTTAAGTACGCAACGTGTGTTAGATACAACAGCAACTATTTAATTACTGAATGCTGTCCATTAAAAATAGACTAGTGCTACAACACAAAAGCATTAAAACTCCAACTCCAAAAGGAAACAGCGTTCCCAATCAGCTTTACATCCTAAGTTATGCCATGTCACCCATGAGTCGAATTGGCCGAGTGGATTGAGGCGTGCGTAGGTTAGATTAGGATAGGATGTAGGGTAGGTAGAGCGAAGGTCCGGGGTTCGAATCCCAGTGGGGTCACCCTTTTTTTGTTCATGAAAATCAAATGTAAGGCTAATATTATATATTTATATATCAATTTATTAATTTTTTTTTGTAGAGTTTTGACGTTTAAATTGAAAAAAATCATATTTTGAAAAATATTTTGAAATATAAATGAAATATATTTTTATTCCAAACAACAATATATTTACCTAAATATATTACAAATATAAAATAATATATTATTAACAACAAACAATAATATAATTTAAATATATTTTAGAAATAAATTATATTTAGTAAATATATAATTATATCTTTCTGGGTCCCATAATTTGTATATTTAAATATATTTCAATATATATTTCAAATATATGACGTTTTATTCTAAAATATATTATTATATATTTTAAATATAAATTTTTTCCATATGGGCTAGACTCTTTAAAATATTTTGACTAATTATTGTACTTACATGCTTGTCCATAATGAGTGAATAATCAAATAAATTCTAGATACAAAGCTGACAGCCTAACTTACTAAACTGCCACCGCGTCACACACCGTTCCCACCAGCCGCTGATGCGCCTGCGCCTGCCCTAGTGAAAAAAAACCAATGGAAAATCACTAAAGGTTGAAGTGATATCACTACTTATTGTATTGATATAATTAGGTGTCTAATTATATCAGTATAATATATAGTGATATCATTAGACTATGTAGTGAGACAATCACTAGATATCATTAAATCAAATTGAATATCACTACATGATGTAATGATGTCATTAGAAATGAGATGATCTCAGTTAATATAATGCAATCACTCCTAAAGATAATGCAACACACATAGATTGTAATGATGGGTTACAAGGAAAATATATAACATCTTAATGGTGTTGGCTCCAGTAACAGAATATGAACTAAAAGATGTATTTAATAGCTTTACAAACAAAGATCAAAACATTTTATTTTGATTTGAACTTTGTTTGTAAGCTACTAAATACATCTTTTAGTTCATATTCTGTTACTAAAGCCAATATCATTGAAGATGTTATATATTTTCCTTGTATCCCATTGTTACAATCTATGTGTGTTGCATTATCTTTAACTCCAGAATATTGAAGAAAACTCCAGATATTGATGGGTTAAAAATATGGCTCCTTAAAACATGCTCAGAATTAATTTTAGAACCTTTACTAAACGTTATAATTAGTTCTTTTAAAAAAGGTATATTTCCAGAATCTCTGAAAGCAGCAAAGATTTTACCAATTTTTAAAAAAGGGGATAGACATTTGACAGCTAATTATCACCCGAATTCAATTTTGCCAGCTTTTAGTTAATTATTTGAAAAACTTTAATGACTAGCTTGGTAGGATTTATTGAAAAATGCAAAATATTAAATAATGTACAATTTGGATTCAGTTAACATAAATCTACAATAGATGCAATAACCAAATTTGTAAATTTAACTCTCAAAGGTCTTGAAGAACTTAAATTTACAATATTTTCCTTAATTTATCTAAAGCTTTTGATTGTGTGAATCACCAAACACTATTAACGCAATTACATCAATATGGTATTCGTGGCCTACCACACAAATGGCTCGATTCATATTTGGAAAATAGACAGCAACAAGAAGAAATATCTGATAAATTATCCGAAAAAGTAAAATTACAATTTGGAGTACCTCAAGGCTCTGTACTTGGACCATTACTTTTCTTACTTTATAAGAATGATTGTAATCACTCGTTTAAGTTTTCAAACATTATTCAATATACAGATGACGCAACCCTATGTTTAAAAGAAAAAAACTATCTCAGAATTAGAACCTTAGAACTTAATGCTTATAAAGATTTAAATTCGTGCATTCAATTTTTTGATGAAATGAATTAAAAAGTCAATGATACAAAATCAAATCATATTAAATTTAACTCTCATCATGTTCTTAATGACAAAGGTAGTCCTGTCATAATGGTTGATGATAAAATTTTGGAGCAAGTTAACTTCACCAAATTTCTCGGACTTTACATTGATAAAGACTTAAATTAGACAGAACAAATGTTATTAGACTCACCGTCTTAAGCAATCCTTTGTTTTATTTATCCTATTGGACAGCTGTTTTGTTCTTTCGTCCTAAGGGCATCATCAGCAAGTAATCTTGAGGTTAAAACATTAGCAAACCAATTGTTTTTGTCGATATACGGTAACTTTGTAAAACCTGACGAAGTCGGAAACACAAATGACATTTTCACAAACACTGAATGAATGAATGAATGAAACGTTTATTCCAAGAAAATAAACAGCTGTACAAATATAAACCACAAAAATAAAACATAAATCTATACCAAATGCAAAAAATAAATTAAGAGTTTTATTACAATTTTATAGGCTGCTAAGAAAAAAGGAATGGTCTTATGGAATCAGCAGACATAGGCAAATGCCTGTGCGTCTGCTGCGTTGCAGTACAAAAATATCGTAAGTTTGACCTCTTTATTGGAAATTATTATTAAAAAAAATAATAATAATTAATGAAGTTATAATTAGGAAATTTGTTGTTTTTAGAAAAATTATGGAGAAAAAATGATTTTAAAACTAGGTTACGGTTTATGCTTCTTTATTTTAATGGTTTGATATAAAAGTAATAGAGTGGCTAGGACGAAGTCGGAGCATGAGCCGGCCGGAGGTGGTCATGGTCAAAGGTCAGTCAAGTCAAGGGTCAGGTCTGGCGCGCCGGTAACCCGCCGTAATAATCCGGTCTGCTTCGTCGATACTTAAACTTAGTAGCCATTTTTTTACACGAACTTTAAATACATTAAGAGAGGGTGATTCAAACAGATTTAATTCGGGAAAGTTTGTACGAATGTTTCGAAAAATAATATGAGAAATATAAAAGGAATTTGTTGTGGAAAATGCATAGTTTAGTTGCAAAGTAGTAACTCTGACTCTTGACGAATACCGTGTATCATGTGAATGTGAAATTTCTTGAAAAATGCTAGTGAAGTTATTGTAAATGTTAATTAGAATATGTTTAATAAAAAGTTTTCGAATAGAAAGAACGGATGTTTCATGAAATAGAGCGTCAGTCAGGAATCGTTTGTTTTTACCAAATCCTGCTTTTAGAATTGATTTTTGTACAACATTGAGAGGTTCAAGAATACTTTTCAAGCATCCGCCCCAAGCTACTATCCCAAACGATAGCAAAGACTGAATATAGGCAAAATAAGCCAATTTGATTTCCCCCATTGTTAAAATTCCATTCATTTGTTTAAAAGCAAAAATATATTTCCTGACCTTATTTCTAACAAACTGAATATGATCATTCCATCTGAGTCTGCAGTCAAAAATAACACCCAAATATTTATAAGAAATTACTTTATCAATACTTTCACAAGTGCAATTACTGTTTTGAAAATTATTACAAGTATGAATTTTAAGGTCTTGAAGATTATAATCAGTGATTTTACTAATAGAAACCGGCAAAAATTTAGTTTTTGATATATTTAAGGATAATATATTTTGATCTAACCATTTCTTTACAATCATGAGATCATGTTCTGCTTTTTCACGCACCTCAAGCCAAGTCTTCGCCTGAAGGAAAATGAGCGTATCATCAGCAAATTCTAACTAACCAGGTTGCCATAAAATAATTAAATTCAGTAACCCTACTAAATCAAATTAAACCTCACTAATTAAATTTCAGTTTAGGCCTACTAAATCTCCTGCTAAAGAATCATCTACTATGGATCCCTCCAATCGCTCGCTGACGACACCCTTTCACCCGTGAAAATCTCGGATATTTTACCAAATTTGTTATGGTATTTAATGGAATTGAAATTTGAACAGCTGTTTATTGAGAAAAAAAACATTAAATAAATAGCAGATAATTGTAAACAAAGTTCTTACTCTTTAATTTGAACCTTCAATGGGGAACAGCAGTACATAATTTAAAAGGAACTAAGTACAGTAGAGCGCCGATTATCCGAATGTCGATCATCCGAACCGTCGGTTAACCGAACGCCGTAATAATTCATATTTTGAACATGATTCTCAAGCAATTCAAATTGGCGCGCCAACCGAAACTCCCGTTGCGCCGGGATATCAATGTATTCTGGTAGATTTCTTAGTAAAATTAAGTGAATAATTTTTGTTTGATCATTTTTTAGCCTTTTTTACTATTAAGAATTACGTTACATATATAATTTCAAAATGTTGTCTTTTCATGTTCGATTATCCGAATATTCAGTTATCCGAACAACCCTTATCCCCAATTAGTTTGGATAATCGGCGCTCTAGTGTAGTCAAGTCCCAAAGTACACTTGCTTACCTTAAGCAAGAAATTTATCCTGAGAAATTTCTTGCTCATTATAATTTATCTGTATTAGATTCACTCAACGTTTTAGTAGATAAGCTGATGGTTTTGGTTGTGGTCAAGTGGTCCTTAGGAGGGGGCTAAAGGCAAGATACGTAAACATATTAACATTATTCTATGATGATAATGGAAAATACCCGTTGTAGCAGACTTGTATGCTCGCTCGGTGAATTTCAAATGAAAAAAATATTTCCATTCAATATAGCGTGATATAACATGTTTTTGTAATCTCCATAAGAATAGCATGGGGAATGAGTATGCAGGTTTGCTACATCATGTTTGTTAAAACTGGGTGGTTTTAATCAAATATTTAGTAGATCTTAACTAGAAGAAGCCATATACCTAGTTTTATAAAGGTATGTTAAGAAATAATGAAGACATAGAATATTTTTATTTCCCATAACATGGGGAGTGAGTATGCAGGTTTGCTGCCTCAAAAAAAGGAAGTTTCGGGGATTTAATACTTATAAATACATTAGATCTCATCTAGATGAAGCCACAAACCAAGTTTTATTAAGATATGTTGAGAAATAAACAAGATGCATAATTTTACTTACTTCTTATAAGGTTAACATTGGGACAACGTACTGTGTTTACCACTTTCAATATATCAGTAACCAGTAGACATAGAGCAATGATTCACGATACTATAGCTCTGGACAGCCTTACTGGCGTGTGAGTGGGCGCGTTTAGCCGCAGTCAGCGGTGGCTAAACGGTTACCATAGTCACTAATAGGCAAATCCACCGCATCTTGACAATCAACAATGTCCGGTTACTTACCGAATCCACCGTAAACACAACATCGGTGGATGCACAACAATGATCGGTAGGTGATACGTCCACCACTACCGTTCACTTATTATAGGTTAGTAGATTACCCACCGGTGACTGCGGCTGAACGCGCCCAGTGAGTGCGCTGTTGTCGAAATTAGTGTTTAATATCTGCAATGTTTTGGTAATAAATCACATGGTTATTTGTTTAAGTAAAAGTACTTTACAAAAGAAAATATTTTGCTGCAACCGCAAGTGCAACTAATGTTAAAATGCTTGCAAGCTCAACACAATTCATGAAGTACGACGACAAAAGTGTGGAAACATATTCTTAAATGTAAACAAATCATTTAAGATGATAAGTTGCCAAAACAAAAAGACCAGCTGATGCATTGCGCAAATATTTTGCAGAAATTTTAATTGTGTAAGAAATCTCTCGGTGAACTATTGCAGGGCATTCTTTTGTAATGTAAATGAGGTGAAAGGTAAACAAAGTTTTGACAGTTCAACCAAAACATTTGTTTATTTAGCAGACATTTTGGGAGATTACAATTTTCGCCACCCGCCAGTAAGGCTGTCCAGAACTATAATTTGTTTTTTTTCTGGCTGAATTCAATGGTGCTGACCAAAATTTGATTGTTTTTGTTTTTCTTTGAGTAAAACCCAAAAAACCATTTTGGGAAAGTTAGTTTTTTCTAAAAATATGGTCTACAATAGCATTCAAAGTTCCTTTTCCCCCTTTTAATGTCCAAAATAATTTCAGAAGCTGAAGTGTTCAAACAGTGTTGAAAATAGCAAATATATTCCTCCGCAGTGTCGGTGATCGCATTTATAAACTTTCACACAAGCTAAAATATATTTCAATTTAGAAAAAATGATTTTATTGTATCTTGAAGAAAAACAAATTCAACACTATGTTTGTGAAGTAATTTCTTTAGGACATTTCACCGGATAAATGTATTGCTTAAGGTAAGCAAGTGTCCTTTGGGACATGACTCAAAAGTTCCTCTTAAATTATATACGGCCGTTTCCCATTGGGGGTCCAAAATCATAATGGCAATTAAAGGAGACCTATGTTTACAATTTTTTCTATTAATTAATATTAATGTTTTTTTTTCGGTAATTAGCTGTTAACATTTCAATTTCACAATAAAATTTCATTAAATACTAAAAAAAATTGTAAAGTATCTTGAGATTTTCACGGGTGAAAGCGTGTCAATAGCGAGTGATGGAATAAGATTAATATTTGATTAACACTGGAATCCTGACCAGATTCAAAAATGAATCCAATTGCCATTTATTTGTCATTTAGCAAGGAATGTTTAATGCTACTCAACAAACAGGTCGCCTTCAGAGTGTAAAAGGTCGCAGCTTTAACCACCACCAATGTAAACGTAAAAAAATGTATCTGCATTGACCTAAAAACAAAATAAATGAAACTTTGGTCTGCTAGATTTGCTGAAACACCTCTAGTGTACGCTAGGTAGATATTAAATTGATGGGAATTTGAAATAAGTTTAAAAATGATACAAAACATTTTATTTTACACAACAATGCAAACTTAACACTAACCTAAGCCTAAAACAAACCAGTTCTTTGAACAAGAACTGCCTAAACAAAACAAATTTAACTTCTGTTGCTAAAAAAATAAGTTCTTATCACACCAATAAAATCTGTTTGATGTACAAGTAATAGAAAACAATGTAACATCAGCCATTGATGGTAACAGGTTTTAATTATGTTCACAATCAAAATGAAGTGGATTAAATTGATTTTAAAGGAATGAAATAATGATAAATTTTAATTAATTTTAAGATGAAAACAGTAAAAAAAATATTTCTTTTGTTATGGTATGGTATCTTACCCAGTACAACAAAGTACAACAATCACAACAAAGTACAACAATCACAACAAAGTACAACAAATACAACAAAGTATAGTTGCCGATAAAGTAGACCCTCTGTTAACCGATCCTCTCCATGCCAGATCTCCAACGCATAATCATCAATATATATGACTGGTAAGATATCTATCAAGTAACATAATCAGTCGTAAGAATATCAAAAACTTTTGTTCAGTAAGGTGTGGAATGCTGGCAATCCTTTATTCATCCCACCATGCTTTGAATCAGGCATCATAATATAACAGAAGCCTTTAATTCCAAACAAAGCTCCTTATCAGACTGTAATTTTGGCACTTGTAAAACAAACAAAATTGTATCTTCTGTTGCAATACACCCGTCGCAGCAAACCTGCGTACTCAGCGAATTTCCAATTAAAACAATAATAATTCAATAATTACAAAAAAAACCATATAAAAAGTGATATATTTATATATTTTAATAAAATTCCATCGTTTGTTATACATAGTCCTGTCAAAAATATTGATAAATATGTTTAATTTAAAAAGAAACATACTTCTTTTAAATAAATAGGTTAGATTGTTATTTTTTTGGTAAAAAACCCAAAATCCTATTAAAAATACTTTTGATAAACTCGTGAACTACTCTGAAGGTTTCTTTGGAACAAATCTTCGGTAGACAAAATTCTGCTGCCCTCATACATGGGGAAAAAAACGTGAAGAGGAAATATCTTGGAAAGACCAGGAGACCAAAGGACTTGGAGCAACGATTCAAAAAACCAATTTGTTTACTTTGTTGAACTGAATCCAATGGTGAAAACAAAAAGTTTATAATTTTAATTTTTAATTTGAAATACTGAAAAACCCCATTTTTTGGGGGCAAGAAGGAGCCTTCTAGAGGTATTTTCGCTAATAACTCGGAGACCCTTGGACTTAGAGCAACGATTCAAGATACCAAATTGTTTGTTTTGTTGAGCTGAATCCAATGGTGAAAACAACAATTTGAATACTTTAATTTTTCAATATGAAAAAGCCAAAAAACCCAGTTTTGGGGGGTAAAAGCAGCCATTACCCCATTTTGGATATGTCGATCTGGCCGGTTCACAAACTCTTCCAAGAGAACCTAGTTTTACATGTGCGTACTAAATTTTGTTACGATCGGACGATTTTTACGAGATTTATCGTGCTAACAGACACTCAAAAAATGAAAATTCTATTCCCCGTATAAGCCCATGTTAAATTTTGAAACATATCGTGATTTTTGCAGGGAAAAATGCATTTCTGCAAAAAACTCACTTGACATCCAGAGAGTAGACATAAAAGCTATCAATTGATATAAACATTGATATGATTGCTGAGGTTACCCTGAACAGATATTTTTTGTTCATTCTGTTAAAGCGACGGTAATAGCTTATTTCTAAGGAAATTCGCTAAAATTAATCCATGATCTATGAAAAACTATTGTCCAATCAAATCACTCAATATTTTGTAGGATACAAAAAAAAAACGATTAAAACCTGTTGAGTTTAGCATTTAACTCATAGGAAGGTAGTTTACTCATAGGTAGTTTAGCATTTTTAGCATAGGAATGCTAATTCCAAATTCCAAAAGAAAAGGCAGTTGGAACAAACTGATTTCAAAACTGGGTTTCTTACAATTAGTGACTTTAGGGGAGCAGAGGGTTAACCCAATCAGCAGTTCAATTGGGACTAGCTAAGAGAGGATCTACTGAAGTTTGTTAAAAATTGTTCTTATAAATGTGTCATGCGCAGATTTGTCTTATATGTATTCTTATAAAAATCACCAAGTGTGTAATCTTAAGTAAAATATAAAATAACAAGTTAAATTAAATCTAAATTATATTGTAACTTCTTAAAATACAGCATAAATTTATTTTTTTAGTAGGAAAGTTATTTTAAGGAAGGTTTTCAGAAATTAAGTTTGTGAAGTTTTCATAAAAATTTGTGTAGGCCTCAAGCCAAAAATTGAAAAATATTTGGCATTTCTAGTGGCTAATAATGTCAAATGTGAGGATTGAAAATTTTTTTCTTCACACTGAATTCTTCCTCAAAACGATAACTTATCCTATAATTAGGAAAATAGTAGTGCATACAATAACACAAGATAGGCAGTTTTAGGAATACATACCTGTATTATTTACATTATTGAATAAAAAATGGAAATATTTTTACATTATTTACTTACAAGAATAATTGTTCTTATCTAAGATTTTACAAATATGGAAGGGAAAACAAAATATAAGAAAATTAAAGACTTTTTTAGAACTCCTAGCAAATTCATACAAATACTAAATTTGTATTACTGAAACAAACAGGTATTTTAATTTTGATACATTAGAACTTACACTTATTACATCAGGAGAATCTATATCCATGGTTTAAAAACACCAAGTTCACATTCATTTACCACTCAATTTCTTTTTCGTATTTTAATTTTGAAACATTAGAACTTACACCTATTACATCAGGAGAATCTATATCCAGGGTTTAAAAACACCAAGTTCACATTCATTTACCACTCAATTTCTTTTTTCTTTTAAAAATAGGCCAATCCAAACTATCTTCTGTACAGTTTCAATCCACTTGCTGAAAATTCACAGCTCTGATATTAGTCGTTTAATGCAAACCTGATATATGATGGTAACGGAGTTGTGTCTACATTGACTGTGTAGTTGCGCAACATAGCTGGTAAGTCGATTCTCACTGCCTCTCCCTGATTGGTGAACACCTCTACAGGTCTGGGGTCGTCGATCAAGGTTTTTATTTGTTTATGTATTTCAGGATCAAGACACTTTTTCAATGAGTGCCTGGAACATATAAAAAAGTTTTTACATAAATTTCAAAACTAAAATTTAATTGCAAAATAAGATCTCTTCCTTTAAGCGCTCTGCACAACTAAGCTTATTTTAGGTGAAAATAAACAGATTTTTTGTGAGATACAATATACATTAGAGTGCTCATGTTGGTGAGTCTCGAAGCACCTTTCCTTACGCTCACATGAACTCCCTACACACTATAGTATGGTAGAAATAAGTGGAAAAATAGGTGGAGGTGGAAGTAATGGGAACAAAAATGATTCTGAATGTTAATGGGAGGTAAAATTCTCCTAATTAACATATTAAAAATACAGGGTGTCTATAAAAAACTCCCGAGGTTTTGAGGTAAACTATTTTAATAAAGTAAAAGACTTACATAAATGTTTAATATATGATTGGAAAGGTTGCATTTTCAAGGTTTTTTTAGCAATTTTATAAAGTTTAATATGAGCCCCGTTAGTGGTACAGTACACACCGTAACGGTATTCCACCTCTTCCATAGCCGCCTTTAAAGAAGGCCGCGGCGTTCGAACTGGCAACGCTGCAATCAAAAGGCATAGTGGAGTCACTCTGCCGAGAGTGCCTGGCGCTGCGAGGGCCACTGCAATACCTTTTCCATCAGACAGCGACAGTGGTCGTTCATTAGTTAACTCTTGAGCTGAATACTTTTTTATGCTGGAAAGTATATATATAGTGGCTATTGGGAATATTTAATAAAAAGCCTAATTTTACAAAAAAGATTAAAATATATTTGTTAAATGAATTACAAATCAAAACACTTAACGTTTATTAAAACGGACTAAAGCTAAGCGATGAAATGAATACTAATATAGCCTCCGAGAGTATTTTCAATTTTCTGTCATTTTTATGCACAACTACATTTTCTGTCTTTCAAATGAGTTCGGGTACACAGTTTTAAACGTCAAATTAGGTGATGACTTTACTAACATATTAGTCTCTTTTCTGTAAAGATCTCTGATATTCATGAATGAAGCTTTGGTTACATCCTCAAATTCAAAACTTAGCTCATTAGCATGTGAATTATTTAAATCTCCACTTTAAAATGTATCTACGTTTTCCCATACAGGTATGAAAAATGACTTAGAAAAATTGGTCAAATTCAGCCAGTTATTTCTAATATTCTTAAAAATATGCACAGTGTCATACATTACGAAAGTTTTGTTTTTACTTTCGTTAGCATAAAAGTAGTAATTGCTCTCAGATGTTTTGGTTAGTTCGTTAAAAACTACACGATTGATGCTGTTGTTATCACAAATTACACTTAAAATAGTAAGACCACAATCTGTAAATGAAAATGACCAATCCTTTGGAAATGAAAATATGGGAATGCAACCCTCATTTTTTATCGCAGTCTTATAATTTGATTTGCAACCAGGCACTACACAAGAACTAGGCATATGGCTAAGAATTTGGAAGCGTTTATTCTTAAAAACTGGTTAAAATAGCGATCCAACGAGCGAGCAACGTGCATCCGCCATGATATCATATGGGCCGGCTGACGCTTCGCGACTCCTCTCGCGGCGTTGCCAGTTCTACCACGCCGCAGCCTTCTTTAAAGGCGGCTATGCCTCTTCCCATGTCCTGGCCACCATGTCTGGGGGGACGGTTGCCACACGATTGATTATTCATTGCCTGCTATGGACAACACCATAATTACATCGAAAGTTTCTTGGTACCGTAACAACAGATTTAGTTTCTGTTCGCCAAATAACGTATTGAGCCTTTTGTTGCAGCGCGACGATCCAGACAGCACTGACAGCCACGCTATGTTGTTTTAAGGTAAAACCTCCGCAGCCCTGCGAACTTTTGCAAAACATTCCCAACTGGCATGATTAAACATGATGGGCTACTTGTTTCAGAGAAATGGGCTACATTACATTTTGCTATATTCTACAGTTATTAAGATATGAATTTTTAAACTCCCAGAGTTCTTTTACAGACACCCTTTATACATCCGTATTGCCACAGGAAACTTGTTATTTTGGCAGCCATCTTGAAAATGGTGTCAAAAGCATTAAAGATTCAGGAAACTATTGCCATTGGTGATTTATGATAGGATATTGTGGCATAATATCACTGCTGATAATTGATGTGTGGTAAGAACTTCGTTTTAACTGGGTAAAAATTTTGTGCCGCCATTTTCGATCCACCAAATTATTACATGTTGGATGCAATAATTTTTTCAAATGTAAAAACAGGGCTTTAAACATGATTATAAAGCCTTTTCCATTGTCGATATTAACGGTACTCTGAGGTGCAATAAAGCAATTTGTGTAGGATGGGAAATCCCATTCAGATCTGGGAAGCTTGACATTTTGGACTCACACGTACACCAGTGGGCCAGAGTCAAGTGAGAGGCTTAGCCGTCAATCACGCTCGATGACCTGTTGGTTATCCGTGTTGGTTTATGTGCGGGCAAACCACATGTCATGGTCTGGCCAACATTTCTTCAGTCTCCACAGCAGTTTTCCTACAGGGTTGTTCTGCTTTATCAAAAACAAAGTGCGCCCCTTGCAAGCTAAGGTAGTGTGGGCACCACCTGCACTGCTATGCTTCTGCCGCTGGCAAAAGGAGCAGATGCTCCGATAGAGTGGATTCTGACTTGATGTTTCGACGTGTTTCGTCTCATCAGGTACAGACAGACAGCAGATTTCAGCTGTCACTGTACTATAATGAGAGGTGTGAATCCAAATATGAGACTGTTTTATCAGGAGTGCCGCAAGGATCAATTCTGGGCCCAGTGTTATTCACGATATACTCAAATGACCTCCCCATAAATATAAATACCAAAATAATAATGTTTGCAGATAACACTACGGCACTTATAAAAGAAAAAAGTCTAGAAGGATTGAAAAGTACAACAGAAACTACTATGAGGGAATTAGAATATTGGTTTGCAGTTAATGGACTTTTAATGAATGCTACAAAAACGAACTTGGTACACTTAAAAAATAGACAATACAGAGGTGGTGAACTGAAGCTACAAGTAAACAATAAAGATATAGAAAGTCAAAGATCAGTTAAACTTCTAGGGGTTATGTGCGATGAAAAATTAAGATGGGAGGAACATATAGCACAGCTATGTAAAAGATTAAATAGTATATTTTTAACATGAGCTGCTTAATCCATTGTACAAGCATGGAAACAAAATTAATATTGTACTATGGCTATTTTTATTCATTAGTTGAATATGGAATAACGCTATGGGGTGCTACTGAACTTGTAAAAGAAGTGTTAAAAACACAAAAGAAAATTCTGAGAATCATGACATTTTACACCGCCAAGGCACTCATGCAAAAGATTATTCAAGAGTTTAGAAATTCTCACAGTGCCAAGTATTTATATTTTTGAAGTTTTATGCCACGTAAGAAATAACCTAAAATGGTGCTCACAAGAAAAAACAAGCCATAATCATAATACTAGAAACAAACACCATATATATTTAATTTCGTAAGGTGATTCTTTGCGTCAAAATTGTGGGCGTATGGCACGTCGTAGAAAGTTGGGAGAGGGCTCAAAATAAAGGTCTCTATTCCGTGATGGCGGGAAAAATAATGAAATTGCTTTAAATTCACCGGGAAACGAGAAATAAATAACGTAAAATAGCTGTCATTTAAAAAGCATTGGGATCTAAAACAGTCTGCATTGTTTACATAAAACATGTGATGCAGATACTTGATTGAAAAACCATGTGGTTGGCTAGATATAAATATAAGGTATAGATTCAGTTTGCTATGAAGGTATTTTGTACTATAATAAATAAGGATCGTTTGAAGTTTCCCTCATTAGGGGCTTTTAGCCCCTTTAAGCCACTAGTCTTCTTATATATCCCCAACACACCATCACTGCTTTAGAAAGAAGCGTTTATTACATGGGGATTAAATTATACAACAAATTGCCTGATGATATGAAAAGCCCCTCATTGTCTCAAACAAAGTTTAAGGAAGAGATCAAACGCTTATTGATTGGAAAGGCCTATTACAAAATTACAGAGTTTTTAAATGATAATAATATTTAAGTCGATAGGTCGAGTCATTCAATTTCACTTGCTTTCAAGTATTTATGCTTGTTTTGTTATCATGTTACATATTTTATATAATTTTATTGTTATTGTTATATAATTATTTTAACTATTTTATCTTATGTTATTTTTATTCTCTGTTAAGTTCTAAATTTTATCATTGTTGACTTTTTTATATCATGTAGTGTTGTTCTCTTGTTCTTCTTTTATGATACATAGTAGTATTAATAAAGTATCATTAGTAATAATTTGTGTTATCCTCGAGACATTTTCTAAGAACTGTATTAAGAAGAAAACTTAACAAAATTGACAAAGCACCTGTACACATATTATGTTAAATTGTACATGTTGTGCCAATAAAAAAAAGTCTATGTCTATGTCTATAGCAAACGCAGAATTCAGCGTTCCGTTACAGCAAGCGTTTGTGTAGGAGAAAGAAAACTCAACTACGAATTCATTCCTTGCCAATAACATCGATGCGAATAACATCTAGTCCATCTCTTCAAATATAAACTGTTATAGTACCTGTAAAAGATCGGCCTGGCAGTCTGGCAAGTGGACGCTGAGGCTGTTGATCCAGGGCCGGTTCTTCTCACCATGAAATTGCCCATTTTTTGATCGTGTCGTTTTAAAACCTTTGATGTCAATGGAGGTGGCATCCTAAAACAATTAATAAGTTTAAATTAATATTTCACTTCTAAGAAATACATCTAGATTACATTTTATCCGACTAAGAAAAAAACTTTAATCCATTCCAGCTATTTATCCCTCTCTGACTTTTCACACTAAATATTATGATTTGGTTTTTGATATAGAATATATAAAGTCCAGTTATTCAAAACGAACGTCGGTCATCCAAAAGAAGCAACAGTAATTTTAACATTTAAATTGCTAGAGAGACGCACTGTACAGTTGACACTCGATAATCCAACAATTGAGAATCCAACACACTCTGATGCAAAGCTAAACGAGTCATCTGCCATCTGTACGTCAAAACTTTGATTCATACTGTGATTCTCACCTATCACATAATTTTACCTGTTTAAACTTGTAATACAGATAGGCCTGACAGAATTTAAAATATGGTTTAAAATACTTTATGTTATTCAGGCCTATGCTATATGAACTATATTTAAGAATTATCAAACTAAATTACATAAAGTTTTGTATACAATAAACTATATTTTTAAAAATAATGCATAAATTCATTATATTCATTATACGACCTTGCAAAAAAAGAAAATTATAAACTTACGCCGCAAAGTTCTTGACTTTCCTGGTAACATTTTTGCGATGCTGAAAAAAAAATTAGAAACAATAAATATGTTTTACTAATCTATATTACTAATTCTGTAAGTGATTTTTAAAAATCAAAATTGTGAGAGTTTGACAGCTTGCAGGATGATGGGGGAGGGCTGAAATTAAAGGTCTTGGTCCCAGGGGGTCGGGAAAAATATCAGATTATATCAAAATCTACCAGAAAATGAGAAATAACGAAAAATATCTTCCATTTAAAATGCATTGGGATTGAAAAGATTGAAAAACGTCTGCTTTGTTTACATTAAACATGTGGTGCTAATGCTTGATTCAAAGCCATATGGTAGATGTTAACATGTGGGATTTGTTTCAAAATGCAACTAATTATGCTCGTTCAATGTACTATAACAAAAAATATTTTAAATTTAAGATTTTCAGATTTTATAATAATCAAGGGTTTGAGTTTTTTGTAATTTAAAATTATAAAAAGTTAATTACGTTTGTTTAGTTTATGTTATAACGATGCAGATTTAATACCAAATGATCTATATATATCTATCTATATTACTAATTCTGTAAGCGATTTTTTTAAACCAAAATTGTGAGAGTTTGACAGCTCGCAGGATGATGGGAGAGGGCTCAAATTAAAGGTCTTGGTCCCAGGGGGTCGGGAAAAATATCATATTATATCCAAATACACCAGAAAATGAGAAATAACGAAAAATTTCTTCCATTTAAAATGCATTGGGATTGAAAACGTCTGCTTTGTTTACATGAAACATGTGGTGCTAATGCTTGATTCAAAGCCATATGGTAGATGTTGACATGTGGGACTTTTTTCAAAATGCAGCTAACCATACACGTTCAATGTACTATAACAAAAAATATTTTAATTTAAAGATTTTCTAATTTTATAATAATTAAGGTTTTGAGTTTTTTCATAATTTAAAATTATAAAAGGTTAAGTACGTTTGTTTAGTTTATGTTATAACGTTGCAGATTTAATACGAAATGATCTATATATAATTACGTAAGGGGAATTTTTGCGCCGAAATTGTGGGCATTTGGAAGGTCGCAGGATGATGGGAGGGGGCTGAAATTGAAGGTTCTCAGCCCTACTTAGAAATTGCTTTAAGCTTACTATAAAATGAGAAATAACGTAAAATAGCTGTCACTAAAAATCAATTGGGATGTAAAAAGGTCTGCTTTGTTTACTTAAAACCAAATGCTAGATATAATCATAATTTTGTGGATCCAAAAGCCTATTTTCTAGGAAAGGATTTTGTACTATAGAAAAGAAGGATTATGCTTAGGGGCTATTAGCCCCTTCAAGCCTCTATAATACTAATTCTGTAAGCGATTTTTTTAAATAAAAATTTTAAGAGGTTGACAGCTCGCAGGATGATGGGAGAGGGCTCAAATTTAAGGTCTTGATCCCAGGGGGTCGGGAAAAATATCAGAGTATGTCCAAATCTACCAGAAAATGAGGAAAACGAAAAATATCTTCCATTTAAAATGCATTGGGATTGAAAAATGTCTGCTTTGTTTACACTAAACATGTGGTGCTAATGCTTGATTCAAAGCTATTTGGTAGATGTTGACATGTAGGATTTTTTTTCAAAATGCAGCTAACTATGCACGTTCAATGTACTATAACAAAAAATATTTTAAATTTAAGATTTTCGGATTTTATAATAATTAAGGGTTTTTTTCATAATTTAAAATTACAAAAAGTTAAGTACGGTTGTTTAGGTTATGTTATAACAATGCAGATTTAATACGAAATGATCTATGTATAATTACGTAAGGGGAATTTTTGCGCCGAAATTGTGGGCGTCTGGAGGGTCGCAGGATGATGGGAGGGGACTGAAATTGAAGGTTCTCAGCCCTACTTAGAAATTGCTTTAAGCTTACTATAAAATGAGAAATAACGTAAGATAGCTGTCATTAAAAATCAATTGGGATGTAAAAAGGTCTGCTTTGTTTACTTAAAACCAAATGCTAGATATAATCATAATTTTGTGGATCCAAAAGCCTATTTTCTAAGAAAGGATTTTGTACTATAGAAAAGAAGGATTATACTTAGGGGCTATTAGCCCCTTCAAGCCTCTAGTCAAGGTATAATTGTGTAAACAAGGTTTCAGCCAAATAGTTCCACAGTACTAACCCATGAAACAGTATACAAGATTCACTATGAAAAGCAGGAGTAAGGAGGTCAGAAAAAATAATATTTGATCAATTTTTGTTTTAATTAATGAACAATTTTAAAGATTTGACAATTCAAGCTTTTCATAATGAAAATTCCAGCTCCCTTAAAGATTCAAGTCAATGTAAATACACATTGATTTTCAAATTATCGTTTCAAATACTTCTAAGAATCCCTAATCCAAACAACTTCTCTCGTAGACAGATAAGAAGTTGTCACTTTTTAATATAAGTACTTCAAAATAAGCAAAGCTCAATATTTGAGTTACTGAGGTAAGTCTCCGACCACCTGTGATAGTAGTAAAGGAGAATTGAGTGAATTGAGGGATAAGTTTAGAATGGATGATATGAAAGCTTCGTTACCGACTGAGGCCAGCTGTTTCTTCGTCATATTGGTTTCAGAGGTTGGACATGGACCACCAATGAAAAATCACAAATATAAAATAAAACATAATGCTTGTATAATAAATCAAATTGATCATTCCAAACAATTTTAAATGACAGTAATAACATAAGCGACAGCAAAGAGCGTGATTCGCTTATGATGCCTTCGCCAGAGACAGACGGGTAAGATCTCGGAACATAACAGCACAGTCAATGCCGCTCCAGCTCGCTTACGGCGGACGATGAATCCATTTGTGGCCAGAGATGGGGGTGGAACCATTGTGGTTTTTCAAAATAAATGTTTATTTCAGTAATTTTTGTGTTAACATTCAGAATGAGGCTTGTTTTTGCGTTTAACAAAACTTCCCTCAAAAAAATTTTTTTTGTAAAACAAAGTATTAAATGTCAAATTACAGTAAATATGAAACAGTGAAAAATCATTTACTGTTTAATATTGAGAAATAAACATTTTGATGTACAATAGACCTAGTATTGTGCCGGAATTTTGAATTGGACCCAGAAGGTGCTGCTATCTGGTGGTGATTAAGTAGGCTTACCATAAATTTTCAGAGCCAACCCCGGACTCCAAAAGGAAGGGGAGAAGAGGAAAAGAGGGAGTCAAGGAAATGAAATGGTGTGGTAAAGTTTGGTCCGATGTAATTCTAAGGGTCTCGGCAGACGGGCTACTTTGCTGCCGTTTTTGCGTGGCATTATTGTTTCTTGAATACTGATTGGCTAAAAACAGTTATGTAGGCCCTGTGACCAAGCAGAAGATGCTGTTGAGCAGTTGTCGCGCAACGAATTAGCCCGTCACCGGCCGAGACCCTTGGTGAAACCATAAAATATCCCTTCGTTTCGTTTAAAATTTCTTTTGTTTTGTATAAACTTTCTTAAAAACTTCTCAAAACTAATTACCAATTCATTTGTTCCGGGCGTTTTCCTTTTTTTCACGCAGGCTGACTAAAACCCCGGACAAACTTCAACCCCAGACGTTTCCCCGGACGCAAGCCTGAAACCCGGACTGTCCGGGGAAATCCCTGACGTCTGGTAAGCCTATGATTAAGTGAAGCTTTAGACTCTGCAAACTGTTTCCGAGGCATTTGTTTTGCAAATTAATTTTACCAAGGTTTATTTCATTTTGTTTTTGTGGGAAATAAAGACTGAGATTTTTAAAGTGTTAAATAAAGTTAATGAGTTTAATATTTTTTATTTAAGTTGAATTAAGGTTCTACTGAGAAGATTCTGGTAACGGAAATAAGACTACGAGAGTCAGGAAGATGTCAAAGAGTTAGATTAGTTTTGGACGTTTATTTTATTTTAGACTGGTAAAGGTTCTGATTGAAAGACGTAAAACAATGTAAGATATTTGCCGATTTTAGTTGAGTAAACAAGTGTTGTAAGTTTTTTGAGAAAGTCTGTTTGGTTTGTCGTTTGACCGGCAAGTGTGCTGGACGTCGGATTTTCAGACCTGTTGCTCTCTCTCATTTTCCTCTGAATCAAGAACTGATCAACTCGTGCCATGAGCCATGCGGTTGACTACCATGAGCGAGACTTTTCAAATTTTACCTGGTGTAAAATAGTTCTTAAAATGTTTAATGTAATTTTTTTCCTATTTTTCATCGACTTGCCTGTTGCCCCGTTCGGTAAGTAGGGCTGGTTGGTGTAGTGGTTATAGTGCCCGCCTACAATCTTGTAGGTAGCCGGATCGATCCCGAGAAAAGTTAGTAGCTTTTTGAAGGGTTGTTTCTGGAGCCAGCTGCCATTGGTTGTTGGGCTATTAATTAACAATCCTGTCTAAGGAACATGCCAACCTTAGTCAGTAACAAGGCTACAAGATCGCGCCACTATCATCACGATCATCACACTCATCCTTCACTCATATTCAGGGTAACGTCCTCCATGAGGTACCTGTCTTAATAAAGTGATTAAGTATTTTATTTCTTTGTATATTTAATATGAAAGGAATTGTAGCTGACAAATGTTAACGACTTTGTTCATACCTGCACAGTTTTGCAAAAAAGTAGAAATTTTAATTATTTGCTCTCTGTAAGATTATTTAGTGATGCTTTTTTATTCAAATTAACATTAATAACTCTTTCCATTTTTCATCTGCAATGATTTACAAAAAAAGTGTAAAGATTTAAGGTAATTTCACGAACTTGTGTTGGACTAGGGCTCATGTGATATCTTGTTATTTTGGTATTATGCAGGTAACTGGATTAGGTTTCAACACGGGTTAAATGTTAAATATTAATTATGACTAATTGGAATTTGTGTTATAATGATAATGTATAAACTCAAAGGTTTTTGAACGCCCCCAGCTCTCTGGTCAGAAGGAGCAGAAGTAGGCCCATTTTATTTTAGCCTTTGAATTTTTTGAAAGAAAGTTAAGCTCTGAATCTGTAACATTTATAATTCTACTAGAAGAACCCGTGGCTTCGCTCACGATTAAAATTAAACATTCACTATCACCCATGAATTATATAGTTTTGCTTTCCCATTTATTTTTCTTGTTGTAAAATCTAATGTATCTACTTCTTTGAACATAACAAATGTACTTCCTTAAAGCAAAAGTTTTTAGAAATTCGCTCTTAGTACGCAGGTTTGTTACGACGGGGGTATTCTTTTCCTGCATAAAGTGCCTGTTCATAAAAAATGTGACCATATCCAACGCCCCACCGACAAAGCCTCAAATGGTGTTGCTGCCCTGGGTAGGCTCATGCCCAATATCGGCGGTTCTTCCTCTTGCAAGTGCGTTTTGCTTGTGTCGGCTGTCCAGTCGATCGTGCTATCAGGTGAAGAGGATTGCGCTCACACACTCAAGAGGCCAATTTACAGAGACGAACGCCGAGAAGCATTTATGGTCGTTTCCACGGTACCTGAGCTTGCCCTGATGATGATCATGGGGCACAATATAAGGAACGGCACCCTTGGCTTTTTCGACGGCACTTTGAATCTGCTCGCATATGTTACCCTTAATTAAAACTTTATTATGCACCCCCGTCGCAGCAGACCTGCGTATTATAAATCCTATTTCTTTCCTTCATGAAGGCATAAGTGTTAGAGGAACCAAAGAAGATAGCTTGAAATTTTATTCACTGTAAAAGATCATTTTCTTAAGGTTTTAGAGTCTACCTTGAACAAAAAATTACAATGCCACTCCAGCAATTATTAAAACGTGCTGTATTACGTTTTTAGACTCTATATTGAGCAAAACGTTTGAATGAGCCGTCCCGGCAATTTTTTTAAAGTGCTGTAGATAAAATTAATTCTTTGCAGTAGCACACCCTTCGTCTTTAAATAGCAGTTAGTTATCATAAAAAAAGTCCTTCAAGTATAAGTGATCAGTGATCACTGGAGTCCTTCAGTAATCAGTTATTTATTTTATGTTATACTACAAATCAGCATTTTATATAGTGTATTGCACTTTAAAAAAAATGCAAAAGTCTAATTCATTGACCACCTGGCACCAAGTAACAAATCTTCATTTTAACAAATACAGTTAAATAGCAGAAAGAAATACCATTAATTTACATCACCTGTTTTAAATTTTACTTTCATATGTTTTGTTAGTAAACAAATCTAACTCAAATTCTTTCAAAATCCCTGACATGGGTACCTTTAAGACGGTCCCAGGGCTAAGCCCTGAAAGTTATCACGAAATTGAAGGTGTATAAACCTACTCCATGAAATTCTACATGTATGTACCAAGTTTCGTGGCCATCGGTCCAGCGGCTTCTGAGTTTATCCGTGCCAACTAAATATATATATATATATATATATATATTTATACCAACATCCTCTTTTATACTTATAGATATTGAGCAAAACGTTTGAATGAGCCGTCCCGGCAATATTTTTAAAGTGCTGTAGATAAAATTAATTCTTTGCAGTAGCACACCCTTCCTCTTTAAATAGCAGTTAGTTGTCATAAAAAAAGTCCTTCAAGTATAAGTGATCAGTGATCACTGGAGTCCTTCAGTAATCAGTTATTTATTTTATGTTATACTACATATCAGCATTTTATATAGTGTATTGCACTTTAAAAAAAATGCAAAAGTCTAATTCATTGACCACCTGGCACCAAGTAACAAATCTTCATTTTAACAAATACAGTTAAATAACAGAAAGAAATACCATTAATTTACATCACCTGTTTTAAATTTTACTTTCATATGTTTTGTCAGTAAACAAATCTAACTCAAATTCTTTCAAAATCCCTGACATGGGTACCTTTAAGACGGTCCCAGGGCTAAGCCCTGAAAGTTATCACGAAATTGAAGGTGTATAAACCTACTCCATGAAATTCTACATGTATGTACCAAGTTTCGTGGCCATCGGTCCAGCGGTTTCTGAGTTTATCCGTGCCAACTAAATATATATATATACCAACATCCTCTTTTATACTTATAGATCATGTTAATTCACCTCTAGAAGCTCTCGTTTAACTCAAATATTCTATATCGTAACTTGGATATATTTTTATGTAGTCTATCTGGATTTATACAGCTATTATTGTTTACAGCGATTCTTTTAAAAGTTAGGCCAAGATATTCAATCTACGTTTTGATGGTTAGGTTAGGTTATTAAACATTTATGAGAAGTGACCACTTTGTAAATTTGGGGAAAATAAAGGGGGCTTTTAACTGAAGTTGGTCTAAGACAATTTCTATGTACGAGGGATTTTGTCTTAGGGGTTCAACCTCCAACAACTATGTCACCGCTTTATCTTTCTTCGTGCCATGACCACTAGTTCTCCGTGGATACGACTGCTGACCAACCGCTGTCATCTTGGGACCTCGAACCGTGCTGGAGATGTTAAGGCCGTGGAGATTTGGACTCGATGACAAGCTCTTGAGCTGACAACTGGGCTACCTAAGCTGTATTCCTGCCCTACGTTCCGGACCATGCGTGCGGAAAGTTACTGGCGGTCAACTTTTCAACTGTAGTTTCTGCATAAAACTCAGGTGATTTCCATCCATTTTATATTCAGCTAAATCTTCAAAAAAGGAACTTCAATCTGGGTGCACCCTATCGACTAAAGACTCTGATTTGTGGTGGAACAGTTGTTTATTTAAACCATTCAAACTGTAATTAGTAATTTTGGGATGGGTAATTTTAAGTCAAAAATGTAATAGTTTTATTTTGATAAAGAGGACCCCTAACTATTGATGTAATTTAACTCAACTGCATAAAATATTAGCCTATTGGTTTCGATTAAAAGCTGCTGTTTAATTAACTTTGGATATTTGGCCTAACTGCAATTGTTTATTAAGCTAATCATAATTTTCTATCAATCTCAAACTGTAAAAATATATATATATAAAACTTAGGGCTGTGTTTATTAAATTTTAAGATAACTTGACCTGGATTTTGTATATGCTCATGGATGAGATATCTGCTGTATTTAACGCTCGAGGTTGTCATCTCAAGATCTTTCATATTGTTATCAAGTAATTATTGATTTTATTCCGGCCAGAACTTATGAGTGTTTTTAGTAGGTTAAGTTAAGTTGATTTTCTGTTAATAAACAGGTGAGTCGAGGGCCATTGTTTTCATTTGTTTCCCACACTCTTTGCCTGTATTGAGAAGTCTCGCCTTTTAGGCGTGACAGTATACAAGGTCTAGGACACAATTTGTTATTGTCAAAGGTAAGGTAGTGTCTAAAATTATATTAATATTGTGCAAGCAGTACACAACAGTGTATAACATCAGGTATCTCAATAACAGCAGGTGCTAAGGTCTTTTAAGCATTGAACGTACAGTAAAACCTCGATTATCCGGGGGCGGATTAATCGGGCGGCGGATTAACCGGGGTCAAAAACTGGCCAGTTGATAATTATTTACAAAAGGTTTTACAAGGGTAAATTTTGTATAAAAACTCCTGTTTTACTATGAAATATAGCTAAAAATAATTATTTTCTAAACAAAATGTCGTAAGTATTCAGATTTATAAGACAGTAAAACAGTAAATTTTTAATCGTGAAGTTAAACCAAGATGCGACCAAGGCCGACTGCGAGACGCAATAAAGAAATTAAGGAAAGGTTGGCAAGGCACGCATGCGCGAAATTATCTTCTTGTCTTTCATAGCACGGCCATTCGTTGTAGTACAACGCAGCACCTAATTGGCCCGTCGCTATGACGAAACACAGTTGCCATGACAACGAGCTATGCGCACTGGGCACCGCACATTTCGTGGGTGGGGAGATAGGAGAACGGCAAGAAGGAAGAGAAAGGGGTAGAGGGGGAGAGAAAGAGAGAGAATCACGGCACTTCCCTCCCTTAACGTTAAGCTGTCTGGCCCTATTCAAAACAAAGTCGATGAGTCATCCAACTTGTTTTTTGGGCATTTAACTTCCGCGCTTTTTTATCCTTCTCTCTCCGATAATCTTGGCGCGAACTGTTGCCTTTACTTTTATTTTTCTATCACTAATTCTTTCACCCATTTTGCATTTCCCATTTGACACGTAGGCTGTTGACCACAAAACCCTTCCTTTAGTAGTCGCGTCTTTAGTACGTTACCTGTTGTTTCACCGGTACAGTATTTTTTCGATCGTGAGTTTCAGTTAGTGCTTGGTCAAGTCATATATTGTTCCGTTGTGACTGTTGTGCGACGTTCGTGTGAAAATGTCGGAGAAGAAAAGAAATCGTGTGGTTCTGTCAATTCAGCAAAAACTGGAAATAATTCACAAATTTGGAAACATATTTGGTTTTACCGACGACGATATAACGGCCGCTCAAATGGCTCTAAAGGCCATGAAAGTCCCGGGAGACGAGAAGGATGATGAAGAAAACATTAAGGAATGGTTCCAGTGTGATAAAGACTTTCCATCATTTGAAGTAATTAGTGACGAAGAGGTAGTAAAGCGCGTGAGAGGGGAAGAAGACGAAATCGAAGGAGAAGGAGAGGAGGAAGAGGAACCGGCAACTGCTCCAAGAATAAGTCACCGCGCAGCTCTCGAACACCTAGAATGCTTGTTGGACTATTTGGAGGAACAAAGCGACAGCCTGCTTTGTGATAAACTGGTGTTGTGAAAATTACGTTTAAACATTATTAAAATTAACGCCAAAGTAAAAACAAACAACTATGACGGACTACTTTTCCCGTGTATGAATTAAATAGCCGAAGCAAACTTTCTCTAACATGAAAATGTATTTTTCATTACGTGAAACGTATTTAGAACTGCTACGTGACTTTTTAATAAAATAAATTTGTTAGTATCAATCTAATATTGTGTTTTTTATATGTGATTTGCTCTGGGAAAGAGTTGATAAACAACTTTGGAGGTTTACACGCAAGTAATGCGTATTTTTTCCTAATTTCGGATTAACCGTGGTTTTCAGTTATCCGTGCCCCTCCTCCCGACGATTACCCCGGATAATCGAGGTTCTACTGTACTTATAATGATGATTGGATTATAACATAATACATTGGATTATATTAATTTATTGTGTGTTTCTCATCAACTGTATGAGAAATTTTGACACAAAAAATGCAAAAGCCGTGAATTTAGTTGAGGCAAAGATGAATGCTCTGAAATGTTTGGGCAATGATGGTCAATATCTCATGAAGATAAAGAAACATTCTACATTTCATGCCCTCATTTCAAAATTTTAACACTGTAACTGCTGTATTATTCAAGTTTTCCCTAAAT
The DNA here is from genome assembly GCA_035578135.1 of Flexamia atlantica. NCBI lineage: Eukaryota > Metazoa > Arthropoda > Insecta > Hemiptera > Cicadellidae > Flexamia > Flexamia atlantica. The sequence continues at coordinate 1,407,635 of JAQJVK010000012.1, read as the reverse complement.
CTGAGATGATCCCTATCTCAGTTGCCTCCAATAATGAATTGGGAGTCCACTGTGTAATTAAAAAAAGAACATAAAACAGGACTGGGCTAACCTAAACTAACAGTTGACCTCATACTACTACATTTTTAAGCTTACCTTGAATTGTTGCGCATTCCTGACAGCCCTTAAAGCTTGCTGCTTTCGGGTTTTCTGAAAATACAAAAGTCAATCATGAGTCTCACAAAAAAAAATAACGGCAAACGAATCTCATGTATGTTGAGCAAAAAACAAGTTCTGCCATCACATGTCAGGTCAATTAATGGTGGATTTTAAATTTTACTGTTTAATTTCGGAGATTGAACCTTTTCTGAAGCTTTAGATTCTAAGCACCAGTGCTATGTTACATTTTTTTTCATACTTTGCATGCACATTTCAGCATTGGAGTTGTGCCTTTGCGACCATTACATTCAAAAACCGTTAAACCCATGAAACAATAAACTAAAATTAAATTTCTAAATCTTGTTCAATAATCCAAGATCCAAATAATTCAGGTCCGGAATCTAAGGTATACTATTTTCATTTAAAGCTGCAAAAAAAGTTCAAATGCTGCAAGAAATTTATAAAAAAATATTAGGTACAGTATGAATATAAATAGAGAAAAACCTAGATACCTACGCTTTACCAGTAAATGGCTAAGAGTTACTTACATTCCACCCAAGTCTGTCATGAATACTGCGGTTTTCATTTTCGGTGACATTTTCATTGCGGTTTCGCCTAAAACATAAATATTTGATTAGCCTATTGAAGTTTCAGGTAGGAGTATTTACTAATCTGACATTCATTCAATTTTAAAGCCTTGGACACAATATATAGACTACATTGTGGTAAATTCTACTAGTTTCAAACAAAAAGAATCAATATGTTATTTATGCGATATATTACTTCAGTTTCTATTTTAAACCCAGCCGAACAGTAGGATTATACACAGGGTGTTGTTTCCCCAAATAAAACTAACAAATAATTCCAGATTTTTCAAAGATTTCTCGCAATACTAAAATTGTTATTCTCATGATTCTGGTTAAAAGTAATTTGATCATACCTCAAACAATATTTTACTATTTACAAAAGTTTAGGCTATAGGTTATTCTTCAATATAAGGAAGAATAACCATAGATGACATTCACCATGCTCTAATCATGAAAGATCCATATCTTCGGTACTTGGTGAGAAATATTAATCTAGTCTTACTTGATTAGTGTAGAGAGCACGAAATACAGCGGGCGGCAAAAACTGTAAACTCATAAAATTTTCTGCCAAACATCAGCTGAAATGACTGAATGAAATGTTGATGTTGAACTGTCAAAGCTTTGTTTACATTTCTCAAGGTCTTCTACGTGAAAATTTGTGTTTACTTTAACATATGATATTATATTTGATTAACTTCCCAAACAAATAATAAACAAAAATTTCGCCAACAGCGCACTCACTCACCCGCCGTATTTGCTGCTCGCGATTGTAAATATTGTAGCCTAATCAATTAAAATTGTTAGGTCTAACATCTAATTTTTCTAGTATTTTTCCCCATGAATTTATACATAAAATCTGCTTCAAGTCTGGCATTGATCCGCTTAAGTTACTTTTGTTTGGCACGGAGAAAGAAACTTATAACATTTTTAGGCTGCTATAAATATTTTAATTTATTACCTTCCTTTTTTATTTTAAATCTGAAACGATAAGCCTATGGGTCACTGCACAATTTTCCTCTTATTTACGACAACTAACATTTCTTAACATTTAATATCCTTGGTAAGTTTCCTCACACGTTGAACTGTATATGATCAGTCCATAAATAATAAACTGATTATTTTTATGGAAAACTAGCAGTTGCCCGTGGCTTCGCTCACGATATAAATTTCAGCTGATCTTACTTCTGCTCTTTGAAATGTCAAATTATAGAATTCACAGCTTTTTACATTTCGGTATTTGAATGTTTACATCCTTATACAGTAGAGTCCCGCAAACCCGGACTTCGATAGCCCGGAATTCTGGATAACTCGGAAAGCCTGCCAGAGCAATAAAGTGCACTGAGATTCAAGGCCAGAGCATGGTGTGACACATATAAAAGTTTTTTTTCTTTAAGGTTTTTTGTAACTGGTAATGTAGTTTCTGTATTTTTTAATATGCAATAAATAAATGATTTCTTATAGAAATAACAGAAACTATTCTTATTTTTACTCATTTCCCGATAACTCGGAATTTTCACAAACCCGGACACCATTCGGTCCACATTAGTATGGGTTTGTGGGACTCTACTGTAAAATATAAACATTAAAGCTAAGGACGTTCACGGGGCGTAGCCCGAGGGGATTTTAAGGAAGTGAATAGGCCTATATGTTTCGCAGGTTCAAGGTCTACCTCTGTATGAAATTTCAACCCAGTCGTTTCAGTATTTTTCGAGTTTACTCATCCCATACAAACCCACATACAGAAACCACCTCTTTTTTATAATAGTATAGATTATATTTTCTCATGGAATCTTCACTCATTGCTGAGCCTACATCTTGACCTCCTAGAAAAAAGCATGTTTTTGGAAGGATTGGAATCTTAAATCATACCTGGAAAACCAGCTGCACATTTATTTTATATTTCGATTGCACTAAATGTTTTGCTATATTTAATTAAAATCATTGTTGAAATTAAGAAAATTATAATATTATACCGCATAAACAGCCGATATTTCTGATCAATGTTTAATCTTTGCCTAATTTGAATCGTCTGCAAGAAAATAAATTGAGTTATCACAGCCAACTTACCTTCGGTTTTCTTCGATGGCTAGCATAAAATTTGCATCGTCAGCGATTCCATTAGAATGGACATTGTTGGTGTCATTTTTCACAGGGACACTGGAAGTTTGCTCGGCTTCTCGATTGCGGAGCCGTTGTAACCTGATCACCTCTTCTGCAAAAAAAGTTTGGATGATAGAATGAGGTTTATGTAAACATATGCCAAGACTGACTGTTAACTAATTACTTAGCTTCGGCTGTTAAAGACTGTTTAAGAATACTGATACTTGATTTTTCCATCCGTGGCCTTCTTTTCCCACAAGGGTGCTGGACAAGTTAACATATGCCCCTTGAGAAGGTAAAAGAAAAATAAAACTAGGCAGAGAAAGCAGGTCCATCTCTCATGCAATTGGAAACTCCTCCAATGAATAGCAACAAAGATTCACCAGGTATGCTTTGAGTTTAATTTTGCATTGTTGAATTATTTCTATTGATTTTATTTTGTTTGGCGGGGACTGGAAAATTTTCAGCCCCATTTTCAAGGCTTATGCTCAAAAAGTCTGAGTCTGAGGGACTCAGCATTGAGAGCCAAGTTCAAAATTCAAAATTATTTATTTCGCACAAAAAACTTTACAAATCAGGAAGCTTGAGTATAAAAAAATAAATAAACTTAAAAATATATATGTATTGCGAAATTAATTTCCACAAGGGAAGACCCGTGCGTGGAAATGAGTCGTTAAGGAAGGAGCTGATTATTTAATATTTAATCATTAAAAAGAGAAAAAATATCAAAGACAAACTTATTGCGGTACAGACCTTTTATGTTTGGTTTTGTACCCAAGGTCAGGTTGCAGAGGCTCGATTCCCTGCATTTTGATGTACATAATCAGTTCAAATATGTACAGGCAGGGAACCGTTAGCAGACAGAACTGCACACAGGTCTCTTCGCAACTGTGGCTCGGTGGGAGGTTCAGGATGCATCTGACAGCTTTATTCTGCCAGCCTAGATCCTTTTTCGATACCCTTTTAGAGGCACCCCATAAAATTATGGAGTGCCAGATGTGTTATTCGAAAAGACCATGGTTACACCAGTTTTGAGAGAGGACTATTCGTGAAGGCACTGATGCGCCTCAGGACATAGAGCTCCCTTGAGAGGAAGGACTCGAGGTTTGCTCATCCCACCTCAAATTATCGTCAATCATCCCTCCCAGAAATTTGGTGGAATTTAGAAGTTTGAGTTGCCTGCACTCTTTAAGCATGTTTGGTCCTAAAGCACACAAAGTTAGTTCAGTCACTAAACCTGAATGAAACTGGTATGAGTTCCACAGATGGTCCACGCTTCGCCTGACTATCTAGGGGACTAAGAGGGAATCAGGTTAATTGGGTGAGGAACTATCGCTAGTCAAAAACCTCATGCGAACGATGTATCGATAGTTCTATAGATTGTACATAGGCCTTACCGATATATCAATTTGAACAGTTATCGGGTGGCACTGCGCTGGGTCTATAATCTGTAGCCTTTTGTTTCCTCCGCCGTAATTACACGATCACTAACGTTGCATGAAAACGAAGGAAGTAACCACCGTGCCCAAAATAGCAAATAATTGTGTGTAAAAGTGAATTAGGCCTACTTTTACAAGTGCCCATTTATTTGGTGGTAACCGTTTTGGTGACACTCTGAGTGACGCCGTAGGGACGCTATGGGAGTCACCAGTGGCCAACTGCTGCAGCCTTTTGTTAGCAGTTTTCTCTAAAACTTTTAAAGAAAGGAAATTTGTACCTGGTCAAATTCCCAAAATAGGAAATTTGCAGCCAACCCAAGTCGATGAAAATAAATTTATCCCCACCCGCCAACCGGTTCCCACCCAATCCCCTAGATAGTAATAATGAAATGAAATTAAATACATCTATACCGTTTACATATAAAATATGCAATACATTACATAAAATCACATAACATAGTGATAATAAAAATTACCTGGGCCTAGTAAGGATTAGGCCTACATGGGCAGGTGCCTGTGCATAGGCCTTGAGAAGTTAGCTAACCTGTGAGTCAGGTTCTTTAAATTAATTTTATTTAACCCTTTTAGTGCCAGGATCTCGTAACGAGACGCGCACACTAACTACCCCTAGTGCCGGGATCTCTTAGCGAGATCCTGTCTCTAACTGCATAGTATGCCAGGATCTCGTAGCGAGACGTTTACATTTTTATACATATAAAATATATTTTTTTGTTTTTACTGGCTGAAATTCGTGCCAAATGCCTTTCTATAGTCAAATCTTTCGTTTCATGTGACTTTTCTCCTGAACTGTCTTTATGGTTAGCTGAAATGACATACTGAAATGCAAACAGCTGTTGGCAGACAAATAACCATGCATTTCATATGGCGGTGATGCAACTTCGATTGTGTGATTTTTAGGCTATGTTTTTGTTTTACCTATAGGGTTATAATTGAAATAAAGTTTGTATTTTGTTATTGTGGATCTTTTTAAATGTTAAATGATGTTTCTAGTGTAAATAATATGGAATACGAATACTGTTTTAAGTAGGTTGCTTAGTGACGTTGTTCAACTCTGCATTGTTGCAAGGTTATCGTTTTATTTTGTTAATTCATAACCTATTACAGTAAATTGATGTTTTATACATGGTTTTTACTTGTTTTTTAACGAAGTTTCACATAAAACTAATAAAAATTGCATCAGAGTAAAATCTAAATTATGTTTTTTTAGTGTAAACATAAAAAATGAGTATGATGCAAAACTTTTTTTAAATTTATTAACATTTATTTTTACCAGAAACTTGAAATTTGTCTTTCTTCTTGTCATTTATAAATATTAGAGGTATTTAGAAACAAATAAAAAAAATTGTTAAAAAATATTAATAAATAAATTTTTTGTGATTTTTTTCCCAAACCCTTACATTTTTGCTAAAAAAGGCCTGGCACTTCTTGCAGGTAACAATGAAAAAATGTCCGGCACTTCTTGCACCTACATTAAATTTTTTTCCGGCACTAAAAGGGTTAAAACGGGATATATATTAATAGCCTATGTTAGGAATTCATAATTTTAAATCGGTGAAATACTAATAGCAATTCGATATAGGCCTATTATTCGTATGAGGTGTATGACTATTGATAGTTCCCCACCCGATTCCCACAGTCCCCTAGATAGTGAGGCGAAACGTACACCTGCAGTACTAGGCCTACTATAGGCATGAAACCTATAAACATAATCTGTACCTAGAGCCAAATCAGATAAGAAAGTTATAGGCCTACACTACTGGCACACACTTTGTGACTGTAGTGGGCTCTGATATGTTCTACAAACTTACATCCGAAACTAAGAACTAATCAAATCCAATAGACATTATTTACACATTGTAATCTTCATATAAAGTAGACCTAGGCCAAATCAATTTGAAAATTCTTTGTTTATCTGTCACTAGGCTTTAACCTTACGAAATGGTCCATTAATTTTAGGCGTAACAGAGGTCAAGCACATGACGTTAACACATGATAATTAATTGTAAGGCCTTCATTTTTGAGAGAAAAATTTAAATGAAATAATTTGAGGGAAAAGACAAAGCAGACTCTACCTATGCCCATTACGCCTGAGCATTGGTTTCAAGCTTCAACCTTTGTTAATTATACATACCTAAACTTAGACTCAATGGATTATAAGAGTCCTCTTCCATAATTTTAAAAAGTTTCTTCAAACTAGCCTCACTAAATGCAAATGCCCACTAAACGACAAGATTGTTCCAAGAGGTTAGGTGAGGGAGGCGAAACACTGAGGGCCTGTTTGCACGACGCCCAGTACAGTTAGGACAGTAGACAGTAGCTGTCCCTTTTTTTTTAACGGACTGTCCAACTGTCCTTGACTGTCTCTGCTCGTTTGCACAGCGCAGATGATTATTTCCAGACAGCAGCCTTGTAAAATGCGCGGGAATTCAAAACGATTGTCTGCTACGCAACAATAAAAACAGTTTTAAAACACGAACTACTGAACAAATTGTACTTAAGAATTGTTTATACAGATTATTTTAACCTAAATGTTAGTAAATTAATCCAGATAAATTTATATGTAGTGCCTATTTCAGTACCCCTTAATTAAAACCATGACTTGTATAAATAAACGATATACCCAAAGCATTCCATGATTGTTTCATGGCTAATAATTCACCACTTATCAATGAAATATAATTTTATGATATAAATAAGATGTAACTTTATAATATGCCTACATCCTATGACCATCCATTAGTATATATTTGTTATATTCAGTAGTTCATCCATGGTTATAACGTTATAACATTCTTGCACACTTGCATTTCGTAAAGGACAGTGTTGGTTGTGTATTGCTAGTACATTGGTGAAATTTATTTTAATAAAACCGGTATTTTTCTATCAGTAGAAAAACATCATATATTTGAAAAATTAGTCTGAAATAAGTCAATAAGGCCACTTTCATTCAAGAAATATCAGGTAGGGTAAAAGGTACAATTGTTGGCAGGGGCACAGTAGTTGTCACATTTTTACTAAAATCACTATAATAAGATAAATTTCTACTCTACGGAAGAAACAGGTAGTTCTGGACATTGCCAGAAGGGTGCAGCTCATGTTCATTCAGTTAAAATACAACAAATTACGTCACCCTACCTGCTACGTAAAATTCTTTACAAGGTGAGCTTTTTACATCTCTTTTCTTAATTACGAGTTTCTTTAGAGACATGATTTGTAAAGGTCTTCTAAAACATAAGTTACTGTAAAAAATTGTACACTCCATTATTTTTACTTTGAACAGTAAACCTCATTGGTTGATTTTAGGCCGTGTTTGGTAATATAATCTTAAATACTTCGATTTTGTAGGGGGTGGCAATAACTATATAAACCTTAAAAGTGATAATGTTACAGAAGTTGGCATTGGTGTGCCAATAACTGTACCCCTCTGAAAATATGGTGTTTTAGTTATTGGCATGGTAAAGATTTTATTTTTTTACGGATACTAAAACATTAAATAATTTTAAAATAATGAATAAACCTCCATTTGCAACTCTTCAACCTTCAAAACAAACATTTCAAAATATTTTTTTAAGTATGTGTTTTTTTTATTGTTTATTTTTTAATCATATACTCATTATTGTGAATATCTCTAAGAAACCAGCTTCATAAATTTTTTATGGTGTTGAATGTATATCATTTAGACCAAATATTTCATAATTTAAGATCCAAACAAACTGTAGCAAGTAGTTTTATGTCAATCTTGTGGTCAACATCCCCGAAATGTCCACTTAACTCCGGATTGTGCCAATAACTTTACCACCAAAACTTTATTGTTTCAGTTGTTGGCATAAAGGTGCCAACTACTAAAGCATCCTATGTTAAGGTGGTTTTTATTGTTGGCACCTGAAATATGTTTGCTCTTTAGGTCTTTCAAAGTCCTATATACAGGGCGCACTTGATAAGCATTAACAAATTTTGTAAGTTTGTTGTTTGGTTTAAAATAAGCAAAAAGTTAATAATTTCATTATTTGATTTTTGTTTATTTACGCCGAAACGTTTATTCCAAATTATTTTGTATTTTTATAAAATGTAAACAGTTTTGTAAGCTACATGTATACAGAAACATCAAAGTCACACACTTATTGGCACACTTATATTTATATTTTGTTAGTTAAATTATGTTTAGTCATCGCGAGCTTTGAAAATACTTAAACAGCTGGTTTCTTACAAAAATTGGCAATTGAGGATCTGTTAAGTAATTTTTAAGCTTACAATGGTATGACGCCAAATATAGTATCTTACAGATTATATATTACACTTGGAACAATCGTTAGCTTAGATTATATAAAAGATATATTCAGTGCCAACTACTGTGCCCCTTGGGTGCCAATGACTATGAAACGTGTGTCAACAACTATACCCTTATGTACATTTTTTTTTTAAATAAAAAATAAATACATATATCACTAAAAACCATATATCACAAAAAACAGTGATATATGTATATATCATATACATATATCACTAAACATTAATAAGTGTTTTAGAATGTCAAAGAGTCAAATAACGTACTTAGCAACTCAAATCGCCAAAATTATTAATACATTGCAGGAGATTAGGTTTTAAACAGAAAAATTCGTCTGTACAGTAGAGTCCCAGAAACCCGGACTAATGTGGCCCGAACGGTGTCCAGGTTTGTGAAAATTCCGAGTCATCGGGAAATGAGTAAAAATAAGAAAAATAAGAATAGTTTCTGTTATTTCTATAAGAAATAATTTATTTATTGCAAAGTAAAAAATATGAAAACTATATAAGTTACAAAAAAACTTAAAGAAAAACTGAAACTGTTTTAAGTATGCCACACCGTGCTGTGGCCTTGAGTCTCAATGCACTTTATTGCTCTGGCAGGCTTTCCGAGTTATCCAGAATTACGGGTTATCGAATTCCGGGTTTGCAGGACTCTACTGTATTCGTCTTAAAGTGCCAAATAACTGTACCCTTTACCCTAGCTGTTACCATTTTATAAATCTCAAAGCGATGCTCCTCATGTTATTCATTCATTTACAATTATAACTTATCACTTTCCTTTATCAAAAATAAAAATATATAATTGGAGCTAATTTTGTACATTTTTGATCTTATTTTGAGTAAAATGTAAGTTAACAATTTTATTAAAATAATTTTTGAAAGAATTGTGATTGTAAAGATTATAATTAATTTACACGTATTTTTTGGTTAAAAAAACATATGAATAAGATTATTTCTTATATTGAAAAAAATTATAATTATTACAATGGTTCTGTCAATTGTTTCTTTCACAACAATTCAAGTATAATAACAGAAGTTGTAAGGAATCATTTAAGAAAATATAGATATCATAAATTGCATGGTATTTGCAAGGCCACACTACACTACTAGTGTGGCCTTGGTATTTGTGCACTTTGAACCGTGAAACACGTTTAAATAAACCGCTAAAATCAATTTTGAGGTTAGGTTCGGGGGACAGTTGGACAACTACTTCGACCGAGGGGTCAGCCGCTGTCCTGGCCGACTGTCCAGACAGTTGACTGACCCGTTCCGTTTGCACGAGTCGAAGTATGTACCAGTCGAAGACAGTACTGACATACCGACTGTCCTCTCTACTGGTCGCCGTGCAAACAGGCCCTGAGATGGGCCATAGAGTAATAATGAACTTCGTAAAGAGATGGCACTCCCATGTTAACTCGGTGGTAACGAAACAGCAGCGCTGTCTGAATAATGTGCAACGAACTAAAAAGATCGATGCGATATATCGATGGTCGTCGATGCGACATATCGATCGTCGTCGATGCGACATATCGATCGTCGTCGATGCGACATATCGATCGTCGTCGTCTGCTTTGTTTATATTTTCGTTTTCTTGTTTTGTTTGCTAGACTTTCAATTTTAATGACTTTACCGGTTTGTTTAGATTAAGTGCGTTTGCCGCTAGTGCAAGTTGTTTCGCGAAATACTGTACTGAGTGATTCTTATTGTGCTTAAAGTGATTGATAGAAAATAAATACGTATATCTTTACATAAAAGCACTTAATAAAAATTAACTTAGTTATGGTTGTGTACACGTCGCGTCGTGACAGAAAATCAGGGGAAACGGAACGGGAAGTTAGCAGATCGTTATCGTCGTTCTGATTGGCTGAATCAGTGAAGAAGAAGAAAGTCATGTTTTTACAACGCCATCTGAATAATGTGCATCGAACTAAACCGCTCCAATAAGCTTACCACTTGGCTCCATTTAAGTGGCAGACCGGTGGATGGGCCTCTTTGGACGGCGACCAGTAGAGAGGACAGTCGGTAAGTCAGTACCTCAGTACTGTCTTCGACTGGTACTTCGACCCGTGCAAACGGAACGAGTCTGGGCCTGTTTGCACGACGTCCACCCAGTACAGTGGACAGTGACACCTTTAAACAAAAGAGAACAAAAGAATTTTTTTCTACTGTCCTACTGTCTGGTCGTCGTGCAAACAAGGCCTCAGGGCCTGTTTGCACGACGCCCAGTACAGTGGACAGTAACACCTTTAAACAAAAGAGAACAAAAGAATTTTTTTTCTACTGTCCTACTGTCTGGTCGTCGTGCAAATAAGGCCTCAGGGCCTGTTTGCACGACGCCCAGTACAGTGGACAGTAACACCTTTAAACAAAAGAGAACAAAAGAATTTTTTTCTACTGTCCTACTGTCTGGTCGTAGTGCAAACAAGGCCTCAGTCAACTGTCTGGACCGTCGGCCAGGACAGCGGCTGACCCCTCGATCGAAGTAGCTGTCCACTGTCCCCCGAACCTAACCTCAAAATTGATTTTAGCGGTTTATTTAAACGTTATTTTTTTAACATGGTTTTATTTCTGGGTCAATATACAAAATATTATGCACAGAAAGGATAACAGTACAGCCATAACATTATCGGGTTCGCTCTATTTAGAGACACCCATGAACAAAATTAAATAAAAATAGTTAACAATAAGGAATGACAAAAAATAGATTTGCAGAAATAATTCAACGTGTTTAAAAAAAAGGGACAGCTTCTGTCTACTGTCCTCAACTGTACTGGGAGTCGCGTCGTGCAAACCCTTTTTTAAAACGGACTGTCCTACTGTCCTTGACCATAGCCGCCTCTAACGAAGGCCGCGGCATTCGAAGTGGCAACGCCGCGCTGCCGCTGGAGCGGTTGACTACTCTACGCTTGCCCCGGGCGCCGTAATGCTAACAACCTCAAGGTTTTCGATTTGTTAAAGCGATTAAATACTTAATTAGTTATTTTACAGTGCACATTTCATTTGATTTTCTAATGATGGAAGCAAGGAAATCAATATTAACACATTTTATAATTCCTTTAAACCATTTAGTACAAAGACCAAATAACATTTCATAAGAAACAAATTTTGTTAGTAAAGTCAGTGAAACAAACTATATTAAATCTAAGTAGGAATGACAATATTTCCACGATTATTTTTAAAGCTCATTTTCTCGTTTCTTACTATTGAGTCAATTGTTTAATAAAATGTATGCCATTGTAAGGACAATATTCGAAACCACATCCTTAACTTTTATTCCACAAACACAAGTTCCCTAGACTTTTTGTATGTACAACATCAGAAGAAATCATTAATAAGCTTAATTTCTGGAATTTTTTTCGACTGCAGCATTAACAAAATATTGTCATATTCTTGCGAAACTAAAATCTGGACAATCCCAACATGTTTACACATTGAAAAAAATCACTGAAAGACTGAAAAAGGGACTGAAAGACTGCCCCTGTTAATTTCATAGAAATACATTTCATTGGGATTTTCATTTTTCTTAGTAAGTTTAAGCTTTCTTCGAATTTTTTTTCGACAATGCTTAAATGCAATATACCCACGAGCATAAATTAAACCTGATTCATCAAACTGGATTTCTCAACAAACTCTTTTCTGAATATCATATATAATGTATCCTCAAGAATAGCTAAACTTTGGTTTAAAATTTCCCCTGAAGAAAGGCTATCTTTGCCATAATCAATAGAGGATACAATCACTTCGTTATAAAACCTAATTTCCCCGTGCCTAGTGGAATGGACCAAGCTCACTTTCTTAGCGTATTTTCTTCTCGGCTTCCATCACTTGTGGCACTTTCGTAGCTGAAATATTATAATTCCCCCTGTTTACTGTCGGTATTGACCAAATCTTGATTCTAACTGATCTGTCTGAAATTTAACAGTTAATATATATGAATGTTTGGTGTAGTTTCCAAGCCTAAACTTAATTAATGCCTACAATTTTAATATATAAATTATGATCTCCCGTAAAACGTAAGTACTGTAGTTTCATAAAGTGTACCGTATGGCTTATTTGTTAAGAATTTTCTATCTGGATTTGGTTTATCTTTTGTTTTCCAAATTTATAGCCACATAAGGCAAACTTGCAAAAATACTAAGTTTTTATCCACTAAACTTGTGAAGGGCGTTTGAAGGTGAATACGTTTAAAAAGTTAGAGGCCGTTTATCAAATAATTGTGCTTGTCATTTAGAATTTGGCACAACACAATTTTTCGGCAACGCCGTCTGTCACTGTAGTGATCATACATTAAATAACAAACGAATTTTTCGCACAAAAAAGCGTATAAACAAGGGCAAGCTTGCTAATCCCCATGCAACTACAGTGGAGTGACGGGAAATGCTAGGCACCCAGCGCGGCGTTGCCAGTTCTCCCTCGCCACGGCCTTCGTTAGAGGCGGCTATGCCTTGACTCTGTCGCTCGTTTGCACGGCGCAGATGATTCCAGACAGCAGCCTTGTAAAATGCGCGGGAATTCAAAACGATTGTCTGCTACGCAACAATAAAAATAATTTAAAAACACGAACTACTGAAATGTTTACGTCTACCTTTGTTTACAGGACATTATACTTATTCAAACTGTACTTAAGACATTGTTTATACAGATTATTTTACCCTAAATGTTAATAAATTAATCCCGATTAATTTATATGTAGTGCCTATTTCAATACCCCTTAATTAAAACCATGACTTGTATAAATAAACTATACCCAAGGCATTCCGTGATTGTTTCATGGCTAATAATTGACCACATATCAATGAAATATTATAATTTTATGATGTAACAAGATGTAACTTTATAAATATGCCTACATCCTATGACCGTCCACTAGTATACAGGGTGTTCAAAAAATGTGGGGCAGTAATTTACTTAGTGATTCCTTGGGTCAAAATAAGTAAAAAAGTTTATATAAACATAGCTCCTAAAGTGCTTCGTTTTCCGTATGTGTGTCTGTTTATGATATTTACATATTTAATCATATCTCACGAACAACTTAACGTATAAACTCCAAACTTGGTATATGGATAACCACTATCAAGAACTTTTTTTGTAAGAAGTATCAAATTTTTACTTTGTACCATTTAAAAATGGCGACTGATTTTTGTTTTCAAAGCTAATAAATGACTTAAAAACCGTAAATTTTAGAAAAACTATACAAGTAACAAAAAAGTAGCGAAATTTAATCTAATAACTAACGATGATATGAAGATTATAACAATCGGACCACTAATAATGGATAAATTTTAAATTTTCCGAATAAAAACATGCAAATATCAGACATAATGTGCTAAGGAACCATGTTTTTATGCAGAAAAGTTAAAATTTCTCCGTTACTAGTGGTCCGATTATCATAATCTTAATATCAGCATTAATTGGATTAAATTCTGCAACTTTTTTGTCACTTGTATAGTTTTTCTAAAATTTACGGGTTTTGAGATATTTAGCTTTGAAAACAAAAAACAGTCGCCATTTTGAAATGGTGCAAAGTAGAAATTTGATACTTATTTAAAAAATAGTTCTTAATAGTGGTTACCCATATACCAAGTTTGAGGTTTATAAGTAAAGTGGTTCGTGAGATATGATTAAATATGTAAAAATCATAAACAGACACACAAACGGAAAACGGAGCACTTTAGGACCTATGTTTATATAAACGTTTTTGCTTATTTTGATCCAAGAAATCACTACGTGAATTATTGCCCCACATTATTGGAACACCCTGTATATTTGTTATATTCAGTAGTTCATCCACGGTTATAACGTTATAACCCTCTTGCACACTTGCATTTCGTAAAGGACAGTGTTCGTTGTGTATTGCTAGTACATGGTAGAATGAAGAAATTTGTTTCATTAAAAACGGTATTTTTCTATCAGTAGAAAAACATCATATATTTGAAAAATTAGTCTGAAATAAGTCAATAAGGCCACTTTCATTCAAGAAATATCAGGTAGCTGTTACCATTTTATAAATCTCAAAGCAATGCTCCTCATGTTATTCATTCATTCACAATTATAACTTATCACATTCCTTTATCAAAAACAAAAATAATTTGAGCTAACTTTGTACATTTTTATCTTATTTTGAGTAAAATGTAAGTTAATAATTTGATTAAAATAATTTTTGAAAGAATTGTCATTGTGAAGATTATAATTTACACATCTTTTTTGGTTCAAAAATAACATACCAAATAAGATTATTATTTCTTATATTGAAAAAAAATTATAATTATTACAATGGTTGTGTCAATTGTTTATTTTACAACAATTTAATTATAATAACAGAAGTTGTAAGGAATCATTTAAGAAAATATAGATATCATAAATTGCCTTGTATTTGTGCACTTTGAACCGTGAAACACGTTTAAATAAACCGCTAAATCAATTTTGAGGTTAGGTTCGGGGGACAGTTGGACACCTACTTCGACCGTGAGGTCAGCCGCGTCACCGGTCTGCCACTTAAATGGAGCCAAGTGGTAAGCTTATTGGAGCGGTTTAGTTCGATGCACATTATTCAGATGGCGTTGTAAAAACATGACTTTCTTCTTCTTCACTGATTCAGCCAATCAGAACGACGATAACGATCTGCTAACTTCCCGTTCCGTTTCCCCTGATTTTCTGTCACGACGCGACGTGTACACAACCATAACTAAGTTAATTTTTATTAAGTGCTTTTATGTAAAGATATACGTATTTATTTTCTATCAATCACTTTAAGCACAATAAGAATCACTCAGTACAGTATTTCGCGAAACAACTTGCACTAGCGGCAAACGCACTTAATCTAAACAAACCGGTAAAGTCATTAAAATTGAAAGTCTAGCAAACAAAACAAGAAAACGAAAATATAAACAAAGCAGACGACGACGATCGATATGTCGCATCGACGACGATCGATATGTCGCATCGACGACCATCGATATATCGCATCGATCTTTTTAGTTCGTTGCACATTATTCAGATAGCGCTGCTGTTTCGTTACCACCGAGTTAACATGGGAGTGCCATCTCTTTACGAAGTTCATTATTACTCTATGGCCGCGTCCTGGCCGACTGGCCGACTGTCCAGACAGTTGACTGACTCGTTCCG
This sequence comes from Flexamia atlantica, assembly GCA_035578135.1. Classification (NCBI taxonomy): domain Eukaryota; kingdom Metazoa; phylum Arthropoda; class Insecta; order Hemiptera; family Cicadellidae; genus Flexamia; species Flexamia atlantica. The sequence goes on along the minus strand of JAQJVK010000012.1, from coordinate 1,391,938 downwards.
TTTGCACGGGTCGAAGTACCAGTCGAAGACAGTACTGACTAACCGACTGTCCTCTCTACTGGACGCCGTGCAAACAGGCTAAAATAATTACTACTGTTTTTAAAACAATCACAATGATACCGAATGAACGTATTTTAAAATTGCTTAATACAATTATTTTTATTTTGTAACAAATAATAATATATGGATAATATTAGATATGCGTAATACATAAAATACGCTGAATGTGATAAACTTATGCCCGATGACCGCCATGAATTATCTAGAAATTATATTACATGAGATAACTCTCACATTAGTTTTAAATCATTTTGGGAAAATTTACCAATTTTTTTGTTAACGCAAGTGATGAAAGGGGCAGTGGAATTAAGGGACACCGTTATAATGTATAGAGTGTAGAGTGTAGAATGGATAGGGCATCTGTGCTATAAGTCAGAATCACATATTAGTTTGGAAATCAGTTACTTTTACAGATCTAATACGAAAAACCTAATACAAATATACTCGGCCATCCCTAGAAATCAACATGAGCAGTTGACAGGTCGATGGTATATACTGTATAGTTCGAAGTCTTCAGGAAAAGACCGTGTGACGTCGAGTTTCGTGTCCGACGTTTCGTATTATTTTCAACTAAACTTGTGTAGTGCGCGACGAGCGTTTTTACCCTGAGGATGGAGACCTGCAAAGTCTCAGAAACGTCGGCAACGACATCTCCGCAATCCATCACAAGGTCTTCCCGAGAAGACTCCGAGGTATAGTTGGTGCCAAATGTTAAGGCCCAAGCCGTCCATAAGCCCAATGCTAAAATTAAAATTAGCCTCACGGACGGACTGGGCCTTAATATTTGGCGCCAACTTTCTTTTGAAGACGTCCGTAGAATCAATCCTACATTCTTGTCAATGAGGAGTTGGGTAGCGCCTGCAAGAAGAGGTGTGCTTTACCGGTAAAGTACATTTCGGTAAGCAGGTTGCGGGATAAGAATTGAAGGAGCTCATTGAAAAGTATTCATCAGCATGTTTTGGGATTTTTAGGCTTAATGATTGTAGAGGCCGGTTCGGGGGATGATCATAGTTTTTACTGACCACCTAAATGAAGCAAAACTATTTTAAAACTTTTTATTCAGGCTGTATAATTATGCAGAATGGCTGGCAGTGGACAGAGGCACTTTTTTTAAAGCAAAAAATTGTTTGGTGACAAAATAATGTTGAAGCAGTAATTTGTTTAATTATGTTACATTAATTGTCATAATTAATTAATTTTACGTCGATTACAGTATATATGTATGTTATACTAAAAAACCAATGTGATTGCTGATAATACCTATTCCAGGATTTTGAAATTTTTAAGTTTCAAAAACAGAATTTCGTGAGACAACGCTGCACACGTGAGACTATTGATTAACTATCTAACTAATATTACTAGCTGATCAAACCGGTTTCACCCGTAGAAAAACAGAAATACCCCCGTTGCAGCAGACCTGCATACTCAGCGAATTTCAAATGCAAAACAACATATTTCAATCGAACATAGCGATATTTGACGAGTTTTTGTAAGCTCCATAAGAATAACATGGGGAATGAGAATGCAGGTTTGCTGCTACGGGTTTATAAAACTGGGTGGTTTTAATTAAACTAGAGATCGCCAGTAGTTGAAAATTCGACCAATTTTCAAAGGGATAGCTAATTTTGTAAATGATTCCCGCATATAATGGAATGAAATGAAATGAAATATTCTTTATTGTCATAAGAATATAATACATCATTGACAACGTCATACATACCAGCATAAGAGCTAGGTCACACCATTATAAAATAAGTTAGGCTATATAAAAATACATAGAGAAAAAATGGCAGACCAAAATAGCTATATATAAACAAGGAACCATATGGTATCAGTTCTGGAATAGACAAACAATAAAATAAAAACTAAAAATCTATATTTTCTCATTAAAAAAATCATTCAAACTGTAAAAGCGATTGTCAAGCAGCCATGAAAAAAATTTGTTTTTAAATATGTATATTAAAAGGGTACAAACTAATTTTTCTTTCTAGGATGTTATACAGGGTGTTTCGAAACTCTCTCCCAAAACTCCGTGGGCACGTTCCTTAGGTCAAAACAAACAATAAATGTAATATAAGTATAGGGTCTATCTCGCTCCGTTTTCCGTCTGTGAGTCTGTTTGTGTTTTTCAATTAAATCTGTATAACTTTGAAACGGCTTGAGTTAAATTATTGAAACTTGATACGTAAACTATAGTTAGTATGGCCAAAAGTTTTACCAATTTTCAATTTGTTATCTTTTGGAATTTCAAAATGGCGGCCTTTAAAAAAATTAATTCATTAATATCTAGAAAAGTTGACAAGTTAACATTATCCTTTTGATTATACATTTTATTTGCCATTTCATTACAAACATAACGACACTTCATTTATTAAAATCGGACAATAAACAAACGAGATACAGTGATTTAAGTAAAGCATGTCATGGCATATTCTATCCAGAGGCCGGCCCGCGAGACCGTGGCGCCCCGCGCCGCGCTGCAGCAACAATGAGTCTCGCGCTAGTCGCGTGGAATATGCCATGACATGCTTTACTTAAATCCCTGTATCTCGCTTATTTATTATCCGATTTTAATAAATGAAGTGTCGTTATGTTTGTAATGAAATGGCAAATAAAATGTGCAATCAAAAGGTTAGTGTTAACTTGTCAACTTTTTTTAGATATTAATGAATTAATATTTTAAAAGGCCTCCATTTTGAAATTCCAAAAGATAAAAAATTGAAAATTGGTAAAAAGTTTGGCCATACTAACTATAGTTTACGTACCAAGTTTCAATAATTTAACTCAAGCCGTTTCAAAGTTATACAGTTTTAATTGAAAAACACAAACAGACTCACAGACCGAAAACGGAGCGAGATAGACCATATACTTATATGACATTTTTTGTTTGTTTTGACCTAAGGAACGTGTCCACGGAGTTTCGGGAGAGAGTTTCGAAACACCCTGTATACAGGGTGAGTCAGACCACCCGTCCACCTATTGTAGCGGGAGAACGGTTTGACATAGAAACGTCAAATAAAATTATTCCCCACTAATTTGCATATGAAGAATTCATTAAAAATATTTTCATTGCGATTCATGTACAGGGTGTTCCAGAAATGAAGGTCATGGGTTCGAATCTCAAAATTTTCTTAAGTAAACCTACAGCAAATACTATATCATTTTAAAGGTCTTGTTACAAGAAACATTTTGGTGAAAACAGAACTAAATTATCTCAAGCCGTTTCAAAATGGCGGCCATTTTTGTGAAAATTTTCGATATTTACGGAACCCCCTGTATTTTTCAAACCACTCAACATTTTTCAGTTCTGATTCAAAATTCTTAATCCTTGGTAACTCAGCTTTACTATGATATGTCACATGACAATATTTAAAAAAATTTGAAATTTTGAAAAAAAATTATTTTTTGAAAATGTTGGCAGCCCTGAAAATAAAAAAAATCAAATAGCAACATTTACCAAAAAGCATATAATTTTAAAGGTCTTTAAAATTCCTACAACTTTGTAATTTACACAAGTATTCTAACTTTTTTAGTTTTTTAGTTATGGTCAAAAAACTCCATTTTCCCATATGAAGTGCATGTTATTTGCACGTCCATAGCAAACGGTCTGTGGGTACCCTTTGGTTATTATGAACTGCATAAATAACATGCGGGAAAATGGAGTCTTTTGACCATAACTAAAAAACTAAAAAAGTTAGAATACTTGTGTAAATTACAAAGTTGTAGGAATTTTGAAGACCTTAAAAATTATATGCTTTTTGGTATATGTTGCTATTTGATTTTTTTTTATTTTCAGGGCTGCCAACATTTTCAAAAAATAATTTTTTTTAAAATTTAAATTTTTTTTAAATATTGTCATGTGACATATCATAGTAAAGCTGAGTTACCAAGGATTAAGAATTTTGAATCAGAACTGAAAAGTGTTGAGTGGTTTGAAAAATACAGGGGTTCTGTAAATAACGAAAATTTTCACAAAAATGGCCGCCATTTTGAAACGGCTTGAGATAATTTAGTTCTGTTTTCACCAAAATGTTCCTTTTAACAAGACCTTTAAAATGATATAATATTTGCATTAGGTTTACTTAAGAAAAGTTTGAGATTCGAACCCATGACCTTCATTTCTGGAACACCCTGTACATGAATCGCGATGAAAGTATTTTTAATGAATTCTTCATGTGCAAATTAGTGGAGAATAATTTTATTTGACATTTCTATGACAAACCGTTCTCGAGCTACAATAGGTGGAGGGTGGTCTGACTCACCCTGTATATCCTTAATCAAATTATAATATGACTATTGTGAGTTTTGGATAGGCAAGAAAAATTTATTACCGATTGATTTTTGAAACGTGAATCGTGTAAGGAATGCTTAAAATTTAGGAAATTTTGATTTTTTACGATGTAAATGGTAAGATCGAATATATATAAATTAATCACAGTTTGAAATTGCAGATTAATAAAAAGTGGTTTACAGTGTTCCCTGTCATTACATTTTTTAAGGGTTCTAACTGCCTTTTTTTGAAGTTTAAGTATTTCCTCGATCCTAGTACAGTTACCAAATAGAATTAACCCATACCTAAATATAGATTGAAAGTAAGCAAAATATGCAGTCCTTAAATAGTTATCAGGAACTGCATCGGTTAATCTATTCAAAAGATAAACTACTCGAGAAAGTCTCTTGTTCAGATAATCAATGTAAGCGTTCCATGTTAACTTTTGATCAATGTAAATACCCAAAAATTTTACTTCATCCTCAAATTGATTTTGGAGGGAATTTGTTGAGTTATGTTTAAGAGTGAATAGTATATTCTGTGTTTTAGCATGTTTAAAAGGAAGCCATTAGAGTTAAACCAGTTTGAAGCTGTTTTTAATATTTCATTAGCCAATAGTTCAAGGTTGTTTATGTCATTACTCGTTGTACAAAAAGTTGTGTCGTCAGCGTATAGAACAGTTTTGGAGTTTATTATTGAAGATGGCAGGTCATTGATATATATACAAGGAAAAGGAGGGGTCCCAAAACAGAGCCTTTTGGAACCCCCCATTCCACATTAGCTTCACCAGACCATTTGCCGTTTACATATATCATTTGCCTACGATTGTTTAAATAAGATTCGAAAAATTTCAATGAAGCTCTACAAAAACCATAATATTTCAATTTTGTCATGAGAATTTTGCCATCAACACAATCAAAAGCTTTACTTATGTCACACAAAGTAGCCTGAGCAAAAGACTTTTCCTCAAGGGATGAGTGTATCTGTCTAATTAATTCGTCCAGTCCATCTATAGTTGATTTTTTCTTTCTAAAACCAAATTGTGAGGAGTTCTCTATACCAATGCGTTTCTAAATACATTTCATATAGTACATTTTTCCATGTAAACACATAATATAACCAAAATGGAGGCCAAAACCAAAAGAGAAATTCTAAATCAGCGACTAATTATTTACTTTACTTCTGGCTTATGTCATGGTTTTTAGTAATTAGTATTTTACTATGATAATGAATATTTTATTAAGATTCCATGTTTATTTTTTAAGAATGATTATTGAATCAGAAGAAAGTAAAACTTCAGTCATCATGTCAGTTTATCCTGTGCACCCCTTACCACAGTTCTCTCCCTCCCACCATTAATTCCTTCCCTCACTCTCTACTTCCCTTCCTTACGACCTTCTTTCCACTTTTCCCTCCTTTTCTCCTTCATTCTCTTCTTACCATCTCTCCTCCCTTATTTCCTACCATTTGGAACTTTTTCCCTCCTTCCCTCTCTTCCTATCATTATCACTAAAATGTAATTTATATATTACCCATTATCCACCAATAAAAACAAAATTTGAATATAATGTGTCCATTTTTACTCCGGTTGCCAGGCCCGGTGACAGGATTTTCGGGCCCCTGTGCAATTGAGAAACCCGTCTTTTTTACTTATCTCGATTCTGAGCCACATTTTTACTAATCTCGCGTGGATCCGTGCCCTCTGTGAGTCCAGGCCCTTGTGCACTTGCCCCCCCCCCCTCCCCCCGTCACTGGCCCTGCCGGTTGCATGTCGATCTTTGAAGTACATTGGATGGTAGGAACTTAACTTAAAGACCAGAAAAAAGTTTATATCTTATTTAGAATCTGAGATATATAATGAATCTGAATCAATTGATAAGTTGCTTATATGGAAGCCAAAGTACTACCGAGTATTTTAAGACTAGAACGAACAACGTACTTTGATTACATCCGGAGCTATAAGGAAAATAGTCCAAACAAATCCCAAAAAATATTCCAAGCTCGAAACGTCCATAAGGATTACATAGGGAATAATCTTTGTTTGAGTATATTTTGAAAACGAGTAAAGATTTTCAAAAACGGATTTCGGCATTGTAAACAGCGCGAAAATCTAGTTCAAAATGATGTGTCACAATACGATGTTTACCTTTGAAAATAATTACTTCATCCAATATGGTGGATCCAAGATGGCGGCCAATTTTTTTATTTTTTATTTATTTTTTTTTTTTTTGATTAGGATTTTTTGCGGACATTTGCCATCACTGATTAGTAAAAAACAAGTTTCACGACGTTTCGGGATCTGGAATCTGATCCCGTCTTCAGGTGGAAGAAAACCTAGAACATAACAAGATTAGTAACACAAAGCCAGGAAAACCTGGAGAAACAAGGATCCCGAAACGTCGTGCAACTTGTTTTTTACTAATCAGTGATGGCAAATGTCCGCAAAAATCCTAATCAAAATATAAAATCACCATCACCAACAATGAATTTCAAACAAAGGACAATTTTTTTACCTACGAAAACTGAAGTTCATACCTCCCTTCAATTATCGGCAGTGGTATTATGACACCAGATTCATTTATAAATCACCTATGGCATTTGTTTCCTATATCTTTAATGCTATTGTCACCTTCTTGGACGCCATCTTGAAAATGAGGTACTTCCGGTGGTCAAACTTTGGTAAACTTTTAGTATGTTAATCAGCACATAAAATATAACAGCACAAAATATAACATTTAGAAAGATGCACACACAACTTATCACCGGCCAAGGCGAGCGAGATCCTGCCATCAACTCGTTACCTGCAGGCATATCAACTCGTTGATGGCAGGATCTCGCTCGCCCTCGCCAGTGACAAGTTGTGTGTGCATCTTTCTAAATGTTACCGATTGGTTTTTATGCTCAATGTCCGTGTTTGTGTCTTATGTTAAATGTGTCAAATCTACTTGTGCAAGTTTTTAACTTTCTCAACGACGTCTCATGGACGGAACAACTTCATATGTCATGAAGATAATGCAATCGCATTGAAACCTAGGTCGCACTAAATACAACCTACACAGAACTGGATGACATTAAGGTAACTTAAACCTACAATTTATTAAAAATTGAGTTTAATTCTGTAAAATATAAATTCAGGTTAAAAATAAATAGGTAACAAAAACAATAATGTAAAATTTCTTTATTTACATCTCACAGTATGTTAGTAGATTTTACATCTACTGTATAAAGAGTTACACAGCCTGAAAATAAATTAATTTAATGACGTTCACGCTGATAGAATTTATGCACAGTATAAAGACAGTAGAAACAACATTACATACATCTACACGACAGCCTATTTACTACTTGTACGAAAAATATATCTACATATCAGTCAAAGATCACTGAAGTTAGGCCTACGGAGGAACAGATCAGTAGAGAGAAAGAGTCTGTGGTCCATAGCACCTGTAGGTAGGTGGTCCTACCACCTTTAGGTTTACAGTCCTACCACTTGCAGGTCCGTGGTTCTAGAACCTGTAGGTACGTGGTTCAAGCACCTGTAGGTACTTGGTCCTAGCACTAGAAGGTATTTGGTCCAAATAACCTGTATGCACAGGGTCCTAGCAACTGTAGGTACATGATCCATAGCACGTATAGGTAAGCAGTCCTGACACCTTTATGTACAAGTTCCTAGCACCTGTAGATACAAGGTCCTAGCACCTGTAGGTCCAAGGTGCTAGCACCTATAGATGCAAGGTCCTAGTACCTGTATTGGGTACGTGATCCATAACATCTGTCGATACATCGTCAATAGCACCTGTAGACTCATGGTCCATAGCACCTCTAGCTTCTAAGGAGTTCTCTCCTTAGAAGTCCGACAATCATCTGACCTCTTGCGTCTCTGGGGGCTCGGAGAAGTTCATGGAGACAGATCGGACCTGCGGCTTGAGCCCGTAGACCTGGCCGTCGCCGGGCGAGGCGGAGCGGACCGTGGCGTTCATGGGCGAGAGGGAGCGGTTAGGCGCGACACGAGCCGCGCGGTTGCCGTCGATCAGCGGCGTCTGTGGCGCGGACCGCTGGATCAGCTGCAGACTCGACAGCAGCCCCTGATTCAGCAGCTTGGGGTCCACGCTCAGCTGGATGTTCTGGTAGCTGCGGCTGTCGGGTTGGCTGACCTGCCGGGTCGGCCGGGAGGTGTTGTGGCGCCGCACGGTCCCCGGCGTCGTCTGCTGCGACTGGCGGAAGCTGCGGAAGTTGACCAGCCCCGAGCGCGGGGAGAGGGATGACTCGAACACACCGCGCGACGACGAGTGCTGCGACTTGGTGCGGCTCAGACCACCACCCTCTACAACAGACGTGGAGTGTGAACACAAGGTGGCGTGTCATTTGCTGAGAGTTATGAAAAATTATTTGGCTCTATCAGAAATTATCATAACCACAAAGCACAGAGAATAATCAAACAGAGGTCACTTTTAAATGGGTATTTTGTAGTGCCCAAGTACTGTTTACAGTTAAATCCAGTTACGGTTACAGTTAAGTTACTAGTTACTAGTTACATCCATTTTCTAGTTACAGTAAACTTAAATTAGGAGAGGGCAGCGACGGTGCTGCTCTCTTGCGGAGTTAATGGTAAACTAAGTCGAGGGACACACACACGCTGGGCAGCGCTCGACACACTCTGAGCGCAACATTAAAAGATACCTCTATTTGATTCTCCTCTGTGTACAAAGTCTATTTGGGATTACATTTATGTCATACTTGACCTACATATAAATCCTTGAAAGGGAAACATAATAACCTTAACGTTCGATGTAATAATCCATAGTAAAGAATCTGAAGCTAAATATCTTAAAACCTATAGACCCACAAAGATTTTCCATGATTTCCCTTTAGATATCTTCTACAGAGTCCTTGAATTTGTGTTTATTGTTTAGTTTATAAGCCTCTATAATTAATTGTTTTTAAATACACCAAACTTCGACTGAAAAATTTACTATATTTTACCAATTAGTAAGAAAAAGATTAAATTTCAATAAGAATTCGAAAGATTTTCGAATACTTAGACATTTATTTCGATCATGAATGACATTAGATTTAGATATTATTTTATTGGATGGTCAACAATCGTTATTTTTAAATAATCTAATTCATAAAAAAATTAAATAAGGAGTATAGAAAAGTTTAATGAAATTAGAATTCTTATTTTCTGAAATAATTATTGCAATAATTGTACTATAACATTCTTAAAACTGAATCTAAGCTAAAGTTGAAGTTAAATCAATAACTAAAGAATTAATCATAACTTCCAGAGAAAATATATTTTAAGGAAATTATACAGGGTGGTTGTAAGTAACCCAGTGTATGAACGGGGTTGATATTAATTTATTTGAAAATATGAAATTTAAATTACTTTGAAAAACTGTCTCATAAATCTATTTATGTACTTAATCTAATCTTAAAATGACCACTACACTAGTACTGCTAAAAAAAGTTAATCAAGCGCCAAAAGTGAAAATCCCAAGCACCGCAAGTCAAACAGGAAAACCTCTTATATTAAATGAAAACCAAAACCCAAAGCAATAAAAGGTGAAGTTATTTGTTTACTGCCAAACCCCACTACATCTTACCTGAATAAATTTACCAGTTAGTTTAAATTCACGCAATCACTTCTTGAGTTAGCCTCTCCCTAGAAGAGTCATTTTTCAACGGCTTTTCTGTTGGTTTTAACAAAGACAGAAAATATTTTAAGGTTTGAGAGAGATAGAAAACTTTGTGCCAAAGCGAGTGCTATACAGCTAACTAATGTGCTGTTTGCGGATAGTTTCTAAATTTGAAAAGGCAGAGAATCAAAGAAACATACCATAAATTATTGTTCATGAGACATGATAACATCCTCCTTAAAAATATTAAAGGTCAATCTAATTTTGATCCAAGTCAAAAAAGATCTAAGTTCCAAGTTTTAAGTTTTAAAATCACAAAATGAAAATTTCTAAGGCAATTTAATAAAGGTTTCAACCAAATATAATACTGAAAAAAACATTCAACATACAAAGGTGCCAGATCAATATCTAAAATATTGAACAGTTTCATTATTTAAAAAACTTAAGATAAAAAATACATTGTCTACAATTCAACTTCAATAAAAGTATGCAAAAATATATTATAATCTATAAAATTGTGTTTTTGATGCTTCTCTGTGGAATAAGACCATGCCATTAATAGTAAATTCCCAGTAAAATCACTGGATTTGCTGCAGCTTCTTAGATTTGTTTTAGATTAATTTTTCACTATAACTTTTTTACTTAAGACCCATGTCACACCGACCTCAGTTGTTCTGTGACATGGCTTGCTTTTTGAATAGGCTTTTACCAAATTGGGGTAGTTACATGATCAAATATCCAGAATTTTCAAATATAAACAAAATAACATTACACACATAATAAACAAACATAATGATATTCTGGCACATTATTTTAAAGTTTTAATACATAAACAATTTGGCTTAATCTAAATATTTATCGGTTAAAAATTGTGACCATTTAGAAAAAAAGTCTGTTGACAAAACATCATGAAGATTGAGAGGGGAATTTCCGAATTGTTGGAAAATTAGAATTTCAAAGAAACCTATACTGTATCTAACATAATAAGAGGACTGTTTGCGCGATATGATATTTTCTGACTGCTTCAGCCTGATTATTGAAAACTGCCATTGTGTGTAAACAGGAGGTTGTTACGATTTTTGAGATTACATGATTGATGAACATTCTCATTAACCTGGACAAAATCGTAACGATCTCCGTAAGTTGGAGCAAAAGATTAGAATGTTTATACAGAGTTTCAACCAAATTGCTCCAAGCAGTATATGAGATTCTTTGTGTGAAGTTGAAGTTAACAATCGTTACAAAATATCTCGTGTAAACAGGCGATTTAACTGTCGGGGCGATCACATCACTACAAAATATCATATACTGCAAACAGGCCTTAACATGGTAAGCTGCAGCAAACCCGTCGCCCGCCGGTATTAGTAGGTTAGTCATGCACTCACGCGGGTGTGGTCTCTTTACAGTGTTCTGGCGGCGGCGCGCCTGCACCATGCCGTAGACGACAGCGGCCAGTGAGGCGTGTTGGGAGGGCGTGCGGGTGAACGCCCCCTGCGCGCCCCCACCCCGCCCCACAACGTAGTACGTCTCCATCTCCCCCTTCCCCTTCACCTGCACCAGGCCCCGGTACTCCATCTGGTACCCTCGCGCCGTCAGCATCTGCGGACAATAAGTAGGGTGTATTGGTAGGGTGTATTGGCTGGTTCTGTAGGAGGAGTGAGAACTCCCCTCCCCTGTGTGCAATAAAATTGGAAATCCCCTCCCCAATCTGGTGACTGAGGCCAGGATGCAAGCTAAGACTGCCTCTAAAACACTCAAATTCGTGGATATAAAGTCAAGGGATACCAAAAAGTGTAACGTTTAAGTTAAAAATCAGCCAGTTTAATTTGAATTTTTACAGACGTTTGGATCCTCTATGTAGAAAATACGTCACTGTTATTGCTGTGGCCTACGCAAGAGAGACCGGCTTAAGCTGCATAGCTAACAAGGAAGAGAAGGAAATGATTCAGTTCTTTTTTAGTATCGCTCTCTACAGGTGGCTAACCTGAGCTTGCCTTGTTGTAACTAAAATGGGTTTGTAATTCTCAATTTCAGGAAGGTGCCTCTATTAGTTTCTGTCTTCATTGACTTGATTAATACTGCTGAATCAGTGGTACTTTTTAAGAAAATAATCTATATAAACAATTCAGCGATTGATTTGGCTAGTGCAAGTTATAAAGAGATTAAAATTTGTATTATTGAACTATTGGCTCATTTACATAACTTTTAATTAGGCGGTACAACTAACTATTAGATCGATTTATTCGCAGATTTGCAAAGGGCTTTTTTGTCAAGACTTGTGTAAAGGTAGGAAACATAACCACCGCTTACCATAGCTGTGGCCTTGGGTATCTGGATACGCCCCATGGTGCCTGTAGAGTCCATGCGCGAGGCTTCGTTGACGGTGTTGCCCCAAATGTCGTATACAGGCTTGCGAGCACCTATCACTCCCCCTACCAACGCCCCACTGCTGATACCTATAAAAACAATATAGTTAAGATCAATCCAAACACAAAATATTATAATAAGAGTTTACATTTTAACATTATATATATATCTATATATATATATAAAGATTAGGTTAAGTTCAAGGAGATAGAAGGGGGAGGAATAGACAGAGAAAAGAAGTTAAAGTAAAATGATGTAGATATAAAAAACAAACATGGAAGGAAATAGCCGCCCAAGGAAGACAGGAAAAGGGATATAAAAAAGTCAAGAGGAAAATTATGCAAAGGTATGCCAGAAGATTAATAAGAAGGCTTGAGAAAGAAATTTAAAAATGAATATCTCACTTTCTTAGATTTTCTGTTCTTCTGGGGACCTGTGTAGAAATCTGGCAAAGGTAAATATGACTAATAATGCTGCATTTGCAAGGGGTCTCATAATTGAAAAAGAAACTCTGAATTTGGAAAGAGTTCTAAAATTTAGAATTTTCCTGATGTTTCAAAGCAGTTTTGAAAAATTATGAGCTTTCAAATTCAGTACAGTAGAATCTCACAAACATTGCTCCAAATAACTCAACATTCTGGATAACATTTTACCTTTATTTTTAATATAAGCACATAATTCTTAGCATTAAGTACAACAACCTATATCCATTTTCAAGTCATCAATTAAGTTGTGGCAATATAGTATTTGAATACACCTTTATTCAGATCACTATTGAGTTTAATTATGATTATTGCCAGTATTCAATTCAAAGCTGTTTCTTGGGTTATCTTCATGCCCCACAGTATTATGGAAAACGTGATATTCCTAAACCAGACAAAGTCTAGTTGTTGAGTGGAGTCATTTTGTTTAATTTATTAGACTCTACTGTATCTCAATGAAAGTTTTTTATGCTTTTTCTTTCCGATCATCAAGGAGTGTTGTTTTGCAATCTTAACAAATTATTATATTTAAAGAGGATCTTGCTGAAACAGAACTCAAATCTAATGGAAATAATCACCATGTAGATGTTACACCATGATGTTGGTAAAGATTCATGTATAATAACGATAATTATACTGGGTCTTTAGTTTGATAGTAATAAAATTTGAAGGAGTAGACAGACACTAAAATAATATTATTTGTATCCTCACCAACACGCAGCTGAAAATTGTTGAAAGAGTGCTTGTTCAATTCTTCTAAACTCTGCTTCATAGCAATCGCAAAGTCAACCAAGGCGCAAATGTGTTCATGGTCGTCCTCATTACCCTGGAAAAGTAAAACAATCACATTAATTTATAATGGAACATGAACAGTTCCAGAACAGAACAGAACCTCGATAAGAAGACACTCGATAACACAAAAACCTTGATAAAAAGTGCACGTTTCAAGTCTCCTTGAAACTGCAATGACACTTAATGTCTTGTTAACACGAACCTCAATAAGAAGACTCCCTTGATAACTAGACTCTTTCCAGAATCCCCTTGAGAGTTTTTTTATCAAGGTTCTACTGTAATTTTGTTTTTATTTATGTACCTTTTGTATGAGAAGCAGCTGCTTACCTTTTGAGTTGGGTTCAGGCCCGACGCAGCCATGTAGCTGGCCCCTACAGTTTTGATTTTCTCTATACAAGCAAACCTCGGCTCGGCAAGTAGTTCATCGAAGTCAACTGAAAATGAACAAGATTTTAAGTTGCATGACATTCAACTAATCTGATTTATTTGATTAGTCAGATAATCACTTTTTATTAGTCGTTTTCCACTTTTAGAAAGTTTTAGTGTCATTTTTGAAAGTTTGTAGTTGCAAGATTTTATTTTAAGCCTTGGTATATCGGAAAACCATAATACATGCATCTGAGTGGTTAAATTAAACCTTGAAAGTGTCATTTTTGTCTAGAATCTTTTCTCGTACTTATTTAGATCTTTTATTTTACTAGTTCATCACAGTATTTATGTTCCACTATCAAATATAATTTGGAGATTTTTGAAGTAGTATCGTTAATTCTAGGTAATTTTACTCACCAATAATCTCATTGAGAAGTCTGATGCATTCAATTCCCTTGTTAATGTCTTCGGAGTAAAACTCGGTAAAGTTTGGTATACTAGCGAACATTACGCCAACGTTGTCCCTTGATTGAGAATACAGTTCCTGGGAAAATGGAGTGCATAAACAGAATAATCTTGTGACATTGTTCTTTAGTATATTACAATAAAATTATATTCCATATATCAGGCAGTTTAATACAAATATAATTTGATCTGTCATATGATATTTTATCCCTAATAAAAGCAGTGTACATCCCTTAAGACTACAGCAGGCTTGCTCTTATCCGAACATCAGTTTAACCGGACTATACCCCACGGTAGTGTCATCTTTTTAACCGGATGATTTTTATCAACACATTGGTTTAACCGGACATGATCAGCAGGAAATTAACAGTTCTGTATTGTTGATTCTCGTGGGAAAGATTTTAGACCAGTATATCAAAAGTCTAAATCAGAGTATCGGCTATATCAGTCCTATGCATTAGAGTAAGCATTATAATTTAACATGTTTTAGGGAGTGTTGGCTTAACTGGAAAACTCGTCTTCCAGACAGTTCTCAGCCCCGATGTGTCCAGAGAAGAGGGAGTCTACTGTATCTGATTCTAATGCGTGGTTGAAGTCAAAATCTAAGTTATGCTCAATGTTGTTGCGTAATTTGGCATGGAGAAAAAAAGTGCAAAAAATATGGGAAGGGCTTACAAGTCAAAATTTCCTTATGATTGTTCTCAAACTTTTTAAATGAAATAAAGTGAACTTTAAACTCCTTATGAAGACAGATGGAATCAAATGAAAAAAAACGACTATAAAACCCAAGAACTGGCACTCATCAATAGCAGATCACTACCAAATAAGTGGTACTGAACAGTTACAACCAGGGTTTAATCTTCCCCCAGGGAATGGGGTCTTCCAGAAGTTAGGACCCCAATCTCAAAAATTTGTTTATCTGTGTAAAGAATTATATTAAAATGTCACACTTCATTAAAGTCAAACTTATCATTGAACAAAATAATGATAAAGCATCATTTTTCATTTTAAAAAGAAAATATTGAATTAATTAATTTTAGATAAAAAAAATTAACAGCCTTATATACAAGTATTTGAGTCGTTGGGTTTTTTATTGGGCTTTTAAATATTTGGTGCATCTCCATGAACTGTATTTGGTGCATCTCTATGAACTCTAAACAAAAAAGAAAAAAGCTTGTCTTCTGGTCGTAACTTTGAACGCAACACCCTTTGATCATGGAAGATCTGCTTTTAGGCAAATTTACTTTTTCTAATTATGCATGATCATCTCTCACAGCAAAGTTACTCTGGCCAATCACACAAAAGGTTTTTTGAAAAAAAATGGTATCATGGATTACTTGTGATTGTCATTTACGTCAACAGAGCTCCTGCCAATCAATTTAATAAAAGCGATTGTTTAAAAAAACTAAAACAGTCAAGAATGAGGTTTTGGAACTCGATTCCACCTCAAGTCTAGCACCGATTATAACTTATATTGAAGATTACAAGGTCCATGAACTGGCTGACAGTTACCTCGGTTGGTTGATAGTTACCTCGGTCTGGTTGACAGTTACCTCGGTTTGCTGGTCCTGCAAGAGGAAGTGGTTGACAGTTACCTCGGTTGGTTGACAGTTACCTCCGTCTGGTTGACAGTTACCTCGGTCTGGTTGACAGTTACCTCGGGTCTGGTTGACAGTTACCTCCGTCTGGTTGACAGTTACCTCGGTCTGGTTGACAGTTACCTCGGGTCTGGTTGACAGTTACCTCCGTCTGGTTGACAGTTACCTCGGTCTGCCGGTCCTGCGTGAGGAAGTGGTTGACAGTCACCTCGGTCTGCCGGTCCTGCGTGAGGAAGTGGTTGACAGTTACCTTGGTCTGCCGGTCCTGCGTGAGGAAGTGGTTGACAGTTACCTCGGTCTGCCGGTCCTGCATGAGGAAGTGGTTGACAGTTACCTCGGTCTGCCTGTCCTGCGTGAGGAAGTGGTTGACAGTTACCTCGGTCTGGTTGACAGTTACCTCAGTCTGCCGGTCCTGCGTGAGGAAGTGGTTGACAGTTACCTCAGTCTGCCTGTCCTGCGTGAGGAAGTGGTTGGCCACATGGTCGGGGAGGATGTTCCGCAGCAGCTGCCGGTTGTTGCGGCGAGTCTCTCGCATCTCCGCCAGCTCCCGCTGGGCCTCCCGCTTCCACAGGAAGTCCAGCCGGGACGTGACCTCGACCAGCCGAGCATGGTATGCTACCAGCATCAGGAACACCAGCAGCAGCAGCAGCATCTGGTAGGTCAGCGGGATCTTCAGTCTGCGCAGTGGGAGATGATTAGAGAGGATGCTGATCATCAGCAGGATACTGAGGATACTGGGCGTCAGGAAATTGTGACCTTCGACATGTTTACCAGCTGGTCATTTATCCATGTGATAATATTGAAGAAGGCCAGCTGTTTTCAAGTTTTTAAAGTAGTGATTTCATGATGCCTAGTATAGTATCCTATACTCTAATAAAAGCAATGTTATCGTCCGTTCTTGTAAACTTGCTTGTTTGCACAATTATCTCAAAAACGGCTACGAGGATTTCCTTCAAAGTCTGGAAATAAGTAATTTATGACTCAAAAACGTTTTCTATGCAGATAACTCGGCCAGTGTAAGTCTAATAACGTAATAAAACAAATTTTAAAGTTGTAAAATTTTAACATTGGCCTCATGAGTTTCCGTAATAGCAACGAAATAAACAAGGAAAAAGTGTAAACAAATGAAGTAATCATAACAGCTGTTTGTAAACTACAGCCATGTAGGGAGAATACGGCATGTGGCTTAAATATTGCATAGAGTAATAAAAAGATTTTGATTTATTAATTTTATGACGCTGAAATATTTGATAGTAATTAGATTAACTGATAAACATGAAAAATACTGAGCCAGGCTCGGTCCACCAGGTACTTTACTTATAATTAGAATACTACAAAAATAATAAACTGATAATTGAAAATGTTTTAATGCAGTATGTAGCTTCTGAAATTTGAATATTTCTCTACTTGAGCCTTTAAAATTCAAATTTGGTTGCTGGAGTTCAAAAGGCATCTCCAGTTAATGAAATAAATGAAAAATTTATGACCGAATCAGTTGAATGAGTAAGTTAATGGATATAAGATTGAAACCGACTTGGCTGTGACTAAACCAAACCATCCACTCAAACCACTTAAGGTTGCGCACCGACATTGGAGCCATCTCAACTGCGTTAACCTCAAAGTCAGTAAGCAAATGAATCCACTAAACCTGAAAACGATTTCAAGAGGATAATTACAGCAAAAATAAAGAAATGTACTCACTTTGACTCTGGATATTCAACAAAGATGCTTGGATAACCTTTGATCACGAGGAAGGCGTAGAACGTGACCATGAAGAACGCCAGGAGAGTCTTGATGAGGAAGTAGAGCTTGAGGGTGGTCGCGAGCGCTACCAGGCACATGACCCAGGTGAAGACGAGGTACTCGGGGTGGACGCACGGAACCGTCGCAAGCGTCTTGGTCTCCGTGCGATTGGCTGCATCCAGCCGGCTGTCGACACTGTCGTCACTAACCTCACTGTCACTGGTCAACTGTTGTTCCCTCACACCGGAACTGTCAGCATTGCTTCTCGTCACTCGAAACACTTCATTTGTACCCGGGAGATCCGAATTTAATATATTTACATCTACATTTACATTTACAAATTGAGATCCTTTGTGATTAATGTCTAAAAATTGTTCTCTTTCTTTGATTTTCTTCGATTTAATGATAAAATCTTTTAAAAGTCTCATTTTCTTTTTGAGATATCTGTATTCGTCTTTGTACAATGTCGTGTTGCTAACACCTGTCCTGTTTACACTTTCGACGGAGGCACTTAGGAGACTTTCTGCTAGAGGCTCGAGGGAACGGATCTGACGGGACGCGGCGGTCGAAAGTTCCCGGTCTGATATCGAGCTGTTGACCACGCTGATTTCTCCAAAAAGGAACTGCAACATTCCCAAATAAACATATTTTTTAATTATAATTTTATTTTATGGTTTTTATTTTTTATACATTTACAAGTTCAAAACAACTTTTTCTATAATACATTTTACAAGATTTAGATTCCTGATGATCACTCAATATTGAACGCAATCAGGAAACAAAAAAATGTGTTCATAGCGATAAAGTAATTCAGTTTTTCAAACTTAAATCAAAATTGTGTGTGCAGTACACCTTTTAGCTTGAAAATGTAGAGTAGTTACCAGAAAAATCATAACTTTTCGAACTGCATTCACTTCATAGGAATACTAAATAGAATAGTATAGCTTAAAAAACTCTTAAAATTGTTCTTTTCAATGATATTTTATGACAGCATATGAACTTTCACGATATCAAAACTTCAAGAACAACATAGAGAAAATCTTAGTATAAAAAAAACCAATATTTATCCTGGGATTTCCTTCCCAAGACCTTTCATTAGAGTTGATGGGTGCCATCTTTCCATTTTTTGGAGTTCATGGGTGCCGGACTTATGGTCTTCTCAGAAGTTACAGGTAATTTGGGCTTCACATATAGACTATAAATACTACACACAAATAATATATATATTTTTTGAGTAAATTAAGGGTTTATTAAGGGTAATTAAGGGTAATTTGTCAGATCACAAAGCAATATTGACTGTGTCGGTTACTCACCAGTCCGTGCGTGGAGGCCAGACACATGAGTGTAACGACGATACAGATGAACACGGTGCGGCGGTCTCTTTCCTGCACCAGCACTGAGGACATGCGCTGCAGTGGCGGCGGCAGACGACGGAACTCCTCCGCCATTACCAGCACCAAAGCCAGGGTGAGGGCCAGCGTGGTTCCGAGTAGACCCAGCACCAGCCACAGCGACCTGGGTCAATCAATCAATAAAATTTTCTTTATTCAGTAATCATGGCACATTACATGTCATGAATAGCGTCATACAATATACATAAACAAAAATTATAAACTAAAAATACATTTATTAATAATATAAACAACACGTTCAAATATTTTTGAAAGTACCGGTAAAAGTGAAATAGGACGATAGCAAGATGGGTCTGTAATATTTCCTTTTTTGAAAATGGCGATAACTTGGGCTAATTTTAAGTTTGATGGAAAAATTCCTGAAATAAGAGACGAATTCAACGGAGATTCAACTGTTTTTACATCATACTACATAGAAACATCTGTTTTCCGTGCCTTACTCTTGGCTGGAACGTTACTCTTTGCCGATAACTGCATGGTAAATTTACTGTGCACTAGGAAACGGAAATAAGGGAAGTAAGGAAATAAGGGAAATAAGGGATTAAAACAAAGGCTGATTGCAGCAAACCGACGTTTAATGTATTTTTATTCGTTACTTCAGAGGAACTTAGTGGCAGCACTGGTAGCAATTGTTCATTAAGCTGTTTGAAGAATCGTGAAAACATATTACTTTATGCAAGGAATACATTATGATAAAAAAATATTTTTTTCATGGTAGTATGATTTATTGTACGTCACAAGCCCGGTAAGTTTTACCATACTCGCATAAAAATCCCATACTCGCCTCTGACTCGTACGGGAACTATCATACTTGTCTGGCAAAAAACCGTACTTAACAGTCTTGTAATGTAATATGCTTGAACAGATTCTTTATTTTATCCTAAAAATAACTGCCCATTGCTTAGGGTCAATAGGCCTGTGTGAAAACCTTAAGACAGCAAGGTAATGTAGCAGCAAGTCACATAGGTTATCCTGGGTGACTGACTGTTCATCATGGAACATGAGTCACCTGTGGATGGGATCAGCAATGTTTTACATATTGGGCTAGTGCCGTACCTCTGAGCTACCACTTCACAATATTTATTATTTTCTAGTATTTCCAACCTGTAGAAAATCTGGAAAAAGAGCCTTTAGCATATTTTTGTTTTGACATGCCACTTGGTGATGGCAAAACAAAAACTTGCTACTGGTGATGGCTACCAGAGAGGTTAAGGAGTGTCTTTTGCAGAGTTGCCATACTGAACAACCCGAAGGGGACATTCAATTCTCGAGGGGTTCAGAATATTCCCAGGATGCCAGAGAGAGGTGGTCCGGGTACCTTCCCCAGGAAATGTCTGCAAAATCAGAGCCCTTTTTTATTTTGGTTGTTTTTTTAGGCATTTTCAGAGTGTTTTTATCCAATTTTCATATTCAAATTGCTACTTTCCTTCAGTGTCACATTTTACTTGAGGTTGAAAGGAATGTTGAATTGGTCCTTTGTAACAATAGCTATGACAAAGATTCTACTAAATTAAAACTGAAATATTCTTGTTCCTATGAAATATTTTTTCATTTATCAAATAATTAGTTTACATCAAATTCAGAAAATCAACAAGCGAACAACAAAAGAAAGAAAAATTCATACATACCACTGTAAAATGACAAACTGGCAGACGACAACAAACAACCAGATTATGTAGCAGCAGAGCATGTTGGACTTGAACATATCCTCTCGCAGACGACAAAACTAAAACATAAAAAAGATTATAATTTTAATTAAATTTAATGAAATACAATGTTTTTTTATAACAACAAGAGCCAAAGTTGATCGGAAAATGGTTTTATAAACCATTTAGAATGCTACAGAAAGTGTTCTGTAAGATAAGAATCTTATAGCACAAAATCCCCTTAATTCTATCAAAAGAAAGGAATGAAATGTTAAAATTCATTAGTGGTAGATGGAATAACAGAAAACTTGCTTCTCACTCCCATTTTTCACAGTTCCTATTTCCATTGGAATGAAATTGTTAATTCATACTTAATGTACCTAAGAGCCTACCAGGCAACTTTCAGGGGGTTTGTCCCAAAAGAACAATGTTAATTTCAGACAGTTGCTGTACCTTCATTTAAGGTTCAAAAATTATAAAATTAATTTAAAGGTAATACAAATGTCTAATAATTTATGGGGTATACATTTTGAAATATGTAACAGGTGTTTTAATAATACTTATGTGCAAAATGGACCATTTTACATCTACATTTTTAGCTTTAAATTGAACATGTTTCAAAAAGTTTGTTTCCACAGTTCACTGCTAAATGAAGACAAACATATTCAAGAATCAAACTCACACAATTTAAGATAGTAATTGAGTAATTGGTGTTCAAATACATGTGTATCTCCAGGAAATCAACGTTGTACTTATGGGACTAAAACCCATTATGGAGGGAGGTACTAAGGACTCTTAAGATGTGTATGAGTTTAAAAAAATATTTTGACAAGTTTAACACAATAGTTTATTCTTCATTGCTTTAAAATTGGTTATATCACACTCAAAAAGCACAAAAAGATGTTACACACAGACATATTGTCCTTAATCTTAATTAAAAAGGTTATTTCTTAAATAAATTCTTATAAATTAGTTCTTGTTTATTTTTATGCTTTCTCTTTATATTTCCTCACCATTTGTCTAATAACTTCTTCATTCCTTTTCTTCGGTATGATTCCATTTCCCTCTTCACTACTGTTTACAATGCATTCTTTTTCTCCATACTCCATTAATGAGTCAAGAATAAACAGAATAAATTAAAATCATAGACAGAAACATAAAACCACAATCAGAACTAAATGGCAAAAAGTTTTCAACCTGATGAATACTGGACTCAGGGGCGGAGGATTACATTTTTACTTAGCAGTCCAGAAAAGTATTAATTAAAATTTTCCTGCATTTTAAGAAACAACCACATTACATATCTATGCATGCAGTGTGCCTTATATTACATTAAGACTGACATAATTAAGTTTATGATATTATTGTAACATCCCAGTTCTAAAAGAACAATTTTTTTATACTCTCTTCCTGTAAAAAAATTAGAGAGTTCCTTGTTTTCAATTTTTATAAGACTTCCACTTCCATACACAATTCTATACCTAATTTTCTAATGTACCAACTGAAAATGACATAAAAATTAAACATTTTAGAAAAACATTTCTTAATTAATTGTTATACCAAACAGTTCCTGATGGATTAGCTTTTTCCAACCAGCTAAAATCATTCAACCTGTTGAAAATTTAAAAGTGCTACAAAAAAAATATATTTTGGCCTTTACTGACATATATCTAAGATCTCATCCTTTTGATCATTCTTCCTGATTCACCTCCCTAGAAAAAAAGCTCTTTACAACTATACAAGGGCTGTCCAAAAAGTATTGTCATTGGGATTCAGACTATCATTGTTTTAACTTGTATGCAGTAAAACAATTTGCTATCAGTTTATTCAAATTTGGTAGGATTTTCAATGGACACTGCCATTTAAAGACATTGTAAAAAAGACTAAGTCTGATATAACTAATTTGCCTCGAGACTTGCCTTACATTTAGTCAAGGAGCAAAGCTTTTGTTCATGGTTATCGCCACCTGAATTGATGTAATCAATTAATAAAAAAGGTTACATACCTTATGTGTATGTGTCAACTATTTTAAAAGTTTTAAAACGTTTTTAAATTATATGTAGTTTTAGTTTTGTGTACAATTTTTTCAACAAATGACGACTATTGAGAAAGTTCTTGTATGTCTTGAAAATGACATATTATATGTCAAAACTTAAGTAGACATTATTATTTTTACACTAGAATTGAAGACGGTCGTAAGGTACGTAACCTTTTTTATTAATGCTTTTGTCC
The DNA here is from genome assembly GCA_035578135.1 of Flexamia atlantica. Lineage (NCBI taxonomy): Eukaryota > Metazoa > Arthropoda > Insecta > Hemiptera > Cicadellidae > Flexamia > Flexamia atlantica. The sequence continues at coordinate 1,368,863 of JAQJVK010000012.1, read as the reverse complement.
ACATACTTGGTCACAAGAGTGAGGCAGCAGCGCCGGATGAAGCCGCAAAATGTCTGTTACTTTCTGGACATTCCCCAAATAAAATATATCTTTCAACAGTAAAATTAATAAAACTACGAAACGGGAGAGGGAGGGTAATTTACTCAATTATCATTCGCCAATGTTCCCTCGAAGACAGATGGAAATAGAGAAGAATCCCAAAATCTCCTAAAATTCCAAAGTCAATTTATTACTATCTAGCAAACAATCAATCATCTTTTAGAACAAGATCAAAACAAAAGTCAAATTACTCATTCAACAGGAAACAAGGAATGACAAAAACCATAATGCTCTGGTCAATGTATACTTCGTATGCTTGATATACTTGGTATACTTGCATGATTGGTCAATGTACCTTACAAATTACACTTGCTAGTGTCATTTGTTTTTGTAAAGGAACTTGCCTGTCCCTGGTCAGGGGAATGCTGATGGGGGGACGAGCGGGACTGGATTCCCCAAGATCTAACTTTTTTACTAAAAAAAAACCTATAAATATTTTGTATAATATTATTTAATGCCTCATTTATAGATATTTTATGGCATTTCTGCTTAATTCCCGTGTCATTCCTTTCCTGCGATGTCGCTGACTTTTATACTGTTCAGGCAACCGGCTTGTCTTTACGAACAAAAATTATGGTATGATTCTGGTGTTCATCGTACTGCAGATTGCAATCTAAAGGGATGCAGGGAACCATTATTTGTCTTTACGGCAAGAAATATTGTGTTATTTGTGTAGCGGCAAATTTTTGTGTCCGTGACATCTTGCTGCGACAACGGTGTGTAAAGCTCCATTTGATAACATTGGTTGGTTTTCGAGTGGCACGTCACGGACAAGAAAACTGTCAGCGACATTGTGTCCATGACACTGGTGTGTAAGGTGCCTTATTTTTCACAGTTTTTGGTGGGAGGACCTCCAGCCCAGCTGTCCCAAAAATACCCTAAGATTCTGATCTGACCACTCCCCCCAGGACAAAATCCTGGGCACCCCACTGTCTCTGGTGAACGATAAATGTAATTTCCCTCCTCTCCTGCTTCATAGTTACATTAATTCTATATCTAACCATACCTTCATCTCCATCTCAGGCTGCTTGAAAGTGAGGGTCCAGATGTTGACGTTCTCGCGGCGGATGCGCTGGTTGCTCTCCACCTCTATGTTGTGGTCCATGATGACGTCGACCTCCTCGGCGGGGGTCAGGGAGGGCGGGGGCTCGGCCACCACCCCCGCCTCCTCCCCCTCCAGCTCCTGGCCACCCGTACTCAACTGCGGGGGCGAAAATGAAAAATGAAATGAAAAACTTGTTTACAGGTCAACTTGTTCCTTGGCCCCTTTCCTCTCAGGGTGGGGTGGTTTACTGTGTGTTTTCTGTGATTTTTTCATTGTGGGTATCATGAAATTGCGACCTTCAAAACTTCTAAGCAGCTGGCTTTTCAAATACAGTACACCTTGGATCATCCGGACCCCACATTATCCGGATCCCAGAATATCCGGACCGGTCCATCCGAGAAATTAAAAATTAAAATCACGGCAAAAACATGATTTTAGCAAGTTTATGGGTGAAATGAGCCTTCCAAAAGTAAAATGCAAACGTAATACAATACTGTATGGATTTTGAATCACAATAATTGAAGGAATCGCATTGCCTAAACAGTACATTACAGCATTTTTGTGAATGTAGTTTTCTGGATTGCTACTTGTGGCGCTAGTAGTTATCAACAAAGGCATAGCCTACAGCAATTTTACCAGTATGTTTATTGCTGTCATTTGATGTGTTGCGTTATTTATTAAGGAGAGTTACTGTAATAATTTTTGAGTTACTTTAAGCATCATTTGCATCATTTAAGCACCATTTGCAGAATCAATTTAGCAGGGGCTATTGTACGCTATTTTGCTAATATTGTAACGACCTCGGATTATCCGGATTTTTTGTTATCCGGATCGGTGTTCCACCACATTGATCCGGATAATACGAGGTGTACTGTATAATCATATGGGTTCTTGACCAGCTGTTTAGGATTTGAATGTCACAATTTTGTGGCATTTTTACTGTGTTTTGTGGAAACTGAGCTCAAATTATTTACAGGAATAAACAATTTTTTATAAGAATACTTTCATAAATTTTTAATTTTAGTTGAAGAAATCTGCCTGGTTCTTTAAACTAAATGATGCTTATCGTATTTGTGAAAATTATCCAGACTTCAACATTAATAATTTTTATATTAATTTTCTTATTGTCAAAACTATTGATCTTATTTTAACTGTTATTACAGGCTTCAAAAGAATCCAAAGCAATATACATTGGTCAAGGACATCTGCATAGCTATCTCTCTTTACAGGGCCATGTATGGCACAAGTAAATGGCAATGTCGCATTTGAGGGTTTGAATAAAATCAGCCCCAAAAGTTATTTACTTTAGACCAGCTGACTCTCAGGATAGGAAATGTACAGTTGTAAACGGTTCCCACACCTCAAGATTTAATGCACCAACTATAAGGTGATTTTATCATACTGCCACTGGGTTTTACCATTTACTTTATTGGTTTGTGACAACATCCCTTACCAACCCTTGTGTTGCCAGCTAAAGGCCTTTTTACTTGAGATGGCTATGGCTTGGTCCTCCCATACAAGGAGCTAAATTCATTAACACGTTAAGTGCCACGCCGTTTTTTAGCTATATTACCGCAGTGCCAAACAGAAATGTAGTTCTTTTTTTTACCATATGATGTTTTTTATACTTGTTTATCGTAGTTATAAGGTTTTCATAAAAAAAATTACGATTTTGACCAAAAATAAAATTTGGACCAATCGGGGCGGCAGTGAAATTTTTTAGCAAAATATTGCTAGAAAAAATCAGTGCCGCCCCGATCGGACCCCGGGTAATCTTTCGGTATTTCAGGGTATTTTGCCCCATGAAGTTGGCAGTAACTTAGTTTCCCGCCAAACCTGGTTACAACATATGGTTTTGTACACATCCCCGGGCTTTACACGTCTTCCCCCTCCCCTACCACCCCTCATCCCCCGCCTTGACTTCGTGACCTTCACTCAGTTCTAGTTCTTTTTTAGGTTCTTGGTTATGAAGGCTATGTAGGTTCTTGGTTATGAACCTAGAACCTTCATAAAGGTTCTAGGTTCTTGTTTTGTAAATAAATTTGTCTAAAATAAAAATAAAACGCTTTTCTCAATCACACCCAAAAATAACAATTACGATGGGATTTAGGTTTTTTAGAAAATATTTATGAATTAATTTTCAGGTAAAATAACACTTACTGACGTAGTTTTAGTGAATTATTAATATTAGTTGTGCACTCGCAGTCTATTTTTAAGTTACAGCAAATGAAATGTACAACACTTACGTGAAGTGAAACCACGCCGCTCCAGTTGGGGCGGCGTTTTTAGAGTGAATTTGTAAGTATATTAGGAAGGCTGTGGGAGCAATACGAGGCTACGGCAACGCCATCTGTGAGGCGCGGGATCTACTTTGCCGATTTAGTTTGTAAGATTGCCGCTAGAGGTCCACCAGTGAACTCTAGCGGCAATTTGGTGAAAGACTGCACAACCCAGGGCGCCGCCCCGGTTGGAGCGGTGCGTCACTCCGCCCGACCTACCTATGCCGCTCCGATCGGGGCGGCGTGGCACTTAACGTGTTAATAGCATTCTCCCTAATAAAAATTGCCTGTAAGAGAAAAGTAACTTCAAAATTAAACATTATTTAAATGATTTAAGATGATACAATTAGAGCAGAGATTTTGTCCAAAATTTTGATAATTATCATTTAAGATATCTATATACACAAAACCAACATACATTCTCAAAGGGTATTTCTGGAGTCCACTCATCGCCGAACCCCAGGCTGTTGTGATTCCCATGGTTCCCGTTACTGTCTGTCTGCTTGATAACATCATGACCTGAAATATCAAATTGAAAATGAGAGAAACAAAAGACTAATCGAGAATCAGCTCTTGTTAAAAAGGCTAAGACACTCTTAAGCTATCAAACTAAAACAAATTCCCTACAAAATTTTGGACTATCATAAAATTAATTTAACTTACAAGCAGGGAAAATTCCCCAGAGACAGGCCCCAGCGAATCTGGCAGACTATCAACTAACTTTTAGAACAAAAGAAACAACAAACAAAATTGTTCATATATTAGAAAATGAGATCAGCACAATAAAACTAAAGTACCCCAACCAGTGATAAAGTTGGTGGGGTCTCCCAAACTTGTGCTCATAGGTTTTTGTTTGTTTTCATGAGGGACATGCCTATTGCTGGCAGATAATAAATGTTTCCATCCCTCTCCTGCTTTATAGTTCCATAATTCTTCTACAATAAATCAAGTGTTAAAATTAAATACCTGGTAACATAAATAATCTAAAAGTGAATGTTTGTGTTGCATGATTCATATCTAATACAGTGGCTACTCACGGAAGGTGTGGACGGGCGTCGCGTGGGGCGTGTCGCGGTTGATGGAGTTGGTCAGTCGCTCCTCCTCGGTCCACAGTCGCGCGCGCGACGTCCGCGTCATCAGCCGCCGGCGCGGTGCGCTCGGCTCCTTCTGTTTGATCAGCCACGTTTCCACCTCGTGCTCCTGGTGGAGGAGGAAATAATTTAAATAATGTAAAGAAACATTAAAACAGTTAAAGATGGATCAATATTTTCTTTAGTCGACTATCGCGATCTGAAAATTTCATGGGACGGCGATTTTCTCGGAGTAATAAAGATCAACTTAGGCATAGTTCAAGCTATAGAAGTAATTCCTGCTTAATTTTTTGATTTATAGAGGGATTTGTGCTAAATTTGAGGTATAGAGGTTTAAATTCGAGTTACAGAGCTGAAGAATAGTGACCCTGAACTGCTGAACTGGATATGACTCATTAAAATGTTTGGACCTGTACGATAGGGTTTCGACTTACAGTGGTCCATTGGGTAAACATTGAGCTATATAGATAAACTTCAAAACGTGTTTTCTGTTTTGAGATATGTAGGTAAAGGGTATAAACCATTTTATTAAATTTTATTAAAATGGTTTATTATTATTTTTTTTAATATTCACACCTATATAAATTTAAAGACTTCAATTAACTTAATCTGGTCAAAGGAGATAAAATTAATTGTTTTGATGATTATGTTGATTTTGCCTATGTCTGTGTGATGGCAATTAATATTTTTTGAAAAAAATAATCTCTCCTTCTTCTTATTCTTAAAATAGTGGGTGAGAAACCTTAAGGTAGTTGTCCCGTGTGTCCCCGTGACCAGGCTCTACCTCGTACGCTCCCTGTAGACACTCGAGGGTAGCACTCGAGATGTGCACTCGCCTGCAAGCATACACCACTCATTACTCCATCACTCACTGCACTCGGCATCATACACTGTGAGCTCCAAAATCACTTAATCAACTTGATACATACTTGAATTATGTAGGGGAATTGCTGTTTAAGTAATTTCAAAGCTCACAATTGTATGAGCCAAGAAGAATGAGCCTATAAGACTACACACATATAAAAAAGTTATATAGGCCTATGAAGAAGAAAAGTTATAGAACTCCTATTGATCAAATGACATCACGAATATGGTATTTGGAATGAGATACTTTTAATTTAAATAGTATTTTATAGTACATTTATTTGAGACCCTCAAGGATGACAAAAGAGAAAAGGAAGCATAGTTTTAGGGATGGTAGATTTTGACAGCGGAAAATTAGTTTCAAAACAGTTTGTTGGCTAAAAAAGTAAAATATTTAGTTGTGCATACTTATCTAAAAGGATAAAAATATATGAGCAGTTTTCGTGACAGATACAGCATGGAAACAGTTAGGACCAAACATTTTCAATGACTAATATGACTAATGACCAAAAAAATGACTAATGACTAATGGCTAATGACTAATGACTAATGACTTATGACTTTTCCATCACTGAAAAAAATCCGGTTAGGACCGGTTAAATCCTCATTTATCCTCATGATGAAGATAAAAATCCTAGACATTGGAAACTAGATCTGGGGCAGACACTTTTCCCTAAATCCATAAGATAATATAAAATTGTATCTGAATTTGAGAGAAAGAGCAATAACACTTTAAAGTCAAGTCAAATGACAAGGCCCATACCACGTTTGAGAGTAATGTTAACTTCAGGATTGGACCTACGGGCAGCCTGGACCACGCCATTTGACCCAACCTGTATCTAATTGTAATCGTTGAATTGACACAACATACCCAGGTATCCCGCCAGACTCCATATGGTTGGCGAGGGTGACGTCGTAGGACCAGACGTCAAACTGCCACTTGCGCAGCCCCAGCACGCCACACAGCACCGAGCCCGAGTGGATGCCGATCCTCATGTTCAGGTCTACCTGCACCACACCCGCTCTCAACAGGTCTACCGATATTGACTGAGATTCTCAGTGTAATATTACACTGAAATATATTTTATATAAAACATTCAAAACTGATTCCATTGTTAAACAAATTTTAAAGAGTGAAGAGCTTTTTAAAATGTTTAACTGGTAAAGATTGAAACCAAGAGGTGAACAGAAAGTTTCTTTGAGATATATTAGATAAAAATAATTATAAAAACATATTATTTTTATAAATTTGTACTTTGCAATCAAATTGTGATTTGCAATAATTACAATTTGTTAGACACTATAATATAATTAATTTTAAGGCACATCAGTTTGCCCAACCAAAACTGGCCAGGTAGTTATCTGGCCAGGTCTTGGTCCCAAGGTGGCCACATAAGAAGCGGTCTACCGTCGTAAGATTTCATATTTTAGAAATTTACTCAGTTTCAATCAATCTCGCTGAAAACATGGACACCACAATTCAAAACAATACATTTGTGTCCAGTTTTATATTCACATCTAAACTCCATCTCACAACGCCTTAACAAAGCAAGGAATCTGTTGAGCACAATGGCTGCACTGTCCATCAACAGCCCAAAGTATGTTGAAACACCCACAGAAGGCAATCTTAGGGCCTGATGAAGTAAAAGAAATAGGTGTCAACCAACTAGAAGGCTACACCAAGAGCCTAACGTTGGGGGACTGAAACATGGTTGATGCATAAGTTCCTTTAAGGTTGAAGTAGCCTAGTATTATGCCCCAGGTATCCATACCCTAGCCCATTCAAAAAAAAAGAAAAAAAAGGTGTATACTGACATTGAGCTTGTTGCGGACATCGTGGATGGCAGTGATCATGTGCAGACCCATCTCGACACAGCAGTGCGCATGGTCCACCCGGGGCTTGGGCAGCCCCGACACACAGTAGTAGCAGTCACCAAGCAGCTTGATCCGCAGACAGTGGTTCTCCTACAACACCTACGTACAGTCAGTCAACGCCATGTCCCCCATGTTGCCACAAGGGAATGTGGAAAGTTGGAAGGGCTTCAGGTGGATCACAGGAGGTCTTCAGCGGGTCAAGGAAGGGCTTCAGGTGGGTCACAAGAGGACTTCAGTGGGTCAAGGAAGGGCTTCAGGTGGGTCACAAGAGGACTTCAGTGGGTCAAGGAAGGGCTTCAGGTGGGTCACAAGAGTTCTTCCAGTGGGTCATGGAAGGGCTTCAGGTGGGTCACAAGAGGACTTCAGTGGGTCAAGGAAGGGCTTCAGGTGGATCACAAGAGGACTTCAGTGGGTCAAGGAAGGGCTTCAGGTGGGTCACAAAAGGACTTCAGTGGGTCATGGAAGGGCTTCAGGTAGGTCACAAAAGGACTTCAGTGGGTCAAGGAAGGGCTTCAGGTGGGTCACAAGAGGACTTCAGTGGGTCACGGAAGGGCTTCAGGTGGGTCACAAAAGGACTTCAGTGGGTCAAGGAAGGGCTTCAGGTGGGTCACAAAAGGACTTCAGTGGGTCATGGAAGGGCTTCAGGTAGGTCACAAAAGGACTTCAGTGGGTCAAGGAAGGGCTTCAGGTGGGTCACAAGAGGACTTCAGTGGGTCACGGAAGGGCTTCAGGTGGGTCACAAGAGGACTTCAGTGGGTCATGGAAGGGCTTCAGCTGAATCACAAAAAGATTGTAACAGTAAAAAAAATAAAAGATCTTTTTATCATAATAAAATTCAGACAGCAAAATGGCAGCTTGCTACTCAGATTGCCGGATCTGGACATCTGACTGCTCTTTAGGTCCCACAAAGCGCAAAACATTTACTTTAAAATTTAAAGCTAATGGCAAAACATTTAAAACCAAAATAAAACAATTTTGCTTCAACTCTGAACTGGCAAAAAGTTAGCGCAAACGATAACTAGCTGCTTGCATAGAAAAATGAAACTTTCGTTATGACCGATAGGGAGTGCTATTTAATGCATGAATAATTTAGTCTTGATCTTTAATTCAATGCTAAAATTTTTAAATTAAATAATAATTTCGCGAAAATTTATTTTTATATAGACTTATCAGAAAATATGCTCGGTTAATTGTACATGCTCGGATCAACAATGCCAGTGAGGTTGATGTCGGATCATTATGTCGTCGCTGCATCACTACCTTGATCACGCAATTTCACTGGCAGCTGATGAGTTTGCTGATGAGTTAAGCCTTCTTGGCCGTTGACATCGAGACAAGGGCTTAAGGCAGGGAAGCAATTAGTGCGAAACGCATAAGGAATCTTTAAATAATTTAAAGATCAAAGAGGGAAAATATTGACAGTTTGGAACCTGTACGATTTTAATTTTGTGAAACTAGTGTTTGGGGAAATGTATTAGTAGCATTGTAAAAGAGTGTGTTGGGAAATTGAGTTGATGTTTCTATTAGGTAACAAAATCAAGTACTTAATGGTGTTTTTTTTGACAACAAATATTCCCAAGACAGAAATATAAATATCACTCACAAATATATTCTTTAATAGCAACCTTCATTTTAAAGTAATGTTACTATTTTTATTTCTATTTCAAGTAAAGTAAATTATAAAAAATTTTAAAAACGTATCAAAATAACTGAATGTTAAAAAATTTAGCAATGAAAATGAAATAAGGAAATATTTTAATATACAGGAAAAATGTGATACATGGGCATTTCCATATGAAGTCATATAACCGAAATTGATGGCTAAATCCATCGAACAATAATTCAGTCAATTACAATTTTTATTGTTAAAAAATTTGAAGTTTGAAGCCAAGTATTATATTTTTACTAGAAAAAACAAAACCTAAGACAAACTGGGAACTGTCTCCTTTTGGTGGTTGGTGGTGGAGTCGGTTAATAATGTACAAGAAAACATAAACACAGCAAATTTGTAACATAATGTTATAAGAAAACAGGTATCACTGCTTACCGCTGCGAGTTTGTCAAATTTGGCAAACAGGTCGTTGAGGACCCGAACCAGCTCCTGGGCGTTGCACTGACTCGCCCAAGCTGAAAAAAATAAAATATGTTAAAAGCTGGTCAAAACTACTAGATATAGGGTACTAGTATGTTAAATACTAGATGTTATACTTGTTCTTTGAAAGGGTTATAGGCATTACCTATATAGTTAATCAAATTTATATTTTGAGCTTCTAAAATGAAATAATCTAAAATGTGATGAGGAAAGTGAAAAGGGACCTCAAGTCGGAATTTTTAGGTTTCGAGTTATTAACATCCTGAAATTCTGCATTAAATTGCGAACAATTTGACATACAATTTATGGTGCTATGATTTTTTGTCTTTGAATTATTGGCGTTTGAATTTTAAGTAGTCAAAACGGTCATTTTAGGAAATCAAGGCCCAAAAGTTCAAACGTTCATAGAAAACTTATTATTGATATTTAAGAAATGAATTTGGTATCAAAATAAAGCTGAAAACTAGATTTTTAATTCTAAACTGAAACAGACGAGATACACTCACAATTTCATTGTTTAAAAAAATGAGAAAGTGAGAAGTTTGAAAAGGGACCTCAAGTCGGAGGGCAGAATACTGAGGAATAAAAGAGAAATACACTGTCAAGACGGTGATTTTTGGACTCAGACAATGTTCTTCTACAGCAAAAAACTTGAAGTAATTCACTTATCTGCCGATAGATGTCAGGAGAGACTAGTTTTGTAATGCCCCTGACGACACTATCAGTAAGGGCCTGCACATTTGGGAAATGGGACCTGAAGTCGCCCGCCATGTTATTTTCCATATAGGCGACTTGAGGTCTCTTTTCGTTTGCATGACATTGGCTACTAAATCGATTATTTTTTAATACTTATCAGATTTTTATCGCTAAAATAACCGAATGATTATGTACAGGAAAGATTAAGGAATTGTATTCAATTGAAACCTAAAAATCGATATTTTTGACCCGATTCGACTAAAATGCCCGTACTGTAAAATTTACTCCAGCGACTTGAGGTCCCTTTTCACTTTCCGCATCACAAATAATAAAAGCCTTTTATAATTTTGCACCGTGTAGTATCCACACAAGATGACAAGACACATAATTTACCTTTTCATCTTCTATTCAATTTTCTGTTCACGTATGTATATTTTGATTGAGTTTATTTATTTAATTTCTTCTGCTATAGGGTAACTTTGAAACTTGAGACATAATAAAAATATACCTTTTAGTCCAGGCAATGAATGCTCAGAAAAAGGTATAGAGGGAATTGCATGGATCACAATTTTTGACTTTGTAACTTTGTTTGGACTAGTTAGGAGTAAAACATATCAAAAGTCCCCGCCCTTAGCCCTTGAGCCGGCTGGGCTGGAAGGGCCTAAAGGTACAATTTTTTGTTTTTCCTAAATATCTTGAAAACTATCAACTTTTAGTATTCCCTATTAAATTTGAAATTTAAAGAAAATTAAATTTCCTGTAAGAAAAATACATAATATGTCTACTTTGGTCCAACCGTTTACAAGGTAAGCACTAATTTTATTAATATTTTGAAAATAGCCCTTCCATAAGAAATACATGTAAATTTGAGGGTAACTTAGATGCCCAATTGGGCAACGCTTTTTTCACCTAAAGGAAAATGAACAGCATTCAGGAAATATTGACAAAATTTCCAGTAATTTGACACCTCAATCATAAAAATTGGTCTAAAATTAAGGCGTTGGCGAGCTCACAAAATACCTTATTTTTCAAGAAATTATTTCAATTCGTTATAATTCGTTATAATCGTTCTTGAAAAATAACGTTTTTTGTGAGCTCGCCAACGCTTAATTTTAGACCAATTTTTATGATTAAGGTGTCAAATTACTGGAAATTTTGTAAATATTTCCTGAAGGCTGTTCATTTTCCTTTACGTGAAAAAAGCGTTGCCTAATTGGGCATCATGTATTTCTTATGGAAGGGCTATTTTTTAAATACCTTGTAAACGGTTGGACCAAAGTAGACATATTATGTATTTTTCTTACAGGAAATTTAATTTTCTTTAATTTTCAAATTTAATAGGGAATACTAAAAGTTGATAGTTTTCAAGATATTTAGAAAAAACCAAAAAATTGTACCTTTAGGCCCTTCCAGCCCAGCCGCCTCAAGGGCTAAGGGCGGGGACTTTTGATATGTTTTACTCCTAACTAGTCCAAACAAAGTTACAAAGTCAAAAATTGTGATCCATGCAATTCCCTCTATACCCTTTCGTTGCCTGGACTATTTGTGTTACGCAACCTGATTACCCAAACTAAATATTGGGCAAATTGGTTCAGTACTTTAGGCATGGTGAAATACTAAATCCATTTTCATTTTCATCATTTTCCGTTGCCGCCGCCATTTGCTTTCCTCCCACTAGTTTCAGCTCAGCTCTGATTGGGTGTGGACGTGCTCTCTCCTGCCTGGTGATTCTTGATACTTGTGATTCCTGTGTTATTTTGTGTATTGTTTTTATTTTCAGCTTATTGTTTTCGTGACTGCTTTTACAGTTCTCTGTTTTAGCTGTGTTTTTCTCCAGGTTTTCCTGGCTTGTGTTACTAATCTTGTTATGTTCTAGGTTTTCTTCCACCTGAAGACGGGATCAGATTCCAGATCCCGAAACGTCGTGAAACTTGTTTTTTACTAATCAGTGATGGCAAATGTCCGCAAAAATCCTAATCAAAATACTAAATCCACTTGATAAATATGATCTACAAAAAGTGGTCAATCAATAGTGTTGTGAATGTTGTGATGTTGTGTTAAAAGAAAAATTTTTCATTGCACTACTATGAGATCAATTGTTTTCGTTATATGTTTATGGCCTAAAAAAACTCATTACTACATATTGTTTGCTATGGAAAAATAATGTTTACTATAGAAAAAAATGCTTACTTTTTATTTTTTTCCAATATAAACAAATAAACAAATACAATTAGTTGACTTAATGTAATGTATTGAAAAATATTCAAAACATGGGTGAAAGCGTTTAGCATATTCTTAACCACAAGTGCTCGATAAATTTCATACTTCAAATATACACCATGTCCCAAAAAAAATTAATCAATTTCAAAAACTAATAAACCCTGATTAGACCAACGTGGCCAATTTTGCAGACGATCACATGATAACAGGACTCATATAGCTTATTTGAGTGTTATTTGTAAATATCTGAAAGTTCACAGACTACTCAGAGCTGTGAGCTTAAATATTCAACCTACAATAAAGAAAGATAAGATGACATTGGTGGTGGTCCCAGCTCCTGTCACCTTGTGTTTTTTTTTTTTTTAACTTTTGAATGTTGTAATCATAAATTTAAACACATATTCTTACATTTAGTCCCAGAGAATGAAAAAACATAGTGACACAACCTGGAATCGTTGGGGCTAGCTATTTGGGCCAGTCATGCCTAATTCTTTATTGTGGGTAACATTTTTAATTTTAACACTCTGAGAAACGATATTGAATCAGCGGATATTTAATAATGACATTGGAAATCTTGTGGTCACCTGAAAAATTGTCTACGTTTTCCTAAACGGATTTTATTAGTTTTTGAAATCGAGTTTATTCTTGGACACGGTATTTATTGAATGTCCAGAATCCCAAGGCCGTTTCTTGGGCCCCAGAGGCCCCGGGCAGAGCTGTAAAAGGAGGCCCCTACCCTATGGTCTCGGCAAAAGTGGTGACCTTTTTTTTGAGATCGGCTTCAGAGAAAGTCTTTCATTATGGCCCTACATGTTATGGAACTTTCCTGCCTGCCAGTGTTTTTTGTCCGCTTTTTCCGTCCTGGGGCCCCTTTTCAGCCCCTGAGGCTCCCTTTTAAGCCTGAGGCCCCCAGCAGCCGCTGTGTGCACCATTAGGGAACTACAGACCAGCAAAATTACTCTTTCCACTCTTGTTATGAAATATACAATTGAAATATAGAGGGGTAAAAGAGGGTAGTAACCAGTGATCAATCGATTGGCGAATACCTGTAAAGCCCTTGATGTCGGCGAAGAGGATGCTGACGTTCTCGTAGCAGTGGAGGTAGATGCGGTGGAACTGCTGCGGTGTGAACTGGCCCTTCTCCGCCTCGCTGGCGATGTCGCGGATCATCTCCTTCGCCACAAAGTCCGGCAGCACTGCGGCCGATACAACATAGCATACATTAGCATATAAGACACCGACCACAAGTGAGGGATATTTGGAGGCAAATACAGTAGAACCTCTCATATCCAACCATGACAGGCCGGGCCATAGTCGAAACGGCCAAAAGGTCGGATGTCGGGAGGTTTAGCTAAAATCAACTTTCCCACATCAAACGCCGGGATATTTATTGTTATTTATGGGATTTATATTTATAGTTTATAAATAAATAAATAAATATTTATAGTTATTTATAATTATTTATGAGTATTTATACTTATTCATAACAACGCATAGAGTAGACAAGTCCCTCTTCTAAATAGGCTCGCCAAAAGAACGGGGAGCCTGTTCATTCGATCTAATTCCTGTTTTTCTGCAAAAATCAAAGGACTCCAGTCTGTTCTATTTTGTCGTGTATGAAAATATATGTAATTGTTTTCTCTACATTAAGAAATAATTTATTTTCAGTAGAATACTGTTGTAAATTTGAGAGTTGAATATGAGCTCCTACCTCTACATCAGTTTCTTTTTTGGACGATATAATTAAATTAGAGTATTTTTTTGTATTGTAGAGTCATCCGCATATAAAAAAAGCTGATTCCTCATATTTCCAAAAGTATCTAAGGATTGAGGCATATCTTTTATAGGTAGTATTTTAGTATCTGAATTAATTAATATCTGTATCTGTATTAATTGTTTATAATATTTTTGTGAAAATAAAATTGTATTCTATTCTATTCTATAATTAGTTTGCATTAATTGTATTAAAAAGAATTTGGGCAGAGATTATCTTTTTCTTTTCCTTTCATAGGTAGTGCTGCCCATTTTGTTAGTTATCCTATGGGCAACTAAAAAAAAATAAACATAGGTTGAAAAGTAAATATGGAAAACACAAGGCTCTCAGGAAAAAGATAGATTAGCGCTCCTAGAGTATTATCCTGAATCATTGCAGGATCCGTTAAATTGATTCAGTTTTACGAGGGTGGACTTGTTTAACTTGCCCCATATGTGGGCATAATTATAAACCGTGATTCAGTCTTTAAGATGGGGTCTGATCAAAGAGGAAAGGAAATAGCAAGCATTATTTGAAAGAGTGATATCTTGTGTTTCTCTCTAGCCATCCCATTATATAGCACAAAATGTCAAATGATGTCAAATTGATGTCACAATGACGCCAATGATGTAATTTTTACATCAATTTGACGTCGTTTGACATTTTGTGCTATGTATTTTTAACTTGCTTCATAGGAAATTGATAAGTACCCTAAAACTATCATTAAATTGCTTAATTAATATCCTCTTCAGTAATATTATTTTGGAAGTTCAACAAAATCTAACAATGTAACTATAGGTAATCAATTAAATAAAAAATTAAATAAATAAAGATTTTTTTTTATATATTAGAAAGACCTTAAACAATAATATCAAAACTGAAAACAATGCTCAGAGAAATATCAAACCAACATTGATTGATTGGGAGTAATTGAACAGAAATGGACATTTCACATTCATTTACATGCATCACACAAATCAAATGTCAAAGTTATGTTGTTTATCTGACAGCGGAATCCATCCTTCACCCAGTGTATGTTCTCTGATATAAGTTAGCTTTATTGATCGACCATGTTACTTCAATAATTTCAGATATGGTCATTAATAACATATTCAAAGATCAATATGTTAGAATCACTAAATTACTATTTAAGACTTCTTCGTGTTCGAAGAATGCTCTACAAAATTTTAAAATAAACAAACTGTACATACAAGGCACTAAATATATACAAAATATAAAAATTCACTATAATTTTGATTGGGCGCAATGTTGAATGAGGCGCAATGAGAGACTCTAATGTCTTGATTTAACCTTAAGATTTTTGCTATCCGTTTTTTTTATGTATGCACTATGTATAAGTTTTCTTTTTAGTTTCAAGCCTTATTTTGTTTTTACCACAAAAACACCATCACAATTTTGGCACATTTACAATATACAATAACATTTACAAGTTGGCCAGAAAAGTGGCCAAAATCGCAAAAAAGAAGGTAATATTTTCAAATGTCTTTAAAAAGTAGTAGAGGTCCCCAATTGGAAGTTTCTTTTAAATCTTGTCATTCAAAAGATAGCACAGTTAAGTTGGTAACCTTGTTTACATCATTGTACCACAGTCATGTAAAAAATCAATAAGCCATGTTCAGTCAAATTTTATTCCTTGAATTGAGAGAGTAAAATAATATTTTTTCCCCTGAAGGAGTGAAGTAAACCCATTAAATAACATTGAAAACATTAATCCACTGATTGAATGCCTTAAAATTTTCATCTAGACTTGAAATTTATAGCACCTCAACAGATTGCAGCTTAGTGGCAGGAAACACAGCAGAACTAGAACAAAAGGTGCTTTGCGGTAAAAAAAGACAATATGGAGATATAACATTCATCACAATTGTATTACATATAAGAGACAAGCAAACAAAGTCAAGAGCAGTCCAAATCTTGGTGTAGAAAAGAAATAAGGGAAAGTTAAGATAAATAAACCAAAATAAGATGATCGTATTACAAATAACCAAGATACGCAAAAAAACCAGAGAATGATAGTTGATTTCAGCCTTTACACTCTAGGCAATAAGCAGCACAAGTATCCGGTTACTCGTGACGTAGTGAAGGTGTTAACATGTTCGCTTCCGACAGTATTAGGAAATGTCCATACACTGAACGACGTCACCAATAAGTGACGTGTCAGATTCCTATGGTGGCCCCACGCCAGCTGAAGGTGACACACTAGATTCTTCCACTGGTCTGATTCACTTGCTGTTGATGCGAATAAACAGAACTTGAAACATTTCCTATGGTGAACTGGGCTAGAAAATGAATTTTCATATTGTCTGTCGGTCTGCAGGTGTGTTTACTAAATACAATGGTGGATTTATCCAGTGGAGGGATATTTCTTTCTCCTTTTTAATTGGTAGCCTAACCTTGACCTTCAGCATGCTGACCCAGCACTTGTGCAGTTGCGTTGTGGTTTATTGTTTTGATTTTAGTGTTTTTTCATGAGTCAAATGAATAGAAAACGTGTCTAATACATTTTTACAGGCGATTATAGTGAAACTGACCAATAATCTTACTGTAAGAATGATTCAGATAGTTCTTTAGTTAGCTTTAACACTGATTTGTCAGTATATGAGTAAGTTTACATTACCCATCTTTGGTCTATAGAGGGCCATTGGCTCGACAACATCAGTCAGCGAAATGGGCTGGCCACACAATCCACAGGTGACATCAATAAAAAACAAGTTAAAATACAAAAGACTATTTGAACAACTCTGCAGCGCACCTGAGAGGAGGAGTTTCTCCTGCTGGTCATTCTCCTTCTGCGTCCGGTAGCGGGTCTCGGTGGAGCGATGGGTCTCGAGGAAGGCCTTGCGCTGCCCGCGGTCCGTCAGGTACTTGGTGTAGAGCCCGGCGAAGTTGAGGCAGGTGTAGGTCAGCGCCGTCGCCAGGATCTGCCGCGTCTTGCAGCCCACGTCCTGCAAACATGATGAAGTAAATTAAAACGCTCAAGGTTTATCCTCCTTATCAGGTGAAAGTGGTAATCTGTCATAGAAAATTTTTCAGGGTCTAAATAATCTATGTATACCGTGTGTTCCAAAAGTCCTACCCCCCTATTATTTATTTATTACTAGAGATAAAAGTAGAATATTCAGGGAATGTTAATATGATCAAAAAAGGAAGTTTTAGTGTATGTGAATTTTCACCCCCTCCCCCACAAAAGGGGTAGTTTGGACGTGTCGAAATATTTAAATGTAAACCCTGTCACGTTATACATAACTTTAAAGGTCGTAATCAAAGACAGGGGTGCCGATCCCCCCCAAGAGCTATGACGCCAATCCCCCCCAAAAATTTCCAGTCTATCGAATACCCCCCCCCCCCCTCCGCACAACATATATTTATGACATCCTATTTAAGCAGAGGACATTAAAATAATCTGGGTTAATTATTTTAAGTTACATCACTTTAAAATTTTAGACATTTTCCCGACTAAAAGTTAATACAGTAATATTAATTACTTAAAAATTATTTTTATTAAACTTCGATTTTATTAGTCGTTAGTTATTTCCGGAACATTGTCTGGGGGAAGATGACAAGTGTAGCATTTTACCATTCTTGAGCCTTGGCCCGAAAACTCGAGGCATTTCGTCTTATCACAAATACTATAATACGTAAACGAGGACATTAGATAGCTACCTCCAAAAAAGTCAATATTTCCTTCTACTTATTCTCAATATTTCCTTCCTTAAGCTTATGATAATAAGCTTACTCCAACCGTTCACTAAACCACTGTCCCAATACACGACTGACGCTCTCATTTGTATTACAAGGCCATGATCTAACCCTTACAGCAGGCAACTTGACAACATTATGTCAACATAACAACACCCACAACAACTGACCCTGCCACTATCCACTATCCCAAGTTTTTCCCACTTACAAAAAGCACTAAAATTCTGAATTTTTGTGAGTTCATTCCACATTACGTAGCTGGTCGATAATTTAGTGGACTAAATTAAGAATTATTTCATTCTTTTTTGGCGAAAATATGTCATTCTGTCATGAAGCTGTTATTACTGCATTTTAAATTGAAGTTTTACAATTTTTACAATCCCCTGCTCCTAAATATTTAAAAACTTTTTAACGCCCCCCTCGCTCCTAGAAATAATCTTTAAAACGTCAACGCGATATTGGGGGGAACAATTAATTTTGCTAATGGATGACCGATTAAAATTTTGCTTTAACACCATTTTTACTTTTCCCCACTAAAATGTGATGGTTCTTTTCAAGTCTCCCTCTAGAAATAACCTGTGAAACGTCAAGGCTATATGGAAGGGGGGATAATTCGTTTTGCTATTAGTTGACTGATTGAAGTTTTAGTTGTATTACCATTTTTTCATTTTCTTCCTAAAAAGGACCTGTTCATTTAAACACACCCATCCCCCCCAAAAAATAATCTTTATAACGTCAAAGCTATATTGAGGGGGAATCATTAAGTTGCTATTAGGTGACCGATTGAACACTTTGTTGTGTTACCAGTTTTCAATTTCCCCCCTAAAAAGTAACTGTCCATTTCAACGCAACCTTCCTCCCTAAAAATAATCATAAAACGTCAATGCTGTATTGGGGGGGGGGGGAATCGTTCATTTTGCTATTATATATGACTTAATGAAGATTTTATTGTGTTGCCACTTTTACACTTCCCCGGTAAAAAGTAATTACAGTATACATTTCAATGCACCCTCCCTCCTCAAAATAAGTTTTAAATTGTCAAGGCTATACTGGGGGGAATTATTAATTTTACTTTTTCAAGTGTACCAAAGCAAATTTGCATTTCCCCCCTAGAAGTATTTGAGTATTTTATCGATAGAAAACAGGACAGGTTGAAAGAATTAATTTGTTTGTGTTTGTTTGGAAAGAGTCTCGTGGACTGAGCCAGTTCGGCTGCTTGCGTGCCGCGGCCGCCACGGAAGAAACAAGTGTACAGGAATGCTGACGGTATACACTGGACAGTTGCACCGTGCGGGCATGTCCATGTTGTATATTCCTATTTCATACATTGAAAATAATAATTTTAATTTATAAAAAAATTTAAATAGTGTAGCAATTAATTTATTTTTGAGGATTTATTGGTAAAAATTAGTAGCAGTACGTTTTACCCGTACAGTAAACAAAACAAAAAAAATCCCCCCAAAAAATTCTATGACGCCAATGGCGTCATAATCCCCCCCCTGTAGGCACCCCTGATCAAAGAAAAAGAATGGCGCAAACTAGCGGTCTCTATGTCAATCCTATCAAAAGTTATGGCAGTTCAAAGTTTTAATTTAGAAAATCAAATGAAATCCTCACTTTTGTAAATAATGAAGAAATAATGATTATTCGTGAGAAAAAAGAGAAAAAAATACCATGATTAAATTTAGATTAACTGCTCAAAATGTCCACCATTCACTTCCAGGCAGAAGTAAAGTCAGGCAGGCATTTGAGTTCATCAAATTCCTGCCTGACATTATTTGCCAATATTTCTGGTGTGCCTAGCTGACATGCTCGTTCAATCCGTGCTTTTAATTCATCGAGATTAGCAGGTTTTGTGTCATAAATTTTACTTTTAATAAAGCCCCCCCCCCCCAAAAAAAAAACATCGAGAAGGGAAAGGTCTGGAGAAAAAGCCGGTCATCCTACAAAATTTTTATCTTATTTTATTTAAAAAATTAAAAATTTGAACTGCCAAAACTTTTGATAGGATTGACGTAGAGACCTCTAGTTTGCAAAATTCTTTTTCCTTGATTATGGCCTTAAAATATATAAAACTCGATAGGGGTTTACATTTAAATATTTCGACTTACCCCCAAACTATCCCTTTTGGGGGGGGGGTGAAAATTTACATACACCAAAAACTTCTTTTTTTGATCATATAAAACATTCCCTGAATATTATACTTTTATCTCTATTAATAAAATAATAACAGGGGTGTGGGACTTTTGGGACACATGGAATAGGGAGGAGTTATCTGATGGTAACTTGATATTTGTCGAGTATATGAGCGTTTTGTATTGTAGGGAGCTCATGGGCGTGGGACTGAGGGCGATGCAACCCGCAGATCAACTTCCCCTGTCACTCAATTATGATGCATTTCCAAAAACATCCACATTTACTCTTTTTTCTATAGGGAATCAACTAGGTTAATTTAAGCAGTGAACTTTAACTTGCTAAAATATGGACTGTTCGAAAGTTTCCATGAAACATATCAGTAGGATGGTTAGTACTTCACTTTTAGGGGGAAGCAGCATAGTGTCTGCAACTCTCAAAAGTCGTGAGCTCACTGTAGTACAACATTTGTATGAGTTGTCTTAGTTGCCAAAATACAAAATACAAATTGTAAAACAGTTAGTTAACATTTTTAACCTCAATAATTTTGTTGGCTTTTAAATTTGCTACAAAATTATTTATTGGCTTAGACATTATTTACAACATAAAAAAATTTTAAAAATCTAATCACGCAGTGTGAGTTTTTTTTTAACTAGATAAAAATGTTTAATTTAAATTCTAAAACTTCAGATCATAAAGTTGGAAAAAGGTTTTAAACACAGAGAAGTAATATATTTACTTCTCTGTGGTTTTAAATAATTTTATATTTACTCATATTACTTTTCTTTTAATACTATTTATACATATTATTATTATTATTATTATTCTGTCAAAATTATTATTATTCACAATATAAATTTAAAATATTACAATGTTTTAAATAGAAAAAATATAAAATTTAAAAGTGGATGCAAAATTTTTACTATTTCCAAGTACAACATAACATGTAAAATCTTGTCATAAACTGAAAATTAGGATGAATAGATATAATTTACAAAAACCAGTATTTATAATACTAAATCAACTAACTTTGATATTAATCTTTTACAGTGAAAGTCATTCACAAGTAGTTCCAAGTTCATATAGACGAACGGGGTTATTTTCCAATAAGCGGACGTTCCATTGATTCCAATAACTTCTTCATAACTTTATCCACCAACGCAAATATTTAACTGGTATAATAATATTACATCTTATGCCTTGGGGGTTGGTTGGTTTTATATTTTAGTAAAATAATCTCATATTAAAATCTCTTTTTAAAACTGATCTTGACAAAAATGTTTTATCATTGTAAGATTATAATTGATTAAAAACCACATAGAGTTACGTCTGTTGAACACAACAGCCATTACATGATGATTGAAATGGTATATTTCACTACTAGTCCCGAAATGGTACTTTTGTGACTAGTGAAGAGTGCGCCACTTTGGTCCGCAGGATTCCAGGTTCAACTCCTATCAATCACCAATGGCAATTTTGCTAAGTGATAATGCCGCAACCACAAGGGTGCCACAATAAGCTTACGATACGACCATATATCCCCATACCGCGAAGCGGTCAAGCTGCTGCCTGTGGAAGCTGTATGCAGCATGATGACATGTTGTATGACACACAGGGTTTTGATGACAAGCGAGCCCGACTACCTTTACGAGAGGCTCTCCTTCCGCAACGAGGTCTCTCAACGCAGAACTCGCCATGGTGGGAGACTCCACTTCCCCAAAGTAAATCTTGAATTTGGGAAGAAAAGTTTTTCATACTTTGGCCCCCGGTTATACAATGAGCTCCACGATAGCCTAAAAAGCTTAAGCTATGCTTATTTCAAAAGAAAAATAAAAGAATTGTTAATAGAGCATAGTTAAGTATAACCTATTTTTTATAAATGTGTTTTGTAAATTTTTTGTGAGATTTTTCAATTGATTTGTCAAGTTGTTCTGAAAAGCTGGTGTACCAGAGAAACGCTTGTTTAATAAAGGCATTATTATTATTATTATTATTATTATTATTATTACTACAGCTGTAAAGCAGATCCAAGGAAACTACAAAGCCTGACTCTAGGTTTGAAGTAGAACCTTGGGGAACCTCTACCGACCTCGTGTGACGGCACCTTGTAGATGGCGCTGACGACGACGTGGACGACTGCCGTGGTGCAGCCGGCGACCATGCTCCAGCGCAGCGGCAGTGGCAACATCCCGTACGTGACGAACACTATGAACAGCACGTACCACACCAGGTACTCGGGCGAGCAGAACCCCAGACTCTCGCCGACAAAGCCTGCAACAATTTACAGACCTACAGTCTAGCAGCGGCATCATCCCGTACGTGACGAACACTATGAACAGCACGTACCACACCAGGTACTCGGGCGAGCAGAACCCCAGACTCTCGCCGACAAAGCCTGCAACAATTTACAGACAGGGGCTCCAGTCTAGCAAGACTATTTGCTTCTTTCAATTTCAACTTTTGAATTCGTTGCAGCTTTTGTCGTTTAATCTGAATCCAAAAGCTTTGATTTACATACTCATTTGAAAAAGGGGAAAAATATAGCGATTTCTGTGTATAGAACTTTTATATAACGATCTGAAAAAGTTATAAATAACCCTATTAATATAGATTTTTGCGATTTCTTTCAATTAAGCCATATGAGCGATATCAAAATTTTTGCCAGGGAATCGCTATATAATTTTTTCTTTTTCAAATGAGCTGTTAATCAACGACTTAGGTTAAGTGGTTGAGGCTGTAGTGATATTGATAGCTAATACTGGCCAAGAGAATATGTAGATACAATAATATTAGTATGCATATTTTATCTGTATCTTTTGTACTTTTTTATTGCATTTTTGATTGTACTCTTTATTGTTTAAAGTATATCTCTGAGCAGACTATTTATTTTTGTAGAAAGTAAACGAGAGTAGTGCCTAATAGTTTATACAGTTCAAACAATCTTGACGAACTCGGTTAAAAGCAAACGGAATCTCTTTATCTGTTTTAAGCTTTTGCGTTGGCGGCGGCCGGTCAAATTTATTCAGTAAATGAGTTCTACTTGCAACCATTAAGAAAACATCTCCATCAGAGAGGGAAATTATTTCTACTTTTTTTGTTTTGCAAAATTTATCTCTTATGATTATAAATGAGACCAAGGGAAACACTGCAATGTTACTGTTTAGGACTGCAAATCTAAATGTTAGAAACCTGTGCTTAAAAGATTTGTGTATTTTTTAAACCTATAGCCCCCAATACTTTAGTATTAGGTTTTAACCTACCGATATATAGCTCTGCTTTTTATTACTATACCGTTAAAAAATATGCCGTGCTGAATATGCTTGGTTTGTTTAAAGAAAGAATAATTTAAGAAGATTAAAATAAATAACCTGTAATCTCCCAGCCAGTTTGTGTATCTTAAAATGCACCGTAAAGCAACAGCTATTTCAAACAGATTTTAGAAATAGGTAAAAGAAATCCGGAAGATGAAGTTACTTTGTAAACATGGAGATGATAGCCGCATGCCATAGATACATGATCTTCACTGTTAAAACCTAAACCAATTAGTTTGGGCTTAAACCACATGCCCATGATGTAGTCATTATTATAAGCAAAAATATTTCTGTAATAAGTGAATTCCAGGAAGTTTTCGAAGAATATATTTTCATAATATGTGACAGGAAAATTTATTGAACTATTTCCTGAGGATTGATTTACCAAGAATATTATTAAATAAGAGGAGTAACCTAGACTTTTGTTCTGGCACAATCTCTTCCTTATAAAAGTAATGTGCGAAATATAAGATGGAGAATTTCATTCCAGACGCCAATATAGCTGAATTGAAGTCAAAAACTATTCAATACAAAGAATAGGATGTGTTTACTAGTAATTAAGTAGATTAGATTGCTACGTGTGACATGATAGAAACTCTAATTTGATCGTCAAGGGGATAGGTGCTCTTTGGTCATTGTGGTTTGTTAATACTTGTCATCTGGTGTACAACAAACACACTGGTCTGCTGTGGTGTTGTGTTGTATAAAGTAACTCTATATTTTACAAATTAAAAGGTTCTAACCGATCGTGAGCCGTTAAATCTCTATGTTCCGGTGTTGTGTATTGTAAATTAACTATGGCAGTAAATATTCACATTAGTAGGGAATAAACGTATGAATAAAAATAAAGGTTAGAGAAAAGGGAAAATGAGCTTACCTTCAATCACGAACTCCTTAACTATAACTCAGCTGAATTTCACAAATGTATACTGTAATTTGTATATTTAAAACGGTTCAAAATTAGAAGTATAGGAGTATTGTGGGCACCCGGAATACATAAGAAGTATGTGTCTGTAACCCATTGGTTAATTAATTAAATAATAAATTGATTACATTGAACAACAATCAATTTATCTATTTCTTCAGACTGTTGAACTGTCTTCTCTCAAAAGTTTTGTCACATTTAAAAATCTTACCTAAAAAGAGTTTAGTTTAAATGTGCCAAACTGTGCAAAACCAAGACGAATAGAATTTTTTCTTCTCAACTTGGTGCATAACCTCTTAACCCTCATTTTTGGAAATTATTTTAGTTTGAAGTTGACTTGATACACATTTCTTCCAACCAAAAATAAATATTCTTTTTGGTTTTAATGAAAGGTTACTTAAGACCTCGGCCTCATGAATTCAAAAAAATAATATTATAAACATAAAAATATAATAATTTCCTAAGTTTAAAGTCATTATATCAATATTTCATAAGGCTTACTCTTAAATTTTTAATGCTTTATATTTTATAGGCTTATAAGTCACAGTATGTTGGCTTCATTAAAACACTGTTATAAAAGTAAATAACGGAGGTTGGAAGGAATCAAGGTTGTTTCCTCTAGCTTTCCCTCGAATAACAATTTCTTAATCATTAAACAGTAAGCATGCATTTCGCAGGGAAGGAAGGAAACAGTCAAGTAAATAATCTCTCCCCATTTGCTGATGTTTTCCTAATGATTGCAAATGGAACTCATTTGCTAAATAAATTGGTCGGGCCAATGCGAAGAGTATGTTGTTTGGGAAACAATTTTTGTATATTTTAGATTTTTTATATGATTTGATTTTATTGCAACATCTGCCCAAGATGTAAAAAAGCCCAATTCTAAAATATAAAATTAATTTTTAATACGTTCTTTTTTGTATTTTTATCACAGCTTACATAATGTACTATTTACATGATTAAGATAGGTAATTGAGCAACGTTTGTAACACAACTAACAAGGATTTTTAATGGATATTTTCAAACTTCTTTTTTGTATTTTTTTAACGGAAATATACTAATTATTACCGGACTTGGTTGGTAAAATAATAGAATTATCTTCATAAAAAATAACGTTTAAATTACTGTAATTATAATTAAATATTTTGAAGTTCTGAACAATACATCCTAAAATTTTCTATCAATGAGTACAGGCCTTTAAGAAATCGTAACGCTAATTACATATGAGAGAGAGAATCTCGAGTGTAAATCTAAATTCATTGCACACCCCAAGCCGTAGATAGGAAAAACAAACACTTAAATATTTATTTGTCTCTAAATCTTAATTACTGGCAAACAAGATTTACGGAATAAACTAAACCGCTGAAAATGTAAATTGCTGTTTTTTGCAATCAGCTTCTTCCAATTTTTTTTTACCAGTTCTCTTTTTCATTTTCCTATTGGAAATTCAAATCTCGGCGGAAATAAAGTACCAATGGCCTCTGCCGTAACGAGCGGCAACAAAACACGTCTAATGATCACTTCCTGCACCGGGCAGTGATATCATAACATTTGACAATTATTACATTCTTATTTTCGTTTCTCCATCGTGTATAACAATCTCTTTTTGTTTTAAAAGAAAAATACCTATTAGCCTACATCTAAAATTAGTTAAAAACAATTGAGTAGTTTATTAAAAAAAAAAATCAACACTAATATAACAAACAACGCCTTTAAATTTATGTTTATAATAGCGTTTTGATGATGAAATCAAAATAGTGTGAGTTATACAAAAACACTCTGAAAAGGATGAAATAATTTTATTTTATAAATCAAATAAAATAACTTTCAAGTGCCACAATCATCCTACACCCATGTTTCACTCATATTCACCTTAAAATACCCATTGCTGGTTGTCGGCGAGATATATGGTAATGGTAATGATAATCTGAAACCACTAATCTGTATCGACAAAACTTCACCTTATCCTGAGTCAATTGAATCAGCTGGTTTTTGTCAGGAATAAAAGAGATTAATATACACAAGGTACCCCAATCGTTTAAATATACTCTCAAATTATTTGTGTTTTTGAATTTTTTGCGTCTTTCAGCACCAGGAAGATTTTTCAAAGTTTAGTTCGGGAATTGTTCAATCCCAGGGATTGTTACTGTCTAATGGGGAAATTTGGTGTAGACTTTGAATGGTTAGAAACACCATTCATTCATGGCCTAATGACAAGTGGTAACCATGTGGCAACTGGACTTGGTTTTTTAATTGTGGTCAGCATTTGAACCAAAGACCCTCAATTTGAGAGGTAAGCACTTTATCCACTCGGCTATCCAGTCAGTTGAATGTTTTTATATGTGTCTTATTTACCGAGACGAATAAACTCGAAAGCTAAAAAATTAAATATATATTGTTTTAGGTTTTAGCAGTTTTATTATACTAAATCGTCTCTTAGTTTTCTTTAACTGCATTAATCTATTATAAAATGTGACAATAAAAATTCAAAATCAAAACACACAATTTTCTTCTATTATACTTTTATTTTGTCTCTAAAAAACTAGAAATTTTAAAATCTTCACAACAAATTTTAACGTATATTAGAGAAAGTTTAAAATTAAAAAATGATCGTTGCATAGTTATCTAAATATGGGAACCTGTAGTTTTTGGTAATGTTCTAGATAATGTGACATCGCTCTGCCACAGGCGCTACATGGCTCTGGTGTTATAGTTTCCAACTCCTTACTTACCTGACGGAATGGCTTCCTAGGATAATATTATCATTACAATTTGCATTTATATGGTTTTAGACTGTTTCTATTTTATTTATTTTTTGACCCCATTTGGGCATTTGTTTGGGAACAGAAATTTACCAAATGTATTTAAGATAAATCTTAGTAGTAGCTTTAATTGTGAGAGAGTTAACTATATGTGTACCCTCCAGTGTACCCATAACTGTTAAAAATATATAGTTAGTCACTTATTCATTTTCTTGAAAAAAGGCATCCTTTGAAGGAACAATTATTAGTCCAATAAGTAAAAAAATAAATATAAAATTGGGGGTTTCCAGTGAAAAAAGTCGACCAGTAAAACCACCAAAAATATTTGAGTTTCTTGCTGAGTTCATAATATTCTTTCGCCTAGAGTTTAAATTGGAGATATCCCACCAAGAATTTAGATTACACAGCTTCTAGATTGATCACAACCTAATCGTCACCCCCACCAAAAAACAAAACAAAAACCTTCAACATAAAAAACCTAACAAATAAATCACTTACACAATTTTGTTAGTTGATTAATTAATTGGTAGTTTAAAACCTAATTAAATTACAGCCCCTAAATGACTTTGAAATCCATGTTAATTATTGTAAGTCATAAAATTATAAAAACTATTATTGAAAA
The DNA here is from genome assembly GCA_035578135.1 of Flexamia atlantica. Taxonomy (NCBI): domain Eukaryota; kingdom Metazoa; phylum Arthropoda; class Insecta; order Hemiptera; family Cicadellidae; genus Flexamia; species Flexamia atlantica. The sequence goes on along the minus strand of JAQJVK010000012.1, from coordinate 1,341,376 downwards.
GAGAAAAAGTAAGTGTTTAAGGGAGATCTTTGATACTTTTTAACCATGTACCTCTGAACTATTAAACCCACTGAGAGACCACATATCGTTATTCTGACCCAAGGCATACGAGAGGGGGAGGGGTCTGAAGGGAGTTGAAGGGGGAGGCAGAAATCCCTCATTAAAGGACATTGTGTCTGGTTCCTGAAGTTTCAGACGACGCCAACCGCCATTTGTTTGCTTACATCTTCTTCGTTCTTCCTATTTACCATCCACATATTTATTCTTATGAAATTGATCTGAGCTGCAAAAACTTAATCCCAGTAAGAAAAAATAAATAAAACTGACTTGCTAATAGTTATATTCTTTCATGATCTTTTGTAAAATAACTAATATGAAAAAAGGAACAATAATTCGATCAATCAAATCAAAATTTAGTGAGATACTTAACAATACAAAGACCACTTTTAGTCGAATGGCCAAGTGTGCAACAGCGAAAGTCAGCCGTGTGTAAAATAAGATAATGTCAACAAGCCTGACGTTGCCACGAGCTTTGCAAGCCGAAATATCCTTAAAAGCTTGAGTCCCAGACTGCATTTAATTAAACTCAACTGTCTCTTGGTCTCTATGAGAATAGCATTGCTGAAATTAAAATCTACTCGTTTAATAAATATAAATGACCTTCCATTGTAGGCTAACATCTGCCTGTTAGCACTGTCATATGAAGTTTAACTGTCATTTGACATTTTGGTTGGCCAAATCCATCTTGATGATATTCGTATATGTATGTTTGATATGAATTCCTTCATGCATGTGGAGTCACCACTTCATCATCACACCCACCTCTTATATCTTCGCAAAAAATTCTGGTGTCGTTTGATCAATCTAGTAGCATTCTAACAAAAAAAAATAATAATGCTAATCGGTTAGAATTAAGTACCTGGTGGACCGAGCCTTGCTCGGTGTTATTTCATGTTTACCAGTTCATCCAGTTACTATAAAATATTTCAATGTCATAAAATTGATAAATAGAAACCTTTTTTATTGCTCCATGGACTCTTCATCCCATTTGCTGTCTTTCCCTTGATGACTGTAAATTCCAAACAGCTGTTATGATTACTTCATTTGTTTACACTTTCCTTGTTTATTTTCGTTGCTATCACGGCAACCCATAAGGCCAATGTTAAAATTTTGTAACTTTAAAATTAGATTTATTACGTTATTAGATTTTCTCTGGCCAAGTAATCTGCATAAAAGACGTATTTAGTCATAAATTACTTATTTCCAGACTTTGAAGGAAATCCTCGGAGCCGTTTTAGAGATAATTGTGCAAGCAAGCAAGCATACAAGTAAGCATACAAGCAAGCACGATAACATTACTCATATAAGAGTATAGGATTTAATCTCGGACTCCAGGCTTGGGAAGTGTTAGACCACAACAAGAAACTCAAATATTTATTGTTAATACTTCTAGTTTAATTTCTTTACTTAAAACCCCCACATAAGATTTTTTATAGTATTTAAATTGTCGGTCGTCCGAAACAACTACATGTATATTTAAAAGACTATTTTTGAACATAGTTATAAATAAAAAAAAGATTATTGGTTAAGTACTCATACATTGGTTAAGTACTTTTCTCTATTAGAGCTACAAGTAAGATTAATTTCAAATGCGCATTTGGTTGATTCTGTTCACGAAGACAAGTGCCCAAATGGGGGCACATTAATAGAATACCCCGTTGCAGCAGACCTGCATACTCAGCAAATTTCAAGTGCAAAACAACATATTTCGATCCAACATAGCGAGATTTGACATGTTTTTGTAAGCTCCATAAGAATATCATGGGGAATGAGTATGGAGGTTTGCTGCTACAGGTATATTAAAACTGGGTGGTTTTAATTCAATATTTAGTAGATCTGAACTAGAAGAAGCCATTTACCAAGTTTTATCAAGATATGTTGAGAAATAAGCGAGATATAGAATTTTACTTATTTCCCATAAGGTTAACATTGGGACAACCGTTTACCACTTTCAATATCTCGGCAACCAATGGACATAGAGCCATGACTCAAAATACTGAATTGTTTGTTTTTTTAGGCTGAATTCAATGGTGCCAATAAAAATTTGAAAAATTTTATTTTTCTATGTAAAAATCTCAAAAAACCCATTTTTGGGGGGTTTACCCCCCTTTACCCCCCCCTTCCGGTGGTCCGATCGGGCTGGTTTACGAATTCGTCCGAATAATTACTACTTTACACGTCTATGCCAAATTTCATTCCGATTGGACCATTTTTGCACAAGTTATCGTGCTTAAAGACACACATATATATATATATATTTATGAAAGTGAACGAATGGTGTTTTTGGCATCTGAGGACCTCAAAAGAAAAGTTATGATGGTTTTAGACTTAGGTCTTACCATGAGACCTATGGTAACAGCTTCTTCCCTATAGGGGAAATTCGCTAGAAAGGGATTCAATTATTGAAATATATTTTACCATATAAGCAAAAAACTGTAACATAATAATTATGCGAACAAGCCAGGCCAGGTAAGCACAGAGTCAGTAACTATAACACCAGAGCCGTGTAGCGCCTGTGGCAGAACGACGTCACATATTGTCTCTACATATCTGAAAACTACGGATATTTAGATAGTTATATGTACGATAATTTTTAAACGTTACTCACTTATAATAGACGTTGCAAGAATTTGTTTTGCAAGTTTTTCTACTTTTTTTCAGAAACAAAATAAAAAATAAAAAAATGCTAGGATTTCGATTTTGTATTTTTATTATGTTCTAATAAATAATTATATTAACATTGTTATATTAACAAAATTTTCCTCTTGTTACAATAATAAATAAACTAGAGGCTTGAAGGGGCTAATAGCCCCTAAGCATAATCCTTCTTTACTATACGGTAGTACAAAATACCTTCTTAGAAAATAGGCTTTTGGATCCACAAAATTATGATTATATCTAGCATTTAGTTTTAAGTAAACAAAGCATACCTTTTTACATCCCAATATTTTTAAATGACAGCTATTTTACGTTATTTCTCATTTTATAGCAAGCTTAAAGCAATTTTAATATTTTCCCTGAGTCCCTGGGATGGAGACTTTCAGCCCCCTCCCATCATCCTGCGACCTTCCAAACGCCCACAATTTCAGAACAAAAATTTCCCTTACGTAATTATATATATAAATATATATAGCCTATGGATCATTTGGTATTAAATCTGCATCGTTATAACATAAACTAAACAAACGTACTTAACTTTTTATAATTTTAAATTATGAAAGAAAAACTCAAACCCTTAATTATTATAAAATTAGAAAATCTTAAATTTAAAATATCTTTTGTTATAGTACGTTGAACGTGCTTAGTTAGCTGCATTTTGAAAAAAATCCCACATGTCAACATCTACCATATGGTTTTGAATCAAGCATTAGCACCATATGTTTAATGTAAACAAAATAGACGTTTTTCAATCCCAATGCATTTTAAATGGAAGATATTTTTCAATATTTCTCATTTTCTGGTATATTTGGACATAATCTGATATTTTTCCCGACCCCCTGGGACCAAGACCTTTAATTTGAGCCCTCTCCCATCATCCTGCGACCTTTCAAACTCTCACAATTTTGATTGAAAAAAATCGCTTACAGAATTAATAAAGAATATAGATATAGATAAGTACTAGGTTATTTAGTTATGATTAATTTCTTTCCGGCGAAAAGACAAGTTGTTAAGATCCTCTTCGAAATCTTGTTTTAAACTCAGGCAGTTCCGCTCCTAGCATTACTTTCTTCCAGTTAAATGGTGAAATGTTACTGAAGACCTACCATCCATTGTCTGTGATGTTATTAAAGTCTGAGAGATACAATTTTACCTTGATTTTGTCTCTTTTATTTTGCCTCTTACCTCATTAAAAATTCTTGTGTGATCTTAAATTGGTACGGTAATGCTGAGAAAATTTTGTGGTAGTTTTTGGCTCTCAGGGTTTCTTAATTATATTGATAATCTCATTAATATATATTAAATCTAAGCTATAGAGATGTTTTTTGCAGACTATGATTACCAAAACCACCCTAAATCATTTTAAACAAGTAGCGGTAACACATTTATTATGAGTGCTTTTCCCAATCCTATACATATTATATTTGTGGAGACTTAACCCAAACAGAGGTAAACCCTTGCTGGGATAATCTTAAATTATTAACAGAAGTCGACAGCTTCTGTAATGTTCCACAACTTTCATGTAATGTTGTAATTAAAAAAAAATAAATTCAATTATGTTACCCATACTGCCCACGAAAGTTAAGAAGTACCCTGAGTGCTGGCCTATTCGAAAAATGGAGGCGCTTGTTAGTCGGCGCTTGCATTTTTACGTTTGTACGTTGCCAAAACACTGCGCGGCAACGTGTGGACATTGCAGCATATCGCTCTGGCTCGGGGGAATTCATAACTCTCGCGGACAGTGATTTTTCATGGAATAAAAGTTTCGCCTTACCTTGAATGTTGAGCAGCGCCCAGGTGAAGACGGCGGCCCAGTGGAGGTAGTTGTTGGCGAAGCAGCGCCACCAGCCGAGCAGACACACGGCGAGGTTGAGGGCCATCATCAGAGTGGACCACACGGCCGAGCCCAGGTCCCTGGGGTGTACCGAGCCGTTCAGCACCACCCACAGCACTAAAGACAACAATAAAAACACATGTGCAGCATGTTATTAATTAAAAGATCAATGAGAAATAATATTAGAATTCCCTTAGCAGCCAGAAACGATGGAGATTGGAGGGGACATAAAAACCAAAGGCCTCTATGTTTTACTGTATACAATCAATTCTTAATATCCCACACAGTGGGAATTGTGATTTAATTACTTTATCTGTAGTAAGTGTCATCATGCAAGTGAAACTACATGCTTGTACGCAAGAAGACCTGAGCAGACTCCTCCTCACCTTTTGCTAAATTAGATTTTGATTTCTGTATATTCTTTTTCTGTGGAAAAAACATTTTGCACTTGTTTACGAGTACGTCGACTTACCGGCCAAGACAGCCTTGAGCATCATGTCCACCAGGTTGACGATGATGAGGCTCTTCTGCCGCTGTCTGTGGGAGTAGCGCTGGTAGCTGAGCTCCAGGTGGGGCTCTCTGAAGCTGTTGGTCAGCGATGGCCAGTAGATGCCCTTGTACAGCAGCCCGCGCTTGAACACCAGCTCGCCCTCCTGGTCTGTAACAGGGAGACGTCATCAGAAAAGGGAGGAGAAGGAGAAGGAGAAGAAGAAGGAGAAGAAGACAAAGAGGGAGAAAAAGAGGAAGGAGAATGAGGAAGAAGAAGAAAAGAAGAAGAAGAATAAGAAGAAAAAGAAAAAGAAGAAGAAAAAGAAAAAGAAAAAAGAAAAAGAAAAAGAAAAATGAAGAAGAAGTAGAAGAAGAAGGAGAAGGAGATGAAGAGGAAGAGGAAGAGGAAGAGGACGAGGAGGAGGAGGAGGAACTTGCAACTTCCATAACTTGTAGAAACTTCCACCCAGGAGATTTAAGAAATGTGACCTTTCAGGCTGGAAGGACCTTTGAGGTCCTTCATAAAAGCAGGATAAATAGGAAGATCCAATACTGTACTTATTCCCGAGTTAAGTTTTGACTGGACGTCCTGCTTCAGTAAATTTAAATATAAAAAGAGGAATTTTGGTGAGGAATCTGTTCGAAATCTATAAAAAACCAATATTGTTGCAACTTTTGTGTGCATAGTAGTATAAAACTCAAACTCAGTTTGTGTAAAGGAAGACTCATAACACCGAGTGTATTAAGTACTAGCTAATCAACCGGTTTCAACCGTGGAAAACATAAAAACTTCCTTGGATTCATGATTTAATGTTTAGGTTGCCATGACAACTTCATAAGCTTCCCTATAGGGTCGAAATAAATTACAGGGTGTTTTTTTTTTTTAAACGCAACCCATTTTTAAGATGGAATTATGCTGATATAAATGTGTAATGAGTATAGTTTTATTGATCTTTACATTTTATACAACCTATTATTTAAGTTTGATCACATTTAGTTTACATTATGTGCTCAAACAGTCCGCCATTGGCATTTGTAAAAATTATGCTCTCTCCATCAAAATCCCGAACACGTGTTGCAAGGTAACTCCTTAAATTTCATACTAAAACTCCTTAAAACAATACTCATTTTATATTTACATGTGCATTATTCAATCTTAAAAATTGGTTGCGAAAAAAAAACACCCTGTAAAATTCGCTTTTTAGAAGCTTGCTGTTTAATTTCAAAAAGACTTACGCTAGTTTTAATTTGTCTTAAACTTTCTCATATGTGCATGCAATACAGAAAATAAGTTTCAACCATACCAGTACTCTATAGTTTTTGCGTGAAAAGCGGTCTAATGTGTGATGTTAAACATTACCAACAGAGTGACAGAAATTGAGATAAGCTTGATTCGGATTCTCTGACCTTCAAAACGCAAAAATAACCAATAATTTCATAATTCTAAGCAATGTACAGACAAAAATCTAATTTTATTTATATAGATTAAAGAGAATATGCTTGGAAAACAACCTGCAGGACCGATTAGCTGCCTTGCCTTCAAATAAATATTAATAATTTTAAAAACTGTAGAAAGAATTAAGTACTAATTGTCTCTAAAGACACAGAAATATAAGCTTGGGGAAAATAATCATCGAAAATGATATCGAAGTAGGTTGATATCATATTTAATTTTTATTGTAATGCCGCACTGGTTGATTCAGCTATGATTGGAGCCTAATAGACTTGAATGCTGTTTGGTGCCTAATAGACTTTTTAGTATTTTACTAGATTTTAGCGAATTTCCCCTATAGGGAAGAAGCTATTACCGTAGGTCTCATGGTATGACCTAAGCCCCAGACCATGATAACTTTTCGTTTTGGGGCCACCAGAAGCAAAAAACACCATTCGTATCTATATATATATCTATATATGTGTGTCTGTTAGCACATAGCGGCCGTAAAAAAGGTCCAATCTTAACGAAAATTGGTACAGACGTGTAAAGTGGTAATCACTCGGACGAGTTCGTGAACCAGCCCGATCGGATCACCGGAAGGGGGGGTAGAGGGGGTTAAACCCCCCCAAAAATGGGTGTTTTGAGTTTGTTACATAGAAAAATGAAATTTAACGAATTTTTGTTAGCAACATTGAATTCAGCTCAAAAAAACAAACAATTTAGTATTTTGAATCACTGCTCTATGTCCATTGGTTACCGAGATATTGAAAGTGGTAAACACAGTACGTTGTCCCAATGTTAATCTTATGGGAAATAAGTAAAATTCTGTATCTCCGTTATTTTTCAACATATCTTGATAACACTTTGTAAATAGCTTCTTCTAGTTCAGATCTACTAAATATTGAGTTAAAACCACCCAGTTTTTATATACCTGTAGCAGCAAACCTGCATACTCATTCCCCATGTTATTCTTATGGAGCTTACCAAAACATGTCAAATCTCGCTATGTTGGATTGAAATATGTTGTTTTGCATTTGAAATTCGCTGAGTATGCAGGTCTGCTGCAACGGGGGTATTTAATTATTACTACTTCCGACTGCTTCATGGAATATCTGATTTTATCATGTATAATTTCTACTCAAACTAAAACATCGAGAACCAAGATTTTACTCACCGTAAGCAATAAAACCAATTTTATCAGGTAAGATGATACAGAATGGATTTTATTGTAGTTTTAAATGTTATTAATTGAACATTCATGAACTGAAGATGGTGATTGCATTTTGTTTACAATAACTCAAGCATGAAATTTAGTTATAAATCATCACGTTTTGTTCGTACTGCGATGTAATAACCATGATAATATAGGCATTAGTAGGTGTTTACTGTGCTCCCAATCACTTAATGTAAAATTATTGTCTATTTTTGTAATATCGCTTCATACGATGTTGATCGCTTCCAAAATAATGATGACAGACAAAGTTCGGAAGTTAAGCAATGAATAAAGTGAAGGGTTGGCAATGTGACCCTTAGGAATGAAGCCATTATGCAGCTTCAACCCGGAAATGGCCGGAAATGGCGTCATTTTCAACAACTACGTGCCACTGCAGTCCTTACATAGAGTAACAAATATGGCATTGCCGGCACTACATGACCATTGACTATCGTTTACACAAACGATCAGAAAATAACTAACCAAAAATATATTGCTAAAACCAAAAATCCTCCAAACTCTTAAAAATTATTTTTCGTTTTACTTTTGCAAAGCAGCTATCGATGTACGTTGAAAGAGAATAATCACACAAAATTGATCAGTCGTTCACCATGCAAAACTGACGTTATGGATGGTGTAGCCCGTTTTACATAGCCTACTTAAGATACACATGAATGTTAATGAGACAGCATCGGTTTAAAAGCAACTTTTTTTCAGCGGAATCGCTGAATCTTGTTTAATAACTAATTATTTTAGGAATAGAAGGTTTATGGAGTATTACTAAATTTATAATTGACAAAATTAGAAATCTTACGAGTTACATATACTTTCAAGTTGATTTATACGCATTTCAATGATCGTTTTGAATAATCTTACAAGAGATAAACGAGATTATCTTACAAGAGATAATCTTACAAGAGAGTTTGTCCTGTCACAACCTTTTAACGTTGATTGTTTAAAAAAAGCTTCTTTGGAGCGACTCTCTGGATTTGTTAAATGTTTTCTTGGATTCGGAAATGAATATCACAAACAAAGAACTTAAATCGTGATAAAAAAACATAATTTCACTTTTCAATTGCTTTATGATTTTTATAAACGAGTTTTTTAATCTCTCTTTAACAGCCAATTATTTTTGGCTCCTTTCTTTCAGACATTTAGTATAATTTCAAATTTTACATTGCGAATGTCACAAAGATTCAAGTTTGTGTCACTGTATTAGTAATGTGACTAAAACAACAAATATAACCGGAATAAAACCGTGTCATAACTAAATAGATGTATAATTTCACAAGACTATTTAGTGGGCACACAATTATCTCAGGACACAGGTACAGAGGTTCCAATCAATCTTACACGATGTTGATCTCCTGTCAATATTGGTAGTCAAAGGGAAGTTCAAACGAAGATAGTTTAAACTTCCCCGATAGTTGCGGTGGTATTAGACGATCAAGTCAGTCACACGTGTTGGAGCATAAACAAAAAGTAATTGAAACTGAGTATGACTTAACCAGACACAAAATGAATTGACCGAAAACTATTAAGTACGAGGATTTACGTGTAGTTTTCGACATTTCCACAGAAATTAATTGCAGAATATTTGTACAAGTTTTTATTAGGTTTTAAGTTTATAAATCTTTCACCATGGTCTCGATTTGTAAGGACTATTTTTAATCGAATAAATTAAAAAGTTAGAGTAAAAAAACATGTAGAAAAATCATTATTTTAAAAGTGAAACTCAATATATAAATAGTATGAATATCTAGAAATCTAGAACGTACAACAGTTTTTTATGTTCTCACACAAATAAACTATGATTTTAAAATATGGTTTAATATTAAAATTAAATAAGGATGAAAGTTAATTATTATTATCAAAAGGTATTAAATATCGATTTGCAGCGAAACATCACAAGCCGCGGGTGACATACGTTAATACAGCTCAATGAATGTTTGTCAGAGATAAATTGCACAAATTGAAACACTCTTATTGTAAGCTGTTTCAACCTGTGCCGGCTGAGATGGCTTGTCAATGTACACGTCTCGGTCAAGATATCTAATTTTTTTGTCTTCGACTGGCTACCAATAGTGAAACAATCTGTGAATTTTATTTGCTGTCCTGACTTCAATAAAAAGTCAACTTTGTATTTAATTTTATAAAATGCAAATATCGACTACAACAAAGGACATAAAATAGTAAAATATATTTAACACGATCCGTACTTTAAGTTTTAAAGCAAATTAAATTCATACTATATGGCAACGATCTGGGTCGATCAAAACGGATCCGATCTTCTCTCACAAATGGAAGAAACATTAATTGGAACCAGAAATCTTTAATTGGATTTCCCTGAAAACCCCAACCAGCTCTAGTCTGACTACTGCTTTTTATAAGCTCTGAGACTAGTCAGATTGATTTCATAACCATCGTAACAAGATATAACAAAACATTTTGAAGTTGTCTTGACACATGTATTTACACCTACATTTCAAATTTCAAATTGATACAAAGCGCGCTCATATTAGACTTATTTACTTTACTGCTTTCGGGACAAAAATAACTTGAATAATGAATGAACCGAACGGGCAGGGCGATGTGCCCTTTAGGCTGGAAGCCATTATGTGGCCTCACGCCGGAAGTGGCCGGAAATGACGCCCTTGTCACCGACGCGTTGCGGCGCCGCGCCGTCCACGCGTGTAGAAATACATGGAGTAAGTAATATTATATTTTGATTAGGATTTTTGCGGACATTTGCCATCACTGATTAGTAAAAAACAAGTTTCACTAGTGAAACTTGTTTTTTACTAATCAGTGAGTGAAACTTGTTTTTTACTAATCAGGGATGGCAAATGTCCGCAAAAATCCTAATCAAAATAGAAAGTAATATTACATAGAGGAAACCTAAAGAGACACGAGGGATTGAAAAGTCATAAAGAAAAAATGTCATATAAATTTAGTAGTGTAATGTGGTGTATTTCTTACAAAAATGCATTTGAAATGTTTTTTAAACTTGAAAAAACATTAAAAAAATTGAAAAAAGTTTAAACTATGGTTTTTAAAATTTGTTGTTTTGTTCTACTGTAGGTTAAAGGTTAATAGATGCATATATTAATTTGAATTATTAACAAGAAACGTTAATTTAAAATTAAAATTAGTTTCCACTCATGTCTGTATAGTCCGAATCAGTTGACGCAGTCCGTAAGGAAAATGCATAAAATAAAAAATCATAAACATTAACATGCATAAAATTAAAAAAATGCATAAAATAAACATTAATCTTATGGGTGGACTGGGCAACACTATTTTACTCGATTTAAATGATATATGAACTGTATTAGGCTTGAGTCAGCATGTCGAGTGTCGAGCCGCAGACAGATGAAAAATAACCGAGAAAAGAGATTTATCTTTATGGTTCTTTATTCATGCTCTTACTTATCGTTCAAGGTTTCAACGTGAACTAATTGCGATGGTACTAATTGTTATCACTAAGTGATTACACGATAGTGATATGTAAAAAAAACACTATTTTTAGACATGTTAAAAATAAATATTTTGGTTAAACAAAATTGTTTACATGTTATTGCTAATGGTTGAAAGGTAGATAAGTTTTTAACTATCGCACAGATATAAGAAATTCAACCGAAATCAATATTAGTCCTGGAGACCTACTACACAAACACAATTGTTTCAGTTGAACAAAATTGTTAAACATGTTTTTGCTAATAATTGAAAGGTAGTTGAATTTGTAAATATTGCACGGCAATGAGAAATAAAATACCCCCGTTGCAGCAGACCTGCATACTCAGCGAATTTCAAGTGCAAAACAACATATTTCAATCCAACATAGCGAGATTTGACATGTTTTTGTAAGCTCCATAAGAAAAACATGGGGAATGAGTATGCAGGTTTGCTGCTACAGGTATGTTTAAACTGATTAATTTTAATTCAATATTTAGTAGATTTGAACTAGAAGAAGCCATATACCAAGTTTTATCAAGATATGTTGAGAAATAAGCGAAATATAGAATTTTACTTATTTCCCATAAGGTTAACATTGACACAACGTACTGTGTTTACCACTTTCAATATCTCGGTAACCAATGGACATAGAGCAGTAATTCAAAATACTAAATTGTTTTTTTTGAGCTGAATTCAATGGTGCGAACAAAAATTCGATAAATTTTATTTTTATATGTAAAAAACTCAAAAAACCCATTTTTGGGGGGGTTTATCCCCCTTTACCCCCCCTTCCGGTGGTCCGATTGGGCTGGTTCACAAACTCGTCCGAGTGATTACCATTTTACACGTCTGTACCAAATTTCATTAAGATCGGACCATATTTATGGCCGCTATCGTGTTAACAGACATATATATATAGATATAGATATATACAGATATATATATATAAATTCGAACGAATGGTGTTTTTTGCTTCTAGGGACCCCAAAATGAAAAGTTAACATGGTCTCGGACTTAGGTCTTACCATGAGTACTACCGTAATAGCTTTTTCCTTTAAGGAAATTCGCTAAAAAACTCGAAAGAGGTCACTAAGTCATAAAATTAAATTCATTCCACTTAACAACTACTGAAGAGAGTATTTACAGATTCGAGGATCGAATCCGGTGGATAAGCCAGATGGCTGGGTCCTAACAATCCCTCATTAGTATTAAGCCAGTGATTATTGTGGTCATACTAAGGCTGTGATTGGTACGGATCGCAACAAGCTTTCAATTAATACAGGAACACTTTCGATGCGTTAAGCTATCTTATTAAATGCAAGGAAATGAAAAAAATCATCTGTGAATTGTACATAGTTAAAGCTTATTTTTCAACAGAGATACTTCATTAAAATTTGTCACATAAATTTAAGAATTAAATTTAAGATTTTATGGGGCCATTTAATTTACTATTCAGTGCGGGAACTGATACAATGATATATATTAAATATGGAAATCATAGGTTATTGTCGAAATAACTATAGTTACTTATTTGATAAGAGGAACTAGAGCCAAGGAAAAGGTGTTTGTATGTGATAATAATATACGATTTGGAAAGGAGTAAAATGTTAATATTGTCATGGTTGTGTGATCGCACAGTTAGCAACAGGAAGACTTATAAAAATATTGATTTGGTTTAATCTGTTTTGGTCCTGATCATTTCATTAAATGCTGTGGTGCACTTGTATAATTTATACCAAATAAACTTTGACCACCAGTCATTTCCCACAGGAAATGATCTCAGTTACTCCTAATACGGTCTCAGTTATTAAAGGTAAACTTTGTTTGGAACGGAAAATCCCAGAGGTCTCCATCGACCTGTTTTGAAGGCAAACACGTGTCGGGACGACTTTTTAGGGAACTCGTTAAGAAGATACTCGGTTGGCTTATTCCTTTGACGATTTATTAATTTATATCTTGTCATTTTCTCCTCCTTCCGACAAATTGAATCTAAAATAGTTTTATCCTCTTTCTTTATAAGTTTTTTTTCCTTTTACATATAAAAAGCCCAAAATATAAACCTTGCATAAATATAATTGTTATAATTTTGTAGCAGAAGCCTTATCTACGTACCTTACTGTACAGGTGTTAAAAAAGTTTCAACTGTCTATTCTTGTTTTCCTACAGAAAAAATGATAGTTTTAAGTAATCTATTCAGTATGAAAGAGAATTAATTTGTAGTAAAATATATAGAATTTGAAATAATTGAAAACCTGTATGACTGCTATTATCTGAAGTTCTATCTTTTATGGTTTGGGTGATAAAATATTACAAATGATAAAATGGGCTGAGTAACCAATATTTTACTTTATAGTGAAGCAACGATCATCAAAGATATTTTGAGGCATACGCTGGTAATGTAAAATGTAAAGTTTTTAAATTAATATCAAATATTAGAGAAGGCAACAATTCACTTAATTGTTATTCAAAAATATTGGAAATAAAAAAGAAAATGAGGCGTTGCTTCGACAAGGTAACTTAAATTATATTTATTACATCTGGAGTTTTTTCATCAGTGGTATTCTAATCCAAAATTTCTACATACATTTATTTAAAAGAACTATCGTATTTTACATAATAGATGTAGTAAGAAAGGCTATTAATGAAAAAATTACAATAGTTAGTTTATAATTGAAACTAGGCCTACATTGAAAGAAAAAATGATTTTCAATCTCTCTCTACAGTCTGAGTACTTAAGGGTGATTGTAACAAGACCTAAATCACTATAATAGATCTTAGTCCTGCTTCAACTTCGACAGACAAAGGGAAAGTTTGAATGATCATGAAACTTGTCAAATGGTATCTTCAGCTTAATTTAGTAAGTTGGAGACAAAAGAAATTGTTTTCGTCATAGCTGTTTTCGTATTGATCTGTTAATTAAAAAAAGTTCAAATTTAATCTGTAACCATATTTTGAGTAAAAATTAAAAAAAAAACACGACTGTTAATTGTAGATAATGAGACGAGATTTAACTGGAAGAGAGGACCGCCTCATGAACCGAAAAATTATGAATAACGATACAGTTATAAACAATATCTTCAACAAATTATGTAAAAGGATAGTTTTTGAAACTATGTACGCACAGCGTATGTACACAGCATGAGCAGGTTATCACATAATGACAACTGAAATTATTATTTTGGGCAAAGAGAAAATATTGGGGGAAAACACGATTAGCTGACAGACAACATATTATTCAGACTTTGCAAAATTCGTAGGAGGAAGAATATTGACAAGATTTGTAGGATTTGTAGGATTGAGTATTGACAAGATTTGCGCTACTACTAAAGCGCAAGGGAAAAAGAAAATGGAATGCAAAAATACAAATCTGATCATAATTCAGATTTTTACCTCTGTCGTAAACACTGTCTCCATTGGTACGGTTTACCCGCTATGACATTTAATACAAAATCATGCCTTTTGTACTATTGTGCATTTGATAATTGGCTTTCATTAACTACCGTATTTTACACCTGCATGGGGAAGGCATTCTTATGGTGACTTCCGCTCTCCGCAATATATTGTATTAATTGAGTTCTGCTATTTGACAAGTTACACTTTTCTTATACTAAAAAAAGTTTCATAGTTTTAATATTTATAAAATTAACAAATTTTGTGAAATAATCTAGAGACTATCCACAGCAATGATAGGTGATAAAAACAATATAGGCTGGAAATTTAATGGACGTTACAATTTTAGTGCGCAAAAATCCATCGTATGAATATTGAACGTAGCGAAATATTAATACGTAGCTAAGACTATGATGATCTTACCCGTATGTTGTGCCTAACGGGTATTAATTCCAAAATGCCCTCCAAATGCTGGGGTCTAGAGAAACACAAGAAATGGGCGATACTAAAATTTGGGTTAGGTGGCTCACATATAAATGGCTTACATTAAAAAAAACACAATCAAATCAACTTACATTCGATCAATATATTAACTTTAAAAAAATGAAGTCCTGATCACTTCTACGTTTGACGTCTCGACGATTAACAATAAAGACAAAATTGAAAGGATCAAAAGTTATTCCTCCAAAGTAATAATAGGG
Source organism: Flexamia atlantica (assembly GCA_035578135.1). Classification (NCBI taxonomy): domain Eukaryota; kingdom Metazoa; phylum Arthropoda; class Insecta; order Hemiptera; family Cicadellidae; genus Flexamia; species Flexamia atlantica. The sequence continues at coordinate 1,326,140 of JAQJVK010000012.1, read as the reverse complement.
ACTCCTTCTCAAGTTATTACCCGCAAAGTTTGAGACGTGTTTGGTTTATAGGAGGAAACGCCACCTCGATCTATCATTGCTGCCAGTTATGTATTTGAAAAATCTATAAAAAAAGACCGAGGTAAAAAGCCTCGAAAATGTAAATTTTAGTAAAGACTGTAACAAATATCGTTGGAATAAATTACAAGACCTTATGAATGCAATAAATCACTTACAACTGGGGAAACATTGGGTTTATTGTAAGCCTGTTTTATCAATATACTTAATGGTGACAAAAGTAGACAAGTATTTGATTTTACTTTCCGATCGAAAACTCAAAAATATTTTTTCACCACACTACGATGTAATCACCTGTTTTACAAACGTCATTTGGTGGGGGAACCCAGAGGGCTGAAAGTTAGCTGATCGTTTATTTGCTTGAAACGACGTGAGAATGTCACATAATTATACGGCATTCAATAGGTTCCAAAAACAGGATAATTAAGATCTTTCTTAGCTGTGTTTGTTTAAACATGACAAAGAAGTTGAATCTTCGCTCATAACCTCAAAGTTTTGTTTTCAAATTTGTCAAATAAATAATCAGATTAATGTTATGTAGGGTATATTTCGTTGTGTAGTGTGGTCAAATAGGCTCGAGATTGTGTTTCAAATTCGAGACTAAATCGAAAATTTGAAACGATCGAGAGCAGCAAAACCTCATTTCGGACCTTGTTGCGAACAAGGAGGTCATATTATTATACTGGAGATAGCACTGCCTTCACAAACTGCGTTGGAAAGCGTGCCGCAATTGGTACCAACTGATGTACCGTTCTTTGAGTCGATTCAACTGATTCAAAAACTGATGTAATCATTTCGGAGAGTTGAATCATGTTGATCTGATTCTCATTATGATTGAACGGTTTCTTTGCCTTGGAACAGTTAAGGCCAAATACGATATTATATAAATAATAGAATAGAAAATGTTATTTTTTAACCTGTGAATAAAGAATCATTAATTAAAAGTTTAATATATAAGTGTTAGAAGTGTTAGTATCCGGTCAGAAAATGACAACTTCACTCTGCTTTATGGGCGATTTTGCCATCAGCCATATTATTATACAAACGTTATTGTCACTCAGCAATATTTTACCACTAACAGAAATCAAAGTCCTACTATTTATGTTGCTTACCTGCCAAGTTTCTACCATAATTTTTGTATTTGCATAGTGACTGATTATGTCAATTACTTCTAAGTCCAGGTATCTGTTTTGCTATTTTTTACTTTATTTCGCCATTAAAGATATACAAAAAAATTAGGTGAAGTTATTTTCAAACAAAAATCACCTAATAAGCGCTCGTTAGCAGTTTATTATGAGTGTTTAATTCGTTGTTTAAAATATTATTGATTTCCGGTTCCGGAATGAACCAAGCTCAAAATTGAGTAGTGATTCGACTGAATCACTCGGTTGATTCGTTCATTTCGGGAAGTCGGTGAAATTTTAATCATTCTTTTAATCATTGAGGTATTTTGCAAAGGTTGGACCTAACTGATGTACCATTTTTGTGATATTTTGTTCTAAACAGCCGGCACGCTGTTTTACTATGGAGTGCTGTCTCCAGTATATTAACATAACCTCCTTGGTTTCGAAATATACTATTTTAATTAGACCGATGTTGTAAATAATATCGTCTTTAACAATCAAACGAAGATAAATTTTGATTGTTGAAAGAAGAGTTACAGTTTTGTTACAATAAGACGATCTACAATGTATAAAGCGGACATCCATCAATAACCAGGATTGCAGGGGCGGTGCGGCAGGTGAATAGGTAAGTGGGATTCAGAATGTCAATGCGGGATCTTCCATTCAGGGCAGATATTGTATTGAAAAAAGATAACCCTCTTTTTATAAAAATAGTTGGTTAATTTGACAGAAGTACTAACCTACTGGATTTTGATGTTTGTTATCGTAATGAATATTTGAAAACTAGAGAGGAACGTTCGACTATTGCGTGTATAATTTAATCTATGAAAACCCTCTGTATTGCTGCCAAAACCACAAAATAATTTTCAAAAAATAAAATTAATTATATATGAAAAAAGGTCAACATAATCACATTTGAATACAGGTGTCAACAATTTTAAAATGGGTTTTAGACCCTGTTATATGTAGTTCATTCTAAAGACAACTTACAGGTAAAATGTATACCATGTATTACCTTACTGGTATACCATGTATTATTGAGTTGTACAATAGCAATACTAGCAATAAAAGTGATTACTCTGTTTTAAACATCAGAGCAAGTTAAATTTTGTTAAGGTATTTGTAAAGTAAGTGCAAATTACCAATCAAAAATTATTTACATAAAACCCTCCTCATTTTAGTTTTTGTAAAACAATAATATGAATTTTTCAAACATTTAATACAAAATCAAAAGTTAAAACCACATAATCAACTAAGAAAGCGTGCGCACTTGCCTCTGCTTTGAATTGTTATTAAATTACCTGTCTCTGGAGTTGAAGAAATAAGATAAACGGGAGCTCAGATTTTCATCCGGCTTATTTTATTGAAGGTGAAACCGTTTTGACGTTTTACGTAAACTGCTGAGTCTGAGAGTTTGTGATTGCTGAAATGAAATATCTTATCAACTTTTGATCTCTTTTGGCCTAGGAAAAGTATAACAAGTAAACTTCAGAGCTTAATTCATATTGGATTTTTTTTATAATTAGGGAATAATAATTTTAATTCAGGGTCAATAAATTTTTATTCTTAGAAAAAAATTTTCAAAATATTTAGCAAAATATTTGATATAAATATATAAAAAATAAATGTAACCTCATCAGAAAAAACATATAGCAATCACAAACTACAAATAAGACACTACAACTCTCGGATGCTATGAACTCGGGTTGGTTATTGTTTTATTACAAGACTTAATTTTATACGGAATAAAAACTGGAACTTAAAACTTTAATTCTGAAGACCTTAAAACGTTGAAGTATTTTTTACTGCCTCAAAGACACACAGTTTTTTTTAAGCAAAGAGCAATCGATGCTGCAAAACCATTTCGTAAAATTTAGCTAGTTTATAAACCTCCAGGCTCCCAGTAATGTGGATTAAATATTTCTCGCCGATACGTTGGCACACACCACTGAGGAGTATTTTGTGTTGAGCCGGAAGGCTTAGTGGCAGCCCTGATTGCTTTTAAAGCATCCGTTCTCGTTACCGTTACCATCTTGGAATCAAATGAGATTAGACTTCGTGGATTTCCAAACCAGGAAAAATTCACTCCCTGTTACTTTTTATAACAATTTATTTTGATTTTATTATTGTCACATAAATTAATTTATTTTAAACATGTAGGAAAAACGTTAATAAAAATTGTGATGTTGTGTTTTTTGTATTTGATATTATACAGTTCACAGAGTAATTGTTAATTTACCAAAATAAAGGTCCAGTTAGAAGCCATTCGTGAATGCAAAAATATCAATTAACCTAGTGACCTAATAGTCTATTCGACCAAACTGAAGTAATGACTTCCGATCGGACGAACTGTCATTTTAATTGTATTCCTAGAAACAATTTGAAATACGATATATTTTTTATTACCAAAGTATCATTAAAATATGAAATTACGGCTTTATAAGTAAAGCTGGTTTCAATAAAGTATTTTAAATTACTTCCTGAATATTAATGAATAGTATATAGCCAGGCCGTTTTTGAATTGCGATAATTATTATTTAATATTGTATTAATTTCTTATTTAGTTTGCAGCTCTATGGTATACAAATTAATATTTTACTGTATTTACTACAGTTTTATAGTACTGAAAACAACTCGCAAGCACATTTCATCATTATGAAACGCGCAGTTTTCATGATAATGTTGAAGCTTTTTTATGTGAAGTAAAGCACAGTTATAACTCTGATTATTCCTTTAACTTATCGTTATTTTGCTCTGATTTTTAACAGTTTTCTAAAGGGTTGCAAATAAATTCACTCATGGCAATATTAAAATAAATCAGTGTTTATACTTTCCACGAACTTAAAAAAAACATAAATAGATAAAACATATCTTTCAAATGTTTAATAACTCATATTTTCATCTTTTAATACTGATTTATATTAAGGAAACTGAATTTTCGCCATCAAGCACACACCGCCGGCTTCTGGTAAGGCTTGCCAACCCACAGCCCACACCTTGGCGTCCGCGAACAAAGAGATATATTGATTGTGGACAGGCCTGAAACTGGACCGAACTAGTACAGTATGAGTTTTCCTTTTAATCGGTGTAAAATCTTACGGTAAATGAAAGTGTAAATTATTAAACTGGTTCAAACCTTTGATTTAGTAAGAAAAAATTATCATTATTAAATTAATAAAACACTCTACTCGTTGTTCATAAAGTGTTTCACAAACTTCGGAAATTCATCACTAATTTAAAATTACGGAAAAAAGTTCCCATAGACACAGGTCCGAAAACGCTTTGTTTTCCATTTGAAGGTATGTAAATATTTTCTCATAATTCCTCATTAATTTTAACCGCTTGTGGTATCTACTTCAAACTTGGAATAAAATAAGGTTCTTAAGGGCATATTGTAATGGGTGATATTGTTGCGGTGTATCAGGTTTCTATTTTGTTCCAATTAAAAGGCCAGCTATTTTTAGTTTTAGCTAATGACATTTATTTAATTTACAGTTATTTACAGGTTAAATAGGATCACATTACAAATTACTAAGAAATTTTAAATTTGCTAAAAAAATACCAAAACAGAAAATTTAAAAGTTATTTGTGTTGTAACCCCAATACACCCAATAACATGTTTCAATACTTGTACAATCCTATAAGGTAAATTGAATTTCGCATTTTTTTCTCTCCCTTGATGATAGTCTACTTATAAAAACTAGTTTTTGGGACATTAAAAAATGCCTACCATTTGGAAATGATACGAAAGTAGTGGGCACTTGGGGCTGCTGGCCCAATCAAACTTTGACAGGCAGTCAATTTTTTGACAGCTACTTCCGGTCACGTGACCGGAAGTGACGTCATCAGCTGTGACGTGTTGTTGGTGGGTATTTAAAGTTTAAATGCCCTGCTGTGCTGGGTATTTAAATTTTAAATGGCCGGAAGTGTGTCAAGGTCGTTTGGGGATGTTTTTAAAAAAGATCTTGCATTTTCGGAAAATCCGAAAATGCAAGATATTTTCTTTTTTTATTTATTTGTTTTTTTTACAAAAGTATTATTTTACAAGTTAGTAAAGTTTGCTCCCAAATTTGAAAAGTAAGTTGTTGTCGGTGCTGAAATTTCTTGTTTATTTTCATTCTTCTTGTTGTTGTAAGTTGGCAAAAACACATTTTTTTCGTTTTGATTGTTTGTTGCATAAAGTTCTAAAGATAAACCAAACCCAGTGGTTATAAGTTGTTTTAGTTCTTCACTAAAAATTTCCAAATCCTTGTAGGTTGTAAGATTGATAGTGTTGTAGTGAATCCCGCGAATGTTGAGAGACATGACTAGAGTTGTTTACTCGACGAGAGGTGTAGCAGGAATGACTATTGCAAAGCCGGTGCTGCAGGTACCTCCGATGGTAGTGGGGGTAGTGGTGGGGGTAATGGCAGGTGTTTGTTTTCATCACTTTGAATTTAATCGTTGCCACAATAGACCGAGTCGATGTTGCAATTCTTCTAGTTTATCCAACCTGTTCTTTTGATATGTTTTGCAACTACATTTACAATAGCTGAAAGAATTACATTTTGTACAAGCTTTTCCGTCAACTTGATCTTCAGGTATTCTAAAACATTTTTCTTTGCAACAATAAGTTATAAGTGTTAGATTATTTCTTTTGGATGACATGTTGGTTGTAGCTTGTCTTAAACAGAACTGAGCTTCTCAACGTTAAAGTTTCGTATTTATGTAAAGTATTCGAATAAAACTATCGAATAAAATAATCGAATAATACTATCGAATAAAATAATCGAATAATACTATCGATTAAAAGTTCAAGGTCATCCGTTTGAGGTTTTAAAAAAATACAACATATCAGTATATAAAAACATATACTGATATGTTGTTTTTTATCTTTTTATTTAAAACATTTTTTTTACAATGTTATTTTTGTGCGATGTGCAGAGTTAGTTCCGTAGAGTTGTTTCCGCTCATTCCGTGTGACACCAAATATAATGATCCTGGTTGAATTTCCCGCAGATCTTCATTTTGCAGCAACTGGACGAATCGTTTTGGAAGATATACTTGAAACTTTGGTTCATCACCCGGTGTATATGGTGCATCGGATAAAGATGCGACGACTGCGTCTCCATGCGTTGTATCAATTTTCTTCATTTCATGAACAATATAATGTTTCTGTTCTTTTAATTCTGAACATTTCTTGATAATTAGAGTATTTGATTTTGAATGCAAGTTGAATTGTTCAACTAAACATTGGAGAAACTGTTGTGATGCCATCCTTCACAGGAGATGTTGTCTGTTCGGAGTATGGAGTTAGACTGATACTCGGGGTGTGTTGCCTCTTCGTTTATATAACCTTCGGAACCCCCACTACATTCTTCCGTTTGTTGTTGTAAGTAAGCAGCCAAGTGATACGCGTTTTGTAATACGCATTGAGATTGGTTGTGTTTCGGATTTATTGTAGAAACACAAATATTTCTAGCATCAAAGTGAAATGTTTTGTCCACTTTTATGTTTAAAACTTCTTTGTTTGTGTACTGTCGTATCCAATTCTTTTTTTCCAATCCTCTGGTATATATGTGTGTAAATTGTTTGCAAAAATGAAACATAATTTTGTGTACATTGTTGTACGGTAGGAAACCTTCATACCAATGGATATGATGAAAATTATTTGTTAGCCATCTGTTTGTTATTTTAGCTTTTGACTTTAGTTCATGGACAGAACACGGTGCTTCAAATAAAAACGGGTATGCTACTTGTGTAAGCAAATCCAAAATTACCAATTCTTTTATGATAAATCTATCATCGTTTCCGCGAAATGCTTGAAATTCAATTAAACAAGGTTTTGCTGCCATTTCTTCATCCTGTCTGCTCATCATGGTGTCTCCTGATCAACTGTTTTCCACACCACGGTAGGTTAGATATATATATAAACCAGGCCGTACAGTTGTAGGCGCGTTGGTGTATGTTTAACGTGGGCACCATCCCCAGTAGGCCTACCCCACGGTTTATTCTTTTGTTAAATTACATTGTAGTTTTAACCTAGCAAAGTTTCTTCTTCTGTATTATTGTTGTTGGTGGTTTCTTCTTCTGTACTGTTGTTGTTGTTGTTGGTTTCTTCTTCTGTAGCCTCCGTTGCAACTTCGGTAAAAGGTTCAAAGTTTCTTAACTGCCTCCACATTTCCACTTCGTGAGGTATTCTATTAAAGATGGATGTATCTATTGGTCCGTATTGTGAAGTGCTTTCTGGTTGTTTTTCGCATGCATCTACCAGATATTCCTTAATAACAGAGCTTGAAAATACTAGTTGTTTCATATACCTGGTAATAGGTGATGTTGCATAGTTTAAAATGTAAAATTCTTCACGTGTTAGAAGAATTTTATTTTCAAATTGTGTCGAGTCTCTAATTCTTACTTGTTGTTGACCACGATGTTTAATAATGTCAATTTCATTGTCACAATCCAAAAGTCGAATGTTAGTTTTTCTTCCAAAGAAACTGTTGGCTAAATAACATTCAATAAGATGTAGATGTTTTAAAAAGGAATCCCAAGCATTTTCTGAAAATAAAACCATCTTTGTTCCATGGCTTAGTATTACTGAGGGAGAGTAGTCTAATGATTTTACCAATCCTATCGACACACTTTTACTCATGCAAGATGAAATAGGATAAAAGATGCGAAGGAAAACTTCAGTTAAAATGTTTGGTGGAATATTTTCTTCAAGTTTTCTTTTCTTTCTTACGTTTGTTTTATTATTTTCCAACTTTTTATTTTGTTTTCCAAACTTTAAAAAGTCATCAATTTCCTTTACAATATTTTCTTCAAAATGTTTATCATCATTTTCCAATAAAGGTGCTGTTTCGGAAACGTCTTGTACAACTGATAAAGAACTCATTTTGTTTATAATGCTGTAGACGATGTTACCCATACAACTGTAGACAGTAAACTAAACAATTTTCGTTCCCGCTCCTGCTTTTATAACCGAGTGGTGGGGGTATTTTTTTTCCTTTTCATTTTACAAAACTGCTTTTACAATTCCTGTTAAAGGTGTATATGTAACAATTTTATCATGTAAAATTAAACAATAAGCAGATGTATCTTTGGGTACATTTTGTTCAAATTCCATTTCTATTTTTATATCTACACTGGAAGATTTTACAGATTCGTTTTGTTTTGAACAATCAACTACAACAATCGGATAGTTAGATTTAAATTGGTTTGGCGTTAATAAAGGTGTGTTTGTTTTTCCATAATATGAATTTTGGAATCTTGCGTACATATCGTACAAAACGCTAAACCTGTCTTTTGTAAAGTTTATGTTGAAGTTGTCGTATGGAAAGAATTGAGAGTTTAGAAACACCTTAAAATTTGTAAGTTTGCAATGATCAAATTCACCAGCATGTTTAGTTATTTCGTTTCTTCTTTTTGTTTGTAATCCAAATATTACATATCTTGCCTTTTCCAAATGAGTAGAAGTTTTTACAGTCCATGTATGACGTTGTGTTTCCGGTAAAACCGGATATTCATGAAACTCCCAACTTCTAAATGGTATTACGATATCACGATCTGATTTTAAAGTTCTTAATAATGAAATTCTATTCTGATCGTTTAACCGTACATGCGGTACTCTCCAAACAATTTTGTCTAATTGCATTTTCCATTCTAAAGTAGCTTCCGTTGTTCCATCAGTTGCTTGAATAATATCTTTGTCGTTTGATGATCTTAACAAAACTAATTCTTGTTTTACGTTTATTATTATTTTTCGGTAATCTTCGGCAAAGCCTAAAAGTAATCTTAAAGGAATGTAAAAGTCAAAATTGCCTGAAGTGTTTGGAGTGATTGTACTGGAATCGGGTGCTACCCATCCTGCGGCGGCCAGCATATTTTTTTCACTCGGTGTTAAAGATGCTAATCCTTTTAATGTACTTGTAATTCCCACCTTTTTTGTTGAATCTACTGTAACTCCGGAAATTTCATATCTTATTTCATCAAACAAATATGCCATGGGGTTATTTATGAACGGAACAGTACTTGCAGTGCTTCCATCTCTTTTTGTTACTCTTCCTTCGATATACAAATAACTTTCACATGGAAGTGTATAAATATCCTGTTGTTGTATGGGAATTCTAATTTCATCATTATTATTTAATTTTGATGAAGCGTAAGGGTTGTGCGTATGATATTCCTTTTCCCATAAGGTTTCGTCGAATGTCGGACCCTGCGCTATATCCAATATTTCCATTATTAATAAGTTTTAATCCAATTTCTTCTAGAAAACGAATGTTATCACTTGTTAATCCTTCTATAGCCGAAGTGCTACTGACTTGTTTACCAGTCAGCTCTTTCTTTTTAAATGATAACCCCATTGTTATACGGTTGATTTTATATGTATTCGTATAGTTATAGGTTCGTCTCTAAAATCAATATGATTTCCGTCTTGATCTAGTATGTTCACCACAATGTCTGAAATAAAACTGGTGTTTAACGGTAGGTACACCAAGTTTTGTGGCTTTTCCACAATTTTAAAACCCGGAGCGACCGTTGGATAGAATGTGTGCAATATATGAGTATTTTCACCATCTCTATAAGAACCATGTATAATATTACATGTAATATCTATACTGTTAACTTTCATTATTGTTACAGTTCTAGCACCTGAATGGTTAATATTAGGTTCTAAAATTTTTGTTGTTTTAGGAAATCCTAATAAACTACCAATTGAATGTTCTTTGCTAAAATCTATATAATATTTAGATTTAATTTCAGCTTTCATAGTATTGTTATTTCCTTTTATTGTTATATTATCTTTTCCCATATGATTTTGTATCGCTTCATTTATATCATCAATTTCATATGCTCCAGTGGGTAAACTAAATACTTGTATATCTGAATATTTGTTTGTATTTTTATCTTTTGTTTTGTAATAATGTATTTTGTCATTAACATTTTCAGTAACGTTGGGAATAGAATTATAAGTTGTTATATCTAATAATGCGGCTTCCCATAATTTATCTTTTTCCAAACGTAACGCAGGGAAAAGAACACTTCGCAAAGTAGATGAAGTTCCAGTTAATGATACTGTATAGGAAGACATCTTAAAGTTGACTAACGCTTTTTGTTAAAAAATCTAAACATAAATGTCCACAGATTACCGTATCATCAGGTTGCTCTTTTTTATAATTGTATAGTACATTTTTAGCTGTTTTAAAGTAATATTGTAGTTCTTTTGGTGGTGGGAGATTACCAAAACTATCAAAGTAGTAAATAGTTGATCCTAGTTTCTTATAACATACCCAATGAGTGCCTGATCCTTTACTATTATCTAAATTTACTATTCCGGTTTCATTTTTCCATATTTTAACAGGTAATGCATCTTTCATAAACACTCCTCTAAAAAATGGAATTTTTAAACAAGAAACATAAGTAATTAATTCTTTATCTGTTAATTCTTTATTTGGAATTAGTAATTGTTTTTTTCTGTTTAATACACACGATACGGTCTTAGGTATAATCCTCCTCCTTTTTTTATCATTGACCATATTGTTTGTTTCTTTTTATTTTTACCTGCGGTGGATCGTCGTTTTCTTCTTATATTTCCTCCACGTTTCTTTGCAGGGTTTCTTCTCCTTTTTCCACCTCCTTTCTTCTTTCCACCTCCAAACATCGTTTTACCCTTCATTGCTGCTGATACCGCTAAAGCTGCTGCTTTTTCACCGATACTAGCGTCACTGGATGTTACTCTTTGCCAAGCTTTTTCAGCAAGTGCTCTATCCGCTATTGATCTATTTTTAGTATCTGCAAACTTTGAATATGCTATATCGTGTTGTTTGCAGGCTTGATCAAGTTTATTTATTCCAAGATCTCCTCTAGCAAGTCTTTTTTTCAATTTTGTTCCAGGACCACAATATTGATAACCTCCTGGTAAATGTAGTTCTACAGGTAATAAATCGATAGCTTTATTAACTATAGCTCCAACCGGCTTAGTAATAAGAGAAAGTGCTGTTGATGCTATTCCTCTTCCTCTCTTTATAACGTGTCGATTATGACTGATGCGTTGAACTTTCAACATGGTTTTTTATAGTGAAAGGAAATGCCAATACTTGTTTATTTTATAAATTCTTTATAATGAATGATGCACTTATCCTTTGACATTGTTTATTTATAATAAACATGTATTTTGTTTATGGGTAATAAACTTTTACCCAGTCTTTTGGTAGGATTGTATCCTTTTTATCAACATCAACTTGAGCAAATCTTAAATTTCCAGTTTTCATATTTAAAAAATATTTTTCCATAACATTTTTCTTAACCCAATGTAGTTTTTGATCAGCTTTTATGGGCTTTATCGTGTTATAAACATCATATAACACTACACTTAAGAGTCTTATAATGTAATTTACATTAACAGCATCAACAATATCAATAGGGTCATCTAAGCTAGTCAATCGCAAGTTTTGACAATAAAAAAACTTGTTGTGTTTTTCTGTTCTTAAGCATCTTTCACGCCATTCTTTTACTCTAACTGCATCACTGTCATTTACTCCCATTCCAACATTAAATAGTGGTCTTTCTTTACAATCAAAGCCTTGTTGACCAAATCTTGATGAAATTTCTTTTAATACAGGAACTTGTCCAATTGTTGCTACATCAACATCATTCAACCCTTCTTTAACATTAGTAATTATTTTTGCATCCGCATCCCATTTGTTATTGTTTAATTTCATTATTTGACTTATTGTAGCTGCATCTGATTTTGCAGTTCCCTCCTTAACGTTAGTTAACACTTTATTTTTGCAATCAATTGACTTAATATCATGTGTAATACAATGATCTGTAACATATTGAAGGTTTACCGCATCTTTCATATCTTTAGGGTCTCCAATATCGTGTATTACAAAGTTGTAAAAGGAAAATTTATCTGTTTTTTCAGGTATGACTGAATGTAAATACTTTTTGGTAACTGAATCTTGATCATTAACAGGATCTGCTATATTGGCTATTCTAAGATCTTTTGCATCATATGCTTTATTATTACTTTTAGGATCATATCTTAAGGTTTGGTTTATGTACCACATTAAATATTCTTTATTTACCGAATCATTCTTATCTATTGGTTTTGGAAGATTTGCAATTCTATAAAAATTAGCGTTATACACTTCATTTTGAAGCTTTAAGCTAGGTAATGTTTCACTTCTTAAAGTTTTAAAATTTACCGCATCATTATCATCTTTTGGATCATTTACAAACTTTAAACGTTTGTTATTTATATCATAATCTCCATCGGATGTTAGTGGTAAACCACCTCTTTTTCCATAAGATCCTGATTTGCTTCCAGTTTCGGAATACCGTCCAAACTTATCCACACTCATGGTTATACTAAATATTTAATCAGTTATACTTGTATTATATATACTCATATTTTTTTTATGCAATTACTCCTCGATTTCGCAGTTCGCCGACCAAAGCTACCCATTCATTTTCTAAACCACTATGTCCGGCTTGTTTAGCTTCATATATCAACTTCATTCTGTCAACCAATTTGTTTATATCGTCGTAGTATATGATATTAGTATCATACAAGTTTTTTAATAATCCTTTTCCTGATAAACTTGATTGATTTGTTTTTCTTCTTTTATGTAAAATATTTATTTCAGCAGAAGATAATGATTTTCTTTTTATGGGTTCCCTTCTTTTTGGTGGGAAAAGTTTAGCAATAATAGTTTTATATTTTTCTGATGCATTTCTATGAACATTGAAATTTTTAGAATAATTTTTCTTATGCGCATTTGTATCCTCCAATATTTGTTTAAAAATATTTAAATCCTTTTTAGTATATTTATTAGGTTTCGGCTTAAAAATAAGTTCAAACAATCCTTTTGTACCCTTGTATTGTTTATTATTTATAATAATATTGTCATGTTCGTCTACATCAAGTTTGCTATCTCCAATCATTAGCCCATTTTCTTCTATTCTAGCACCAAAAGTATGATATTTTCGAGTTGGTTGTGCAGAATGTAACATTTTTAATACAAATTGTCTTGCAAGCGGCCCTTTATACGCAATATCCGAGCCCAATTTGCTCAAGTTGGATGGATTAATAGGCTCTTCTTCTTCTTGTTGTTCTTCGCTTGTAGAAAGACCTTCTTTTTCTGTTAAAACATCCGTTTCTTCACCTAGTTCGCTTTCTTCTTCAGTTGTTTCTCCTTGTTGTGTAAAACTTGTATCACTTTCATATTCTTCTTTTTGTTCAAATTTTGAAATGGGTAAAATAGCATCTCCGGAAAAATTAAATGTTGAATGTTTAACATTTTGTCCTAATTGTTTTAATGGCTCAGTAATAGGTTTAAATGTTGATTCCAGAAATTTCTCTCTTTCACTTATTCCTAATCTTAACGCTCTGTTTTTATGTCTAATAGAATCACTAAGTGATTTTATTTCTTTTAATAGCTTTTCCTGATTAACCATGTTTACACCATGAAGACTTGTACGATAATGTTGTTAATTAATGTATTAAAACAAATTTCTCAAAACCTATGCGGTAACGACCATCTGTTATAGCTTTATCTTTCATAATTACCAAAAATCCATATTTTTCCGCCCAAGCTTTTCCACAAAGCTCTTTGAATTTATCAAATGACATATCAGCATTTACATGATCGTTGTATATATGTTTTAGGTTTGTATCGTCTTGTTTGAATAAAACTAAAATATTTGCATTGTCTCTAATTAGTTGTTTTGGAATTTTGCTATATGTTTGTCCGATATATATGCTATCAATATTATTATGTCTTCCCATGGCAAAATAGTTTCTAATAGTATCATGATTTTCACTAGATACATCATCAAATACAAATACAGAATACGGCTTAGCCTGGTCTGGTTGCATAACACTGTCACTAGCATTAAATTTGTAATAGTTAACATCGGGCACATCAGTCAGGATCTTTTCCAACAATTGATACTTTGGTTGATGTAAGGACTTTGAAAAAATATATAGGTTATTAAATCGCAATCCTTTTGTGTTTGTAATTAAGTTAAACACAACGTTAGTTTTGCCACAGTTTGAAGGACCGCTGACTATACATCGTACAGTGTTTGGAAATAAACTTCCGTGTTTACCATTGTTGATTTTAACGTTATCTACGGTTAAATCATCAATGTTATTAATATTAAATTTATCTTTATGGTGAACAATCTCCATCTTATTCAAAGGCAGAAGAGTAAATAAGTTGATTTAAAACTAAATCAAATCTTTTATAGGTATCCACGAATCTTCAGTTTTATCAAACCCCAACCAACGTACTTTAACTTGGTCTTTTTTCCTTTGCAACACCTTTTCAACAAGATAAACATCGCCTACTGTTGACTTTAACAATTCATGTCCGTAAAAACCGCCTTGTAACAAATTTCCTTTGTTATCTTTTAAAATATAAGTTTCCGGTACAGTAGGTTGTACTTTATACACTGTAAAAACTTCGTTTGTCCAATTGGGCAGGTATTTTTTAGTAAACACTCCTTTGTATTTACTAATTCGAACTTTATCATTTACATTAAATTTTCTTGGTTTTCTTTGTTCCGCTTTTGGCTGTGTATTTTTTTTAATTCGTTGTAAAACTAGTTTAGCGTTTTTCTTATTCACTTTGTTAGGTGCCATACCGATAGTTCTATGAAACTTGTTGTTGTAATCGCTTATTAATTTTGGTAAGATATCAACCCATACGTAAGAACCTCTTTTCGAAAACATTTTATACATTGCACCTTTTAAGGTTCTATTAAATCTTTCAATTATAGCTGCCTTTTTCTCAGAATTTGTGGAATAATGATTTATGTTATATTTTTTCATTAACAAGGCAAAATGTTTATTAAAAAATTCTTTCCCATCATCAGTTTGTAAATGTTTAATTTTATTTTTATCTCTTTTTATAGCTACTTCCATAGCTTTTGTTATGCTGTTACCAGTTTTGTCTTTTAATGGCAAAGCATCTGCAACTTTAGTAAAACAATTAATAATCGTAAGTATGTATTTAAATCCTTTATTTATTTTACTATGCGGTTGCATTTCAATTAAATCTGCTTGATATAAATCATTTATTCCTTTTACAACAGTATTTCGTCGTGGAAACTTTATTCTTGCAGGTTTATGAAGTTCATTAACAATCTTTTCCTTTAAGTCTGTCATGATGATTTTACTAACAAAGTCAAGTTAGTATTGAGTGTTTCTTTTTCTGCATCCGCTTTTATAGTTCAAGGTCATTTCAACATATTTAAAAAAAAGGGGAAATCACAGCGAGCATGCTGTGATTTCCCCTTTTTTCTTTTTTCTTTTTTTTCTTTTTTTTCTTTTTTTTCTTTTTTTCTTTTTCTTTTTACTCATTGATAGGATTGAGAGAGTAGTGGCCGAATGGTAGAGTGTGAATTTTGTCTGGAAGAATGTGTCGTTTGTCATCATTGGAGCAGAGTGCTTTTTTCACTTCTGTTACGCTGTACAGTTGATGGTTGAAACTTCTGATGGTGTTGAATTTTGCAGTTATAGTCGTTTCTTCAAATAAGCATTGCTTGTAGTGTTCAAAATTTACATTCTTCTTAAGATACAAACTTTTTACTCCCTTAGCTTTTTTAATAATATTGTTTTCTTCTTTATGTAATTGTAGTGAATACAATTTTGACATTAGTGCAATAAGTTCTTTCAGTAAAATTCCATTTGCTTCGTCCTTAAATTTTCCAAGTTTCTTTTTGTTCCGATCATTGTCATAATTTAAATGATCTTTTGGATAGTCACTAAAATCAAATTCATTTTTGTGAACAAATGTTCGAAGATCCAAATACATATCTTCAGTAAGAATCCAGTAGACGAAAGCGTCCGTGTCCATGTAGGCGATTCCGATGTTATCTCTACCGTAGAAGGCGACCATTTTGTTGTAGTGAAAATCATACATGTGGGTTTTGGAAATATCCAAGATTGACATTCCAACGTACAACGGACGATCCATTTTCACGCTTGTCTTCTTCATAGATACTGCCACAAGGTTTTCATTGATGATAACGGATGTTCCAAAGTTTGGTTTTTGTACAAGTTTTTCTAGTTTTATAGGATCTGTAATTAATTTAACATTTTTGTGTTTTCTTTTGTTTTCCAATGTTTTTCCAAATATCGCATTATTTATCAATTTAAAAAAGTCCTTTTGAAATGTTGATGTTGCAGCTGCTCTTCTTCTGGTGTTTGAATCAATGTACGGTTTTAACCAGCAAGATTGGGAAAATTTTAAAACTCTATGAATTTTGGTTATACGTAAACCCAATTGGAGTGCTTGTTGAACAACCCAAAAGTGAGCTACGTATCTTTGTTTATTTTCAAGAGTCATCATTAATTTTGGATGTTTGCCAATTGGTGAAACTTCTGTTTTTGCAAGGAGCGGAAGATCGTAATGAAAATCATGCAAGTGTTCTGGATATTCAAAGTCACAGTCCAATATGTATCCGGTGTCTCCGTCTTTTGAAATTTGCGAAATATCACCAAGAGAGTCTGGATTAACCCATTCAAAGTTTCCAAAAGGAAGTGGATTAGACATGGCCCATCCGTATAAATTGTTGGCATCGAAATATCCTAAGAACACTGATGGTTTTTCTTTATCGTAGTTTGGAAGATATTTGTTGTTAGCTTTAACATGTCTAGTAACACTTTGGGTCAATCCACCTCTAACGCCCGATTCGATCATCAACACCATGTCAATATCTGTTAATAATTGAAGGTTGCACTTTGTTTCTTTTAGCATAGCTTGCCAAGCTAGTCCTGGAGAAGTATAAGAATGAAGAGGGTCTAATCCGTAAGCTTCAAAGCAGGTGTTTCTAAATTCTTCCATCACATCGCAGAGAAGGGTCACATCAAGTTTTACATAAAAGTCAGAATAATCTCCCAGAGTGTTCATTTCCAATTCGTCCCAAACTCTGCATGCGTGTTGATAGTCTTCAGGTGAAATGTCCAAATCGGTAAGTTTACTTTTGAAAGCTTCTGGTGGAGGAAGTGACGTTTCTTGAAATTTATGTAGTCCATCGATGTAATCATTCGGGAAAACTCCTTTCCGAAGAACCAAATCCATTTTTTCTGCAGGTACAATTTTGCTTGTTTCTATTAAATTTTGTCTTCTTAAATTTTCAGAAAGTTGCATAAGACTGGAAGGCATAAATCGAAAAGAATCAACAAATCTAAGTTTAATTTTGCCCACCTTTTTTGAAAAGCTTATAAATTTTTCCATAGTTTGTGCTATAACGTCTATTTCACCGTTGTCTCTTGCTAATTCAGGAATGATAAAATGTCCATCGTATCCGCTAAGATTGTGAAAAACCACGTGAATAAAAGATGGCGTTTGTAGTTGATGTTACATCCGTTGCAAGCTGCACCTCTGTAGGCTCCTGTCAGATGGTCATGGTCGCGAACTTTAACTTTAGTTTCTGTAAATTGATTGTTACACAAATAGCATGTTGTTGTCAAATCATAAAGATAAATTTCTTCCGGTGTCATAGGTGACATAGGAACCACATTGCTATACATTGCTTCCACTTTCCCAGCGATGTCGTATAAATCATCAACAAAGTATCGAGCTGCTTCTTCTCCACGATAAATCTTTGGTGTAGATGTCAAACCATATTCTTGAAGATGTTCTTCAGGCAGAGTGGATTTTACTATTAAACAGTAGCTGTTTGGTTTGTGAAGTTGATACTTTGTTCTGCTTGTAATTTCCTCTCCTTCTTCTTGTTCAAGTGGAAGCAATGAAGATTCAAAATCTGCATACACTACAACGGGAATTCTGTATTGTTGGATAACTTTATCAAATTTTACTTGTGATCTGCTAGGGTGTGGTAATTTAATTCTTACTTCATAGTTTCCATTGCATAACTTTTGATGTTCCATCAACCATTCTGAACCACCTCTTCTTAATGGTTTGTTTACAAAACAAAAACATCTTTTACAAGTGGTTTTTTCTTCTTTATGTTTTGATAACTGTTTGCAAACTAGAGCTTCGAAATCTTTAATATATACATAATGTGAAATATCACCTTTTGTTATTAATAATAAATCGGTATGATCTCTGCGTTCGGTGGGTGTTATACGTAAGGGATAGACATTGTTGGATGAATCTAAGCCAAAGATGTTTACAGATGCAAAAGGATTTTTCTTTTCAAATTTTGATATGTCTTGAATTGAAACAGGATAAGTCATGCCTTGAAAGTTATACATATAGGAAACCTCATCGTATGCTCTACTCGGTCGTTCCACATGATCTTCTACATATTTTGCAAGCATTGCATACTTGAAACATTCAGCATTTTCATTTTGTACATTAACACAAGATTTGGTTACTTGAATCTTTCTTGGCAAAGCAATATAACTACTACCTCTCATTCCATATCCATGTTTATGAACTCTCACATCTAAGCTTGTTATACTTAACAAACTCCATCCAGAACCTCTTCCTTCATGTTCTTGTAATTTTGTTAAAAGTTCTTCAAAACAATCATCCACAATTGAGCTTATATCCGATGCAAACATGATGGTTTTGTTTTTAGTTAAAAATCCTCTTGGTGATGTTTCATTCTGAACATTTGTAAATACAGTATCTAATAATATTCCAAACTTTATAAAATTTAATCTTCTTAGTTCATTCTTCAATGTTTCTGTTACTAATGTTTTTGCTTTCAATATAAATTGTGCTAGTTGCAATTGAGCATTGTCAATCTTAAAATGAGTTACTACACTGCCTGGTAAAGCTCGGGCGTATAATTCCACATCCAAAGATGGTCCGGGTGCGTATTGAATAACACTTGGTCTTGAATTTAGTTGTTGTTGATGGGTAGCCAGCATTTGATCTAATTCTTCCAAATCTTCTTCTTCTGCATTGTTTCTTGTTTCGTTGTTATGGTACACTTCTTTGTGTATTTGTAGTAAGTTTTCATTTTCAAAAGATTCTTCACAACTGATGCAGTAATACATGACGTAGGTGTGCTCTCCACAAAAGTTGCAGTAATAATAAAAACCACTCTTAAACTACCCCTATTTATAGACTACCCCCACCACTTTTTGTGTATTAAACACAAAAAGTGTTAATAACAGTTAAATTTCTTATATTTCAAAACTCCTAAGTGTCAAGGTCAAATAATGCAAGTTTAAAAAAACATCTAAGTGTCAAATAATGCAGGTATTAAAAAAATCTAAGTGTCAAGGTCAAATAATGGAAGTTTTAGAAAAAATCTAAGTCTCAAGGTCAAATAATGGAAGTTTTAAAAAAATTCTAAGTCTCAAGGTCAAATAATGGAAGTTTTAAAAAAATCTAAGTGCCAAGGTCAAATAATTTAAGTTCAAAATAATACATATATTATGCGTCGTAAGTGTGATCATCATTGCTGTTGTTTAAATATGTTATTTCCAAATCGTTATCGCTTTCATCTTCCTCCATGTCCGATGCCGGAAACAAACTTCGCCGAACAAGAGCATGTATATATTGTACTGGATCATAGTTAATTGTTACAACATGTGTTAACGGTGTTTCTTCGCCTATTGCTACTGGTACTTCCAAAATATTTTCTTCATCACTTGTAGCATCAGACGTAGCATCGGATGTAGCATCGGATGTAGCATCAGATGTATCTTCTACTGGAATCAAACTATTTTCAAAAATACTTTCGTCATCCGTTAAATCTTCTGGTTCAACCATTTTATATATTTTTTCACAAATTGTACATCCAAAAGGAAAATTGTTGTCTGTTGGAGGCATTATAAAAGAAACTTGATATTGTAAAATAAATGTTGAAGCAAATGTTTGAAAATTTTTCTAAGTCCGAAAGTATTAATTATTAGGAAGTTTTACAAGTCCAATGTAAAGTAAAAATAAAGAAAGAAGTGTTGTTGCCTGTTTAAACAGTTGCAAAAGAATGATAGGTTTGAAAATTTTTCAAAGTCCTAAAATATTAAATATTGAGAAGTTTTAACACTTAAAATGTTTACAAATCCAATGTAAAGTAAAGAAAGAAATGTTGTTGCCTGTTGGAACAATGGCAAAAGAATGATGGAAACCAAACCCGCAGTAAGGGTCCTGTGGTTTGGGAGGGGGTAAGCGAGGAGGGGGGATGACCTCAAGCCGAGTTGCGGTCCGGGATCTGCGCGTGTGGTTCGGCATCAGTTGCTCGCTAGACAGTGAGGTGGTAACATGTTCAGAAGGCGCCCTGAACATTTTATCATTTTTGCTGTTTGGTGAAAATATCTTGGTGTTATTTGTATAATAACATCTTGACGTAGGACTGATTAATTTTAAGGCATGGTAGTTGTTTGTGCTTGTAGATACCCTAGGGTTTGTAGTTTGTTTTTAATTTGCTGGTTTGGTAGTTAGTATTATTTTAAAATCTTTCTTTTACTTACAATATATTTCTGCCTGGAATGTTTAAATTTAAAGTAAAATTTTTGTTTTTAGGAATGTTATATGATATGTTTTTAATACCTTTCTATTCCAATTTCCTTTTTCCAACAAGCTTGTTGAGGGCATTCCCTCTCTTGTCTTGTACTCCTTTTTAGTTAGGGACACCTTTCAATTCCAGTTTCCTTTCCTTTTTTCCTTCCATCTTTTGCATGGTAAAACCAATAATGGTAAAACCGGCTACCGCTTTTGTAGTGATTACGCTCACCAAAGCGGGTCACTTACAACCTCTATACGTGCTGGATGGGTAGTTCGCCTACCTCCGGAGTTTCGCTAGACCTCAGTTGTTCTGCGTCGCTAATGGCGAGACACTGGCTCCTTTAGTGTTAGGAAATAAAAAACATATTTGTATAACATTTTTTCCTAAATTTAATTAAGCAACTTGCTATTTCAAAATAACATTTTTGTTTTAGCTTAGCGTTGTGCGCTTATGGTGAGGTGTGTGAGTTCGCTTACGTGATGATCACACTGTAATCATGATGTGCAGCGCTGGGCTGTCTAGCTATTTTTTTTAAACTAAATTTTATTTCTTTATTTTTTTATTTTTATTAATTCTTAAACTCTAGGCAGATTGTATTGTAAATTAGCTTTTCTTCTTTTAGGTTTCTGGGGGTGTACGGTTCTGTAAAACCGTACACCCCCATTTTCTTTTTAGTTATCGAATGACCTTGACCTACTTATTTTCAAGGTAAACAAAAAGACTTAGCGAAAATTTCTAAGTCTCAAGGTCATTTATATATAGGTAGATTTAGCTTTTCTTCTGTTAGGTTTCTGAGGTGTACGGTTCTGTAAAACCGTACACCTCCATTTTCTTTTTAATTATTGAATGACCTTGACCTATTTATTTTCAAGGTCAATAGCAGTTAGCGAAAATTTATAAGTGTAAAAAGTAGGTCAAGGTCACCAAAAAATACCCTATGAACGGGGGAATAGACCGCTAAGTAATTCTTTTAGAATTACAAAGTGGTCTATTCCCCCGCTCCTATTTTTTTTTTATTTCATTTTTACACTAACCTCTCAGTTTTAACAAAAGGAGGTATTTGTTGTGCGCACTGCATAATGTTTGATTTACACAACACATCTTTTACCCTTTTTTAATAATATACGAACATTGTTCTTTTTAGGACTAGATTCTAAAAAGTAAAATGTCATTTTGTTATCCCGCTTTTATAAGAAATTAACCCTCCATTGTAAATTTTGAAAATAGGTCAAGGTCATTCAAAAATACCCTATGAGCGGGGGAATAGACCGCTAAGTAATTCTCTTGGAATTACAAAGTGGTCTATTCCCCCGCTCCATTTTTTTTGTCTTGTGTTTAATTTGACCATTTAACTCTATCAGATGGAGATTTTCTTACTAAATAATAATGAACATTACTGATATTTGGAATTTGAAGATTTACTGGTAATTTGAGCAAGTAGAGTTCATCACAACATCTAAGAACAACATCCCTGTTACTGATCTTTTTTACAAAAACATATTTGTGGTTTAATTTCAATCTGTTGATTTTAATTCTTTTATAGTTTTCAATTTTTTCTGGCAATTCACTTTTGGAAGGTTCAATTTTGACTTTTTTAGAAGGTTGAATTTTGACTTTTTCGGAAGGTTCACGTTTGTTATGCAAATTACACAATTTTTCACCTACACTTCACAACTTCACACACCTTTCACCTTTGTTCGCTCCTTTTTTTAAAATATGAGCACATTGTTCTTTCTTAAAACAGGATTTTCTTAATTTTTGAAGTTTTTGAAGTTTTTCAGAAATTTTGTTAGGAGATTTTTTTGGTGAAGATTTTTTTGGAGAAGGAGATTTTTTCGGTGAAGATTTTTTTGGAGAAGGAGATTTTTGTTTCACAATAGAAACAACAGATGATGATGATGATGTTCTTGATGACGAGGAAGAAGACCTGGACGAAGACGAAGTGCCTGCCATAGCGCTGGATCCGAAGAAAGTAAAGATTACTCTGTTTACCCTGCCTTTATAACAGCTCCCCACCCATTTACCCCCTCTACTTTTCGACGTCAAAAAAATATTCATCCAAGCTTTCTAACATTGGCAAGGAAACAGTTTCAAAAGGTTGATACAAAATTTCATAAATGTCTTGGTTTAAATTTTGCGAAGTTTGAAGATATTCTTCTATTTCCTGTACAAATTTCTGTTCGAATTGTTGGAATTCTTCTATATCCTGTAAAAATGTCTGTTCGGATTGTTCAAATTCTTGTTGTTCTAAGTTAAATGTTGGTGATTTCAAGTCTTCTTCCAATTTTTTAATGTAATCTATTGCATTTTGAACTATAGATTGTCTGTTAATTTTTTTTTGTTTTTGACTTTCCGGTACAACTAATTTTAATTTTTCAAAAGCTTTTTTTAATCTGTGTTGTCTTCTTTGTTCCCTTCGGTTTCTACTTAATCTTTGATCAATCAGGTATTTTTGGAAAGATTCCATAACGTTTTGTTGATTCAAAATGTAGCAAACTATTAATTCTATAAAGCTTCTATCCGCTCAATATATAGTGGAAACCCGGGGGGAGGGGGAATCACCTTCGCCATCAAGGTGATTGGTACGTATTTAAAGCTTTGAGGTTTGCATAGCCAGACCATAACTATGAGCTCCTTGTACGAGTTGTGTCTGCAGCGTATCTGCACCGATAACCCTATGCTCCGGCATATCAAAAGGGTGTCAGAGCCGCTGCCGCCAATTTTGCAAGGAGAGCTCATTTATGAGCATAAAAGACGATGCGTCTACAAAACCAAAATTTGGTTTGAAGGGCCAAATGTTGGCAGAATATGTGCCGTATGTCACATGGTACGTTTTTTCATTAACTGCATTGTTTATTTTGTTAACAATATATTATTTTTTTTAATTTCTTTAAATTAATATTTTTTTTTCAGGCGCTTCCTCTTGCCGGCCCGGGGGACGAGCTTTATCGAACTATTGCTTATAGAAGCGGAATAATTGGGTATAAACTACAAATGCCGGCACCTCAAGAAAAATGTCATCTCTGCAATTTCTGCCCCCTGGCAAAATATGAAATTAATTGTATGTGTTTATAAACACATATAATTATGAGAAATTAAATAGGGACGGGGAACAGAGCAGTTTGTGGTCTAACCACTTACTGCTCTGTTCCCCGTTCATAGGGTATCTTCAGATGACCTTGACCCACTTTTAAAACTTTATGGTGGGGAAAATGTATATATAAACCGTGGATTATATGAAGAGGCATCACTTCCCTCACCGATAATCATGGAAAGTTTCCGTATGTTTTACAATGTTTTTTGCACTCCTCAACAACATATTCAATTTATGTTAAATTTAATCCATGTCCTCCAGAATATTAATTTTCTTACGATTAATGTTACTGGGGAAAGAATGGTAAATTTAACATATCAACGTTTATTAGTTACCATCAACCCTTTCGTAGATCCGAATTGGTTTTCAACACTTGAAACATACATTGATACTATGGCTTTTGAACAAGGATTCCATTATCTTTGGGTTGATGTAGATTAAATCAACTTTCAAAATGAATCAGATGATGATGGATATGATTCTGCCACATAAAAGTAGACATTAACGGAACTTCTCCCCCTGCCTTTTAGGAAAAAAGAGAGGAACAGTGTTAATTAATAACACTGTTCCTCTCTTTTTTCCGCTTAAAGTTAAATGACCTTGACCTACTTATTTTGAAGGTCAATTGTAACTTAGTGAAAATTTTCTAAGTCCTAAGTAGGTCAAGGTCATTTAAATCTTAGCGGAAGAATGAAAAGAATAGCTACCAACATGCATTGTTGGTATCTATTCTTTTCTTTCCTCCTAGAAAACCCCTTTAGTCCGTGTCAACTTTGATGTGAATTTTTGTACAAAATTGTACATAATAAAGGACCCATGTTTCGAGTCCTTCGTAATCCATAGAATCCGAAGTGCAACAGATTTTTGTACCGTCTGCTTTAACAGCTTCAAGTACTCCACTAATACACTTCAGATTGCAGATTGCTTCAGATTACTGTGAGCCCAAGGCTATAGCCTCGATTTTTGAGTTTTTGCGACATAACTTTTATACCGTTGGTTTTATCAAAAAATGTTACTGAACCTTTTTTGTTTGTCTTTTAATTTCGCTTAATTTGACTACCCGCACGATAGATTTGGAGCATTTTTGTTATATCCACTGCCTATAGCCTCGATTTTTGAGTTTTTGCGTCATAACTTTTATACCGTTGGTTTAATCAAAAAATGTTACTGGACCTTTTTTGTTTGTCTTTTAATTCTGCTTAATTTGACTACCCGCACGATAGATTTGGAGCATTTTTGTTATATTCACTGCCTATAGCCTCGATTTTTGAGTTTTTGCGTCATAACTTTTATACCGTTGGTTTAATCAAAAAATGTTACTGGACCTTTTTTGTTTGTCTTTTAATTCCGCTTAATTTGACTACCTGCACGATGGATTTGGAGCATTTTTGTTATATCCACTGCCATCGTGTACGGCAACGCAGTTCTAAAGTTGAACGGCGACGAAATCAAGTAACCGGTTTTGCCGGGGGGATGCGGGGGGATGCGGGGGGTTTTGGGGGGGGGGGTGAGGGGGGGGAGGGGGGGAGGGGTGGGAGGGGGGGAGGGTGGGAGGGGGGGAGGGGGGGAGGGGGGGAAGGTGGGGGGAGGGGGGTAGGGGTGGAGGGGGGGTTTCGCGGGGGGGGGATATAACAAAAAATGCTCCAAATCTATCGTGCGGGTAGTCAAATTAAGCGGAATTAAAAGACAAACAAAAAAGGTCCAGTATCATTTTTTGATTAAACCAACGGTATAAAAGTTATGACGCAAAAACTCAAAAATATGAATAACCAACGCGAAAACTAAACTCACCATCAACAGAAATTAAAACATTTACAAAAACCCAAATGTTAAAAATAATAATTATTTAATAAAAGATACAACACAAAACTAAAATCTTAGGTTATTTAAAACTTTAACAAAATATTTAAGTCTCAAAAGTAGAGTTTTAAAATCAATCAATATATAAGTCAAACAAGTAAGTCTTTTGAAATTAAAATATCTAAGTCTAAAAAATAGGTCATTTAAAATAATTCTAAGTCCGAAAGTAGAACAATCAAAACTAGGTCAAGGTCATTTAAAAATTATAAAAAAGGGGGGTGGGGAAGCGTGGGGTCCCTACCTTATTCTACTACTTTATTTCTATACTACTTTATTATAACTTATGCTACCCCTTAAATGCTATCATGCATGCGGTTACGGTGTGATCATCACGTAGGCGAACTCACACACCTCACCGCCCTATCATATCTTAACCCCTACCTAACGTTCCCCCTATTCTATCTTATACTATGTAATATTACAGTTACGGTGTGATCATCACGTAAGCGAACTCACACACCTCCCTATAATATTACACCTAACTTAATATTACAGTTACGGTGTGATCATCACGTAAGCGAACTCACACACCTCACCGTAATATTAACCCTGACAATTAAACCACGCAGGAAATGGAAAGGTAGGTGGATTGCCATTGCGACCGACTATTATAGGAGGGCGCCTCTCCCACAATAGCCGAACGCAGTGTGTGCTTGACATAAGCCATCCCACACACCATGGCGAACATTACGTTACAGCATAACCCTCCACGTAAGCGGACCAGTTACACCTTCACCGTAATGCCAAAGAGAAACGTTGCGCGCTTGCTTATATCAGCGAGCTCGAGACTCGACCTCGCTAGCGAGCCTTGACTAGTAGGTCAACGTGTCGCTCTGCCGAGGCCGGTAGCCTTGGCCGGGTCGCTAGCCACCGCTCTCACAACTTCGTCTGGCCTACTTGGACCTGGTCACTACCTTGACTACAAGGTTGTTGTGTGCCTACTTGGACCTGGTCACTACCTTGACTACAAGGTTGTTGTGTCTGCTGCCTATAAGAACCCCATTCGCCCGCCTTGTGTTATTCTGCCACTCGCCACCATCGCTGTTACTATCCATTCCCACGTTTTTCTATTTCATTATATCCATTTTATTATTTCCTTTATCTAATTATGGACTCCTCATCTGCCTCTTCATCCTGCCCTATTCTTCTGGGTCTGCTCAAGAAACCTCTGATGAAGCAACATTCCATCCCGGTATCGATCAGCCTTTCTGCAATCAACGATTTTATTCCGCAAAAATCTTCTACTCCCGTCCTCTCCTCCTCCATTAACGAAATAATAGCTGATGCTGTTAATGAAGATCAACCCCAATTATTTCAGAATCCCACACCAGTTACAGAAACATCAACGCCGCAAATTGAAGAGATTCCCATCGCTCCAATTTGTGACGACATTTTAACTGAAGACTGGATGGAGTTGTGCGGACTGCACCCTTCTTCTACCCCCCAACAAATTCAACCCGCACCAATCAAAGAAACCCCCACCCCCCAAACAATTCATCCCGCACCAGTAAAGAACATCAGGCTAAAGGAATTAAAGAAAAACAAAAAATATAACCTGTACAGAATTGAAGAAAACAAAATTTATATCTACAACGAGGAGAGGACGAAAATTTATATCCTCACAACTCCAAAAACCAAACCACCACTTGTCCCAACAGATCCAAAATTTTTACTAGTAACAGCGGAGGGTGGAAAATTGAGAATAAATATATTAAATTAAACCTTATATTCCTTCCCCTCCTCAATCAAAGTCCACCCTGGTGGCAAAATCGGCCCTTCTAAGGGCCACCCTAAGACTTTCAAATTTAGGCTTAAGTTAGGGCCTCAACCCTTGGTGACTACAAGCGGTTCATATACCTCTAAGTCCCAAAGGTTGAGTCAATAGCGGGGGGCTTTCGCTAAAGCCTCAACCCTTGGTGACTAACAAGTGGTCTGTGTACCACTAAGTCACAAAGGGTTGGACGCTAAAGCCTCAACCCTTGGTGACTAACAAGCGGTTCACATACCTCTAAGTCCCAAAGGTTGAGTCAATAGCGGGGAGCTTTCGCTAAAGCCTTAACCTTTGGTGACTAACAAGAGGTCCGTGTACCTCTAAGTCCCATAGGGGCTTTCGCAAACCACCCCTTGTTAGTCACCAAGGGTTGATACTTAAACTTAAGCCTAAATTTGAAAGTCTTAGGTCGGCCCTTAGAAGGGCCTTTTTTTTGCCACCAGGGTGGACTTTGGAGGTGGGAAAAGGTTTTACTCGGTAATATTTATGTTTAACTTGGCACCTTTTTTATTTACTATCAAGTGTCGAGGGTTAAGGGGAATAGGAATTTTTTTGGGAATGTCAATGACATAAATTTTGGTTTTTTCAGAATTAAAAATGAAAATAGAAGAAGATAAATGTCTTAAGATTTCATATTTCCGGTTAAGTTTCAGTTTTTTTAGATGAAATTTTTGCTGGGGTACGTTTGAAGATACAGGTGATAGAGGTGGTTTGGTGCGAATTTTGGGTGGTTCGGTGCGAATTTTGGTGCCGGTAAGAATGTTTTTCCAAACTTGCTGAAAAGGTTTTCGAGCAATAGTGGTTGTAACATCATACCAATCACGATTGTTGTTCGATTGAATAATTCGTACCCCAAGCAGTTGAAGATAGGAAAACCAGTTATACCAAATCTCGGTATACTCGGAGCGGTTCATTGTGAAATTGAAGTAGGTGTTGTTAGGACGGTGGCAAAGGAAAGAATAACTTGTCGAGTGTAGAGTGTAGAGTGTGTTAAACAATCAAGGACAGGTGTGCCGGGTGATGCAGCAAGGACGACGACCTGTATTCGCCGGCCGGCCGCAAGCGAAAGTGCGGCGCAAGGTCAACCAGTTGTATTGCTAACTGGTCGGCAACAAGCGAAAGCATGCGAGGTCAAACCCGGCCCACTCGGTCTCGTTTATCTTTTAAAACTCGCATGATAGGGTTTGCAAACATATTAATTCAAATATGTTGTAAAAATTTTCTTACGATATTTTGTTACAAATATTTTTAAGGCAAATGTTAAGAAACCATGTTTCTATTTTTAATCGCAACTACAGTTTCGATTTCTTTAACTAAATATTATAACTAAGTATTAAGGTAATATAATAAAGTAGCATCTTTAAAAATATTGTAACTTGTACAAAGTTAAATAAGTATTTTAAGCCAAATGTTAAAAACAATTGTTTAGTACTGAGATGTTCACCCTACAACACCTACGTTAGAACTAACACTACAAATCCAAAAATTGCGAGGAGTCTCTCATGGTGGTGGGGGGAGGGCAGATGTTCCGAGCTGCACATGTCAAGGGAGGTTGCAGCGCCGCTACTGACACATCAGTTTGCTAGTAGAACTGGCAGAGTAAACATCTAAATAAACATGAGTTCTGTTTTATATGTTTCTTTTATTAAAGATGGACTTTGCATTGAAACGCAAAGTTTTCCTATTGATGCAGATCCTATACAACAAATTTTAGTACATCCTCCAGAAAGTTATGATTCCATCTACATTTCAGTGCAAGAAACAAACGACCCCCCACCACCAACAACTCCTGATGCACAGTAGGACACGGCTACCACACGTCATTAAAGCTTCAGCTCTTTACCCGAGCACACATGGACTCTGAGCTTCAAGATAATACTGTTTCTTCTACATCTACACCAACTTCCGAACAATTACCTACTACAAATGAAACTACTACAAGTCTACAAGTAAATGAAATTTCATCAACTGTTAGTTCTGATGCGCAAGCAATAATGTTATCATTAATTGGTTTCGACTAAAAATTCAACAATGGAAGAAGAAAGAAATTCGCTACTTTACAACTTGGTTTTTGTGAACCCGTCGAAATTTATTATTTGCCTACTTTCATTTTTATGTGGTTACAATTTTGGTTACCTTGTTCAGGAAATGCTAACAGATAAAAAGGAAGAACATTCGCTATATTTTAAAGTTTATGTTTATGTAATTGCATCTTTATTTGGATACTTTGTAGCAGGATATTTTCTTGTTAATTTGTCAATTCCATTTTTTACATGGTATTTTAACAGACGTGAAAATCAACAAAACAACAGTTTGTAAAAAGAAACAAAAATTATCTTGCATTTTCGGATTTTCCGAAAATGCAAGATCTTTTTTAAAAACATCCCCAAACGACCTTGACACACTTCCGGCCATTTAAAATTTAAATACCCAGCACAGCAGGGCATTTAAACTTTAAATACCCACCATCAACACGTCACAGCTACGTCACAGCTGATCACGTCACTTCCGGTCACGTGACCGGAAGTAGCTGTCAAAAAATTGACTGCCTGTCAAAGTTTGATTGGGCCAGCAGCCCCAAGTGCCCACTACTTACGAAGTATAAAAACATGATATGCCACAACAAAAAAGGTCCTTTTGATCCATATTCACATTTCAAGTTTAAAGATGATACCCCAAGCGAATTAAAAATCATGAGAAACTGTGTAAAACTCTAAAACCAAACGGTCTGAGGAAAAGTTTTGCAGGATTTTTTGATAATATATTTAGAGAAATCAGTTGCTGAAGTTTGTGAGAAAACTCTACTAATATCCTTTACATTGCAGCAATTTTACGCTTATTTTTTACTAGCAGTTGCCCGTGGCTTTGCTCGCGATAAAAATTACAACTGATCTTACTTCTGCTCTTTGAACTGTCAAATTTTAGTATTCACAGCTGTTTACAATTCAGTATTTGAATGTTTACATCCTTATAAAATGTAAACATTGAAGCTAAGATGTTCACAGGGCGTATCCCGAGGGGATTTTGAGGAAGTGATTAGGCCTATGTCCTTTTCTGATATGGTGGCTCTATTCCTGCTAAATTTCAGCTCAGTTGGTCCAGTTTTTTTCACGTGGTTGAAAGACAGATATTCACACAAACAACCATACTTTCACATTTATAATATTAAGTAGGATTTGGGCTTTATTTTCAATTATATGTTTACGGTATTTTCTTTTTATATTTTACGATAAAGTTTTACATAGAAATTGACGTTAAGTATCGTAAGGTTGTTATCAAAATGTTTTATTATTAATCATAAAACTCCGATGATTTTATTTTTGAAGATTTCAGTCTCTTGAGGAAGTCAGCCACGAATATTCTTGACAATCTTACTTGCTGCAATGTGTTAGACTTAATGACTTAATGCAAAGACGCCCTACATACCAGACCCAAGTTGTCTCCTTCCAAGAGAAACAAAATCAGGATCAAAATGTAACATTATATTAAAAATAAATGTTACATATGATTCCGTACTTTTTAAATTTTATTAAAAAATAAAACTATATTAAAAATGGAAAAAGGTATTCAGCAAAATCAAAAGACAGGGGCGTAAGAGATCTTCACCAATGAGTTTAGTTTCGATTTGGTTGGGCTTGTTATGACAAAAATACTTCTAGAGTCAAAAAATGTTAGACAAAAAATATTTTGGGTATCTTTACGGTTTTAAATGGAATAATGTCAACGTTTCAGTATCATTAAAGTTCACTTATAACAAATTCGGAAAGTTTAATAAAGAAAACTGTTACAAATAATAAAGTAATATAATAATAATATAACATTATTTATAAAATAATAGTGCATATACGCAATAATAGAAATTAAGGAAAAACCTAAACAATTCTTACCCCTACACGTCTGAGTTAGCGACTTATTTCGTTCTTATCTAAATGGGAACAATCCTCGTATTACTAAAAGTTCGACCTTTTTTACGCCTTTCAATATTACCAATCGTAATCAAATCGTATGGGAACAGTAAAGATCATCATCATGACGATCATCATGACTGGAAATTTGTTGCCTGCATCCCTATCATCCTCCTTACGGAAATTGTATGTTTGTGTAGGGCCTAACTTTGATTGGCTCTGGAAATTCGACTACAAGTTTCGCCAGAGTGAGGCCTGAACGCGATTATTACGACCGTTTATGTAATAATTGAGAAAGTTTACGATGAAAAATCTTTATAAGTCTGTATAATCAATGTAATAAATGGTATCAAAAGTAAATAAAGTTGTTTCTGTAAATTTACTGGTTTTCATCTATTTGAATTTAATGGATTCTGTAGTAAAATCCATAAACCAAAAACGAGGTCTTCTTTTGCAACAGTGTTTTGAAATTTACGGTAAACACTTTTTGACCATTTTACGAACCATCTGATGTTGTGTTTTGTGATGTTTTAAAACAGGATCTTGGAAACGTTATCCGTTTTATTTATACTATTGCAGAATTTGTTATTAATTTGATCTGATATACCTAATAACAAAACTCCGCTACCGTTTTTATTAATTCTCCTATTAAGATTGATATTTTTGTGTTTATGGTTTCTACACCATTAGCATTTTGTAAGTCTCGTAAACGCTTTTAAGTGAAAGCGGTCCGAACCTCACAAATGTTTGTGGGTATGCCGTAAATTGAACCCGCGACCGGTTGATAAGTGTAGTCCAAAAAACTAACTAGGCTAAAAAATGCTCCACACGATTAATGCACATTTCTTCACATTTTTAATAATTAATTTAAATTTTAATAATACACACTCATGATGATGATGATGGTGAATTTAATTATTATATTAAAAATATCTTACTTTATGAACAATAATTTGAAATAAACGTGTAAAACAGAAATAGAACGAAAAATCATTTACTAAGCTGGGTTGTAGAGCTAAACAGGAGGGCTATAATTTACTTCTTATCTGCGAATTTCTAAAACCCAGCGAGTTTCGCATTTGTATCCTGATGAAAATTGGAATATGCGGTTAAGAATTTTTAAGACTTTAATTTTTTTAGGGCTTAAACATTCTATTTAAATAAAATATTATTTGAGTTTAATACGTTTGTTTTACCTTTAATATTATTTCATTCAACTATATACAACAATGTTCTGACAGACAGTATGTATTGTAGAAAAATATTCCTCGTGTCAAAACTGCAAAAATAAAAAATAATTTCAAATTAATTAATGAAAGTTTTTAGCACACAGTTTTGATTGCCTCAGGTAATTAGAATAATGAAAGAAAACAAAATCCTCGTTGAATCTGTCAACTGCGAAATTACTTTGTTCATAGCTTAAGGACCACATCTAACTAATTTTGCGGCTTCTTGGACTGTCATAAAATGCAACCGCTCTCGAGTCCTGCATAACTTTGCTTAGGTAATTAATCTTTAAAACTTTAAAAAAGTAATACAACTTACAGTAATGTAACTTAAAGTATATTACTAATAATACAGTAATAATGAATAATAGTAATAAAATATAATCATTGATTCCTGTTACACTTAATAACACGTACTTTGTTCTGGGGACATATGTAGGTTTTAAAAATAATCTGAATAATCTGCAGCAACACGAAATAATTGTTCATATTTGATCTTTTTAAACCCCTTCTTATGATCATTCAAATACTTGAATTAGAATAATGTTTTTTGAATGCCTAAAATAAAATATTGTCATATACATATAGTTAGCCGCGTAAGGCCAAAGCACCTATAAGCCTATTTATTGAAGAGTAAACTATTAAAAAAAACTTTTCACAAAAACATGTTTTGCTATTGAACCTGTTATAGTTTGATGTATTTTTAAGTGAATGAAAATTAATAACTTTGTGCGAATACTCATATTATTTTTTAAAATATTTTAGAAATTATGACTTAAGAATAAAAAGTTACATCATAGTACATTTGATAGCTTTTTAAATAATAAGAACTTTATCCTGAAACATAACAACTTATTTCAAAGTTGCGGGGAACATAGTTTGAAATAGCGCCTGATTATGTCCGAATGCCCCAAAAGAAGGTGTGCCTGCTTCAAGTATTTTTTTAAAGAAGAGGAATTGCGCCGTATGTTGCGTTTTCTTAAACCTTATAAGTCTTAGGACAAGAAGAGTCTTGTTTTTAATTTAATAAATTTTAATAAGGAATCCTCATATTACAGTACCTTATATTAAGAATCCGCCACGTAAAACATAAAATAAAAAATATTTGTTAAAAGCTTAAATACAAAAACCATGCGGTCCAATTTGTTTTAAAAAGCGAAAGCAAAAAACATAGATAGCAATGAATATTGCCAGTGTACAAGAATGCTGACCGGACGTGATCTACATATAAAGTAGTTCTTCGAATCCCGCATTTGCTTCCCTCCGTGGACTGTGGGGTTTTTATATTGTAATTTTGGAGGCAACAACCTTGCTAAGTAGGACAACTTTTAATCTGGCAGCGAACTTTTTCATCTTGCCAGCAAATTAAAATATCACTCACAATATTCGAAGGATGTAGTGGCAAAATTTAATACCTTTAAATTTAGGGAGCGTAATAATCTTAAAAGAAAAAACAGTGTTCAGCCCTACAGTTGAAGAGAAAATGTAATCTAAGCAGCGATAACAACTATACAGATTCAAAATGCCCATCACGCACAAGTTTAATTATGTTTCTAGACTGGTTAAAGCTGACTTTTAAATACAATATTTGAAGGTTAAAACTTTGCAAATTTATAAGCTGAATCAAAATCGATGAAATTCACTGAAGAATATACTAAGTTTACATAATTAACTCTATTCAGTCAAGCGGACTAAAGGTTTTATGTTACATATACAAACTCTAGTTTCGTGTGTGAGTGTATGTGAAAACTGGCTTTGTGCTTTTTGATTAAGGACAAGTTCTCAAATAATGTGGCTAGTAAGATAAAATCGAAATCTGTTACGATATACCGTTGCTCTCTATTCTACGAAGGTGCTGGTTAGTTGGTCGATTGATTGTCATAGAGGTTTGTATGTAAGATCAACCAAAGATTGTAGCATTTATGATTGGATTATATATTTTTTACAATATATTGCAATAACTTGTGATGTTAAATAAATATATGTTGATTAATTGTTAAAAATGTATGCCTAGGCCGGACAAATCATCTGATTTGCAGCAAATCGACGTTTAATGCTTGTTTATTAGTTACTTTTTAGAAAAATGTAGTGGGAGCTCTGGCAGCAGTAGAAAAATTTCTGTTTGTTTTAGGTTATGTTCGAAGGATTGAAAAACGTATTGGTTTATGTAAGGAATACGTTATGATTAATAGTATATTTCGCAAGAAGGGCCGAAAACCCTTTCGGCCGAGGTGCGAACGCTATTTTTCACCACACTACACAATGAAATATACCCTAAATAATTAAACAAAACTGATTATTATTTGACTCACTTGAAAACAAAACACAGCTATGACAATCATATGATCGCAACTATCCTGTCTTGAATGCCGTATAATTTTGTAATGTTCTGACGTTGTTTCAAGCAAATAAACTATCAGCTGACTTTCGGCCCTAGGGCCCCCAACGTTTTCGGTCCTGTGGCGGCAAACGGTGTGTTTCGGTCCGCGTTTGACGTTTGTAAAACAGGTGATTTCGTCGTAGTGTGGTGAACAAGTATTTTTTCTGAGTAGTATGATGAAAAATGTACGTTACACGGCCGGCATGTTTTGGTACTCGCATGAAAATCCCGCACTCGCTTTCGCTCACGCGGGAACTATCATGCTCGTCCGGCAAAACAGTACTTCCCGGCAATACCTCTTTTTAAAGATATTTATTAAACTTGTTTATTGATTGTCATTTACGATTAACATTTGAGGTCTGATATTCTTGAGCTGTTATTATAGCTGTCGTAGCCACTTGCTGTAATTGGACACTTCATGAAGTGCCCAGCGCGCCTGGGCACATAGTGTAACTCGATTATTTCAATCAAAATTACAGCATCTGCCCAACGAAACTGGACACTTCATGAAGTGCCCAACGCTCATTGGGCACATGCTGTAACTAACGAGGCATGTTGGGCAGTTGATTTAAAGCCTTCATTAAAGTCAATCCTAATGTCTGCATTAAATCTCAATGTCTGTGTTCAAGTAGCCAATGTAACTGTTTGATACTAAACCTTTTAATATTTTTCATATATAAAAATTATAACATTGGTTTTAGTTGCATACGCAAAAAACAGTTAACAATAACGTAGTTATTTTTCACAATAAAATAGCAACCACTTTATCTAGGATAAAACATGAACACTTATAAATAATTGGATTAAACTTTAATACAAATATCGTGGTTTTTAAATAGTTATAAAATCAAACAATTGTACCGTATAAAAATATAGGTAATACGCTATTAAAAAATAATTATGAAATTAAACATCGATCTGCTAGAATTTCCTAGTAACCGCTTACTTTTGAATAACGTTTAACATTCATAGGTTATCCCTTTAGACAAATTCTTCATATGAATTTCCAAATATTTGACTTATTAGTATAAACTTAGATTTTTAAGCTACCGATGTCAGTAGGAATATAATAAAAGATTCATAGCATATTTTTGAAAAACTGATAAGTAAACAGGACACTCCATATACATTTGTTTAAATTCTGTAAACAAATAAAAAACAATTACAATGAAAAGGTTTGATGTAACTATGTTATGCTAATTCATTCAAACTGACAAAAGAAAAACCTAAACCTAAATTGTCTTTAATGCTAATACAATTGTAAAAGAACAAACTGATCAGTAAAGTTTTATATAAATTAAATGTTTTCAATTTTGATATCAAAATGCAACTAGAGAATTGTTTTATTATTTTTTTCAAGACTCTT
The DNA here is from genome assembly GCA_035578135.1 of Flexamia atlantica. Taxonomy (NCBI): domain Eukaryota; kingdom Metazoa; phylum Arthropoda; class Insecta; order Hemiptera; family Cicadellidae; genus Flexamia; species Flexamia atlantica. The sequence continues at coordinate 1,289,932 of JAQJVK010000012.1, read as the reverse complement.
ATGGTACTTTCTATGAATTTGTTTTACCTTACTATATTTTAATTTATAATAAGTTATGTTACGGGTGACTAAGTAAGAAGTTAATCGATTAAAACATGAAAAAATAAGTTATTGTTAATGTTTATGTGTTATGTTAAATGTAAATGTGTTAAAATGTGTAAAATGTTTCACGTATTTTATTTATTAAAGCATAACATTTAAATTGACTGAATTGTCTGGTTTATGCTTTCTGAGTTATTTTGGCTACACATCGCTATTAATGTTACTATTTAACCAATGAAGAATTTACAAATAGTTTGTTGTTTCAATAATGATAATATTAATAATTATGAGTAGCCAAAATAACTTAGAAAACATATAAAAAACCATGATAAAAATACAGGCAAGAATTGTCTGGTTTAGTGGCAGGCAAAATTATACTTTATGTTTTAAAAAATTCTTCAAAAATGTTTCTATTTTGTATTATTTAAAATAATACATCGGATACTACCAACAGCAACGAAAACATCAGTTTTACATGTTTATATCAAGTGTCCAGCATCTGAGCTGGACACATAGTGTAAAAGAAATAATTACATCATGTGCCCAATGAGCGCTGGGCACTTCATGAAGTGCCCAGTTTTGTTGGTCACATGCTGTAATTTTTAATGAAACCGTTCAATTACACTATGTGCCCAGGCGAGCCGGGCACTTCATGAAGTGGCCGGTTAGCGCTGGGCACTTCATGAAGTGCCCAATTACAGCATGTGGCTACGACATAGCGATTAAAAAAAAGTTTTTAAATATGTTGTTTTAGCGATTATTTGCTTGTTTCTTGAACAATTGACTTCCATTTCGAATTAAAACGCTAACTTCTCGGGGATAACAACTAACTTTGGTAATTTGAGATTTCTGTCGAGCCTACCATCCCTTCTCCCCCGACAGTCGCAAACATAGAGATGTATTGATTGTCGGCAGAACTGAAACTGGACCGAACTAGTAAAGGGGTCAGATGTTGATTTACAACTTTTAGATACAGTTAACAACTGCTGTCTCTTCCTGTTGTAAATAAAAACTATATCAATCCCATAACTGTGAGTGTCACAACAGCTATTACACTGCGTATACACAATTGTCGAATTCTGCAACACAATATACAACAGTTACGTTTTTTTACCCAAATTAATACATTACTAATGATCTGATTTGATTTGAAATGGACATACGCGTATTTTTCTCGTATATTACCAAAATTTACATTAATCTTAAAGTTAAAAAGTTAATGCGCAAGGGCCTATCAGAATTCAAACTAATTAGCATAATTAGTTAGGTGAGGAAGTTTTACTAAGTTGGCCAAGAATGACTTTATTAGGAGAATAACCTTTAGAGAGCATTGTCGCTATGTGCGTTAGCAAACAATATTTTTATGCCAATTTTTGTGTGGATATTTTACGTCTCTTTGAATGAACAAATCAAGCGACCTCTTGGAACGCAAGGTAAGCGTAACTTTCAGCGCTTTCTCAGTTACATGGAGTGGTTATTAGGATCCTATGCTTAAATGAAGAGTACAGTCCCCGTAAGACATAATGATTTGGTATACTTTTCAATTAGCCTACTGGGACTATATTATGAAAAAAATAATGATAATAATATAAACAGAAGACGAAGTAAAAATATCAAGCGGTGATGGAATCTGAATGTAGGAAAAAGAATGCTCTTTAAACTAATTGTACGGATTTAGTACCAAGAGTACCAAGAGTATCGTCGATAGTATCAAGAGGCTTAAAGAATTTCTTTTACGGATTTGAACCATATTATAAGTAGATTTAAGTAGTTATTTAAGGAAACAAATATCCGTACTGAAAGAGTATTTTACGATATTTTACGAGTGTAAAATATCGTAGTGTAAAAGAATATTTTACGAGGACCATCAACAATTTACAGTTAAAGAATTTTCGAGGGAAGTGAAATGCAAGGCCCCAGTGTAATACAGTATTAGCCTGACATGTTTGCTGTGGTGCACCCTTGCCCTTTACTTTGCCAATATTGTACCATCGTGAGCTGTTGACAATAAACTCCTTTCTATAATTTAATATTCAGGAAGGATATTTTGCACAATGTGTACAGTAAAATGTAGAAAAATTTAATCTGCTTAGCTTTGAATTTGAAACATTGAATTTTGAAACATTTCAGTAACTTGTTATATAAACTCAAATTGAATTCTTAAGGGGATCTACGTTCTCTCTGGGAGGTACTTCACTTTGTGAGTGCCAGGTTTATAAAGCAAAGTCAGATTGTTGTGCAAGTGAAGAACTGTGTGTTTCCCCAGGCCAGTTATATACTACGGCGCGTACATGAACGCAAACAATCGTTTAACATGTCTCTGTGACTGATATTGTAAACGCTGCCAGTTGCAGCACGCAACGAGTTGCCGGTCATTGCACGTTTCATTGAAAAAAAAACTGCAGGAAAAAAAAACGTATCGTGATTTAAATCATGCTTTTAGAAACAGTCTACATACATTTTCATGCACCCGTGATCCTGAGAATGTGTGTTAACCAAAGTTACTAACCTAAAAACAACAAAACTTTTGAGAGAGAAGTGAAAAATATGGAATAATGTTCCAGGTGTAATGAGTCTTTTTGAACGACGGGAATTAGGAATTTCGGAGCGACTCGAATCAAAGCGTAACTCAATTATCATGTAACGTGTGGAAGCGAGGGACCGTTTATGCAAAAAGTAATTTCGGACCTCAAAGTGCGGTTATGGAACAAATGCGTTTGTAGAAAATTTCTATGTTTTAATTTGAATACAATTACCATAAACTGTTGACAGAATTTCAAATGACGAAATTAAAACTATTATTGTACTCTCGCGAATTCATTCTGTAGGAAAAGAGAGAAATGAACGTTTCGAGTTAAATAATTAAAATTTATTATTAATATTGTCGGACTTTATAAAAAATAAGCATTGCGTCTGCAGATAAATATTTAATGAGCAATTGATACATTTTAAGTACATTAGTAGTCACGCACTCCTCAGCTCGTTTATTTACCTTTTTAAATAATCTGCTAAATGTTTATAATAAACAGAGATGTTCATTGAAATTCATATTCACGTTCAGGCAAATACGAAACTTTAAGTGTGTCTAGTATTCTTGCCGTAAGTCTACCTTTGTATATTTTGTTTCCAGCAATACTACACGCCGAGCTCTTCCCAACGACACCTAAATTATTAAAAACGGTTTAAAACGGTAGGAGAAGTCCTGATAAAAAAAAACTCAAGCGCATTTATTAGTTATAGATGGATATAAATAATAGATTTGAAAAACATTATAAGAATAACGATGAACACGAGAATAACTCTTATTACGACCGACATAACTTTTTTTTTTACACATCTAATAGGAAGTACAAAATAGTTTCAATAAAGAAAGGGTCTATGTGGTTAAAGAATATCCTATGTTAATTATTAAAAATGTCCTATTTTTCCTCTATGAGGATGATTCAGAAATCAAACGAAGAGCGTTTGTAATCTAAGAAAACTGAATTCTTTTGTATTTTTTAGCATCCAAAAGTTTAACCTTTTACTCATTTTTTCAGCCTATTATTTTAAACACCTTACCAGAAATATAAGCTATATATTTTTACTATCTGTGCCATACCTGGCCAGCCCAGGTCGAAGTCCTCGTTGTCGTCGACGGTGGTGACGGTGCGGGTGTCGGCTGCGTCCGCCAGTGGCGTCAGGTCCCCCTGGGACTCCTTCCGGTCGACCTGCATCCGGCAAGTCAATCATCAATCTGTTTGTGTATTTTTGATGAATAATTATCGGGCAACTCACCATCTTCAGTTTATAGCGTTGGATATCGTGGTTATGATTTTGGTGGTAAAATCCTCTTGTCAACATTTAAAAAGAAAACACACGAAATACGTAAACACAAAGACACATAAAAAGCCACGTAAAATTACTGAACACGAAGACATCCTTGTGTGTCTTCGTGTGTGTACATGTGTACGTGTTTCGTGTGTCTTTCAAATGTTGATGAGAAAGGTTTACTATCAACATCATCACCATAAGGGCTAACGTCATAACCTGAAGGTGGTGAGTTGCTCAGTAAATTTAATCACAATTCATATAACCCACCTAAAAATTTCTATTAGAAAAAGAAACTCTTTATATTTTCTCGATAAAATAAATAAGTAGGTGCCACTTTTAGAAGTCTAGTGTATGTGAATTAAGAAAGATCAACCGTCATGCAGAAGATCATGGACCGTACGTAGGTTTGTGAAAGAAAAGAGTAAAATAGTTTTTTAAGATAGATATTGGTTTGGTAGCACAGAAATGACGTGCTCGAACCGTAAAGCGAAGGTTTCGAGATGGGTTTTGAGAAAGATCCTGAGAATCATTCGCGAAGGTTCGGGTTTAGACCCAGCTACCGTTGATTATTGGTCTTTTAATCAATAATCTTGGGAATGGAACCAACTTGGCGTTGACAGAAACTAAACTTTCATTTAATTCTTTCAACACTCCTCTTTCCCTCGTATTCCCTTACAACATCCCATTATAGTGGTAGGCGTCTTAGATGGTAATCTAAGTTTTTTTCCTTAAGGCGTTTAAATGATTTACCATATTGAATTAGAGCTGCGAGTAGTAAAAATAGGCCCACATAAAAGCCATTACAGTTATAACAATATAAGAAATGTTATGTCCAATGGGACGAAACATTTTGAACTGAGAGGAGAAAAGCAATAATGAAAACTCATTTTGCGGAAATTCCATTAGTTAAAGATTTTAATCATTAAATTAATCAACAAAACATCAAATTTTCAAACACTTGAGACATATCCAATACTCTTATATGAGCAATGTTATCTTGCGTGTTTGTTTGCTTGCTTGCTTGCACAATTATTTCAAAAACGTCTCCGAGGATTTCCTTCAAAGTCTGGAAATAATGTATGACTCAAAAACGTGTTTTATGTAGATTACTTGGCCAGAGAAAATTTAATAACATGATAAAACGAATGTTAAAGTTGTAAAACTTTAACATTGGCCTTATGAGTTGCCATGATAGCAACGAAATAAACAAGGAAAGTGTAAACAAATGAAGTAATCACAGTTGTTTGCCATCAAGGGAAAATACAGCGGGTGGAATGAATAGTTCATTGAGCAATAAAAAGGGTTTCATTTGATCAATTTTATGACACTGAAATATTTTGTAGTGATTGGATGAACTGGTAAACATGAAATAACACCGAGCAAGGCTCGGTCCACCAGGTACTTAGGATTTAATATAATGATTGTTATTCATATGTCCTAACGATATATTGGGGCATTAAAGTTCTCTATAAAACGAACTCGAAGTTCTTTCGCGGTTGGTGACAACTTGGTGTGAGTTATCAGTAATCAGGCAGGTTACAGAAACAAAGGCTTTACTAATTATCGTGAAATATATTATATTTACATTAAAACTGTTTGTTTTGACCGTAACCTTCATCGACTGCTCGGCGATTAAATGATTGAAAGAGTGATAGCAGCATCTCAAATTGAAAATGGAATATAGTTTTTAATCAATAAATTTTAAAAGTGATACTTTACATGTAATACCAAACTACTCAATCCAAACAAAATTAAAAACCCTAGTTAAAAACAAGGTTAAAAACATTCTCGCTATTTTAAAATGGAATATTCAGGATATAAAAATGTAAACAGAAATATACGATATAACACATTCTTTATAGAATAATAAGAATACATCTGGACAATTCTAATATACTGTACAAATATTTTACCATATGATAATATTTCACATGTGTTAATTTTAATTCAATATTGTAAACAGAAACAAACAAATACAGAGTTTCTTTAGTAAATTATCAAAAACGCATTTCATTTTATTCTTTCTAAAATAATTATATTTATTCTTAACTATACATTCCTTCACGAGACAACATCCAAGACAAAGAGAGCAATAAAGAATGGAAGAGGAAGGGCTGAGGCGTCAAGAAAACCATAAAAATGTCCATAACCCCACTTTTTCTGGGGTGCTGATGAATGCGGTGTAACTTTGTTTATGAGAGCAAAGCAGAATGGGTCTTAGCTTTGCGCTAAGATCCATAGCTTTCTTTGCGCTAACACATTTTACCAGCTAGAACTCATTCAGTTTTTGCTTACATTACCAAAAGTAAAAAAATTCCAGTAAAATGAATGAATTTTTAATATTAAATTTGATTTGTTTCAGCGATTTAGAAAAAGTTAAATAAATATGAGATTAGTTAAAAAATGGGTTCATGACATAATTATCACGTGCGCACTTAAGAATATGGTTATTTTGACCATTTGATATGTTAATGTATCAATAATTTATCTGTTTCCTGTTACCTTATAAATTGTAATGTAAACTATTAAAGATGTTGTTAAATCCGAAGAAATCTAGTGTCAGAAACCATGAAAGTGATACAAATCAAGTAATATAACACTTTTAACAACATTTTAGTACAGGTTTTGTTTGCATTTTTAAAGTAAAAAACCTATCACTTAGAGACACAGATTACGGTAAATATAAATAATATTATTTTTTTGCAGGTTGGTTGTGGACTTTGCTTCAAGATCGGTGATAACAAGTTGAAAAAGAATGTTCCAAATGTCACTGATTGTTACCAGTTAAGTAAACATTCAACGCTACAACCTGAAATATTGCCAAATACAAATTGTCAAATTAAACACAAATTAATATATAAATAATTTAATGAAATAAAACTAGTAAATAAACACCCCACGAATAAAAACAACGCCGATTTAATAACACTCCTTTTCCGTCGGATTTCTTCACAAATGGTCACTAATCATCAGTAAAAATGGTGTTTACCGTAAGTAATTAAATAAGTAATGAGTAATAACGAGATATCAGTTCCTTTCTGTGTGGTATTACTAACCGAATACCATCTTAAGTTTGTAAGGTTAAACCCGCTTACGGGAATATTTTGAAACCTCATGGCTGATAAAAACTATGTACATCAAATCTTGTAAGTCAATTTTTACAAATCTTGTTTTTTATTTTTTCTCTTTAAAAGTATTTTCTTTTGGAATTTCAAGTCGTGTATACATCAAACGGACAGTGGGACAGACGTTAAGTATAGATTAAAAATATGTTAACCAACTAAGCTTGTCTTGTGTTTTGTCAAGCGCGCGTAAAAATAAGGTACGCAATTGTCGCTTCTTCCTCCACAAATCTTGACGAATGTTGCACACGAGCGTGATTCACTCGACTACCAAGTTGTTTGTTTACTGTTGTTGGACCAGAATAGAACATGGAGCCCGGCAGCAGAATGCATGTGATAAATGATATAGAAGTAGTAAACAAACATCGGATACTGAAACAGGCAGCCAGAGTTGCCACGTGACCAACTTTAAATTTTAACGTGTACTAGCTGATAATCCCGGCTTTGCGCGGGAGATTATTTTTTCTTGTCAAATTCCTATTGTTTCTTTGTGCTGCATTCTGTTAGTATACAGTAGCTAATTCTAACGGTAACCTTACCATCAATTCAAAGCACTCCCAAAATCCTTGTCATCATTAATCATTTATTTATGATAATCAAGAAATATTAAACTTTCATGAAAATAAATTCAATGAAATTAGAACTTTGTCGCCGTGTTCTTATGGTATTTAATTTTAATTAATTCTTTTTCTTTTTTTATGTTAGGTAGTTTCGTTACATGACATTTTAAATCAACCCGGTACCGGCTTAAAAAACCTAAAAAATACATTCTTTTTTGAGGATTTTTAACTTTTTACTGGTTTTTAGTGCGGTAAGGTAACGATAGTTAAATGTGCTACCAAGATAATTTTTAACCACCAGAATAGTCAAGAAGCAACGGTAACAATTCTTACCAAACTAATAACGTTGTGTGTGAATTTTAATGCAATTCGGCGATCAAAAAAATATATTTGGTATGTTTTTAGTTCATTATAATTAGATTGTTAAAAACACAAATGGTATTTCATCGCTCGAAACTACCAAACTTGTTGCTGAAAACACTTAGCTATTCTATGCGACCCGGGAGAAAATCCTGGCGTAAATGGTCATTTGGCTTCCTCTGAATATTTCAATATCACATTAACTAATGGAACTCACCAAACTGTTAACTTGGCCTTGAGCGCATAGTTTTGGCTGCGTAATATCTAATGAAGTAACTAATTTTACTTCATGTCATGGGCCTAGCTAAGATTTTGCTTCACTCTGATTCTATTTTAAGTAATATCTTCATTTGTTAGGGCTCTATTGGACGTTGTGTAAAGAAGAAAAAAATATCTATGGAAAAATGTCGATGACATACTAATTACTTCAAACGTATTCACTTTTAATACATAAACAATAATAATTGTATAATAAATTTATAGTTAATTAATGATCCTAAACCCTTATAGAGCAGAGTTTGATTATTCGATATTTCGATTTCAATCATCTCGGAAACGGGTCCAAAGATTTCTCCCAAAGGCTGGAAACATTGATTTCTGACTCAAAACGTGTTCTATGCAGGATAATTGCCTAGAGAAAAATCTTATGACATAAACAAATTAAGTTTAAAGTCTAAACAATTTAACATTGAACCATGAAAGCTGCGATGTTAGTAATAAAATAAACAACAAAATATAAACGAATTATAATCAATTCAGATTTCGCAAACTCAGCTAGCTAAGGATCTCGCTTAACGAACGGCTTCGTCGCGCAGCAACAGCTTAGCTTCAATTTGTGATTGGATAAGAATACGTCATTGTTTTTTAGCCAATCAGAAGGTGAAGCTGAACAGTTGCTGCGTGACAAAGCCGTCCGTATATCGGGACCCAAAGAGAACGAAAGGATCGAAGATTGCATAGAATATAAAATGTCAACCAGCAAGGGTACTCTGACAAACCTCCAACGTTCTATTTGTGTGATATAATCCTGCTAAGAAATAATACCCCCGTTGCAGCAGACCTGCATACTCAGCGAATTTCAAATGCAAAACGACATATTTCAATCCAACATAGCGAGATTTGACATGTTTTGGTAAGCTCCATAAGAATAACATGGGGAATGAGTATGCAGGTTTGCCGCTACAGGTATATTAAAATTGGGTGGTTTTAATTCAATATTTAGTAGATCTGAACTAGAAGAAGCTATTTACCAAATTTTATCAAGATATGTTGAGAAATAACCGAGATATAGAATTTTATTTATTTCCCATAAGGTTAACATTGGGACAACGTACTGTGTTTACCACATTCAATATCTCGGTATCCAATGGACATAGAGCAGTGATTCAAAATACTAAATTATTTGTTTTTTTGAGCTGAATTCAATGGTACCAACGAAAATTCGATAAATTTTATTTTTCTATGTAAAAAACTCAAAAAACCCATTTTTGGGGGGTTTATCCCCCTTTATCCCCCCTTCCGGTGGTCCGATCGGGCTGGTTCACGAACTCGTCCGAGTGATTACCACTTAACACGTCTGTACCAATTTTCATTAAGATTGGACCATTTTTACGGCCGCTATCGTGCTAACAGACAAATATATCTCTATATATATATATATATATATATATAAATTCGAACGAATGGTGTTTTTTGCTTCTGGGGGCCCCAAAACGAAAAGTTATCATAGTCTCGGGCTTAGGTCTTACCATGAGACCTACGGTAATAGCTTCTTCCCTATAGGGGAATTTCGCTAAAAACTCTACTAGCAAAAAACAATTAAAGAACATTTTTTAAATAACAAAAGAAATATTATTACGCTGAGTAGCAGTTGGGTTCGAAACGATCGTAAAATATGAGTAGCAGGTGGCTCCAGCTCAGCAAAGAGACGACTGATCGCGCAAAACATCTCGAGACCGATCGATGTAACATTCGTCATAAGAAATGTAAACGGTCGACACATTCAACTAAACAGTAAATGGTGAAACTAGTGATTAAAGCAATGTTTGTATTCTTGTCAATTTGTTGTGAACTCCTTATATGGTATATTAAATGTGATATGTATGTGAAGACTTCAGGAAAGTTTTTTTTTGTACTAGCTAAGAGTCTAGTAAAATGTGAAGAGACCTATCAAACAAAAGCACGATTCAAAGAGGTTTAGGCACTCCCTGAGGAACCATCTCACGAGTCGGCGTACTCCTCTGTAAAAGGTTACCTTTCAAATAACTCTTGAAAAGAAATTTTGTGTATGTAGAAAGTTGTCTACATTTTTTGTAAATTGTTGTTTATTTTAATTACTTATAATTAGGACATTATAATTTTGACAAGTCATATGTTTACTTAGCCTATAGCTTAAAAATGTAAACCAATGTGACACTTGTAAATAAATAAATAAATAATAAGAAAATAAATAAATAAGGGACCATGACCCAGAGACCGTTATACCGATTATACTGCATGTTTCTTAAAAATATTTCGTTGAATAGTAAAAAAACAAGTTTTTGTAACATGAGAACGCATGAAACACACTCATGGGAGGGGAGCGAATTTCGGTTTATTTTCATTTAGTAGTATTAAGTTGGTGAACTGCAGGAGAAGAGGAAAACAATAATTTTAACTTGACAAATTAATTTATTTCTTTTTGTAAAAAAATGATGAAAAAGTATTGTTATAGACTTTATAACTAAATGTTGATTAATATGATTCATTTTAATAATTTTTTTGTATTAATGGTATTGTCTACCAACCCAGCTAGAATGTTCATTTGAGTTGAAATTTGTATGTTTACGGACAGAATATTTGCATCGCTACTTGCATCACTTTGAATTATTTGTTTTGAATTTTACTGAAATAATATCTGTTTAAAACCGGGACGAAGCACAAGCTGCATAATTTAACCGAAATATTAGAGATGGATGTGTGTACAATGATTATGGCGCGAGCTTGTAGTCTTGTTGCTGACAAATGTTTCTTAGACAGGACTGGTAATTTATAGTCCAATAGCAGCTTATGGTAACTAAGGGACCTATAGCTTAACGTGGAATACGAACCATAATTTAGTCAAATAATTACGGACTGGTCTAATTATGAGGATGGTCTTATATATGGTCTTATGTATGGTCTGATATATAAGTCATAAGTCATAAGTCATTTATGCCAGAATAATTAAATTTGCATTGACAATGTCATAATGTTTAATTACAAAACCTTAAACTAAAGGTCGATTAACTAAAAACAGTTGTATCAATATACAATAAAACTTCACTTAACTTTATCCGTCAACCAAAAATTCTCGGACGCTGTAGTATGCTTTATCAATTAATTTAGATTTCAGGTTCTTTCTAAATCTTTTGTAGTCGGTCTCTAGTTTCAGCTGGAGAGGAAGATGGTTAAAAAGCTTAATGGCATTGTACAGAAGATGGTGCTGAAAAAAAGATGTAGAATGCTTAGGAATTTTGCAGTTTGCAGTTGCCCGCAAAGAATAGATGGTGCAATGTGAGTTGCCCTCGAATTTACTGAAGTTTTATTTCATAAAACTCAAGGTTTCTAGAACGTACAATGAAGGCAAGGTCAGTATTAAAGCCGAGCGGAAAACGTCTTTGCACGATTGAGTCTTTTGGAGGGCAAATATCATTCGAACGGCTTTCTTCTGCAACCTAAAAAGAAACTGAGAAGTTTGGTTCTCTGCACCCCAAACAGGTAGGGCATAAGATAAAAACGGGTAAACCAATCCGTAATAAGCAGAAATTAAGACTTCAGAGGATACTGTTTTCGCAAGAGTGCGGAGAACGAAAATCCCAACACTAACTTTACGGATGACATGTTCAACGTGTAATCTAAAATTTAGGTTTCTATCCAAGATGACACCCAGGAATGTTACAGAGTCGGAAGGTTCGATAATAGTTTGGTCAATAAGAATAGATAAGTTACGGTCAGTAGAAGATCTATATGGTCTTATGTATGGTCTTATATATGGCCTTATATATGGTATTGTATATGGCCTAATATATGGTCTTATATTTGGTCTTATGTATGGTCTTGTAGTATATGGTCTTATGTATGGTCTTATAATGGCCTTATATATGGTCTTATATATGGTCTTATATTTGGCCTTATACTGTATATGGTCTTATATATTTGAAATCACGTAGTGCTACATGGACGCCAAACTTTTAATCCCAATCGGGGGAATACCGCAACCACAAGCCAACGCTTAAGTATTCACAATCGTGACCTCCAAGTAGCTGGATTACAGGACACGCCAGCGATGCTTCGAAAACACTTAGGTATTTTCTATCTTCCTCTTTAGTCTCCCAATTAGGACACGCATCGTTACATCTCCGAATTAGGTTACGGATGTCCTATATTCGTTGTAGGTTAAAATTTATGACGCAATGAAAAACTTAAATGAAGTTAATTATATCTTACTTCCGCAAAACATTTAGTACTTCATATTCATAGCAAGCTGTGAAATATGCTATGAACCTATAGGTGGATATTGATTTAAGTATAGGTAGTTATAACAGTCGATATCAGTGGCTAACATGAGATGTATAATTGGACAACAATACTGTATTGTTTTTCTGTAAAACGTTTATTTATAAGGCTTTATAGCATTTGAATTTAATCCCCCACGGTCATTGTGGGATAATGAATATGGGGTTGCAAGAAGAAAATATGAATTAAAGAAAGGAATCCTGAGTTTCGATGAACGTTCATTTGATAATATTAGCTGTTTTCCAAAAGCCAATAGTATCAGAATACTGAGTGGTATCAGTAGTGGTAACATCAGTGAGTGGTAACAGTAATGAATATTTCATGCAGGCATGAAATATTCATTGTGTTTGCAATACTGCATTGAATGTATTGTCAGTAAACTATAAGTTTATTTGTTGTAAAATTAGTAACGTTGTTTAGGTTTAGTAACTAGTAAAAACTAGTAAAATTAGTAAAAATGGTTTAGTAGCTTAAACCATTTTTGATAACTGTACCATAGTTTTAAAATGGGCAAAATGGCAAAATAATATTTTTAATTTGCACAAAGAGAATTTAATGAGCTTAAACGTCACAAATAAGGCTACAGTCTATTGACTATTCCCTAAATTCACAAAACAAAGCAACAAAAAACCCTTAAGAAATAAGGACAAGTGATTAGGAACATTTAACAACCTATATAACGCAAATAAGAATATTAAAACGAAATGAAAACTATTGAATTACATTTATTAATAGCCCGGCATCTGATAGGGATTCCGTGTGCAAATCATATACAGAGTATAGAGAATTTTACGTCATTATTTCAGTAAATCGTTGTAGGGGTCTAATAAAGAAGAGTATTCCACTAGGGTGCATGCACGCACCTAGTACGTTCTGTATCTAACTTGCAAATAGTGGTCCGGATAAGATAAAAACCAGCGATCACCTTTGGTCGCTGATTAAAATATCTTGGGAAACACGAAACAATCTTTGCATCATAATGACACAGAAACATCTGTTTTAGGTTCCTTTTTGTTGGCTCGAAAGTTACCCATTGCTGCCCTAGGCCGGCAAAAACTTTTTGTCGTTTCAGACCGGAAAACGGAAGTAAACAATCAGCTGATTTGACGCGAAGTTTAATGCTTGGTTATTTTTTACTCTCTTTCGCTCGCGCGGGAACTATCATGCTCGTCCGGCAAACCAGTACTTTTATTTAATTATTTCAAATTGACTTATTGGTATTGAGCTTAGCCTATTCATATGATAATGTGATCATCCGTGTTTCACTCACAATAGTGAACATATGTGTTCACACATGTGAACTTCTCAATATCATTTAGAATGGGCAAAGATCATTTTTGTTTTCATGTTCACTTTTTTTTTTATTAAGGCCTAGCTAGTATCTGTTCATACGTTTGTATGACGTTTGTCCATGCTTGTAAAAGTTTATGAAAAAAAATTATTCTTGATTCTTAAGACTAGGTATGCTTAGGTTTTGGTAATTCGATATCAACGTATATTTTTTAACTCAATCGATTACGACAACCATCAGTAGGCTAATGAAAGAATGATCGATAACAACTAATAACCGAAACCATTATTAAATATATCATTCGATGAGGCCTGTCTCACACTTAATATAAACATACCCAACCTAATTTAAATATAGCCTAGGCCTAATAAAACTTCATAACACTTGATTTAAGATGAAAGAGCTAGCCCAAAACTAAATTTAAATGTTGCCAAATAGGTAAGATACGAGTTTCATATGCGACCTGCCGTTGGTTCCTATAGCAGACGATTTAATACCTGATTTCTAAAAAAACATATATGGCACGATCTACTGATAGTCGAAGTTCGATGTATTGTTTGTTGGATAGAACTTGACATATCCGATTCCATTATATTTAATATCAATTGCTATATTACTCTATGAAAATATATTTTCATCATACTGTCCAAAAAACAGCCGTTTTTAGTTCTCTAAATCGTACGCAAAATGATCGTTTTTGGATCACTTCGAATAGGAGTACTGGAAAAACATATGGTAAATTTTGCCGTACTCTAATGTCAAAATTTGTTTATGTTACGTTAGAAAGGTTGAACGATTTCTTAACTTGTGTTTGTAAACAACTAAAAGATGTGTAAATGACGATGACTATTTTGGATAACCTCAAAATTATGTAGTCTAATTTTTTAACGATTAAATGGTTATTTTACATAATGATGAAAATAGTTGTTCATCACACGGAGCAAAAGTGTCTCCCTGGTAATCGATCGCATTTCCAAGCTCGGCTGCGCCTCGCCTGAAAATTACGACCTCGTACCAAAAAGAGCCACTTTCGCTCCTAGTAATGAAAACTACTATTTTAGCGATAGTATATTAGTATGGTACAAGATGACGGATGATGAGAAATAAGGTATAAATGATTTAAGTAGTTAGTCACTCATAGTGGTTATACTTTCTCAGAAGGGATGTACTACACCTAGGCCTATGTAGGGAGTAAGTGGGAACCTGTAATGTCTGGAGGGGAACTATTGAGTGATTATCATTAGTAGCCGAAATTAGAAAATAAATTTGGCTGAAACCTTACTTATCTGTTTTAAAGGGTTTTAAAATGAACTTCAATTACATCACAAACCACATTGGCCTAGCTAAGTTATGTTGAGATAAAAATAGGTGGTTGATACTTCAGTTATATATTAGTTAGGTAAGTTACGGTAGTAACAGTTTATTAAATACCGTACGGATTTTAATTCAATAAGTAGCCTATCAGTTATATTAAAAGAAGGATAATTCAAATTTAATTTACCTTTAAGTTATTTTCTAAATGTTTTATAGGTTATTATCAGTGTATTTTCATTAATAAAGTTTCTATGCTAAAAACTGTATCGTCTGCTGAAGAAACAAACTGCAGAAGATCAGACTTGAAACTTACATTATCTTATTTGTCCCCCATGGTTTCAAGAACAAGACTGAATTTTTGTAGCGTTAGTTTTTGTTTTACAGTTGCTATATGAAATCTAGGCCAGCTCCATTTTTATGCTCATTTAGGCCTACCAAAAAGGAAGGGTGAGTGGTGCTGCTGGCAAAATTCTTGTTTATTTGTTTGGGTAGCTAATCATCTTGTATGGTTAAAAAATGTCAAATTAAACTCTAATTTACACATTAAAAGCCTTTGACCGTTAAACAAATTATTTCATATAGCCTAGGCTAGTCATTTCAGCTGAGGACTAGCATACAATTTGATGAGTTCTCGGTTTTTGTCGCCCACCCTATTTCGTTCACTCAATAATAGCCTAAATTAGATCTTTTACTCCAACTTTTACAAAGCACAACCAGCTTACACAAGCTAACATTGTATAGGTAATACATTCAACCATGAGGCCTAAGTTTATACAGTTTTATTTCCATTCCAGATTATAAGTGTAACTCCATATTTCAGCACTGATGACTTTTTTATCAGGCCATAGAGTCTTTGGTTCTCATTAAGTCCGTTGGTTGGTTAAGTCATTAAGTTTGGTTATATTTGATAGGCCTAGTCCTAATCGAAACTTAGATGAAGACTAACTTAATTGATCCAATCAACAAAGGGCTACCATGCCCGGATTGTTGGATTATGGAGTTGTCCTACAGTATTGACATATAATAATGGTAGGACTAGCTATTATATAGGTAATTAGCATATACACTTTCCAGGACTCGGCTTCAGTTTCATTACTGTCCCGCAAAACAACCAAATTGAATATCAAACTAGGTACCTTATAGAAATTTACGTATCAATATTCGATATTATATGTAGATGTAAAATGAAGTATTATCTTCATTATAAACTATACTTAACAAAAAGCAGTTTATTACAAACAAACAAAAAAATAACCCCTAGCGTATTGAATAAGTATAGATTTTCCCACAGCCTGTAGCAGTTGAAAAGTTTTTTATTGTTGTAAATAATTTTCAATTCCTTCATCATGAGTATAATTTTTCTTATTTTTTAGGTCTCAACTATGATGTACTAAAGAAACTGAACTTGATTCTGCTTAAACTTAAATATATTGAAAAAAAAATAGAGAGTAATGACGGAGGATCAAAAGTCCCAGTTGAAGAGAGTGAGGAAATTAATAAACATTTCCCTCTTACTACAATCGTCCAAATGGAGGAATTTGAGAGTCTGTGTAAGAGAAACCCGCACCACATAACAAATTGTGTAAGTTTACTATTAGGCTGTATATTTTGGCAATTAGTAATCTATTGCTTTATTTGGTTTTCTTCTTAACAATACACCAATGTCACTTACTTGAAAAAATTCATGTTGAAAAATAAACAATACTTACAATCTTTAGGTGACAGTGTAAGTTATATCTTGCTCAGTAAATTAGTTACATAGTTTTAATGTTGAGCAGGTGGTAACGCAATGTGTGACAAGCCTGTGGTAAAACACTTTTTCTTTGAAGAAAAATCTACTTTAGTCAACTATCTGGACAGATGGTTTTCAAACTTGTTAATGTACCAAAAGATTATTTAAGTTAAAGTACTATAGTGATCTATATAACTTATTTCTATGGGACTAACATTATACCTATTTCCATTACAATAAATACGTAAAATCGCCAAAACCATACATTTTTATATTTCTGTGATATTTTCCTTAAAGAAACATTAGAAAAAATTCAGATTATTTGTATAAAGTATTCAATTAAACTATAATTTACTACCTTTGGCAATGAAAACATTCGTAAATTACTTCTGACATATGGCTAAAATCAACGTCAAGTACCTAAATCGAATGGTCAAGGTTGCACCATCGTCCAACAGTACTCAGTATGGTAATTTCACGTGAAAAACAAAAATTATAAACCACGTATTCGATAGAAATGGATCAAGTTCACTATCGTCCAATCAAGGCGGATCCTGGGCTCGGAATAACTCATTCTACATCGCCCTCTAATTTCTGACCATACACCTTTCCCAATCCATCAGTACCAGGGTATGAACCAAACTTTTTTCGTTATAGGTGGCCGTTCTTAAATCATACGGTGGGAACGGTGTCCTGGACACCATCATTAGGACCCTAAAAAGAGTAGTCACCAATGAAGTAGCAGAGGCCAACAGCCTTTTGGGACGGAAAAAAAATGCTTTAAATCACTCGCGCTCTACAAAGTAGTTCTCTGTAAGTATACATTTTTTTATTATGAAGTATTGCCATTACAGTATTGTGTTTAGCATTTTGACACATGACCAAATTGAGACAGTTCTGATGCACAAAAAATTTCATTTTATGAAACCCTTTTCCACATTTATAATTATGAAACCAGCCTTTTGCAGGATGTATAATGTTTGAATCCTGAAGTTTCCTTAAAAAAAATCCCTAATCCTCTTAATCAAATTTTACTCAAAAGCTCTGAAATTGAATACATCATTAAATTTATTTCTTCTTACGTTTAGTATTATGAAAAGAAAAATCATCTCAACAGAGTTTTGCCCTTTGCAAGTCAACATCGTGCAAGCAACTGTTTACAGAAGTCAAAGAAACATGCTTATCCATACATTGCCCTTTTCAAGTCAACTTTGTGTAAACAACTGTTTACAGTAGCTAAACAAACATGCATATCCATACATAAGTTTTTTTATTTGCAGACACGGTTAAAGAAAATATCCAGCATATAACAGACAAAGAAGTTGATGCGGTGATCTCACGGTGGCTGGTGCAGGCAAAATCTCGAAGGCAACGAAGTGAAAAGTAAGTTCAACTTACATTTTATGAGTTGAAAATTAGGCCCCCCCCTGCGTGATCAGTTTTGTACGTCTGAAAGCCTAACTGGCCGGATTAGGTCTGACAGTGAGTCCAGCCAATTCACTGAAAATACTATCTTTGAATACTTAGCCCATATCACAATTAAGTTTATTTGCACTTTCAGGCGAAACAGGCTGATTAGGCTGACACAGTAGTGAAGAATAAGCAAGTAATATAAGGACAGCTGGTTTATCATATTGAAATTTGATTTTATATATATATGTGTGTGTGTGTGTGTGTGTGTGTGTGTGTGTGTGTGTGTGAACTGATGGATGGCCTAGGTTCTTTCTCAACTAGGTTAATGATCTGGTTTTGGAGTATACAGTTTACAGTGTGGTTATTGTACAGAATAAATGTTCCGCTCAATGCAATTTCAAATGGCTAGTTAGTATATGTTATGCACAAACCACAAATTAGGACCATGTCGGAAATTTCTACCAACTCTGTGCGGGGATACTCTTAAAATACTCACTCTTGCTATACTAGGGCTTTTTTACATTAGTTCATGAATTTCAATGATTTCTGCTCCCTTTCACTAATAATACTAATACAGTATGCTCTCGATTATCCGAGCCCAGGTTATCCGAGACTCCGGGTTATCCGAGGCAGCTCTAAGCTTAAATATACGTTTTTATGTTCTTACTAACCCTTATAATAATGTGTGAAATAAGTGGCTTTATTAAAAAATCTATTATTTGCAACTCGAAAGGACTTTCATTGTCGTATTTACTGGTAAATACTATGTCTAATAAAACATTTTGAATTGGTCTTATTATAGCCTAACCAACTCCGTATTATCCGAGGTTCGTGTTATCCGAGGTAGCTTTTGTCCTGAAGACCCCGGATAATCGGGAGTGTACTGTACAAACAAATAAAGTTGTAAACAGTACTATTTTGAATACATATATAAAAAATAAAATATTATTGGATTCCCTACCATGAGAAAAGCTTAGTTTTTGAAATGGAATTTGTGACCTTACTCTCATTTTAAATGAACTGAAGTAACCAGTTCAAATTGTTTTAAGGATTTTGTTTGTCAGTGGTATAATTTTATTCAAGATTCAACTGCATTTTTAATGCACATAAGTTTATACACAATTTTTCTTTCAGGCCTGCTGATGCAAACGAGGAAGAAGAAATTGTTGAACCCTTCAACATGTGACTTTTTCAAGATTCAATAAGATTTGAAGGGCACACAGAAAATAGGATCAGGGTAAAAAAAACTAAATTTTTCAGGAGAGTGTTTTTAAAGTTAAAAACCTTATACTACCTTAACTATTAATGATATTTCTAATGCATATTAAGAGGACCCTGTTCGTTTACTCATTGTAACAATTGCACTTGGTTAATGATCTATTCCATAGTTTCAAATTACATAATAATTAAAAAATGGATTTTTTTACCCTGACTTTTTTGTGTGCCCTTCCTTATTAATACCATTAAACATACAATTGCGTAAGTCAAATCTAACGTCTTATGATCTTTGACTGAAAATACTATATTTCAGTATAGAATTATCTATCTGAAATTGAATATAACATTAAAATCATCTGTTAATTATTTAAGTGTATTCGTATTAACTTTTAGGCATTGACATTATTGATTGGCCTATGTAGGACCAAACAAACATGTTATATTATAGGTTCATTTAAAATATTAACATTTAGGTATTCATCCACTGAATAAAATGTTTGTTGTTTTAGCCAGCTACTTAAAACATTCTTAAATCTATTCACACTTAACTGTCTTACAGCTAATGGCAGCTTATTGTACAATTTTAATTGTTGGAAGTAAGAACTTTAATAAGTTTTTGTTAATCTAATGTGTTTTTGTCAGACAACATGAAATCACCTGGTCAACCCTTGTCTGTTAATGCACTCTGGGTGTCATTGACACTTAAATTATTGGTATTCATAGAAAAATAAATAACTTCAGTCTTACTCTCATTGACAAATAAATCATAGTCCAAGAGCCCATGACTGCCAGACCATCGTTATTTTATAAAAGCTGAAAGTTTCTCTGAGCAATGTTCCAAGTACAGGTAACAAGAATGAGCAACTATAATTTATAGCTAACAGTAATTATAAGTTGTTTTGGCTAATATTCACAGATTCATATCATTGCAAGCTTCAAAATTACTTAAACAGCTGGTAACTTCCATTTAAAATACAAGGAAGTGAACAGCTGTTTTAGTAATGCTGAGAAGCTTGCAGTGGTGTGATTTGGAGGAAATAACAAATTAGCTTAGTTTTGTTTCTTTTCAGAATAATAATTATAAATAATGTCATTTACTGCCAGACATTTAGCACTGTTACAAACTGTTTTTTCTGACATCTTTAAACTTTTTACGAAGGTTAATTGTACTACCGTTATAGTATAAAACCTGAATTTTACGTTCGTTACATGGGGGAATATCATGAGATGTTTCCTTGGTAGCCAGGCAGTTTCGATGGTTTTAACCTTTCATCAGACAAATCTGCAAATCTGAGGTATATTTGCTAATATATCTTGCAAAATTACCTTAAATAGAGTAGAATTACCAAAAATTACAAGCGGAAATCATTTAAAAACCAAATATTATTTTTAACGCAGTTTTTATACATTTTCCTATTCTCTGAGTCGTACAATTGCAAGCCTCAATATTACTTAAACAGCTGTTCACTTGCCTGTATTTTAAATGGAAGTTACCAGCTGTTTAAGTGATTTCTAGGCTTGCAATGATATGATTCTGTGAATATCAGCCAAAGCAACCACCAGCCATAATTCATAATTAATTGCGGATTCTTGTTACCTGTATTCAAAACTTTACTCAGAGTAACTTTCAGCTTTTATAAAATAACAAAGGTCTGGCGATTGTGGGCTCTTGCTCTATTATAGGAAAATCATTTTTTAGATTCATCCATAGATTTTTAAGCAGATTCTGGGTGGTTTCTAAATCACTACTGGCAAGTATAGCAAAGATGCATTGTCTTTGTATAGTACAAAATAAACAGAGATATTACAGTACAAATCATTAATAAACACTAAAATAGGAGAACACCCCCTTCTGCGGGACTTTTTTAGAGTATTATTTTGTATTACTGTTTTATAAGGTAATTACAATTAAAATATTTTTATCGTTGTTTCTTGTTTTTTTCATCCTTCCTAATAAAGTTTTACTTATAGTTCTTGATATTATTTGACTAAGCAAATCAACCTATTCATATTTCATGTGTGAATTTCTGAGTTATAATTCAATCAATATACATATAACTCTTTTGGCACATGTTATTATTCCTAGGCCTACGTCTGATAACAAGTTGCATGAAGAGACTGAAAGCCACTAATCATAATAGGGGTGAATTTAAAATAAAACTTCTTTTTCTTATTGTACTGCAAAATATCTTCAAAGTAAACTGGCTTTTAGACCCACCTATATAAATATCCTAGCACTAGGAAGCGTCAGCACCACACTTTTTAATATAAATAAAGCCTACGTTTTTCCAATCCTATATAAATTCCGGATATTTTATATTTTTCCTTTACCTTTTGTGTTTAATTTATTACTGTACATTGTTGTTTCTTTATCGTTAGGTAAGAAATGATTGCAACAAAAACTAATCGTTATGAATATATAAAATAATTTCAAATGAAAGACTAACAATTAAATTTAATTACAGAATTGTACTTAACAAAAATAATTTTTACAAGAGACGCTGGTTAAAGAAATTCAGTAGAATTTGAAGTATAGTAATGTATAGTGCACACCTTTTTCAAAAGAAAATGTTTTATTCATTATTCATTTGTTACGCTTGAACAAACAACTTGATCTTCTTAGTCTCCACAGTATTTTCAAAAATTAGATTTAGATACTACCTTAATTACCTTCAGATACTACACCCCGGGCAACACTTGCATATATAATACCCTCAATGGGCCACCTCCAGTTAACCCCCTACTCATCCAGTTTTTCCAATGTGTACTGTCTACAGTTAGTCCCCGTGTGCCTCCTAGCTGCCTATCCAACTCTCCAGCAAGTGAACTTGCCCGGATCCAGTGTTAACCGCCCTCAATTAATACACCACACTGATATTTAATACGCCAGCAGTACCTCCGCAGCTACCATCCTCAGCACCATTTCCGGTATACCGCCCCCTGCTGTATCACCTCCAGTTACCATCCACCAAATCCACTAGTCCCAGGCCTAAGAAAATACTAGGATATATTCCCCTAGGGCCTGGGGAATATATCCCCCTCCTAGGGGGGGCCTAGGGGCGGTGGTTGGTATTGGTGAAATCTGCCAATTCCACCAGTCTCAGGGCTAAGAAAATACCTAGGATATATATTCAAAATATTTTCTTCATACGTGCTGAATATGTATTCAGGACACCCTAATAATATATATTCCCATCGCGGACATTTGCACATACTAAATATGTATCAAATACCTATCTATTAGGTATTGCAATGTATCAAATATATATTCTATGTTGCACTTCAATGTATCTAATACCTTTTAGATACGTATGTGTGCTATATGGGCTTGTCAAATGCAGGATTGTAAAAAGAAAACAACTTTAAAACCTTAATCCAATTTTCAAACTACATGGAATACCAATTACAAACCGATATCCAATCAAAATACATGTACTTTTAACATTGAAAACTAAATCGAACGTACTCACTTTAAGCATTGTTGCCCAGGTTCAAATATAGATATTAACGTACAAAGCTTACTGCCGGACGAGTATTAACATTTGATTGCACTCTGAAGTAGCTTTCAATGAAGGTAAAATAATAATCCGACTGGACAGAGGCGTTTATTGGTATAGCCCTCAAATAACATGCTCGATGTACGTAAATCAATCCTGGTGGTTGTGTTTATCAACTGCATTTCTTCCTTATATTTTGAAGAAGGTTTCAATACAATAAAAATTATTGTTATTAAATTTGATTTTTAATACTAAGCATAACATTTTGCAAAATAAGTAATATAAGTTTATCTTCGATACACTTTATATCATTGTTATAGATTTGTCGCTGTGGTATTTTAATGAAATCCCCTTCTTTTATCTAATTTTGTAGAGTAATAAAAATAAATAAATGTATTTGGATACATTGCAAATTACATAGAGTTTACATTAAACAAATAAAAGATATAAAATATGGTTCATAATTATTTAATATTTTCTTAAGGAGCTATCAAATCGAAATGAAAAAGACAAATCTGAATTCAACAGCTTTGTTGGTTGAGGATTACAAAACGAAGTAAACTTAAAGAAACAGAAAAAATTTTCGAATGTATAGAACATCCATCAATTCGGGTGATATAATTAAATCGAACTAAAAAATATTTGACTCTTTCAACGCATTGAAAGATTTGAAATCATTAATTAAAAGTGAAAATCTATATATATAATTCCGTAAGTCAAATTTTTGTAAAGAAATTGTGAGTGACTGGATGGCCGTAGAAGGATGGGAGGGGTCTTATTTTAAAGGTCTTGACGTGAATTTTGAGGGAAAACTATTCATTTTTCTTATTTTTTTACCATAAATTCGCAACAGAATAAAACTTTTCCCATTAAAACAACATGGGGTTTAATTTGTTTACATTAAACATGTGGTGCTAATGCTTGATTTAAAGCCATATGGTAGATGTTGACATGTGGGATTTTTTCAAAATGCAGCTAACTATGCACGTTCAATGTACTATAACAAAATATATTTTAATAAATTTAAGATTTTCTGATTTCATAATAATTAAGGATTTGAGTTTTTTTCATAATTTAAAATTAAAAAAGTTAAGAACGTTTGTTTAGTTTATGTTACAACGATGCAGATTTAATACCAAATGATCTATATATATTTACCTTAGGGAAATTTTTGCACCGAAATTGTGGGCGTTTGGAAGGTCGCAGGATGATGGGAGGGGGCTGAAATTGAAGGTCTCCATCCCAGGGGCTCGGGGAAAATAGAAATTGCTTTAAGCTTACTATAAAATTAGAAATAACGTAAAATGGCTATCATTTAAAAACCATTGGGATGTAAAAAGGTCTGCTTTGCTTATTGAAAACCAAAAATGCTAGATATAATCATAATTTTGTGAATCCAAAAGCCTATTTTCTAAGAAGGTATTTTGTACTATAGTAAAGAAGGATTATGCTTAGGGGCTATTAGCCCCTTCAAGCCTCTAGTCATAATAATTTATG
Source organism: Flexamia atlantica (assembly GCA_035578135.1). Classification (NCBI taxonomy): domain Eukaryota; kingdom Metazoa; phylum Arthropoda; class Insecta; order Hemiptera; family Cicadellidae; genus Flexamia; species Flexamia atlantica. Next base: position 1,265,537 of record JAQJVK010000012.1, on the reverse strand, counting down.
TATGTATACAAGGTATTGGATTTTTTTTTAAAGTCAATCTCCAATACGGTTACAAATGCCCCAATTTTTGCCATTTCCAAAAACTAGTAACTGGTAAGATATAAAGAAAAGACAAAAAATATGTACAAGATAAACGGAACAGCTGTTGGACAGCTGTTTTGTCTATTATTTGGCTTTACTTAAGTTTTTCCACTCAAAAAAGCTCAACAGATCAAGCATCAAGAATCTGTGAAGCTCAAGTGTTTTTTTTTAAGTCGCTTGTGGTTATTTCTGTGCATTTGTTGTACTAGCTTCATGACTGGTCACACGCACTGTCCGTTGGAACGTTGGACCTAGACTTCGGATAGTTGCCATCTTCCGTTAATCTTCAGAGTAGCTGAAGATGGCAACTAGCCAAAACCTAGGTCCAACGTTCCAACGGACAGTGCGTGTGACGGACTACACCAGTCATGAAAATTGTTTTTGTTTCGCTTCACTTGCTTGGTATTGGCAGAAAAATGGTTGACAGTAATTTTAAAACTTAACTCTGTACAAATAACGTTTTCAAGGCTTACTGACATTGTAAGAGTCTTAACTTATCTTACGGAAATACATGAGAACCGAGTTTAGTTTTGAGTTCGCATCAACACTTGAACGCTCAACGATAAAAATCTTTCAGATTGGTCTTTATTCATCAGTGTTTTGGTCGTAAGGTATTTGATCTAATAACACTATAGTTTTCAAAATTCAAATGAGAGCTCTTTGTTTTGATTGCATATAAATTTAGAGCAGTTTTTTCCCAAATAACTACAATTATAGGTAGTAGCGAAAGCACTAGTGAAAGTCTATGAAGTGCAATGAAAATTGTAAATTAATTTCCAAGTTACTTTGAAGACAACATTTGTCTACCTTAATGTAAAAATATTCATCGTAAAGTATTTTGAATTCGAATATAAAAATTATTGCTACTCTACACATACTTAGAAGAGAACCCGAATATGAAATCTGTGAGTGTGTATGTGTAGATCGTTAAAAAGATTTGGTCAGTGACTCAGGGATTTCCCTTAAGCTGGAGACTCGTCGAAGGTTCTACGACAAAAACGTCTCCTGAGGCTTTACTTTCCCTGACCACAACAAATAAAGGGATTGTAGCAATGCTCTTTTAAGTGCTGAAACATGGTTTTTTACTCGAGCGATGAGAGAAACTCCTCCCTTGCGTTTATTTATCATTGCTACATTCAAAACTACTAATTTTATATACACTCTTTTAAAAGTACCTGGCAATGCCACATTTCATACAGCGTGCGAGAGATTTTTTATTTTTATGTTTCTACATAACTAATTAATAATACATAAAGTGAATTAACAGCTTTAGCACTATTTAATAATAAATGTATTTTAATTTTTAATAATAATAAATCAACCAATTTTAAAAAATTAAACCATATTTAAAAAATAAAGCAAATTTATTAAATTACAAATATAAAGGTAAATTTTCTTTTCAATAGTGTAGTGTCTAAAAATAGCTTACAATAAATTATTTGTCATCGACGAAATATTGTTACATTTCACTGTGCTGGGAATCATAATAAATGTAAAAGGTTACTTTGCACAGGGTTTAATAAGGACTTAACAAAGCATTAATAGAGTTGTAATTGAATTGACAGGAGCCATCCCAAACATGAAGCAGTGAACGGCGCTATAACCTGATGTTTGTTTACATGTTCTGACGTTATTGACAGCTCCGTGTTTTCATAAAATTAATTGTACACAATTAATTTATGTGTGTTCAAAATAGAACACTCGACTTTTGCACCTGCAATGTAGATGTAATATCATTATTTATGTTCCGTCGGGTTTCCTTCATTGCATTAGTGATTGTGGTATTTCTTTTATTAAACGAGTAAATATTTTAGTAAAAATATAAATCGAACTTTTTCATCAGCTGAAACCTACCAATAAATATATCAAACTATTTCAATATGTCGTCCGAAATGTCCAATTTAGCATTTAATTTGAGAATATTAATTAATATAGCGTTTAATCACAGCGGTTTAATCGATATGTTTTAATGGAAATCGCTCAACTGTTCAATCACCCTAATGATGTCAATGATTGTTTTACTGGATAGGAGGTTTATATACTGGGCTCTATGTTTATAACAGATTACTGGGCGATATGCTTTATGACAGACTGTCCATGTGGTTAGTGCTATGATATCATTTTTAAATTATCATAGTTGAGGTGGGAATGAAGCTTCACTTCCAAAGTAAAGTAAATTTTTACCAACTAAAAATATCTATTAGTTTACAAAAATAATCTATGTAATTGGCTCGCATTAAACTAATAAATAGTTAGTGTACAAAAATATAAAAAAACTAACTGGCAATTTGATTGATTAAATTTCATAAATCACACTACCACCAGGAGACCGAGCTGTGTTCGAATAAAATGAAAACAACCAGGATAAGCTATTTTGTAAAAACATGTCTACAATGATAAAATGGGCAATTTGAGGGATTGTAGGACGTGAATAGGCTGTTTCCTAGCCGGTGATAAGCCCCAATCGATTCCTAACAGCATGAAACAACTTGTAAAAACAAAAAAATCCTTACACGAAAAAATGGTTCATACAAACAGTGCTTGCTTCATACTATAATACATATGCTATAAAATATTGTTAACATATAATTAGAGTGCAAGACGCACTCAATGGCAGTTTCGCATAACATTAATATTTTAATAAACATTTTATAAATGCTATAATTATTATTATTATGATTTGATAAGTCGAAAGAACAATCATAATGCGTTGTTTGTGTTTGCTTCAGCGAAGAGACTTTCCGAGAGCACTCGGGAGAGGAATTGGTTATTCACAGAGCCACAGTACAGACAAAGATCACAAAGGTTGTTTGATAGTTTGTGAATATTTAAGACCTGCATTAGCGAAAACAGTGGGGCATCGATGAGTTATGGGAACCAGGGACCCGAGTCTATCGAAAGCTTTGCAAAACAGTATCACAGAAGTCGCACATTGTTAGCCAGAACTTCTGCATTGAAAGTTCGTCAGCTCCTGAGCATTTCAAAGCAGAGGAAAAGGTATTTTATCGTATAATTTTTACATTTGATGTTCGTAGTAATGTTTCATAGAAGATAAGGAAAATATGGTTAAACTCTTTTTATTTACCTGGTTAACAGTGAGGAATAAGAATTTCAACGTTTTAAAAGAAATACGAGTGAAGGATTAGTGTTAGATGAATGAAAGTCTTGTTACAATCTTACTGACTCATATTTTTGGGACAATAGTCCAATAATTGAAACAGACAATCAACAATGCGGCTGTGTTAAGAATCGAAAATTCGCAGAACATTTGTTTTACAAAGTGAGCACCTTACTTACCTATGTGCTACCCAACCAGTTGTCTTTAAACAAATATTATGCCTTCAGTTCACTATCACCAAATCAAGGCAAATCCGACGCATCCAAACTTTCGTCGACTAATTTGGCGCACAAGGCCTTTTGGCACAAGATCTCCATCTTCGAACAAGGACGAAGCTGACTTAACCAAAAGTTCGGCGAACAATTTGCCGAATGAGCCCTTGTGACAGTGACATATATATTGATTTAGTGATAGTGAACTCGAGCCATTACAAACAACAATTAGGAATTTGAAAAATAACCTTTTAGCCATAATATAGCCTATATCAATTTTTCCTTTTTTTCAAAACATTTCTTGAAATCGGTAAAAATCTAATCTGATATTAAAAATGATTATCCGTTTCTGAGAATTCTTTGTTTGGAATTAATTTTGTCCAGGTTTCCTGGCTATGTGTTACCAATCTCGTTATGTTCTAGGATTTGTTCCACCTGAAGACGAGATCAGATTCCAGATACCGAAACGTCGTAAAACTTGTTTTTTACTAATCAGTGATGGCAAATGTCCGCAAGAATCCAACGCTAAATATAAAGTTTCTGAGAATGTTAGTCTCCCCGCACCTGATTGGCCTCGGCGTCGTGGCTGCTGACGGTGACGGTGGGGGGGCTGATGACGTCACACGGCACCGAGACCTCGACGTCGCCCAGCTGCTTCTTGGCGGCGATCTTGCTGACGGCTTTGGCCCAGAGGAACCTCTTGCTGGCGGGGTGGCCTTCGCCGCTGAAACAAACATTTCCTTATTATAACTGACGCCAACTCTTAAGGCCCAGTGCGGTGGATGCGCGGCAACGCGTCGCCAGAGCGCAGCACGGTCATTCTGCTCTCAGCTGTTGACGATCGCGTGTCACTACATGACGTCCTAAAAAAATTGACCGACGGAACATTGACTCTTATTTAAGATTTAAGTAAAATACAGCATAACACTTAAAAAATAACATTTCTTTAGTATTTATTAAAGCGTCTTGTTACTCTGAACAACGATTGCCAGATAAGCAGTAACAACGTGCGAGCTGCCGAATATTTGGAGCCAGGCTAGTACACCGTCGACTACCGCTCCCGCTCCTAATCCTCTCTCCTCCTAGCCTACCCACTCCCCGCGCCATTCGCGGACTCGGCCTTAAGATTTTGTACCAGTTATACTGTTTGCACACGAAAATCCCAACCAGCGCAAGAATTTTGGCGCATCGTTGGATAGGGGAGGAGGGGAAGACTGTTTCCCATACTACTGAAGCCCCACCCCTTCAACTGCTGCTACGTAGCTGTAAATAAGTGAAGATAATATTCAAAACAAAAGTTAAATTCTTAGTTGTCAAAATATATTTAAGGTTACGGTTTGAGGTTTTGTTTACATTAGTTTTATCTCTGTCATTTGAGTTATTAATTTGCAATACTTTATATTCTACATATTTTTATTAATTTGTCATTAAATAAGAGTTTAAACTCATAGTAATGTTTTAAGTTCATAAGTCTTAGTTCATAAATGATTTTCACTGAAGTAAACAAATAATGTTTATTTTCCTTGATCGATGACAGCTGTTAAAACGGTTTTGTGACTTTCAGGTTTTAGAGTCTCTATCAAGCGGAAAGTAAAAAAAAACTCGAAAAATGACAAAAAAGAAAAATAATTACCAACAAATAGGAAATAAATTTGGTACAAAAAACCAAACAAAAAACCACATTGCTGCAGCCAATGAAATAAGAATATTTAGGAATCGTCTATGTCACTCTAAACATTCATTATCCATCTCTCTTGCACAGGTTCTTTAAAATTCTCGGAATTTTTATGCGCGAACTACAGTTTATGTTAATTTAAAATAAAGAGGTTCTGAACATTAGTAGTTTGGTAGTCTAGCTAAGTGGGTTGTTGGTTCCGATCGTTGATTATGTGTTTAAATCCTTATACAGTGTGATGCAAAGAAAACACCACAGTTTTTCCCCTGTCAAATGTTAAATATTACAGTGAATGAACAGCTTTCTTTATAACCTCAATTAAACTGTGTCATTTTAGGAAAAGTGGTACTTTTAATTGAGTAATGAAAACCGCGTTTTAACGTGGAACTTTTTTAAGGAATAGTGCTGATTCTTTTGCAAAAATCCAGATATTGCTTAGAGCACATTTCAACGTTGGCCGAAATTAAGCTTTGCCAGATCGGAAAATGTTACAGAACTGAGTAAAATTATTTAGTAATACAGCGTCAACCCAAAAATAAAGAAAATTGGAAGCCACAAAACTGTTCATATACTATCTAATGTAGAAAGAGTATACGAGCCGCAGTAACCCCAAGCCCCAAGCCCCGAGGTCTGCCAGGAATGAAGCGTTATCGGCTCTCCACGTTTCCAACATATCCCTGCGAAGAATTTTGCATCAAGATCAACATTCCCGTCCTTACAAGATTCAAGTCGTGCAGGAACTGAAAGAGCCAAACTATGGCAGAAAGGAGTTTGCTTCATCGCAGTTCGCAGCGTTAATCCTCAATACGTCCTCTGAGGACTACATAGAGACTCTGCCTCTCTATATATTATTTAGTCCTTACGCAATCTTCTCCCGTGACTCATAATAGGCTTTTAATTGTTGAATTCTTTCATTCTCGTTATGAACTTTAAGATAAAAACTTATCATTTGACTGTAATGGAGTAACTAGTTTGTTCTTGAAACAGTGTTTTGTTTCGAAGCCTAACCAATACGAAGTTTGAGTTATTTGGAATGGCACTTTAATCTCCTATGGCATATAAACTATTTATAAAAAACATTTTTCCCTCTCTTCCACATCCACAATGACAAATTATTTTGATCAATTAATCACCATCAAGTAAATCATTAGAATTAAAGTCGATGAAAAAACGGATATTAAGAATAAATAAAATTGATGACAAAAAGAATATTGGGAATAGATAGAGTTGACGATGGAAACAAATATTAAGAGGAAACAAAGTTGATGATGAAAACAAATATTAAGAGTAAACTCTCTGCGCGAAGCAATGAAAGAAATACGCAGCCATTACACTCGCCCTGAGAGCGTTGCAGACATTCTAAACATGATTACGACAGCGCTCTTGAATACAAATTGAATTTTACCTTTTATCAGTCTCTCATTCATGAATGAGTTTTAGTTTGTTACATGTCCTTAGAAAACTAAAACTAAAAGTCATTATAGACTTGGATAAAGTTTGACTGTGGTAAAGTTGTCGATTAAACGTTAATAAATATAGTTTCACTACATAGGAATCCTCTCAAACCAAATTTCAAACTATTATTTCAGAAACGCTCCGGAGTAAGGTTTAAGGATTTATAAAAAAATTTATATACGAATCATAATTTTATTACTGTTGGATTCATACCATACATTTCTTCGTTATCCTCTAGTCCTATCACCTTCCTAGTCTATCATAAATTGTTCCTATGGGTCCATAAAATTTGTTATGTTACTTGAATTTTTTCAATGCAGGACGTAGCGTAAACATATCCAACAAGAAGATTTTTAACTATCAGTTTTAATGATATTATTCTTTTATAATAATACTAGCTGTAAGTAACCCGCTTCGCTGGGTTGAAAAATCGTATAAAGGCCTAAATAGTAGTTCCAAAAGGCGAAATTTGGAGCAAGCATTATAACGTCTAATGTTATGTAAAGTTCAATATATTTTTATGTTTCTCCATACATATATTTGCGAAAGCCGGGGGTTGGATATTTGGTGGTAGCAGTCTTACTTTCCCTTTCAAACAGCACACAATATATGCGTTTCCTTTTTGAATTAATTTCTTTGCTATGCAATAACTACAAATCTTGTCAATCTTGCCAATTATTACATTTGGGAGATCAATATAATCTATATTTGATTGGAATAATATGTCCTTTACGGTCAAAATCATAGTTCCCTGTCCTTTTGCAAACAGCTAGTAAATAGTTTAATCTAAATCAACTTCTTCTGTTTGATCCTTTTTTCAAAAGTTCTCCATTATCTCTATTCTGATTATTTCTTTAATCACGTTGTGCTTCTGTTTCCCCTTCTGTTTCCCCTTCTGTTTCTATCTGTTAAGATGGTGTTTCTTGATGTAACTGTAAATTTTCCCGTGATACCCTTAGATTTGATTTTTTTCGTTGTTTCAACTTTTCTTACAATCTTTCTTGTATGTGATAAGATACAGTATGAAATTGCAAACTTTTTCTCCTACGTTTTCATATTTTCTTATCTTATTTGTACAACTAACTTTGAGTTTAGAACAAAAAAATATGTAACTATTTTAGTGCACTTTATGTTTTTAATAACATAACCTAACAGTAAAAATTTACAAAATAATTTAAAACGTAAATAAAAACATATTTTGTAAATAAGACTGTATTCACCTGTTGTATAAAAACAATTGTAGGTGCTGCATTCTGTTGGCAACCACTACAATTACGGTAACCATTTCAAATTAAAGCATATGTTTTTATATAAACAAATAAAACCTAAAGTACTAAAAAAATCCTTGACATAGGTCCCTTTTAGACGATCCTGTGCCAATAGCCTATAAGATATCGAAACCCAACCATCATAGTGCATATTATGAGATTCCAAGCTTTAATTTGATACCAAGATCAAGGGTCTACGACGTGTAGTTTTGGCTGTAGCACTAAATATACCAACACACAACTCTTCTTTTATATATATATATTGATTTATATCAATATAATAAAGAGGGCAAGCTTATTATGTTAGTACGGTAGTTAAAGAAGATTAAACCCGAAAGATTAAGGCACAGTTAAAATAATGTACTTTTTTATTACGTTTTAAATTATTTAAGTTAGACTATGTAAGTGGGTAATGTGCATGAAGTATTCTGAGTGTTAGTTTCTATCAGTAAATGATTTATAGTGTCTGTCTCTATTGTTTGCTTGCTCTTGTTGGCTCATGGTTTTTTGTATGTAGCCTCCACTCAGCTTTTTTTGTATGAAACTCAGCCTCCACAGTCTGTGGCCGCTGGTAGGACTCGTAACTCAATACTTAGCATATCGAGCTTTATCGGGTTCAGTTTAGTTTTAAGGCATTTGTCCTCCATCTAATGAATAATCATAATGGTTTTGCATAAGTGATATGTGTATTTCGAAATATGTAAAATTTGCAAAAATGGGATGTCTTTAAACCAACTTACCAACAACCTTTGCGCTTATGAAATAAATATTTCGAATTTTAATTTGAATGTTTATATAGAAACGCGACTAAAGGACCTTCTTATTCACGATTTTCCAGAAAGAACAATGACGAGGTAGAAAAGTTTCACATTAAAAAAATTAATATTTATTCAATTTAAATCTGAAATTTAGTTACACCCTCATACATGAGTGAGACACTCCTTTTAAATAAAAGACTGAAACTGAGAATATATGACCGTAGAGTCAGCAATAATTGTAGAGTTATCCAACTTAACGAGTCGAAAGGTTAACTCTAACCAACCAGTTTTAGTGAAATTTCGAACAAAAAAAAGATTAAAAAACAAATAAGCAGCGACTAACGTTTTATTTAAAAACAAGTGATCCAGCGAGTGATTTTATCGCTGGCTTTAATAAACCTGTTGATATTACTTCGGAGCCGTTTTATCAAGAAGGTGAAAAGAACATAAAGCCAGGAATGTAATTGTCAAGTGGAATGCCCTTTCTAATACGTTTGCTAAATTCTTTTCTCCGAACGACCTTTTACTTGGGTTTTTTAGCCACGAGTCTTTTTAACAACAACAAATTGACCAGCGAATTAATTAACAATTAAGTTGTCTTTCATGACTTAACAATTTCCTTACCTTTTAAAATTGTTTATACACGATTAACTCATAAGTAAGATTATACTTGCTTATAAAACATCATGGTAAATACAGTCGACTCTCGCTAACTCGAAATTCCACGGGACTGCGATTTTTCTTCGCGTTACGTATAGTTCGTCGTAGGCATAGTTCGAGTTAATGAGGTAAGCCAAATAAAAATTCGTGATACAGAGGTAAAGAAAAATGTAGTTTATACCCTCCATCTTCGACACATCTAAGCTTTTAACTTATTTAAGTATCATATATCAATGAAAAATACAGTATTTATAATGTAATAACCTGTAAAACACAAAAACATATAATATTATAATAATTCTGATTAAAAAGTCCGTAATCTTACTCTGCTTAAATATGTAAAACAATTACAGTATCGATCATAATTTTTATTAAACCAATAATATAAAGAAACTTTACCGTATCCCCTTCAGCTACAAAAATAAACTTTTAACTTTCATTAATACCACTGATCAAAAAGTTCGTAATCTTCCTCTTTGTAAAAACAATTACATTATCGATTATATTTTTTATTAAAACATGCGCTTGACCCCGGATATGATTCACCGACAGGTTGCATCCTGAACGCCGGGATTTCGTATTACAGAGGTCCATTCTAAAAACTTCGTGGTATGGAGGTAAATTTCGAGTTATGGAGGTAAAGCGCGAATCGAATTCGTCTTATCTACGGAAATTCGTGTTATAGAGGTAATTTTTGTGTCCCTTCGAGTTATAGAGGTAAAATATAACCAAAAAATTAGTTAGTGTTATGAATAGTAATTTCTTCGTGTTAGACAGGTTTTTCCAAGGGGATTAAAAATAATTCGTGATATCGAGGATTTTGTGTTATCAAGGTATGTGTTAGCGAGAGTCGACTGTAAATGAAAGTAAACAAATTAGCATTAATTTATTTGCTTTTATTTATAGCTTTTACTGCTAAGTAAAAGTCAATAAATGATTGAATTTTAAAAGAACGCAGTTTGCCAGATTGTAAACGAGCAAACAATCAAATAAAAACTTCTCCAAGAGTAACATCCATCGAATTGATGGAGAGAATCATCTCTTGATCAAACGTTTACCTCTTTTAAATATTTATTTAAATTTTTTTCTTAAATTTCTTAACAAGAGTTAAAAATTTAAAACAAGCTCACTAAGCTTATGCCATAATAATTCTAGATCTTAAGTTGCTTAAGTTTGACGTGTGACAGTTGTAGTGTAGTGCCTAATGGAAGTTTGTGGAATGTCTTCTATGAAGACCTATAACCACTTATATACAACTAACTACGTGATTCTAAACGTCCATTCGGCCTTTCGGCTGATGGAAAATAGTAGATTTTCTTCTAAAAACTACTAGAAAGTGTTGTTTTTGGCGTTCAAGTCTTATATTAATCGCATAGATAATAATTATTTCCAATTGCATATCGCTTACAATTTCTAATCAATGTAAGTAATTTGTACCACCTTTGAAATAAAAGGCTTACCAGTATATGAATGAGTAGTTAATAGCAATCATAATAGAAATAGAAAACCTTACAGTTTGGACATTATGCGTCTGAACCAATTTTAACAATTTAAGATGTCGTTGGAAAGAGCTCGAAGTGACATTTGTGGGAAGTAAAATTTATATAGGTTGGAGTAAAGGGAAAAAACTTAGACGCTCTTAAAGTTTCGTATCCGTCCATAAGATTTAACATGGAAATATAAATTTTTAGAAACAGCTAATAATAATAAATATTTTCCCTCGTTTTTCGATGTCGCATCCTATAAGGATGCGAAAGAGGACGTTAGTTTCTGATGATCGTTTTTTGTGTTTAGTGATTGAGTTATAGTTCGGTAAAAGTTCAACCATATTCCGTTCATTATACCTAGTTGAAAAGGGTTTTCATTAGGTTGTTCATAAAACACGCCAAACCTTAACTTTAAGATATTTTAAGTTCTTACTTTCGCAGAAATTTGAAATGAATAAGTAAAGTGTCAAGTGGTATTTGATATTTAAGGACATAGGTTACAGATAATCCTTATCATAAATGCATGTTTAGAACATCATTGATACCAGTTTCCAATTAAAATCCAGACAACCCTTTAAAGATGGATGCGTTGAAATATTTCTTAAGCGCAAATTAAAACTTTCGCTTTTCGGAGAACTGTTAGTGAAAAGAAGAAAGTTTGATTGGCTCTTAAGAGTTTAATAACGTTACAAAAGAATCCTTAAAAACTAAACCCATTAATCACATTCGTTGGAAAATTTGTACACGAGGCTAAAATTAACAAACTAGACAGGTGATGGAAGTGCAGATGTATTTAATGTAAATATAATATAACAGAGTTAACGTTAAAATAACATTGATGAACATCCGTTGATCAACCACAACACTATTGAATCTGAAATTTCTCTTCTGTTTTGATAAAATCAATCTATTGTAGCTATATAAGATCATAACTAAGTTTTTAGTTCAGGGTTTTTAATTGTTAATCACTTTCCCTGTAATAACTTGTGCATTGTACTAGTATCTATTTAAAAAAGGTTAGATAATTTAATACGAATGCAACTTTTAGCCTCTTAGGATAACTTTACGAAACTTATAACATAATGATGTTTGGTGTTGAAGAATATGGCTGTACATAATTAGTATATAATCCAAAACCCTAACTTGACGAAGATAAGTAAGAACTCCGTGTATTTACGTAGTTTGTAATGTTATGTTTGTTTATTCTAACAGACAAAAACTATTACAATAGTTTGAATCAAATAATTGAGCTCAAGAATACTTGTCCAAATAAAAATAAAAATAAAAATCTAGGATTCCTCATAATTGACGCTAGCAAAAAAGCCAATAGGTTTTTAAATTTATTTTGTTTGATTAGAAATCTGAGGCTGTTTTCCTTGAAACCGATATCCATGAACGATGTTTGGAGCTTACACGATATTTACAAGCTTACACGATGTTTACGTGTAAGCTTGAATTAAACATAAAATAATTTTATAAAAAAATCGTTACAGTCAATTGTGAACCCTAACTGCATTTATCAACAAAAAAACTGATTTATTGTTGTAAATTAAAAAAATTCAGTGTTGGTAACAAACTGCATCGTTTCCATAGCCTAGATCTGCATATAATTTTTGACTACATCCTATTACATATTTTGAACCAATTATTACAATATTGGCCTATTGTGGTGCAATCAGTTGTAGGTACAACTGAAACCAATCTCTCCAACAGATCAAATTAATTAATAATCTCCCGTTAAAAAACTCTCTTTAATCTTCATTTCAACTAATTAACATATGTGTTCATATGATATTGTTTAGGATGGGCCAACATCATGCTCGCAATTATTATTACAGCAGTTGAAGTCACATCACTGGCGTTGTCACTTCATTCAATGCTATTCCTGGCTCTTGCTTTGTTATCATCAACTTTGTTGTGTATATCTAACTGATAGATATGGACAATGGATTGATTGATTATGGTATTATTCGAAAGGTATTATGGTATTATTTGAATATAAATAATACCATACCGGTTTATTGATCTGTCGATCCTGAAACCTATTTCAGGACTGACAGATCAATAATATTACGGCTGTGCAGGAAAGAAAGTTACTAATAGTTACTACAAATAGTTTAAGATTTTGTTTGTGACACAAAACATTAAAAGAACTCATAGAGTTTTAGTTGACCAGTTCAAGTTAATTTTCAGTTTTACTAAAGAGATTTTACCGACGAATGCATAGTATTAAACGGGTGCAAGGTGATAAGAAAGTAGTTCTTATAAAATAAAATATTGTGGACGAATATGTACATGTGGACTACCAAATGATTTGATAGGATAATTCATGATTTTTATTAGTGACTCAGGTGAACATTGGTGAACGTTAGTGACTCAGGTAAAAACTTACCAATTTGTATATTTACAGTTTTCATGCTGCAGCTTGGTCAGTTTTAACAACCCGTTTTCACAACTAAAGAAATTAACAAGAAACAAACAACGGAATTTACTATGCAACGACAATAATATATTCGGTTACGGAATTCACGTGATTCATTTAATATCCTGGTACGTAGAAATGTTCAACTAAGGAGATATGCTACTAAAAACCGGTAAAAGTCGATAAATTTTGAAAATTTCTTTTTCGGCCTTGTTTTGTTCTTTAGGTCCTAATAAACATGAAAAACTATGAAAAGTATGTTTCAGCATTATTGTGGTAAAAAATACATAAATATACAAATTAAATCACATTGCGATGCAGTGCTCGTACTCCATCCATACAATCGCAGTCGTCTAAGAATTGATTTTTACATGTTTTTTTTTAATATAAAAATGGATATAATATATTGGGAACCAATAAAGGTACATCATTCAAACTTGTACACTGTTTCAGTACTTGTTCACCAGGCAGATTTATAGTTTTTTTCTGTCCTTCCTTCACATCCCAGGACGCTAGACCTAGCCCGGAACCGTTTACACATTACTTCAGGCTAGGCCTAGTGGGTCACGGCATTATCACTTAGCGAAAATGCCATTGGTAATTGGCGGGATTTGAACCCGGGCCTCCGAGATCGAAAGCCCGCGCTCTAACCACTATGCCAGGCCACTCCCCCAATAGTTTGTTGTAAGTACAACAAAAAAATACACATTTTAGAAAATAGTATTTTTTTATAATGTTGAAATATAACTTTAAATATTAAATAACTCTACCTAAATATGGTTTAGGTTCTCACCTTTAAAATAATGTTTAATCATTAGAAAATCCAAAGAGAAGTTTTTGAGGAGTGTCAATTTAAAAAACATCGTTAAATTCATCAAAAACATAGACAATCTTTTTTGGCCTAACCAAAATCAATTTTTATTTTTGTATTTTTGTCGCTCTATTTTACGTTGGAAAGAAATCGGTAGATTCATTTTTCACTTAGTTTAAAATTTTACCCTTCACCACATCACTTTAAATAAGTCACGTAACTGTTGAAATCCCCAAAATTTATCAGAGGGATTACAGTCGTGTGGTGAGATTTAATTCGCCGGAGAGCAACAGTAGGTCGGCGAGCGGCGAGGCGGAGTTACGGCGGAGACGTGCCGCGCCTGTGATAAGGCCGCTGACCCTCCTTATCATTCTTACTTTTCTTCGGGTCCCACTTTCTTCTTTTGTCAGGAAGACAAACTATTCTCAGTTTGTAATACAAAAATTATTTGAAAATAATATAAAAACGACAAAATAAATTTTTAAAATAGAATTTACTGGGGTAAAAAAATAAAAAGAAACATGTGTAATTTACTCAAAAAGTGAAACGTTGGTGCCGTAATTTGCCAAATTTTGTTGAATGTCATGTTTAAATGTCTAGTGAAAATTTAAATTTGAAGTTGATTTAGTATTCAATGTGGAAAAAATTAAATTACAACTTTATATTATGTTTCCTTTTAAATGTTTCTTTATTAAGGCTGATTAAAAACTAAACAAAAGTTAACAAGACTACACCTACCTTCAAAAGAAGGTAGGTGTAGTCTTTACAGAGTAATATTTTTTATATTACATTTTACATATAATTGATGACTTGATGGTATGTAAATTATCAAATTAATCATTTAAATTTAACTATTTAAATTAGCCTAAAATATTAGTTTTATTTCTCCATAATGATATTATTATTGAGAACCAATATTATATTCAGGCTATTCTGTACTGATGGAAAGTTTACTTCGGAAAGAAATGTGCAAAACGAGCCGCACAGAACGGAACCATAGCTGTTAGCGTGTTTCTTTTTGTATAGTCTAAAATTAAAATTCACTTTCTGTAGGCCTAAACTGCTAATTGAGAAGAAGGCCAAATGTACCCTCTGAACAGAAGTGCCCAATTGGCCCTTTTAGTCTTTAGGGGAATAGATAGTGTTATTTAAAGTGATGATTTCAAATTATTTGTTTAGGTTATTTTTTATTTAAGTATTTTAGAAGTTTATTATTTTTTATTTAGGTGATATAGATGTTTAGATTACAATTTTTTATGACTTTTCAACGCAAAACATCAAGCAAAGTTAAAATTAGTTACTGACCTGTATTACGTCAATAAGTTTTGTAAAGGGATGTCTAAATATATTTCTCCCACAAACAGAAAATTTCTTATAAATCACCAAAGAAGCTTTAATTAATTACTAAAACTTTTTTAAGCCAATCAAAAGTTTCTTCATTGAACGAACTCTTCGAATTGATTGGGTTCGATGCATCATAGAGTAGGCCATCACTTTTTACGTCGTTTAAATTAAAATAGGTATCGATTAGAAATAAACAATCCGATTACTTCTTAAATAAAAAAAACTTTTCGGTTTTACCCTTTAATTAATTTTTATTTTAACTCTATCATTTAGGAAATTATTTTAAAATTTTACCGTTTTTAAATCACTTACTTAAAGTATTTAGATAGTACGGCATTTTAAATTATAGTCATGACGTTTTAGGAGATTTCAGGCATGTGAATAATTAGTATGGTTTTGAATGAAGGAGATATTCTCTAATATAGTCTGATATAGTATTGTTTAAATTGGGATCTAAGTGGCGCGGAATGCACTTAACACAAAATAAATCAAATACATCAAGTGAAAAGAATTGGGGAGATGTTGAGGGAATGAGATGCCATTTAACTTTGTTTTCTTTCATCAGAGAGATAAAACTGCGTTCTTGTAACACATTAGTTATCGTTTAGAAAACATAAAAGTGGTAACGAATATAATTTTTTGTCTTTGCTTCAGTATCAAAATATATTTTTCATTTGAAATTTTTAAGTCAGTCCTTCAATAGGAGTATAAATCAAGGTTAATCGTACGATGGAGAATGTTGCACCAATGAGTCGCCGCGCCGAGTGACTAGCTTACAGTTCAACAGAAAAAGTGCATTTTATCGCTCATTTGTTGGTCGATGTTGTCAAATAAAGTATTAGATTTGTCATAACATTTTCTATATTTTTTCTCCTGTAATGTTTTTGTAAAAGTCAGAGGTTTTTAGTTATTTGACTTTGAAGATTTTAATGGGTGGCACTTTGAAAATACTGATGCAAATTAAATAAAAGTTTTCTTAGTTTTATCAGAAACCTACGTGAAAAGATTGGTTATTGTAGCTAAGCCAGTTTTTGATTTTTTTAAAGTACAAAATGGCGGCTAGCGACTAAACGATGAATTTCCGACATGTTTTTCTGGAAGTCTTTGTTTGTTTTGATGAGTACTATCAGCCCCCGAAGTTTGTGACCAACTTTAATGAACACCCTGTATACAAAAACAAAAGCACTCCCATAATACATACAATAATTAATAATTCTTTAAATGGACAATTTTTGGCGCTCCGTTACCTGATGTTGCCATATGCACTGATGCCATTTGAGTAGCAATGAAAATGCTTCATTCTAAAACTGGTCTAGTAGATTTTTTATGTAATTAGTATGATCAACGTTGGTCAATATATATTACAAGTAAAACTGAAAAAGTTTTAACCTAAAAGAAATTGTTTTTCACGGGAAAATTACAATTGTAAGGGATTAAGTTAGTACAGCTTATTTAACAACATTTAAAATATGATTGAGAAAGCTTTTGAAGGTTAGTAGCTTAATGAAACTGTTTACTTGGAAAGTAAAGTACTAGTAAAACTGCATATACATAATTCTACACTTTCGTCATGTAGTTTTCCACTTTTGAAAGTGTTAGTGCTATGTTGACATCTAATTTCTCGAGTTTACTAGCCTCTGAAGTGAAGTTTTAAAGTTTCGTGAAAAGTTCAACTTTCCTAGATCAACAACTTCAGTATTTTCCTTCGACACTTTACTACACCATTCTTTCGAAGTTTCTGGCATGAACCTACATTAGTTTTAGCTTTATGTTTCGCTCTACATTTGACGATTACGTACTATTGAGTTTAGCTACTATTTTTAACTATATAAGTTAGAAGAATTCGATTGGAAATATTCAACCAAAACCAAAATTAAATAATTATATACATTTCTGAGGCTGATTAACTATTTTCTTTTATTTGACTTTAAAAAGATCTACGTTTTGTGGCAAACAATTTTTTTGTTAGTATTAATACTCTATAGATGCAATGGAATTTAAATTAACACAAAATAAAAAGTATTTTTGTAAAGTATTAGGCTGCCAAATAAATCAGAATTCTACAATATTTAAAAAAAACCATAAAATTCAACCAAACTAAATATTTAAACTGCATGACCTCTGCAACATGGAAAAATCATGGACATGTAATCGACACTTTGCTCGCGCGCCTTAAATCGTCAAGTATATGTGTATTCGTCAGTTTAAAATATTCTGAATAAAGTAGTAGTTGTGATTCTACTCTTCTTTTGTTTATTTACTTCTTTTGTTTTTTTTGTTTATTTAATTTTGCAATTGTAAAAAACTTAAAATTAATAATAACAAACGCATCGTTAATCAAGGTCTTATTTCAGTGTGTAACTAAAATGGATTAACAACTAACTTTGTGAAATAATGTCATAAAATAAGGGAAGTGGTTATGATTATATGATTTTTAATCAAATTTTATTTCTTTTAGTGGAAATATAAAACCTTTTTGCACGAATAATGAAAGGATTTTCCCTTGAATTATATTAATTTATTAAACCCCAGGGGACGTAGTCACGCTGAGATCATTGTGCGAAGACAATTGGTGCTGGCGAGGTTATTACGGTTCTGCACTTGAATACAAATAGAATTTTATCTCGCACCAATTTGTATTTTACACTTAAGATTTTCGCCTTAACTACTAGCAATTTTGCCTTATAATGTCTAATTCTTCATGAAAATCCAAGTGAAATATCCACTTGGTATAGTTAGTAGTTACCCGTATCTCACATCATATACAAAATTATAACCCACTTACTGTAAAAATTATACTTACTTACAGTAAAAAATTATTTTACTGAGTAAAATAATTTAAATATTATTTGAAAATGTAATTCATGATAGAGCTGAAAAGATTCTTTTGCTAAGTGTTCAAGCTTTTAGCCAACCAAGAAAGTTAACAAACAATATTAAATCTGAGAGTTCGCTAAGAGTTTGTCATTGTCTCTCGCGTTTACCTTTATTGTATAAACGTCAGGTCGGTAACACGCTGGATGCTTTTATAACGAGTTTAGGAGGAGTTTTAACTGTATCCCTCTAATAATAGTTTGCTTAAAATTTATAAAAGAGAACGCTTTGTATTACAAATTAAAAATAAATCGACTGAAACAATATACATACCAGGTAAAATTCCGTTACCTGCCCACAACTAAAAACCTTTTTTCTATTGGCTATGTACGTTTTAAGGCTAATATTTTGGTTACTGCATAGTTTGCTAAGCATATCGGGATCATTCTGAGCAAACTTAATTAGGTCGGTATTGGTGTCGTTCTTACCCTATGTGTGAAACATAAAGATAACGATAACATCGACAACGCGTCGCTACGCTGGCCGCTGGTTGGTTTGGGTTAGGCTAGGTTAGGTTTTAATTCTATAAAATACAGTATTAAATATCAGATTTGATTTGATCCTAACCTAACCTAATCCAACCTAACCTAACCTCTCCTCTTGTGTTGCTGCTGCTAGAGGTATCGGCGACATGAGATAAAATAACGGCTCGAGATAATTCTCGGGTATAAAATCAGGCCTTGTATAATTTGTCTTTTATATGTCCAATTACCTCTAAACATCCTAAGATTTATTTGTTTTATTACTTTGTTATATTGGAAATATGCAGTTGTGGGCATATAGGCATACCTTACTATACTTTTAGGAGATATTTGGAAATAAAACTGATTATATAGAACTATAAAAAATATTTCAATCAAATAATAGATACGAATTATGACAATTACTTCATTTTCAAACCAAGTCACTGTATTGGTGAATAAAAATGAATGTAAAATCACTATTTTAATAATTTTTTTTCAGTGATTCAAGCCACATTACCAAAACGATTCGGCTAAGTGAAAAGAATTGGGAAATGGATTAAGAAAGAAAATCATTTTACAAAGTTTATAAGTCCGTAGTTGCGAAAGTTCCAAGTAATCAATCATAATATTCTCTGTTAACTCTAAAGAAATTGCTGAGAGGGTGTAGTAAAATTAAACAATAATAAATTTTAACATTGCTTAACAATGATAAAACTGTAAAGTGTAAAAACTGAACCACATTGATCTAAAATCTTAGAGATGGTAAAAATGCACGGCGATTAAATAGGGTTTCTAATGTTTCAAATAAAAAATAAATAATTATTCCTTCTATTCCATGTTGGATCAATCTAAGCATTTCATTTGGATCGTTACGGATTAGCTATTTGCAAACCATCCTCAATCAGAATTATGAGGAAACAAACCACAATCAAGATTCGTAATAGATTTTCGGTATTGAAATAAAAAATTATGCGTTGAGTTTTATCGTTAAAGGAATTAAGTAAATTATTACATTTTGTAACGTAAAGGGGAAATTTAACGAACGAAAAATGTGAGTAGATATAAGTAAAGAAAGCAAAAATTAAATGATTTAAACGATCTTAGTTTTTGAAGAAAAGTTATTGTTTGCAATGTTGTTGTTTCAAGTGTTTAAACGAGGTATTTCCTCCTGACTTGGTGAGGAATACAAATTTCTCTAAAATAAATAAGGATTTTTCGGTACCGCTCCTGAAGTTATCCAGTGTTGTATTGTAGAGACCGAAGGACATGACAGCTGGAATTTCTGTGATTTACTGACCATTTTAATTTGTTTATCATACATAGCTTCTCATGAAAAAAATGTAAATAAACACATTTTACAGGTTTTTATTTATTGAATATGCTAATATAAAAATATTAAAATTTATGGCAATTTTAGCCTTACTCCAGCACATCACTTATAATACTTTGACTACACCTACTAATTGTGGTTCGTAATTAATTGTAGATAACACTCTCACCGAAATCCTCCGTCTGCACACACTTTTACTGTCCGCGAGAGTTAAGAAGTCCCCTGAGTCCTGGCCTATTCGAAAAAAGCAGGCGCTCGTTACTCGGGGCCTTCATTTTTTTCATTTTTAAGTTGCCGAAACACCGCGCGTCAACGTACGGACATTGCTGCGTATCGCTCTGGCTCGGGGGACTTCTTATCTCTCGCGGACAGTGACATCATTGACTTTAAATCTATTAAGATTTGTAAAGAGATTTAAAGTCAATGGTGACATCTACCCGTAGGACGCGCGTTTCGGCTGACGTCATTTTCAACTACAACACCTAAATAAGTGCGTGCAGACGGAGGATTTCAGTGAGAGTGTTATCTACAAGTTTACCAGTTCCACACGGATATCAACAGAGACCATCGCTTCAAATTCGTAACAACTACCTTAACATTGATCGTGTTCCCATTTAATCCTTTCAAATTACGTGGCTGCGTTAAGCTAACTCAAACACCCAGTGGGCTACTTATTTATCATCAAACTGAAATTATATTTTTTATGTATTTTTTATGTTTTTATCGAACACCCCGTATACTTTAATATGACCTGGGTTTTGCTGATTGGGGAAATATATATAATGCACTCAGGGGAAATGATATTGATAAGGAAGGTCGCCAGTACGTGACTCTCGCGGCACGCCTGGACCATAAATCTTGGCCTCAGCGTCCAACTGTCTCTTTACAGCGTGGCCACCTTTTTCAATAGACAACGCTCTCAGAGGCGTTGGTAAAATTATGGGATGAGACGTAATGATAAAAATGTAGTAAATATGAGTAAGAAAATGTTGCCCAATTGTTAGTGTCTTAAGAAATACATCGAACTAGTTAAAAACTAAGTTTTTGTAATCTGGTAATTTGATTTTCAGAATTGCAGGTGCTCGTGAAGATTTATTGAAGGAGCGTCTTGATCATTTTATAATTTATTATTTTATTCATCTTCATTCTCACAAAAGTGTTATTCCTGAAATGAGTGGAGAATAAAGGTAATCTTTTATGAACAGATAATTACGACATTTTTGAATAAAAAATCTTTAGCGTTTGGCAAGATGGTATGATGAAAGAGGGGTCTAATAAAGGGGTTTAGTTCTGGTGACTCGGGAAAAAAACTGGAATTTCTTGAAATCAACTTAACAACATGAAATATCTACCAAACAATTGAGATCTAAACAAGTCTTTACTCTCTTATAGTAAACCATGTGGGGTTGATATGATTGATTCAAAGTCTTATACTAGATCTAAGGTTTATAAGGTTTATGCTAGGTTTGTACTAGACATAAAGGTTTACGTTGTGCCATAGCCAGCTAACTTTATTGGTAAAATATACAGTAAATCAAGGTTTGTACTTTCAAAAGTTTAATTTTATAAGTCTATCATTTTAAAGGCACGAGGAGTTAAATACATACGTAGTGTAATTTCTCGCTTCATTCATATGAAGAATGAAAAAATACCATGAACCAAAATACTAAAACAGACAATTTTTACACAAAAAGTCCTGTCTCACCTAGGTTTCATTGAATGTTGTTTAATATAACGGGATCTGTTAAAAATAAGTAATAATCATTTACTGTTTTACGTTTTCCATAAAATCATCACCATTTGGATTTTTTTAGTACTTTTGCCCCTCCAAGCCAAGTGTTGATCTAAGTATAATCATGGATGTAAATTATCTAACACTCAAAATAATAAGTATCCGTGAAAGGAGTTCAGACTGAATTCGCCATCCTAAAACTTATTGCAGGTAAGGTTTTAAATTAAATTAAATTAAATTAACATCCCAGATATAAATAAATCTTACTTTTGACTCATGCAATCGTTTTTCTCCTCCTACTCGAACGGTGGAAGTCATAAATATCATACCACGGCAAATCGTCCATTACGTGTCAACCTGGTGGCAATATTTTAAGTTATGAAAGAGATGCCGGTGCCGGTATTTTGCCTAATCCTCTGGAAATGGGAATGAAAGAAATATAGACTTTCATTAAACTAGTTGGTTCATGAATCAACTTTTTTTATGGTTATACGTCTTTTTCAATTGCAGGTACAGGTAATTATGTACAGAATTCTTTCCATGTGTGGAATAAAAAGTATAAAAAATTGTTTGCGTATTAACTTCAAGTTATTTCAGTTCGAAATGTTCAAAGAACTATGAGCGTAATATTTTTTTTCTAAATTTTGCTTATATTTTCTAGTTTTACATACATATGAATATATATTTAAGGGAACTATAACGGCTGCATTTATTCAATAAACTTTAAAACTTATGGTTTATTAGATTAACTAATAGGTATGGTTTTACATGCAGAAATATATATTTTCAAGGGAACTAAACAATTGCATTCATTCATCAAACAACTTCTGTAAGACTGGTTTGTTAGCTTAGAAAATAGATTTACATATAGTCTAATTATGGAAAATAAAAATAAAATTATAATGGAAGTAAATTCGGAGTTATTTATTTCGCATCAGACTTTAAAGTAAAATTTTGTCAATGGCGTTGTTTTTCAAAAGATTATTTGTCTCTGGATTGATTCCTAGAATACATTTCTCAATTCATCTAAAATCCTTCGGCGTATTCTCGAAGAGTATTTGTAAACTTAAAAACTCTTTAACAGGTTTACCATTGTGTGAATAAAGAGGAAATACTGGAAACGTAAATACAAAGCTTATTTGTTGAGAGTTAGGGAAAGTTTTAACGTAATATTACAGTTCCATAAACTTGTTTGCAGTTGTTTACCACAAGTTTGTTACTATCCGAAATACTCAAGCAGCTTGGTGTCGTATTGTAGTTTAATGAATATTAATCTCTCTCTAAGAAGAGATTGAACTGAACGGTCGGGTAACTTAATATTTCTGTTTTAATAAAAACAAGTTTTTACGTGACAATTAAACTCTTCTTCTTTAACAATTATTTGTTATCAATAAGATTCATGGTGAACAGTTTTTTTTCATAAATACGAAGACATTGAACTGCGACTATGACTGAACCGAGTGTGAGATGCATCGAGGAAGTAATTATAAGAGTGTGTATTTGCACAAGAGATGTACTGAAGGGATTTTGAATATGCGCTGATTAAAACTGATGATCTATAATATTATAAAGAATCTGTTTGTTTGGTTATTCAGCTAGGGGTAACTTTTTCACAAACAAACCGGGCTGAAATTTTTCAGAGAAACAGTTCTTGAACCGATACAACTCTTCCTTAATTACTTTCCTTGTTCTTCAAAATTCCCTAAGGCTTCGCCTAGTAGGCTTCTTATGTAAACATACTGTACTAAAGATTTGTATTTTGGTAATTTTGTATTTGGTTTCCATGAGACCGTTCATGGTAAGTCAAACTAAAGTGAAATTTGTTTTAAATTTATTTCATTTAAAAACTGAGTTTTCAATATAGAAACAAAAAATATATTCCGCCTTATTGTAATAGTTTTCCGGTGTTACGTTGTCAGTGGATATTTAAAGCTCCTGCAAATGCCTCAGATGTAGATCCATTCGCTGTAAGAATGTAGATTTATATTCCATAAAAACCCTGAAGCATAAGTTCAGGATTCTAGCAAATAAGCGACTTTAAAATGGGAATCTCTTACAGATTTATTTTGAAGCGTTTGGCCCACTACAGTGCAAAATCAAAGCACAATCTAGTTTTCAGTGAAACTGATGTCCAAATAGTTCAGTTGGGGATACTCCAACTGAGCACGTTAGTCTGATTTTTGACGAGGGATAGTTTGTGGTCCTCAAAAGGTAGACCCCAACTAAACGCGTGGTAACTTTTGGTGCAGTTTAATTGTGACTTATTCGATTGAATGAACAAAAGCATTTGTGGAGGATGGGTGAGGTTAGGTTAGGAAAGGAAGAGCTGTCAGATAAATGCTGCACTTTTACACTTATTCATAAAAAGCCAAGGTCATTGAAGCAAATAAATGGATATTTAAGCCGAATTTGACCACCATGCTCAGTTGGGGTTTTGTATTTTTAGTCAGGTTTCTGACCACCGCGCGCAGATGAGGTATGCTCGTTCAGCCACATCTGACACACTTATGGTAGTTTATGTTAAAAATCTCGGAATCCTTTTTTTTCTAACTTCTTTGACGTTTCGAATACGTACCTCTCGGTGTCCATCTTCAAGGGTTCCATGGCCGGGACTCTCTCTACAGGGGGCAGTCACGACTCTCGCCCTCTCCTCCCTCTGAAAATTTTAAAATTAGAGTTTAAATTTTATAAACGTTTTTTACATAATAATTTTACATACATAACAAAAGTAAAAAGACTACTAGATCGCACCACAACCACCCTACACTCATCTCATTCATACTCAGCTTAAAATACCTTCCTGGGTTGGTTGCAATTTTAACATAAAAACTCAGGCAGAGATCGGCAACATGATTTTCAAAACTCCACAATACAATTAGGTTCGTGGATGCTTATGGGTACTATACGTTAATACTGACCTTCAAAAGAACAGTAATAAATGAAAAATAATACTTTCTTGCACGATAAATTGGGGTTTGGATGTGTCATGATATAATTGCTATAAAATATTGCTGGACTGCAAGAATTACTGTATACAATGGAATTTACTCGGTACATTTTACGTTAGATTTAAGGATATTGTACAGTTATAACTTGACAGAAACTTCAAACAAAGGACAATGACTCAAATTTGCATATTTTCCTTTTATGAACCAAATTTATTAATGCTTCTATTGGCATACCAGTGACAACATAAAATAAAAACCCAAAGCTATTTACTAGAGAGTCTGCCATTACAGATCGGAGTGGGTGGTAAATGAAGGCCATAAAATCTAGTGAGTAATTTGAATAAATTCTTGATTACACAATTTCTTAATTTGACTGATTTTTGTTGCTATATTTACTGGAAGTAAATTAAATACCCCCATTGCAGCAGACCTGCACAGTCAGCGAATTTCAAATGCATATTTCAATCCAACATAGCCAGATTTTACATGTTTTTCTAAGCTCCATAAGAATAACATGGGGAATGAGTATGCAGGTTTGCTGCTACAGGTATATTAAAACTGGATGGTTTTAATTCAATATTTAGTAGATCTGAACTAGAAGAAGCCATTTACCAAGTTTTATCAAGATATGTTGAGAAATAAACGAGATATATAATTTACTTATTTCCCATAAGGTTAACATTGGGACAACGTACTGTGTTTACCACTTTCAATATCTCGGTAACCAATGGACATAGAGCTATGATTCAAATACCAAATTGTTTGTTTTTTCAAGCTGAATTCAATGGTGTAATCAAAAATTGGATCACTTTCATTTTTCTATGCGAAATACGCAAAATACCCATTTTTGGGGGTTTATCCCCCTTTACCCCCCCCTTCTGAAAGTCCGATCAGGCTGGTTTACGAACTCGTCCAATTGATTACCACTTTACACGTCTGTACCAAATTTCATAAAGATCGGACCATTTTTACGGCCGCTATCGTGCTAACAGACACATAGATATATAGATCTATAAGTATAAAAGAGGATGTTGGTATATATATATATATATATATATATATATACATATATATATATATACATATATATATACATATATATATATACCAACATATATATATACATATATAGTTGGCACTGATAAACTCAGACACCGCTGGACCGATGGCCACAAAACTTGGTACATACATGTAGAATTTCATGGAGTAGGTTTATACACCATCAATTTCGTGATAACTTTCAGGATTTAGCCCTGGGACCGTCGTAAAGGTACCCATGTCAGGGATTTTGAAAGAATTTGAGTTAGATTTGTTTACTAACAAAACATGTGAAAGTAAAATTTAAAACAGGTGATGTAAATTAATGGTGTTTCTTTCTGCTATTTAATTGTATTTGTTTACATGAAGATTTGTTACTTGGTGCCAGATGGTTAATGAATTAAGACTTATGAATATATTTTAAGTACAATACACTATATAAAATGCTGGTATGTAGTATAACATATAATAAATAATTGATATTACTGAAGGAATTCTGTGATCACTGATCACTTATACTCGGACTTCTTTTTTATGACAACAAACTAATGTTTAAGGAGGAAGAGTGTGCTACTGTAAAGTATTAATTTTATCCACAGCACTTTAAAAAAAATTGCCGGGACGGCTCATTCAATCTTTTTGTTCAATATAGAGTCTAAAAACCGTAAGACAGCACTTTTTAATAATTGCTGGAGTGAAATTGTAATTTTTTGTTCAAGGTAGACCCTAAAACCTTGAGAAAATGATCTTTTACAGTGAATAAAATTTCAAGCCATGTTCTATGGTTCCTCTAACACGTATGCCTTCATGAAGGAAAGAAATAGGATTTCTAATACGCATGCTGCTTCGACGGGGGTGCATAATAAAGTTTTAATTACGGGTAACTATGCTCAAGGCCCCACAGTGTGGCCTTGCTATGCTACATATGCGAGCAAATTCAAAGCCGTCGAAAAAGCCAAGGGTGCCATTCCTTATATCGTGCCCCATGATCATCATCAGGGCAAGCTCAGATACCGTGCGTTAAGTAGAAACGACCATAAATGCTTCTCGGCGTTTGTCTCGGGTGAGCCAGTCTCTGTAAATTCGCTTCTTGAGTGTGTGAGCGCAATCCTCTTCACCTGATAGCAAGATCGACTGGACAGCCGATACAAAGAAACAGCACTTGCAAGAGGAAGGACCGCCGATATTGGCCATGAGCCTACCCAGGGCAGCAACACCATTTGGGGCTTTGTCAGTGGGGCGCTGGATATGGTCACATTTTTTATATAGACAGGCACTTTAAGCAAGAATAGAATACTCCCGTTGTAGCATATGCGTACTAAGAGCGAATTTCAAAAAACCTTTTTTTGTTTTATGGAAGTATATTTGATATGTTTAAAGAAGTAGATTATACAACAAGAAAAATAATTGGGAAAGTAAAACTATATAATTGATGGGTGATAGTGTATGTTTAATTTTTATCGTGAGCGAAGCCACGGGTTCTTCCTAGTGGCTTCCTATCTATATATATAGATATATAGATATCTAAAAATTCCAACGAATGGTGTTTTTTGCTTCTGGGGGTCCTAAAACGAAAAGTTATCATGGTCTTGGGCTTAGGTCTTACCATGAGACCTACGGTAATAGCTTCTTCCCTATAGGGGAAATTCGCTAAAACACCTTGTATGTAAATACAAAATAAGTGTAAATATTTTTAAAGTGTTGTAAGCAGTTTTTCATTTAAATTCATTTATTTAACCAGCACTATATTTTTAAACGGCTCTTTTCCATCCAAAACATGACAAAAAGTATCTACTAGAGCAAAATGTGATTAAAAAATAACCACCGTTTGATATAATCGAGATTTACCAAACAATAAGCGAGTGGTTATATTAGCAAGCGTAACATTTCCCGTATTCTGCACAAACAACTGATTATTGAAAACTATTTCAACGCACCGAAAGTCGATTGTCAGCGATTGGATAAGATTGAAAGTGCAATCAATTGTCGCCGCACTGCGGTAGGCAAAGGCAATGTTAAAGTTAGATTGCGGTCGTTGAACGGTGTTGCAAACGACTTGGCTTCGGGAATTACGCACTTTGCACTGCCTCAGTCTCAAATACCAGGTTAAGCGGGTCCTAAGTAATTGTTAGACTAATCTTCGCATTAGAACGTATAATGACTTATTAGAACGCATTAGAATCAAACTTTATAGTTTGGAGTTCATATTTAATTTATTGATACATTAATAGTTTTGAGAAAAATTAGTCAAAAAATAAACAAGAAGATTGAATTAATATTAATTGAATATAACATTCCTAGGCAATAGAAAAATTCCAACCATATGAGACGTTTCGTTTATGTTCGCCCATCATCAGGTGATCACACGTTGTACACAAACTCTTAATCATTACGCAAGAGTCATTATGTGGTTCTTTTTATATCACATTTAAAACACACACTTAAGCATTGCAGACAAGTTTAGCATTGTATTGGGACTTCCTTTCTTGTTGATGTGTTGAGGACATTAACGCGAGAGGAGCTTCCAAGTCCTCAGCATTAAAGTTTTAGACTTATATGCTCTACAGATCTTTTAAATTTCAGTATTTGTAACTTAAAAGGAAGTGCGGAGCCTAACAATCTGAACAGTGGTTGAATTCGAAACAAAACGCAGTGGAACAGTAAGAACAAACAGCTACTGGGAGAAAAAAAAACGGATATCCAACAATTAAGATGATTAAAATTAATCATTTTCTCCCAAGTGAACGTACTCTTAAATGAAGCTACAAGAGTACATTATCTAAATATTTTGACTAAGGAATAAATTAATAGGACTCCTAAAGAAGAAAATTCTTAAGCAACTGAAGCTTTTTATATGCATTAGTTTATTAATTAAAATTCGGTTTATTGATGCTGGTATAATTCAATAGTTTTTCAAGTTAATGACACTTTTATTTAGTTTGTCAGTTAATGTTTAAAAAATAATTTTAAAAACAACAGAAACAAATTAAACGAAAATGTAATCAAAATTAAACTAGAATGGGCTCCACTTTAATTAATTCACTAACTGAGGCAGATCTAATTAAAAATATCCCCAAGAGTTGTTGGCTACAGCCCAACGCAACGCCTGCAGAACAGTTTATTTTTGAAACATTGCACCTTTGATTTACGCCTAAACCTGTACGTGTTAAGCTTCACATCAGATTAGCGTGTTATCATTTTTGTCATTTATATTTGCTGTTTTCACAATATAGTATACGCTTAAGTGTGATCTACTTATTTTTATTTCAACTGTTAAACGTTTCATGTAAATAAATAAATGGATATCTTAACATTAAAACTAAGTGTAAGAGGTAAAATAAGGCTAAAAGAATGACATCGTTACGTAAATAAAATTCTTTAATGCAGCATTTAATACACGTAGATTAATATCATTTCCCATTAGAAAGATAACAAAATTAAATAATTTTAAAAGTTATTTCTATTTACAATAATAAATAAAATGAACTGGAAAAAATTCAAGGCATGTTGAGTTAACTGATAGCGGCGTAAAGGGTTTGCTCAATTATCTTAATCAGGAGCTGTAAGTTTTACTTTAACCGTTCCCCTAGACAAATGTGTTCATTAACCTCAATGTTCTCAACGTTTCCCATCAAGTTTACGTCGTGGTTAAGGAATGATCTAAAAGTTTAAGACCTCATCTTTTCGATGTCATCTTTAACTAGATTAAATGCGCTTGTTTTTCTCAAATGACAATGTAAAATAATATTGCAGCTACATATTCTATACAATTTAATTTTTAAGGATTCATTCTTAAACATTGAAAACGTTAAAATATTATGAGCTTGACTTGATAAAAATGGCAATTGATTAAATAATGTTTCAAATGGTTTACCTGTAATTTTAATTAAAATACGTTGTAGTCCTGAACTGTGTTAATAGACTAAAAATAGTTACATATCAAAGCATGTCTAACAGTTCAAATAATACATAGTGATGGGAAACCACTACATCTTTCTCCGGAATCGCATCTTGAAGTGGTTAAAATACAAAAAATTGCTAACCATTGAGGAAATGTCATAAAAGTAAAATACACAACTTATCGCAAATATTCTCACGTTCGAATAAAATCGAAAGAAACACACAGAAGTCCAACTTTTATAGCCTGACTACGACACTAACGGAAGCAGACCGAGGAAATTATAGTGTGCCCCCTACCTCTCCACCGTTATCATCTGTACAAAGGGTATAGTACGAGTCGAATAAATTGACACAGTCCACCCAAAAACTAATGTTATATTTAACATTGAGCTTAGGGACGGGCAGGGCCACGATAATTGAATAGGACTGTATGAATGAATGAATGAATGAATGAATGAATGAATGAATGAAAATGCTTCTTTATTGTGGCGAACATTAGGACCACATGGTCCTTTCTTACAGTTAACCACTAATAATAATTACATGATTATAAATAATTTACAATAACAAATACTTATAAAAAAACTGGTATATATCATAGTAAAACTTAACAATAATGAAGAAAAAAAATAAATCCCTAGAGACCACATTCACTCACACATACAAATCTTGCTGCAGCCAGGCCTAACGCACGCCATCCCGCCACGCCACGGTCATCTGGTTGAGATAATACTCTTTCAACGCCACCATCAGCCGCGAACGATTTTCGATAGATTTGATTTCGTTTGGCAAAGAGTTCCAGAGACGGCAGGCTGTTACAATAAAAGATTTATTAAAAACTGTTGTTTTGTGACGGGGAATGCGTAATGTTAACGAGCCAGAGCGGGTGTTTCTTACGCCTCTTTCACTTAAGAATTCGAATTTTTCTGCAAGATAATTTGGAACCCCAAGATTAATTATAGAGTGAGTGATCTGAACTATACGAATTTGTCTTGAATCAGAAAGCTTTAAAAGAGATGCATGAATATAAAATGGTGTGACGTGATCATCTCGTCGAAGATTATATAAAAACCGGATGCAATAATTTTGAGCACGCTGCAATTTAGTTGCCAAAGCCACGGTCATATCGTTAATTACGGTGTTGCAGTAGTTGAAGTGAGGGAAGACAAGTGCTTTGATCAGTATGAGTTTTATGTGAAAGGGTAGAAATTGCTGAATTTTTTTCAGTGTGTGTATAGCAGCGAACACTTTTCTACATGTGTTTACAACTGCGTCGGTCCAGTCTAGAGTATTAGTCAAAGTCAAACCAAGACTTTTGACTTTGTCATGGTAAGGCAGGAGCGTGTTGTTTACGACTATTTGTTGTACATTGTCAAGATTAAGTCTATTGAGTAACCGTGAATGTCCAAGTACTATTGGTTTTGTTTTGACTGTACGTTGCTCTTGTCCAGTATTGTGGGTAATGTGGGTAATTATGGTATTTAAAATAGAGCTTGACAAAAGGTTTACTTTCTCATTGAACATGTTTTTAGTTTCATCACTGTCATTAAAATTTGCATATATAAGATTGCTCTAGAGCGTCTACTTATAGTTTACCTGTGTTGCCTTTGTTAAAAATGTGTTCAATTTCCAAGCTTTTGTTGGTGAGGTCTACGGTGTGATCGTATTAAATGCTCGGCTAAATGTTTCCTTTGGGGTCATGATTAATATAAGCTGAAATAAAAAAAAAACTTTTTAACAAATTAGGCCTACCCTTTCGCTTTCTTGAATCGATATGTTACAAAAGGTTGTTACTAAAGTGAATTAAATAAACTTGGTAAATTACATTTTAGCGAATTTCCCCTATAGGGAAGAAGCTGTTACCGTAGTACTCATGGTAAGACCTAAGCCCGAGACCATGATAACTTTTTGTTTTGGGGCCCCCAGAAGCAAAAAACACTATTCGTTCATTTTCATATATATATCTATGTGTCTTTAAGCACAATAACTCGCGTAAAAATGGTCCGATTTTAATGAAATTTTGCACGGATGTGTAAAGTAGTAATTATTCGGACGAGTTCGTAAACCAGCCCGATCGGACTACCAGAAGGGGGGTTAAAGGGGGGTAAACCCCCAAAAATGGGTTTTTTGAGCTTTTTACATAGAAAAATAAAAATATTATAATTTTCGTTTGCACCGTTGAATTCAGCTCAAAAAAACAAACAATTTAGTATTTTGAATCACTGCTCTATGTCCATTGGTTACCGAGATATTGAAAGTGGTAAACACAGTACGTTGTCCCAATAAACGACAACGACGATTTTTATAAGTAAAATTCTGTATCTCGCTTATTTCTCAACATATCTTGATAAAACTTGGTAAATGGCTTCATCTAGTTCAGATCTACTAAATATTGAATTAAAACCACCCAGTTTTAATATACCCGTAGCAGCAAACCTGCATACTCATTCCCCATGTTATTCTTATGGAGCTTTCACAAACATGTAAAATCTCGCTATGTTGGATTGAAATATGTTGTTTTGCATTTGAAATTCGCTGAGTATGTAGGTCTGCTGCAACGGGGGTATTTTTATTTTCCTCAGACTTTAACTTTTTATTTTTTAAACTTTGTACATTTGTAAATTACTGTTTTTCAAAGGTAAAGGAGGTGATGTCGTGACCCATAATTTCGAAGTGGTTTTCCATGCTGATTACATTCCACAATCCATTTTGTAAAATTCTTATAGTATTTTAGGGTTGCCTAAGGTCGTAACGACTATTATTAGAAGATAAAAAATGCTCGTTTTTGAAGTAAAAAAAGACATTCGTATATGAAGGTGAGATATAAATACCAAGTTTTATTTATTTATTGGGATCATAATTATTCGTCCAAAGGGGATTTTAAATTTAAATTTAGATGCAAATTCACAAGCAATTGATATTGTTCATCTAAGACGTTGTGATATATCATTTGATGGCAGTTACACGAGCAGCCATTTATCTAAACGGTTGTAATTTCTCTAAATGGATGTTGCAGTTAAATAATCGTAAAATTTACAGTCAGGCGATAATGTCTGAACTTTACAGAACACCGTAGATCACGGTGACTTGACATGATCATCGAAGCACTTTTATTGTTGTTAGTTTTTCAAAATAGTTCGATTTTTTGCTGGATGCAACAATAAACACTAAATAACCAGTAGTGAAATGATTCCTTTGTCGAAAAAGGTAGCCAATATGGTTGGTTACCTAGTGGATTTCCAAACACTTCCTGTATTGGTTTTAAAAACCAATGGTTTTAGGCCTCAGGGTCCATTTGCAGCAAGTCATTAAGTTTAAACATATTTCATCCTCAAATTACATATTATTGAAGAGATGTCATCACACTTGCACACAAGAAAAGATTGATTTTTTTAAATGGTCAAAACGATTGCCACAAAATCCACAAAAAACTACCTAGTATGAGATGAGGCTGCACATGTATCATCGAAGGGAAATTTCAAGGGTTAAATGTTTCAATAATTTTGTCCTTATGTATGAATGTTTAATAAAAGTTTCGTGCATGTAAGTGCGATGGCGTCTCTACAACCATGTCTACTTTGAAGAGGAGTATTTTTACCTTGGCGACAATATGGAAATGGACCCACGAAAGTCCATTCTTCTTGGTTATTTTTGGATTGTTGTTAATCCAATAAAGAAATCATTTGTTAGAATAGCTAATGTTACAACTTTCTTCAGCAATACTCATCAGGGATTCGGAAGCTGTTCTATCATGAAATTCTTTTTGTTTAGAGTTTTAATTTAAATTTGCCAATTGAAAGAAAATTCAAAAAAGTAAGTTAATAAATAACAGTACATTAACACATCCAAAGGCAAACATTATTTGCGTAGGCTCTCCCCTGAAGGTTTTAAGCGGTAAAGTTGCCTATAGAGGTCTCACTAGGTAATGAGTTCCAGCAGTAAAGTTTATAGTCGCTTACTGAGTAATGGAGCCGCAGGGATCACATTAAACCGAACATGCCGTGATACCAACATACACTATCTTCGGCGTCATGTCACTGCAAGCTTCGATAGTACGTAACCAGCTGGTCACTTTAATTTAAAACATGGGGAAGTGACCAGCTGTTTATATGATGTCGAAGCTTGCAATAATATGACGTCGAGTATTTCATAAATTAGTCCTTGAAGTGCGCATCAGAAATGTGTCTGGGAATAATATGTGAATACCTTCTTAAGAATAAAGAAAATAATATTTTATTGTCATGAACTTTATTAAGCATGGATAATCGTCATATACAAACAAAACTTATTATTCACAGAAATAATAAGAAAATGAGTCATGTAAAAGATTCTTGCATATAACTCTAAAATAAATCTCTCCTAATTATAATTTAGATAATCCTGCACACTGTAATACTCTTGTGGTACAAACAAAGATCGTAACCTCCTTTTGAAACTTGCCTCACTTGATTCGGATTTCGGTTGATTGGGAAGAGGATTAAAAAGCTTGACTATGTTGAAAAAATATGTTTTTCTAAAAATTTAGTTTTGTGTGGTGGAATAGTTAAGATCAAGGGTTGCCTAAGGTCGTAACGACTGGAAGATATAAATGCTTGTTTTTAAAGTAAAAAAATACATTAGTATATCAAGGTGAGCATAACATTTTATTTATTTATAAAGTTATAAAAACTCATCATATCTCCGTGTTCCAGAAATCAACTTAATCGCTTTTTTCTGTATTTTTGAAGACACGGCTCCCCAAACTGCCTTTACCTAGGATAAAAGGTGAGGGTAAAGGCATCCATTATCTTAGTGGATCATGCAAAAACTTGATTACAATTTAGTTAAAAATTCACTCTACAATAAATCCGAAATAAAAATGGAATTTTTACACACCTTGGATGAACATACACCTTTTCTGTAGATAGATAAATTCAGTGTCTATAGAGAGTGGTAGTATTATTTTACAGTCCCCCCTTTGCAGCTGCTGAAAGTATTGGTGATCGAATCACATATCAGCCAGTTCGGGTCGGTTGTCTCACAAACAAGCTTGATTCATGTCTTCGGACAACTGTCATCAATCTCACGTCATCCGTGAGTTTAATCTACAAAGTTGCCGCGTTCAAACCTTCATCGGGTTTTCACAAAAATACGATTATTATACTTAGTATTAGAAGCGTTCAAAGTATATTAAATATATAGTTATTTACTAGTTAATATCCGTACTTCTAAGAGTAATATAAAATGCAAAACGTACTTTGAATATTTTTAAATATTTGTTGCGTTGAAAAATGTAGGTATGATTTCTATCTTTCGAGGTGTCACAAAAATATAGGGAATAACATATTCTGCTGCGTGACATTATCAATTGATTGGTTTTGCTACCTACAAATTTGTAAATTGTAAAACAAATTTAAGCTATGCTAATTAATTAATACTTGTATGGTTGCATTTCATACTTGAAGGAGAGAAAAATGGATTTTATTTCCTGAGTATTAATTGATTAGATAAATGGTATTCTGTATTATGTTTAAACGTAATTTTTCAGCTGATTTTACCACATCTATTGTAAATATAGTTGATTAAACCACTATATGAAATCGTTGCTGAGCGTACTTTGACAATTGCATTCAAATATTTAACAAACAGATGAGCCTAATCGTATAACAATTTCGCTCATGAAATTTATTAAATAAGCGCAAATATGACGTATTCATATTTAAGATTCGTTTTTTAGCGAATTTCCCCTATAGGGAAGAAGCTATTACCGTAGGTCTCATGGTAAGACCTAAGCCCCAGATCATGATAACTTTTCGTTTTGCAACCCCCAGAAGCAAAAAACACCATTCGTTCGAATTTTTAGATATATATATATATATATATATATATATATCTATATATCTATATATCTATATATATATATATGTGTCTGTTAGCACGATAGCGGCCGTAAAAATGGTCCGACCTTGATGAAATTTGGTACAGACATGTAAAGTGGTAATCGATTGGACGAGTTCGTGAACCAGCCCGATCGGACCACCGGAAGGGGGGGTAAAGGGGAATGAACCCCCCCAAAAATGGGTTTTTTGAGTTTTTTTATATAGAAAAATAAAATTTATCGAATTTTTGTTGGCACCATTGAATTTAGCTCAAAAAAACAAACAATTTAGTAACTTGAATCACTGCGCTATGTCCATTGGTTACCGAGATATTGAAAGTGGTAAACACAATACGTTGTCCCAATGTTAACCTTATGGGAAATAAGTAAAATTCTATATCTCATTTATTTCTCAACATATCTTGATAAAACTTGGTAAATGGCTTCTTCTAGTTCAGATCTACTAAATAATAAATTAAAACCAACCAGTTTAAACATACCTGTAGCAGCAAACCTGCATACTCATTCCCCATGTTAATCTTATGGAGCTTACCACATGCCAAATCTCGCTATGTTGGATTGAAATATGTTGTTTTGCATTTGAAATTCGCTGAGTATGCAGGTCTGCTGCAACGGGGGTATTTTAAAATTAAAAAGTATTCACGAAAGAGCCGAAGTATTTTTATCTAAGAATACGCGCGGCTGCGGTTTCCGTGGTGAAAGACGTGGTGGTCAAAATTACATTACATTAAAAACCACGTTACCATACCATTACATTAAATTACCATTACACGCCATTACCATTACCATTACTATTACTACATTACATTACCATTAAAAGGTTTAATGGTAATGGTAATTACATTTAAAAGGTTCTCAAAGAGAAGAAAGCGTGAGTTTGACGTTCACTCAGGGTGAAGCATCTAATTAAACCTCAACCGATCTTGGCTCGGATCCCAGGCAGGTGTTTATTTATACACGCACGGCTCTCCAGTCAATATTTATCAAGTTAAACGATGGGTTCATTGTAATTTGTCCGATGATGATATTCTTTTATGACGGCGATATGCTTTCCTGATAAAATACAAAAGTTATAATATTTAGAATACTATTTCTAAATAGAGCAGTTGTGACAAAGGATAATAAATGTTTTGTAATTAATTCTCGAGTTCCCAACTTGTACGCTGATTTGAATCAGCTGATTGAGACCCTTGACTTGAGTGGTCTGTGTCTCAATCAAGAGGCTCTCAATGGTTTTATTGGTTCAGGCGAAGTTTTATAAGCGTTAAAGCTTTTATGTGTCTTTTATGGTCTTTGAGGATAAAACATTTTGGAATATAATTTTCCATATTTTAATTTAGTTTTAATTCCAAGGTTAAGGCCTAGGTGGGCTAATACTTAAAATATTTAAAAACAAACCTCAAAATTGGGAAAATTAAAAACTGAGTCTTTAGAAAACACACATGCTCAAGCAAAGGATAATAAAACTAAATAATAACGTCAAACCGAAAAACAACAAACTAAGATAGCAAAAAAGGTTTAGAGAGAAATAAATTTGCATAAAAGAGAAAATACTAAAAGAATAATGAAGTAATGATTTAAAAATTGGGAGGCGTTCGTCTTCGCCCATAGTTCAAACGATCCTTCCTCCTGAACAGGGTTGCCTGAACTTTCAGTATCAAAAGTTAACAGGGGTTTTAATTGATTATTGAATCGGAGTCTAAATTTTGAAACGTTATTAAGAACATAAAACCACATAACCAACAGCAACGATCTTTTAATATATTTAATTTATATTAAATTGTATACCAATTATAATCTATGTAAAAATTCTAATTAAATTATAAATTATATTTAATTTTACTATAAGTTAAATTTGATTATACATTTATATATAAATCTTCTCATATATAGTGATGATTTCTAATGTTTAAGGCTTTTAACACTAAAAAGGAAAAATATAAACGATTTTATTGCAATTAATATAGGGTTAAATACGAATAGAAGTCATAAAGATAACTGAAATAGATAAGAGACAACTTGCGATTTATGACAGTTCGACACGATACGTGTATCAGAACTGAATTATAGCTTGGACGTGTTTTAATGTCTAGAAAACTGATGCCAGTTGTTACATTAACTGAAAACCAATACTGGTTTGAATAAGCATATAAACTACTTCAAATCAATAACGTATTTACTCTCCTTATATGTTATAAGTGATACGAAAAGGATGTTGTTTTGCTATGATTAGAATATATAATTTGTTATCTATACAATGACTTATATATTTAACAAGTTAAGGTAAAAACTTGAACATGGCGTACAATCAAAGTTATAGTATCTCTTTTTAAGGGTTCCTAGCTACAAAAACCAGAAAATTATGTTTTAAATGTCGATTAGAAAATTACACAGCTATAAAAAATCACGACTGTAAAAACTCTTTAAACTTTAATGTATGAAAAACACGATTAAATTTGGTTTATTTTGGATGAATGAAGCACAGTCGAGGTGAGCATCAATTGGCACTGTTTAAGACTTTGAATAACTGTTGGCAGTGTAGTGAGATTTGGAGGGTCTCAGTTCACAACCCACACGTAAAGCCCATACACAAAGTTTTGGGTTCGAAGTTGACTAGAGGAGTCTGTAAATTCCAAAGAACTTTACTACTACGCTACTGTAGTATATAGTTCTTTGATATATCTTTCGAAAACGTCATTGATGTTTCTTTATAGTTTATTTATAACTAGAAACATTTTTGCTACAAAAATAACATTTTCAAATCATCGCATTGGCTAAATTTCAGCTTTCTTAAATATACTCCAGTATTTTGGGTTTTCAAGTGTATTTTATGAAAAAAGTTAAATAACCGGAAGGAGTTTTTTTACCTCAACTATTTTGTTATAAGCTTATAACCCGTCTTAAGAATATTTACTATTTGAAATAAAATGTGCCGGTACAACGAAGGATTAGCTTAATAGACTAGTTCAATTTGATTTTAAGAAAGTCTTAAAGGGGAAAAAGCTAAGTCTTATTACTAGAGTTAGTGCTGTAGTTAAAGTCATCGTAACCATTCAAGGCGCAGATTCATTGCACAACGTTTGCACGCGAACAGAACCTTAGTATTGCTGCAATAAACTAGAAATATTAGAAGAGTAATGTTACAAGAGATAGGAAATGTTTAGTATTTGTATGGTACTGAAATCACGGTTTTATCAAGTCTTCCCGTCAAGTGCTCATAAGACGTGTATATTTTCATCTCTTATTAAAGAAGAGAGATTATAAGAGATTATAAGATTATAAGAATATATTAAAGAAGATTATAATACTGATTCTGGTTTAACTTCCCGGTAAGTTAATTGTGATTTGTCAAATTGAAGCAGAGTAAACTTGGAAAGTGTGTTTTGTGTGAAATATCAATTAGTAAAAAAAAACTTTAAGCATGACAAAAATATCCAGCAAAGGTCAATAGTCAACCTTTTTTATTATCTCGCTTGTTTCAGAGAACCCCTTGCATCTCTAATGTGCGGTGTATTACAAACTTCTTGGAAAAAACTTTGGCTAATTAGTCCAGGAATTTTAGGCTTAAATGTGAATCGACCTCACAAATCCTGACTAAGCAGAAACTTCGTACATGTGTTAAGTAAACCTTCCTAATTAAAAAAAGTCATCGGGTATTCCTACTGTGCATCTTGAAAAAAAAATTTCAGTCCGTGTTTTCTAAAAATGTTTTCAACTAACACAAAAATAACAATAAAAGCGATAAATGTGTGAACGGCTTTTCCGTGGAAGATATTTCGAACAAATTGAGTATAAACATTATAATAATGTTAAAAATATCAGATAATATTATTAATTTTGTAAAAATGTAAAAAAAAACTTTTGAGGTACAGGTAAAACTACTCACATTTGGTTTTGATTGCTACGGTACCAAGTAAGCTTAACTCGAATGTATAGAAACCTAAATAATAACCATGAATATTTTAGTACCCTCCCCTTTCAACCATCATCATTTGAATAAAGAAAGAGGCCCCGCGTCGTCTCGTTTAATCGCAAAATATCCGCAGAAAAAAAAACACAAGGGATAATAAGACCATCAACATAAAATATTTAAGTATCATTATAAAAAAACGCTTCACCTCCTATAAAAACGTGTAGATGAAACAAAACAAAGGATATTGATATATTCTTGGGGTTTTTACCTTACCTATTCTAATCAAATAATCAGAAGAATGAAAACTGTTTGATAAAACTGTGGTAAACTGTGTCGTTATATATTTTTTTATATATATCTGATGACGGATTTTGATATAAATTAAAAGTTATAATGCTTCGTTTTGTATACGGTGACCATTTGTCTTCACATATTTAGAGCTAACAGTAAAATAATTGTTGTAGACGACTTATCAAAAACTTCTGTTATTTCAACTTTAAGAAATAATTTTGCTAATGTATAATCAACATAAAAACTACTAATAGGCCTAATGACTTTTCTAGTTGTACTTTGTTAGTGAAGTCATGTAATAAAGCAGCAACGAAAATTGCATTCTGATTGTTCAGGAACATTTGAGTTTATATTAAAAACGTGACATTTCTCTAATCAATTTTATTTTTTGCTTCAATTACATATCGTTAACTTTAAAATTCCTCTTAAATGTCTTTTGTTTAGTCAACTGAAGATTAAATTAAAATGTTTGCAATGTATTCATACAAAGTAACAAACTTAAAATTATTTTCAGTACGCATTAAACTTGACACTTTTATAGCATTTAATGAGTTTTGTTATCATGAGGACTTACCTATTACTGAAACGATCCTCTGCCATATTTTTCTTTCCAGATCCTAGAAAAAAGGATGAGAGTTAGTCTATGTTTATCGGATACATCGATAAACATATAAAAATTTAAATCCTTGACTATAACTTTATGGGTGTTATCTTATTAAATATTGGGGATTAAATTTGCAAGGACCATTGCAGTGGACTTTCCTCACGTGAATTAGGTTGGGAACCTTCATAATTGTTTTCGAAACATGTATTGTTCTGATTTTACACTACATCGTTCATAATATAGATGACATCCCAACGGCTGCAAAGTTAGTTGCTAAAGAGGTGAGTGAGGTGTCCTGGGGTACTCCATGTTCAACTTATAATCTGCTTGATATGTCTGCATCTGACTGCCAAAGTCTGACTGTACTCTCGGGACAGTTTCTGGCGGTTTCCTCTAGCGAATGACTTTACTGCAAAACATAATACGATTTTGGGTCCACCGTTTTCTAAGTTTCGTGCAGATTAATAGTAAATATAATGATTCTGCATTGCAAGTAAACTCTTAAATTTTCACATTAACTCTGAGTACTTTGTATTGCACATATGGGGCACTTTATTTTGTAGTTTTGCAAGTATACAACTGTGGTATCGCCAGGCTATTCTGTAGTATCCTTAGTTAGTACTGTTTCAACTGTAATTTACTACAGTAAACTTTATTATTATTTCAGTTTACCGTTTGTTGCTATATTTAATTTATCATGGATGTAATTGGTGATGCTAGCAAATTATTTGGTTAGTATTTGCCAATATCAAAGATCATACTCACAATATGCGATTAAATGGCACATTTGAATTTTGCACATATGGTGTTTTGCATAGTAAAATGTGCAGATTTTTTAAGCTTTAAACATACGTTAATATAATATTGAGCTTTAAATCCTGATCGATAGTAAAACACACAGTATGTTCATGACGTAGTATAGATTGTTTTGAAGTTTAATCTTCCAGTTAACTCTCACATCTCATAGACGAGAAACTGTTAATATTAAATTAACTTCTCGACTAATCGTGTTAGCTTTAGATCCCTGACAACTTAGTCTTCTCTAATCTGCGCAAGTGAGGGAAATCTAATAGCTACGTATGCTTGCTCAGTAAAACTAAGTTTAGGACATATAAAATAATTGTATTTGTCACAGTATTTAGATAACTCAAAGTTTGACAAATCTTTAAAACAGCGAATGTTATTTTAACTTGTTTAATAACGACAGTTCATGTTACGTCTCGTGGTAGGATCAGATGTTTTGAAGAAATATATATGTGTGTGATTTAAATGAATATATTTAAGATACAATGCAGTTGCAATATGACCATTTTGGACATTTGGATAACCTTTTGGGGCTACTGGTTGTGTTCGTGTTAATGTAGTTTGAAAGCTATAAATCAGTGACACGTCACTGTCGCTGGTCACTGTCATTTTGAAATATTAAAGAAGATATAAGAATTTTCGTAATTAGTTACAGTAGCCTGATTAGTTATATTTTAAATTGCCTCTACTTAAGTATAAACAACTTGTGTTTATAATTTTCGGTGTGTGGACTTATTGAAAAAATCTGATTAATTTTTGAAGTTTTTTTTTAATAATAACACAAAAAATCAAGTTTGAAAGCTCATTTAGTTTTAAGGCTCGAGAACGCATAATTTAACACAAAACAAGAACATCTGCGGGGAACAAATGGCTCGGTCGGCTGTTGAAGCAGTCATGACTATTCATAAACGATCCTGCGTGCGCGTCTGTCGGCGGTAACTCACGCGTCAACGGCTTAAATATTCACTGGAAATACACTTCCTGTTTTTTTAGGCTTGTTAGGCTAGAAAACAAACAATGGAACAATAGAAAACAAAAAGAACAATAGAATGGTTTGGAAAACTGTTATCAAACAATGCACCTGTCTGTCAATATACTTGAAGTTTTAAAATAATGTAAATTACATTGCGAGGCATTAGCAATTATGTTTGGATTCCATTTTATTTCTAGTTGAAAAATAATTTTCAAACATTATCTTTTGTGGGTGGTAATCAAGAAATATTTTATGAGTACTGGAAAATATTTATACTTTATTACATTATCATGTAATTAACTATACAGAGAGAAAATTATGGACGTTTCTGCTAAAAATGGAATAATATCAGCCGGTCTCAATGTCTAAATTTAGGACAGTCAAACTGGAAGGCTGAATTTTATATAAACTTTTTAAGCTCCATTCTCCATTTCGTTCAAATTATAGTTTGTGTAAAGACCTGTACCTTAATCTTAATCTTCCTGGCTTCGATATAATTTTACATCCTCCCATTTTTACATTGTATAAGAAGAAAGTATTGTTATTACTATTAGTATTGCTATTCATTTTATAATATCAATGCTATTCATTAACATATCACCATAAAAAAACATTTACAAACATTTACAAGGGCTAGCAAAGGTAATTAACGAAACACTTCTACCCGAAAACTAAACTATTTGGCATGAATAGATAGTGACTACAAATGTACTTTGTACGACGATTCACTTATGACCATAATATCGTGCGCTTTTCTTTTTTAAAAGCTCAACGTACGATTATCAGCGGAATCTCACCGTCCTAATGCAGTCGTTACTTGGACGCTGAGCGTTAGTGGTAAAACCAGTGGTCGTTGGGACTTTTCAACGACCTTAATAAGCATTTCGCATCCCCTTTGCAATTTCCCGTGAAACACTTTGAGGATTAAGGTTAAACATTTAGTTGCAAATTGCATTAGCGTTTTAAATTAGATCTCATATTGTGGTCTTTTAATTTGTCTACAAGGTTTTTACAAATGCAATTATAATTTGATTGAAAGTAGATTTTTTGTAAAAGAAATTGAAAGAATTCCGATAAATTTAAGAAATTAGTTGAAAGAATTTTGATATTTTAAATTAAAACCAATCTATTAAAAAATAAGTATGCAACTAAGTTCAAATAAAAATTAAATGAAAGCTGATTTTTATAAAAAAAAGTTGTAGTGACACAACTGTTTTAATTATAAGGGAGAGGCAAATTACATTTTTAATAAGCACATACTCTCAAATTCTTCTTCAGATATCACCTTCGTGCCCACGGCACACTTAATTAAAAAAATCAGTGTTTTGACAATCATTGTTATTAAGAGTTCTTCAATAGGCTCTACTTTAACAATTAATTGCTGTTCTTTTAGCAGTGTAAAGGGGTTTGATGGGAAAGAGGGAGCAAAAACACAACACAACTCAAAAAGTGTAAGGCGTAAAGCAGTACTTAAAGGTTTGCAACTTGAGCATAACATTTTTTTAAACTAGTCCCTGATGTTTTAGAATAAGTTTTTGAATGAAGCTCATTTCTCTAATTTTTAAAATTTGATTATGTGGAAGTCAAAGTTTCTGCTGCGTCATTTTCATTAAACTACTTACAGGTAACAAAAAAATAAATAACAGCAATAAAACCTACCGATTACCTTTGTAGTTATGTAGGAAGTGTAACTAATTTAAAAAGATTCATAGTTTAGAAACTAATTACT
This sequence comes from Flexamia atlantica, assembly GCA_035578135.1. Lineage (NCBI taxonomy): Eukaryota > Metazoa > Arthropoda > Insecta > Hemiptera > Cicadellidae > Flexamia > Flexamia atlantica. Next base: position 1,221,768 of record JAQJVK010000012.1, on the reverse strand, counting down.
TCGTTATTTGGATAACCTTGTTGGTAGATAAGCAAAATTATATCTAATTAAAAACATTTTATTTGAATATTCAGTGTACTGTGGTTAAAATAAATCGCTTCAAATGGGTACGAGTATACACGCTACTTCGCTTATAATTTATAATGCTTTTAGTCAAAACTCTTTCGTTTGTAAAGAACAGGTACTATTTGTTTACTCCGACAGTTTCATGCAGTACATTCAAAACATGATGACTGTACTTTTTCGTTCAAACAGTTTTTGTGTCAGTATCGTATCAATCACACGAATGCAAACCTTTGATTATACTCTGCATGATACTTTTGGAGCTATCACAATAGTCCTCACTTTTTTCACAGCTTAATCGTGAAAAATAAGTTCTATGAGGAGCTGATTTCTGTTTGTGTCATCCTTTTTCGACCGGGTTTGTGGAGTTAATAGATGGTGTGGTGTTAAAAATAGATGTGAATAAAAAAAAGTCTTACAACACCCAAAAATATATTTACTCTTACGGTCTCTCATTGGGCCTGATAATAACTGGTGTGACCAATCGAAATCGATCGCCATTTTCCACAATTTTTGTATATTTACCATCTTGAATGTAAATAGAGTATAAGTGTAAATATATTTTTGAGTGTTGTAAGACGTTTTTGGTTTACATCCAGTGAATACAACACCACGTATCATGCTAATCAAGAAATTCTTAAAATCTAGGTTCATCTGTAGTTATTCTTATAATTTAAAAAAATTCGAGACTTCCATCGGGACCATGGAGTCTCGAACACCATACACATTAAACATTTCGGTCATACATAATTAAATGTTTGTTATTGTGTAGAATACACAAATAATTACATTTTGATCAGTTTTTAAAGGGCAATCTACAAATGTAATCTGGGAATATAGTGAGAAATCTTAATAACCTATCTACATTTTTTGCAGCCGTAAATTATAACAGTGCTATTTAGGTTGAGTTTTTCTTTTTGTGGAATACATTAAGTTTACTCGTAATGTGATGAAACAACAGAAAACTTATTTCAGAATTCTGAGAAAAACGCTACCTCTGGTAATAAGTAGTGTAGTTGGCGATATCATGTTCGCTGAAAAATAATCCAACGTTCATCATTCTTTAGGTAAGAACATTTTTCATTTATTAGAACAATGCTAAAATAAAAAGGAAATGTATATATGAACATATTAATTTAGATAAGCTTTGTATGAGATTCTTACAGATTTTGACAGTCAAACAATTTTAGGTAACAGTTGTAGTAATGGTATTAGAATGAATATTGTTAAGCCTTTGTGCAATGTCAATGCCTCATAGCAAGATGAAAGGCAAATGGGTTATCTGACTTGGTGATAGAAAAATTTTAACAAAAAAGGATTTGTTTTCCATATTTTGAGAGTGTCTAAAATATTTAAAAAATAATTTACACTAGAATTTGTTATGCTATGATTTCAACTCATTAAACTAATTGTAAAAAAACGAAAAATATAAATATTGATCATGCAAACATGTGAATATATCTGCCTTAAACATAATAAACACATACAGTATCTTTACTTCGTTACAGTATTTACCAGCTGTTACCAGCAGACTTCTGATTTTTCCAAAAGCCGCAACAGGTGCACCAACCTAGCTTATTCATAATATCCTTGTTTTCAATGATTTTGTTTTCTCTTTGTTATAACTGTTGGACTCTTATTGTTTTTGATTTATCAATATACCTAATTAAGAACAACAAATAAATATAATATAGTCAGTTTCGGCAGTAGTTCTATTCATCCTAATTTTATTTGGACTGCAGAACAATTATTTAGTCGAACAACGCCCACCTGTTCCTGGATTTAAATTGTTTTTCTTGTAATTAATAATGTGGTAGAATTTAAGACCTCGCTGTTAAGCTATGCTTAGTTGAGGCCTATTGTAATCACACTTTTGAGTTAGTAAATAAACAAATAAATAATAAATAAATATTTATTTGGTACTGCAGTGTTTGCTGTGCTATCATGAAGGATGAAGGATGAAAAGGTCATAAAGCTTTAATGCAAAAAGAGATTCTCATCTCTAATAAGGACATAAAACAACATAGACGGTTTATACATTTTCAACATTATTCTACTGATGTGTTTTCGAAGAAGGAATTCGACTGCGATAATTTTATATTTATTCAGGCAGAAACAAGAACGTCTCTTTTAAAATAAATAAATAAGTAAATTATAATACTTAGCTTTATGACAGTTAAAGGATAAAAAATGTATTTATAGATCATAAATCTTTGCGATTATTGTAAAAGGTGGAATGAAGATACCTGATGTGATTTAAAGTGATTGAATGGCTAAGGTTAAAATGAAATCGAGCAGGTGTCAGTGAGATAGTATTTATTTGAACTCTTGAGACCTTTCCAATCATAGGTAAGGTAAATTAAAGATAAAATGGAAATTCATCATAACCGTTTATAAATGACTACATTTTCCACTGTTTTGGTTCGTAAACAGACACGTTATTAAAACCTTGCATTGCCGAATATACTGTGAACTAACTAAACCTCTTTTATATCCAGAGGAAATCTTCATTTGTTGGGCAAACATACATCTTTCCAATTTTTACCTAGAAACATATATATAATTTTTCTGTGAAAGAAATATTAGTATTAAAAATCACTAAATAAGTTTGTACTACTTGGACGAGTGTATTACGGAAGATGTAGATGTTTTGTGAATTCAGAATCAGCTCACTTTCCAACAGTGAGACTTCCAATCTTTTCCTAACAAACAATATTATAAACGATGTAGTAATCTTAACTACATTTAGTTTACAGTTTGACAAAACACGAGTTTCGATGACGAATGTTTTGGCAAGGGGTTTTGGTGGACGACTAGCATACATCATGCTCTCCAGGATCTATGATCGTGGTTCAATTGCAAGCTAATTACCTTTGTACTTGAAGAAAAGGTTTATTGCTCGTTGTTCTTGTTTAGTTTTTACTCGTTGCTCCAATAAAATATGTGACTGTTTTTGTTTATATTTTATTTGTTATTCTTAAGCAATATGACACCTCATAAGGTGTCTGTTAATTTTTATAATTTCAAATTAATTTTTCTAACATTTTAAAGAAATTTGGTAAATTACAATGGGATTGTACTCATCTACAGGAAAGTTCTTTTCTTATTAAATGTCTAGATTTTTTCTACATTGCTCGCAGGCTGAGAAAAAGGGTTCAGAAAAATAATTTTTCCCTATAAATATATAGACTCATTTTTTGTCTATTAACATTTTTAACAAGGTTGTGACCATTGCAATGCAACCAAATTTAGGACTATTTCAGAAGTTTATAAATAGTTTATAAATAAAATAAAACATCAACATCTGTACTTTGAACAAAGTAGATTGCAACGTTTGAGATAACCGCTGACGTATCATAGTTCCCTAACCGTAATAGAAATCTCCCAGTGGTCAAAACTCAAACAATGAAGGCATATGATTATTATATATCATAAGAAGGTCTATGATTATTACTAATTTAGACACGTTCAAGTACATGTTGACACCGTCAACAACTTAATTACCTACGCTAGTGCGAAATAAAATTACTTTTCGTTCATGAACCAATCTTATATTTTAATTCCAGAGTTATTTTCACTAGTACACTTTCACGATCTACCTTATTTTACTTTAAATGTTTCATCAAGATTCGTCCTCCAGATCCTATTTCTTCTTGTTGTTAATACACATATCCTATACTCTTATATGAGCAATGTTATCGTCCGTTCTTGTATTCTTGCTTGCTTGCACAATGATCTCAAAAACGGCTTCGAGGATTTCCTTCAAAGTCTGGAAATAAGTAATTTATGACTCAAAAACGTGTTCTGTGCAGATAACTCGGCCAGAGAAAATCCAATAACGTAATAAAACTAATTTTAAAGCAGTAATATTTTAACATTGGCCTTATGATTCGCCGTAATAGCAACGAAATAAACAAGGAAATTGTAAACAAATAAAGTAATCATAACAGCTGTTTGCAAACTACAGCCATCTATCTAGGGAGAATACAGTGTGTGGCATAAATATTGCATGGAGTAATAAAGAAATGTTTATTTATACCTTTTATGACGATGAAATGTTTGATAGAAATTAGATGAACTCATAAACATGAAAAAGTACCGAGCAAGGCTTGGTCCACCAGGTACTTATAAGCAAAGAATAAGAAAGTTTGAACTTCTAAATAAGACGCAATAATGTATTTGATATTTCATATTTCGTTACATGCTTAATAAAGGGGTTTTTAACTGCTCAAGTGAATAAATTAGTGTTTTGTTACTGATATACGCCTTAAACTTGAAAATGACTTTATTAAAAGCTATCAAAAGTGTAGTAGTTGGTAGGGTTTTTGTTTGTAGTTTTTCCATCTGATACTATAATATTGCATGGTTGGCCAGTGTTGAAGGTGTGAGTTGTAAACATTTCAGCTTGAAAGGGCGAAACACTCGACCTAATTAAGTATTCAACATGTTTTGCGACTCTCTCTCGGAATAAAATCTTCCTGGCTAAAAATTTGTCAATAAAGATTTTGAAAACTACAACTACACATTAACATTTGTTAATCATTTTAGTCAATCGGTGATTTATTTTACTAAAAATACAGATTATTTGTTGCGCCTTGCGAACAAGAATGATAAATACATTAATGTTTCTCCTCGAATAAAATTTCAAATTGAATTATATGAAGGATTGGAATAAAGATTCGACAAATTATGAGGAGTAAAATGTATTAAACTGCTACATTTTAATAATAATTGTAAATAAATAATTAACATAAGTAGTAATATTTTAAAAGGAGTAAAAAATCCTAATAACTAAAAAATCTTTTATTTATAGTTTTCAATTGAAGACTAAAAGATCAACCACGAGTGCACTAATCGTTCGTTGCTTTATTAGTCATAAAAACGATTGTTTACCAACAAACCCTTTAATCTTGTCAGACACGTGGTTAGATAAGACACCTTTAGGTTCTCTGGTTTCAGAATAAACGCATTAGGCCTAAAATAAACTCTAGACTACCTTCTGTTTTGTGTCAATGGATTTAATAATACTGCTTCGGCTGGCTAATAATGTTGATTCTTACTCAACACTTATAGACCCAGAAAAAGTAAGTTAAAAAAATTGAAATTGTAAAAAGTCGTAATATAATTTATGTTTGTTCCATATTTATCGTACTAAACAGTTTATGGAAAAAATATTACTACGAAAACAATTCCGAGATTACAGTTCGCTTACCTTATAGTCGAAAAGATCGTCAAGTTTTAGACTTTGTTACTTCACAATTGGCATCACTGGTGAAATGACTTAATAAGTCTGAGTACTTAGTGTTAAAGTTGGCAAGCCTTTTTGGCTCCTAATTAATTAGCTACCGCCTGACATGTACTTATTACTTCACAAGTTTGAAAATTAGCCATTTTTAAACTTTTTGGAAGTAATTAAGTGTTCTATTAAAGTAAAACTTCACTTAATATTTTTACATCAACACCAAGTGAAATTTTATCGCTGTAACTTTTTCAGGCGTACACAGCTTTTTGTAAAAGTATGTTTCACAAAAGTATATTTCACAAAAAAAACTTTTTTAGTGAAAGTTTATATATTTTTTTGAAAGTATAATTCCGTTATTATAAAAAAGAATAATAAAACAGGGCTACATGAGCAGTTGAAGTTGGCCAACACTTTGGTAGTGATTGACGATGTGTGGTTAATCTTCATGTATTAGATTGACGTGAATCTACTTCACGTCAGTTTATTTATGTCATTTTTGGCATTTTTTTAAATACAATTTCAAACGGACATAAAAGTCAACTTCAGTGTAATATGGCTTTGTTGGAAAAAATGTCTACTCCGCTCAGCTGTTCTATTCAAAATTTATATTCCTGAAACTAGTTTGTATTTAACTACTCTAAAAATCCATCTGACGTCTCATATTATAATAGTCACCTTTACAGGATACCAGTTGAAAAGCGAAACTCTAGAAAACTCCTTTTTTGCTATCAGCTACGTGTGAACCCCTGAGCATTGTTAACACAATGCCACAAATAAAATTCTTTTCAATCAAATGTATTGCTATAGGAATATTTTTTTATTCAAAAGAAAGGAATACTAGTCCCTGAGTGGGGGAGTTTGGCAGCAATGAGGTTTTTAACAAAAATATTAAACTATTATTTTATACCAACCTAGTTGTCTTATTAAGTGGTCGAGATCTGTCAAATTTTGTAGGGGCAAGCTGGGAATCGAACCCGCAAGCTTTTGAATCGAAGTCCAAGACGCTAACAAGTCTAGCAGCATACCCAATCTTTTTAACCAGAGATATTGGTTTTCTATATTATTGTATGTTTGATACAGTAAATTAATACTTATCGGTTTTTCAATTAAGAAAGCCAATAAATTAAGAAAAGCTATTAATAAAGCTATATAAGCTAAATATTTACTTTTGTATACAGAGTTCATAACAGTTTAAAGAAAAAAAATTAGTAGGCAAGTCTTAGCTAAATACTGCACCTCCGACACCTCGGCTCTTCCTAGTATATTAGAATTTAAAAAATCATCTACTTTCTTAAGCCAATTCAAATGTCTTCTTCCTCTCCAAGCCGCTAATCAGCAGTGACAGGTGACGGACCGGAAGCGGCGCCGAGTGATTGGCGGGAAAGCACAGAGACTGCAGAAACCGGAAATAGCTCAGGTTGGCATAGCTCAAGGAGGTTGGACTCTATTACTGAAGGTGACGCGCATGGTATTTTTGCAGCCCTCTGATTTTTTAAGGTTGGCAATATGAAGGGGAGTGATTTAGAATCGAACGACTTAGGGTAAAAATAACAAAGTGAGAGTCAAAAAGCAAGCTGGGAGTTCACCTGCGCCGTTTTTCATAATGCCTGTAGACCAATGAGCTAATGCAAAGCGCAGCAAGACGCTTCACTGTGCGTCAGCTCATTGGACCACACATACGGTAATATGGTAGTAAAAAATATATCAAAAATAGCGCTGCTAGACTCACCGCTCAACTATGTTTCAACCCTTAGCAATGAAAGTCAAAACATTAAATTGATCGAACATAAAAACATATTATCAAACATTTGACGATTATAAATCGAGTAATCTTACTTCAATTCAATAAGGTTTGTAGGAAATTATTAATATTACAAATCTATATAAGATTTCTGTCATAATTTAAGACCTGATTCCAATTTTCAGACTTTCTTATAAGATTCGATTTAGATTTCCGTATAAGCATTGCCGTTTAGTAACGGCAATTCATTACTAAATTAATACTTTACTCCGCCTCATATTTTTAACGTGACAAAATTAAAGGACCGTTTTTTTATCAGAAGACACATTGCAGCGATACTTCCAGTAATAAACTCTAGCCTCTCTGGCATATCCCAAGGTCTGCTGAGACCTTTAAAAAAGGAGAAGAAAAAGAAGAAGAATAGTAAGAAAGGCTGATTCACAAAACTTCAAACAAATTATGAGGGTCTGGAAATGTAAATTGAACTTGGCCAATCAGAGGGAAGATATTACTGACGCCTCGACTGAGGCTATATTTTTACGCAATAGTGCATTGTTGAATAATTCCTTATATATTCACCCATTTAAAGTCCCTAGAATGCCAACTAAATATCATATATGCTAGCGTCACCGCACAGATGACGCAGAGAGCCCCTCCTGGGCGTGATGCAGGGATTATTTCCCACAAACACCCCAAAAATATACGTAATAATTAGTTTGTGTTTAATGGATTAAAAGGGAGTATAGGTGACAACCACGAGAGACAGGCCATCATGGTATGAGACACATTGGAGCTTGTGTATACATAAAATGTTCATGTAGCTGTATCCCAGCTACATCTGATAATATTTCTTACCGAGTTAAACGACTTGGCTGACCAATGACATTCTGGCGAACCTCTTCCTACGATGACAAATGGTGTTGGCCTAGATCTTTGGCAAATGAGTTTCCATGTGTAAAGTCACTCTAGACACCAGTTCATTCATCTGTGTCGTGCCTAACTGCAGCAGTAGTAGTTTGAGCGTTAACTGCCCAATGTAATATTAGCCAAAATTGTAATCTTCTGTACATTTATACAAAAGGATTTTGGTTTGTATATATATTTCAAGTTTATGGACTCGGACATCGTTGTACCGTTTGCCAGTAAACTCGGTACATACATATACTTTTGTATATATATATATATATATATAAAATTTCACGTAGAACTTTTATATGCCATCCATTTCATCCTAACTCAATTGAGTTCCTCCCTAGGGGCCAAATAGGCTTCCCATATAAACATTAAGTAAGTAAATATATTATTTTAATTTAAGCAATTGAATGTTTACTTGAACAAATAAACTTAGGAAAATTTTCAAAAACGTGACAACATCTGTCGGACTCAGCTAGAACTTTATATTAGAGATTCTGAGAAACTACTTTATTTTGTATTACAGTATTAGGTAAAATAGCACCGTCCTTTTATATTCCAAATTTGTCAGATAAGTTAAAAAAATCATATAGTCCTGTAAATTCCTTTAAATTATAATTTGGGTTACATTGTCACATTGACATGTGTTTTTTAACATATCATAAAGGCCCGATGGTGGGTAGTTGGCAGATTAGACCAGTTCGTAAAAATGTTAACCGAGGAAATTGTGGTTCGGATTCCACGTTAAAATGTAGGTCCCTTAGTTGTCATTGGCTGTTGGGCTAGTAATTAACAGTCCTGTCTAAGGAACATGTCGGCCTTAGTCAGTAACAAGACTACAAGATCGCGCCACAATCATCCTTCACTCATCTGTCATTCATACTTGGCTTAAAATACCTACCTGGGTAGGTCGCCATTTAAAGAAAAGTATCTAAGTAGATGGATAAAGGATTTTACGTATAATTTTTAAGAGTTTCCTAAATATCTCACCAAGTGAACCCTTTTGGTGCCCTAAATTAAGTTTGGCAATGAAAGGAAATTCTATTTCTCACAAGACATGTAGATATTTTACTTATACCTTTGATTAATTTACGAGATAATTTTTAATCAATGTCATAAAATTTCACGATTATAATCTCGTTAAGTGTTATTTAAATGTATTCACATTATACATTTCTAGTATGAAATTTAATTTTCTTTCGTTTTAAAAATGTAACATGATGCAGCAAAGGTCTATCATTTTAGAAATATTTAGTAAAAGTGTAAGGATGGTAACTAAAATCCAAAATGGAGGCCACTCCGCTTTCCAACCAGCTTACCATTAGAGCTTTTTTGTATTTTAAAATATTCACCTACTAGAAGAATATTTTAAAATAATTTCCAAAACAGTAAGACTTTTTCTTGTTTTAATACATTAAATGTTTTAGCCAAAATAACAATAACATATTTTGTCAGTCATAATTTTTTATGAAGAACACATTTTATCACAATTTTCTGTTTAATGAGTTTTTACTTTAAATTCTCATGTGAGAAAAGACAGGTGAAAATCACTATAACTATTTTATGTTATTTCATTTTGAATCAAGGTAAGCAGTTTCCAGATGGTGATTTTAGACGGGGAGGCAGTCAGTGATCGATCAGTTTGGCCTTGGGTCATAGTGTCCTCTCTTACCCTTATATGACGTAAAACTTGTGAGGCAACTTATAATTTCCTGGTTTCTATTTTTGTCTTTTATTTTCGTTACCGTTATTATTATTAGAGAGTACCTGAAAAACTATAGCTTCACAATACAAAGATCCGCCATGAAAATGTATCGCAAATAAAGTGACGTCTTGATTGCAATAATGCACAACATTCATTATGTTGGAGTTCCTATCACACTTGTGTGCATACAAGCAAAATATGTTAAATGCTAGTTACTCCTCGAAAAAAAATATTGTCTATATCATTTCGTAAGCCTTAACCCAAATTCCTTGCGGAGCTACTTGCCATCAACGAATTTCAAAAAGGGAATTTAAAACCCATTTACTTTTAACATTGAGGACATTTAGGGGGATCTAAACACTGAATTTTCATAATTAATATGTCATTAGTCTAACTAATGAGACTTAATTGAAAACTGATATCAATTCATGGCGAAATAATACAGTATGTTATTAGATTCATTCACAGAGAGGTTACCTTTGCTATTGAAGAATAAGTTTATATATTTTTTGGATTTAATAACATTTATTTAGTTAAAATTTGTAACATAAACTTTTAGATTATTAAAATTATATCAGTTAACTGTAGATTATAAATAACTATAGATTAACTAGGATTATATTACAAACTTAAATGATATTGTATATTTAGTTACAACATTTATCTAAGTTGTTATATGAATATCGATACCTCATTACTTTATAAGGTTTTAAGTGTATTTATAAAGATATAAACATATTTATATTTGGGGTAAACTGTGCTCGCTGGTATAAACTTTGCTAAATCAAATATGATAAAAAGACTAAGAATTTATCTGAGTGGAATATTCTTATATTTATATATGAATTTATCTTAGTGGAATAAGATAAAGCACTAGCCTCAGCTTTCACTAAGATGGGGCTATAAACTTGATTCATTCAAAACTTTGCCCTGATAACAGGCGGAAATATAAGTCATAACTATTCATGAAGTTCTCTCGTGTGAACGAATAACGCAGCTATGCTTGCATAAATAATTTACCTGTTCGCTAAGTCAAAACGTATTCTAATCAAAGCTTCTCGGTGAGTCATTCAGACATAATTACTTAATGTGAAATACATACATATATATATATATATATATATATATATATATATATATATATATATATATATATATATACATTTAAATATGAATACGTATTCTAAGCTGAACATAATCGAAAAGACTGTAGCTCATTTAAGAATTGTGGAGAATTGTGTAAGTAGTATTTGATGCATTTTTTGATAGTTGAATTCAGTTAGGTAACATCAAAGTAGCAAAGAAACATAATTAACTTATAAACTGAGGATTTAAATTTAGTTTCGGAGCATAGCTTGATAATATGTTGTAAAATCTCAACGTGCTAAAGGTATAGGGATAATAGTCCCTACGCAATATATATTTTTTAATAATTATCTAAGGAAAAAGTCGATCTCCTAGAATTTTGACGGTGAAGGTTAACCTTCATCCACAGTTTCTATATAATCTTCTTCAATACGGAATTCGATGTTACCTTTGATTCAGCTTACCCCAAAAAAAAAAAAAAACATACAATTATGATCATAATCAACAAGCAATTGATATAATAGAACAATGTTACCGAGTGAAAAATATATTTAAAATATGTTTTACCCTGTAAAGGACTTTTCTATTGTGTCAATAAAATAAATAAAACTTCGAGATAAGTTAGTATAGAAATAATATACTGTTCTACAAAGTATAAACCTAAATTATACAATTAAAAAGCACTATCTAGTATTAAAAAAAATGGCTTAAATATATGTCAAATTAAATTGTTTTCATTCAATCAGTTAAGGATCGTAGTTTACTAACAAGTATTCGTGATGATGTTAAACACGTGGCGAGATAATAATACAGTTTTTGTCCTTGATAACACGTGCATTTGTTGAATAGATGATCATGGTGAATGGGCTATAATACGCACCAAGGATAGCTTTCAGTGTATTAAAATGGGCAATTGCTTTAAACAAGTTATGGAAGAGGAGGATGGCTTCGAATCATGTGTTTGTATTTGAATCTGCTGCTGCGAAAGATACTTTAAAACATCTTTATTACAAATAAAAGATCTAAAAATAAAGAGAACGAAGCTACCATGCTTAACAGTTAAGTACAAAAAAACCCATACAAATTACATTATCGTATTTAGTCTTTATTTTTATCCTTTAATCGAAAAAAGTATGTACCGTGAACATTAATAAACATAATAAACATGAGTGTTTACAAATACTCATCGTTACACATATTTTCATATAAAAGTAGTTTTTTTTGCAGAATGTTTGCCGATGTAAACTATTTATTATAACGAGCTCCAGGTTATACGAAGATCCTGGCAATAAGTTACCCGAAGCTACCTGGGCTTAGAAAAACAAAGAAATCCCAATATGCTTACCTGTGAGATCGTATTTCGCGATATTATAGATATCGTTCTATAGGAATGCTATGGTGTGTTTTGACACTACGTGTAATTTCTAATAGAACGCTAACAAAACATAAATCAGCAAATTTGTGTGTGTTTATTATCAGTCAGGAGTTTACAGCAAAAACTGCTTTAAGTGTACCCCTGACACATAATTTTTCCAAATTTGTTCCAATATTAATCCTCGACGTTGAGGACTTATTTTTAGTATTTATATACAATAATTAGTGTACCTGTCATAAAGGTGTTACTATTAATAGCTTAAACATGAGCTCAGCCCTCATATTCGCTCGTAAAATACATAAAAGAATTATAAGTAATAAATCAATCTTATATAAAAAAATCTCTAAAATTTCATCTTTTTCAGAGAACATCCATAATATAATAAGCCAATTAATAAAATGTGAAATAGAATGAGAAAATTAAAATCTTTGTCAAAACACTGAGGTCTATGGTAGATATGGAAGAAGACAAATTTATTCATGAGTGTTTAAAAGACGAAGACAGACAAGTGACAGCACGAGTTAGAAGACATTCATTATTCTTCGGCTTAATGTTGACTAGTGCCAACACCCATAGCCCAGGTGCCCAACAAATCGTTTGCCAAATTAAACACCGAGTTCATGTCAAAACAGTTTTTGTAAAAATTGCTAAGAAAATAAAGTGTTAAAAATAATCAGCTAGTGTTTTTCTGGAACTTCAATCTGCATATTTTTGTCTATTTGAAGGGTTGCGTGGTCGAAAGCAAAAATGTTGTTAGATTTTCAATTACTCTTATTGACGATGAAATAAATTAAAAACCCCATGCTGAAATGAGACTACAATGAATTTAACTGTAAAAAAATGTAAACATATAATCGTTTTCAAGTAATTTGTAATGTGGTTAAAATGACTGAAAACTGAAATTTGTTCAAATAAGTTTGATTAAATCTTAGACTTATTGTAAATTTAGGGTAAATAAATTTATTTTTAATCCCTTTTACATCACATTAAAAATTAAGGCAACTGTTAAAGGCCAAAAGTTGCAATCCAAATCATTATATCATGTTTAACATTACGTTAAAATATTATCTACAGTAATGCTTACAAATACTGCTTCTTCCTTTTGAAATTAAATTGATGGTTTATAAATGTGTGACAGTTTTTTTGTTTATAAAACTCTCTCAATAATATGGACTGATTAAGAAAATCAACATCAACATACTAAATATTTTAAAAAAGCCTATGGTAAGTAAAATATTAAATATTTAAAACAAAATCGATGCTACGCAAATTGTGCATAAAACTGTAACCTACATAGCTACGTCTTACATAAGCCTTCACTGAGGATCACCTGAGAAAGCGAGGGAATCAAATTACCGGCGTTCTAACTTGATCAGGGCAACGCTCTCCTGCTTCCGTTCCATTAAAGCGGTTTTTAATTTTACGAGAACAGTCTTTTGTCTAAGACCTACTGTTAGGAAAGAACAAAGAAACTTTAGAATACATAATCTTAAACTTAATTCAGATTTATATAGGTAAAACCTATGATTACTTACAATTACAACTGGGTAAACAGAAATCAAAATACAAAAACCAAGTTTTAATTTTTAAACACTTCTTTAAAATGTAATTTTAAAAATTTAGCATTTGTGCGGCACTCTTATTTTAGGCCATTGTTGTTAATTTGGTCTACTGAGACTGGCTTTGATGCGGGTAAAATATTTTCAAAGGTTAGCAAGACGAACACAGGAATCTGGGGAAATCGTTCTGTACAGTTGGGTTTCCCGGTAAAATGATGTTATCATTTGAAGAACAAAGGGATTTGGGTTGGCAGCCTGCCTGAACCAAAAGGAACTTCGACCTACTTTATGCAATACTTTTCCTTATGTATAATAAAATAAAATTGAATTATCATTCTTATTAGGAAAATGTTTTCACTATATGAGTAAAAGGTCACTGGAAAGGAACAAGATATGAAGAAAGTTAACTTTGAAATAAATAGTAAAAGTTTTAAAAATTTCAAATAATTTGTAAATAATATAAGGTTTATTAAGATTATTACATTGGCCAAACCATCTTCTATTATTGAAATTTATATAATTTGAAATCACGATGAACTTTGCGTTTCAATGGAATAATAGATAAACTTTTAAGATAATAGATATTTCAATTTATGTTTGTAAAGATTTATTTAAGTTAAATAATATAAAAAGGAAAACTGCCAAGACTTACTATACTTCTTTTGGGATCTCACATTTATCTAATTCAAATTAATTCAAGATCCAGACAAAAAAAGAAAAAAACTATGCGGGTTTTGATATATATCTATTATACATTAAATATATTGTATCGTATTCATATTCTTTACTTTCAAATGTAATAAAATGTACCAAACATATACAAACAAACCCTCTCTACGACGTAAAATGCTATAAATTACAATAAGATAGTTAGTTTCTTAGAGGAATTCACTTGAAGTTGAGTTATTCATGATAGATACGCGAAGAAATTATAATTCATTAAGAATAATGAAATTTACGGAATTTGACGTGTACTAAGACCTTATTGTGAATAGGGCGAAAAAGCCAGGGAATTAAATTACTGCAGACCTTAACGCAATCAGTTCACCGTTCTTCCGGTTCCTCACAGGCGAAAAGTTTTATATAGTGTCTGTACTTTGTTAAAGCTTGAAAAAACATGAAAGAAAGATTCGAGCACACAAAGAATCGTTTTGGTTTGTTATCAATTATCAACAAAATTATCAATAAAATTATTAGGCTTGAATCTGTTTGAAAAAAATCTTACACTATAAAAATATCGGTTTCCTTTCCGCACCCTCACTTCTGCGTAGTAGGTCATCTCTATAACAGTTGCTAAATCAGTTACTTTCTCATAAACATAGATTTTAAAAGAAGTCTCTTTAAATTTTAGTTTACGGATTCATCGAACGGGTTTAAAAATGACGAGAGATTCGGTAAATCGTTGTTTACAGTTGGCTACACTGGTAAAATGACGTCGTAATTTGGAGGACAAAGAGGCTTGTATTGGCAGCCTGCCTAGTGGAGGACGCTCACCCCTACACCCCCTTGTCCACCCTCCCACCTTAACTTACCCCGTCACCGTTACTTACCACAGCTTACTACACAAAAGGGTAGTCAAATATTTTTTTAAGTGTTAAAAAAAATCATATTACCAGGTTACAGTTTACAAAACCAAAGATGGACAAAAAATAATTATTGAAAATATTATATTATTGTTGTTGGAGAAATAATATGATTTTATGCAAGAGAAACGCACGCCTTTGTGTTTTATGTATAGTTTTTTGTATGTTTAGGTTTAAAAAAAGATACACTTTGTTTTAACATGGAATACGTAATAAATATAAAGAAAAATATAGAAATTTGATTGGTAACTGGTTGGAAGCAGTCATAAGTGAACAAAACGATAAAAAGAGATTAGACGGTGAAAAAGTATTTTTATGCAAAATAAGTCATGAAAAAAGTGTAAAAATACTAATGCAATTAAAACTGCATTAGTAAAAAAAATAATACCAGTGCATACTAATGCACCAAAAAAAATACCAGTGCATACTAATGCATAATTTATCATAATATTATAAATAAATACTATATAATGGAGTATTCAGAAGGTTTGACGATTGAATGAATTAGCTGACACCAGTAGATTTTAATGAAACAGAATGTCGTAGATGACAGATGGTAATATATGATTCATATGAAAATCATAGATGATTGCTCATGGATCTGTTTAAAACGTTTTTTACTCAACAATTGAGGCCATTTCATGGGCATGGGAGGTAATTGTCTTATTAAAATTTAAGTTGGAGCTAAGCTGGAACCACCTGAGATAGGCCTTAATTGACGTGCTGCCAGCGCAATCTTCGGAGTTATTTATCAAACTGACGGAAGCAGTGACAAATCAATTACACTTTTTCTTGAAAATTAGTTTAGATCGGTTTAAACATTTTGTGTGGAGTTTCATTTGTAGACTATGAATGAGTTCAGTAAGAAGTATACGAGAATTATGTTGACTATTACGATTTTTAGGTTGATACAAACCATAAAAGTTCATGTCCATGTATTCCCGCAGATTTCACGATCAATTCTCAACTTAAAAAAAACGGAAATCTATCAATAATAAATCTGGAAATCTCTGAGTTTATCTTTAATCATCTAGTAAAACAAGTATATATTCTTTTAAAGTTATCGGTGCGAAACCTAAATATTTGGTCGACCGAGAGAACCAAAGTAAACACTAACCAACAACAAACAACACCCGAGGGACCCTCCGGTTACTTGGGCAAAGAATATATATTCTAATATATAATATTAAATTCTAATAATGGAGTTGTCCCAAATCGCGGACCGGGTTGATAAATTTAAATTGAATAATATTATCTAATAGTAGTTTATGCAACGATTGTATTATGAATGTCTTTAAGCCACGAGTGAGATGTTCTAAATATCTCACGAGTGGCTTAAAGGCATAATACAATCGTTGCATACACTATTTTATCTACGACCAACAATATACGACAAAATTTCCCCCGAAGTTAAACAAAACTCATGATTTTTACTCATGATGGAATAGGTCGACTCAAATTTGAGGTTAGGCAAATAAGCAAACTGAACCATGTATCATTGTGGAACAATCAGCTGATGGGATAAATAAACTCAAACATGAATCGTAATGCAACAATCAGCTGATGTGCGAATTGCGTAATTGTTATTATGACACTACTTCCGTCAAATGCCGAGCTCTCATTGGTCTAGAACCAGTCCTCTAAAGTGTCTCCAGTACTCTAAAGTCGTCATTATGCAACTGCTTGGTTTTTGGTTTTTTAATGTACAGTATATCATTATAATGTTTATTGTAATACCATAATTGGTGCTTATTGCAATGGCCGTAGATAAAGATATTTCGAACACGAGTTACGACCATAAAACACTACTACTCTTTGCTGTGCATATAATATCTGCCCTTGTCCCCAAAATGCGAATATGGGGGGGGGGTGTTCGAAATTTTCAAATACAAACCACCATCGAGTGACCTTTCGTTTTATAGGGCTCGATAAAACAAACAAAATGTCGCGAACCCGAGATCAACATCATGCCCTGACCAAAGTTAAAGCTGTTCAAAAATGCAATGCATAATCTACACATTCTAATATACATTCTATATATGTATAAAGAATATATTACATAAAGTGAGAATAAATCCTACTCTCTGTGACGCGACAGTTCGGACTTACAACGAGGTCGTTTCCCGGCACAATTGACACGGTTTGGGCGACCTTGGGACCTTCAGGGTGACCTAATTAATATGAATACTCTCTCAGGGGTGATTTAGAATCACCCATCCTCAAACCTTGATTCTACCATAATATGAAGTTAGGATATTGTAGGTCTAATATTTTAGTAAATGTCAACCGACAAGACCACAATCACAATTATTAAAATTATTAATTTCTAAATAATAATGCTTTGAAATTATTGACGACTGTTTTAAGAAAACATTTACAATTTAAGGAGATGTTTTGTCGATCTCAGATAATTGTTATTTTAGAGTTTATCATATTAGCCACATTAAAAAAAAGTATTGAGATTTACTACTAGTTCTGAAACATTTACCTGTGACAATGAAATATTGAATGTTGTTGTTTGGTACTCTTTGTTTACACAATACATGACACAAAACTTACATGAATGACAAATAGTATTAATCACCTACAAGATTTATCACAAACAAACCCTAGTAATTTACTGAACTTGATTTTAAGGCTATTTATGTATTTCATCAAAGGCTAAGTTTTTTTAATTATGTTGTAGTAATTAATATAGGTTTTACTTACAGTGGTTTGCGATCATGAACTGCCTGCACCTGTGAAAATGTAAACTATTAAAGTGGTTAAACATCCATTATCTAAATCATTTACGTCAATTGTTTAGTTGAAGAATTGATTCAATCCGACTTCTCCATCTGAGGACTATTGAACTTTTGATATTGAATTAAATGTTTGCCAAGACGATGCATCCGACGTTAGCTGAAAGGAACAGCAGAAAGCTCTCAAGTAGAACAAACAAAGATTAAATTCCACAACCAACATTTGACTCCTGGAATAGCTTCAGAGAAACGCGTTACGATCTTATCCAGACGAAGTCGTAATAACTTATAGTAAAGTATATCGATAATAAAGTGGATACCATAGAAAAGTTTCCGAAAACACACTTTACACCTACAGTATTTATAAAAATATCGTAACCTATTTATATTGGAGCACAAAAATAGTTTTTGCCGCAGGCTTTTGTCTGTGGTGCTCCAATCACTAAGGAAATATAACTTTAAGAGTGCAATAAAGCTCGAATGCACTTCCCTGAAGTCGAACACGTTAAGTTTAGTTCTCGTAAATAAGTTCAAGACCAGAGAACTTAATAGCTAAGAACTGACTTGAGTAACTCATAATATTTCTGAAATTAATGCTTCTCTTTTTTGCCCACCACATACTGATAAAAAAAAAAGATTTTTAATTTGTGAAACGTCAAATCTAATCAAATATTTCTTATTGCCATTAAAATATTTTACAATCATCGGCATGCGTCAATTCTTATATATTCACACATAAAAACTTCCTTAACCAAACAACCTTACAATTTTACATCTGTTTGCCGTTTAAAAACCCTTCGTTTAAAAACAGAATAAAACATTTTGTTGATTAAAAATGCCTTCACTTTTTTCTTAAACCTCTTCAAGTTTGATTCAGTTCTGAGGTGATCAGAGAGTGCATTAAAAAGAGGTACTGAATTGTAAAACAACTGATTTTTGGAAATGAAGTTTTGTGTTTTGGGGATGTTGTACTTTTATATATTTCGTTCTGCAAAAGAATTAAAATTTCAACAAACCGAGCAACAAAATTAGAGTAAATTAAGTAAGAATATCGGGAAACAATTAAGGCAACAGCCCAGCCCAAGCCACGTGATTGATTAGCTCGACCTTTCGTTTTCCAAGAACTGTTGTTAACCTGTATCGGATTAACCGTACAATTGTTTACTCGACTTTTATTTCTTTAGTACGTTTGACCAAATTATCACAGATACTCTTTATCATAAATTATCGGACTTGATCTGAATGAAAGAAGGTTAATACATACTTTGTTAATTTATCCAGCCTAAAATTAATAAATTTTATAAAATCGTCAAGCGTAAAAATTTTGTAAGTAAACTTATTTAATAACAGACAATATATGTTGTGAAGAAAATACGTCTACATTTTAAATTAAACGGTTAACATTATTTACCTAGATATCAGCATCTCAGATTGATCATACTCTAAAACAAGCACTATTCGTACAGGCAAAACCTTTTTAGTCCAAGGTTTTTTATTTTCATAGATCGTTTCGATCGATTCGTTGATACTGGTTGGGGTGGTCGAAACGATATATGAAAATAAAAAACCTGGTGGTATCGATTGGAGTTGGACACAAGACTGAGGAAATTCCGGTTTCCCTCCTTCAACATGCTTTTGTTAACGTTTTAGACATTTTAACTTACAGTTGATTTATATTCTCATTTTTTCATCCAAGCAACGCTCAGCCTCCCGATACTTCGACTGAAAACAGACGATCCACTGAGGTCATTTAATCCGATTTGTGATAGAAGACTAGCCTGAATGTTTTAGGCATGTAAGGAGGTAAATGGACAAAACCATATGTGCATATTGTATATGTGCATATTGCTGAGTGAACATGAAAAATGCATTTATTCACGTTATATGCAGCTTAGACTACACATCTGTTGTTTTCCAGAACAATATTTAGTTTGGACATGTAGGTATTCCAGTTTTTTTTATGTGGGAGGCGGATTCCAAAGCTTAACTGGGGATTGCAGTTTACAAAATTAATGATGGATGATACAATATCAATTATGGTTGAAATTCATTGTTGGGGAGTTAGTTTTGATTTTAACATTTTGCAGGAAATCTGCCATTACTATTTAGTGAAAAAAAAGGGTTTACGTCGTTAAGGGAGTTGGAATTTGATCACAAGCTCAGGAGGAAGGGAACTTAGAACATTATAAGATCAGTAACACACATCTCTTTCCTACAGCATTTAGTGTTTTTGACAGGTTTCACAGTTTTCTGTTTACAATATATTTTGTCCAGGTTCTCCTGGCTGGCAGTGTGTGTTTTAATCTTGTTATTTTCTACATTCCCTTCCACCTGTACCTTTCTACATTCCCTTCCACCTGTACCTTTCTACATTCCCGTTAGTTTTTAGATCCCAAATTTTGGGAAACTTGTTATCACTAAATCAGCGATGGCCACTGTTCCCAAGACTGCGAATCAAATCACTAACATTGGGCTATGATGTAATTTACAAGAATGTTTTGGCAACAATTAGATACATTAGATACATTACTTGAAATGGCGACCTACCCAGGTAGGTATTTTAAGCCAAGTATGAATGACAGATGAGTGAAGGGTGATTGTAGCGCGATCTTCTAGTCTTGTTACTGACTAAGGCCGACATGTTCCTTAGACAGGACTGTTAATTAATAGCCCAATAGCCAGTGGGAACTAAGGGACCTACATTTTAACGTGGAATCCGAACCAAAATTTCCTCGGTTAACAGTTTTACGAAATGGTCTAATTATGAGGACAGATGATAATTAGATTAGATGATAGTTAGATGATAATTAGATGATAATATGATTGTATTATTCAATAGTGCAGACGTTAATAACCACTAAGGAACACTGTGTCCACAAGCTATCGCTCATAACTTTCCACAATTCGTGACCTCCAAGTAGCTGGATTACAGGACACGCCACAGTCCCAGTCTAGTGAACAATAGTAACTTTAGTCAGGTTTAAATAAATGTCTTAGTTAACAGTTATAAAGAGTCTTAAGTATATTATTTTCTTTAGGCTTAGTATTATACTAGTCGTTTCCAGTTAATGAAATTAACTGATGAGAGAACATTTTGTCAACTTTGAGCAGGCATATATTATATAGTTTGCAAAATATTGGATATCATTATTAGTTTAATTCTTATAAGTTTATGTTATCTTAGCGTTATTATGATTTTAGTTTGGTTTTCTCTTTAATTTTCATATTTTTTCTGATGATTTCTAGAAGTATAATAATCAATATTTGCTCTCCACTGAGGTACAGCATAGTTGTTGTGTTTATAGATTTTCCATGTGTGAATTTCTTCGGGCTGTATAGAAGTGGTTTCGAACCTGAATATGAGATTAACCGCTCGTATTAAGCCTTTATTTGTTCCTTTTTATTTTCGCTTTATCATCAACTTTTCCTCGAAATCCCAATATCCTAAATGCATACTTCTCCTCTTCATATGGTTCACAGTTTTCTTTCTTTAATTTGTTCACATACGTATTCTAAAATGTCTGCAACAATTTTATTAGGCCCTCTGGCAACCTTCACCGTTACAGGTCGTCTTCATGCAATCCCGCCATTCCCTGGATTTAGTCCATACTTCTTCAACACTTGACATTTAGGACTTGCTTGTACATAAAAATATTGTTTTCTCTTTTTGTGGCTGGGAGGCCCATAGGTAAAACTCTGTCTCCTTTAAATCCTGAATAATTGGTTATGGATAACTAATTACTTCTATCCTAAAGTATATTTCCTTTTTAAGCGAACCAGTAATCATATCTCCCAAGCTATCCTCCTTATTCCTAATCCTTCATGTTTATTGTTGGAGTGTAAAACCCTTCTTGAAGTACCACTTGGAAGTTGGAACACTTTTTTAAATAGAACTTCTTATTCGTTTGTCTCCGTCTTTAAAGAACTGATCAGGAATTTCTTTTAGACAGACAGTTTGAAGAGAATATATTTGTTTGGTATTGGTGAAATGAAATTTATTGGTTTACTTTATTACGTTTTTTACACCCACTTTTAAAAATTATTTTATGTGAGTGATTCTCTACAACAGATTTATTTTCTACAACAGACTTAAATTTTATTTGAATATTATATTTCAATATTAATAATCTACCAAGATATGAATGCTTTCACAAAGTAGTTGTTGTAAACTAAAAAAATAACCAAAAAATGTAAATAAATATCAAAGTGACAGAAGGTAGACATTAAGGTTTTTCTCAAGACAGCTGTTAATTAAAATAAAAAGAGTTTATATAAACCATATGTTTGGTAAAATATACTTCCATTTAAAATACATGGGAACTTTAAAGTCCAGTGGGGCAAAGCACATTGAACTTCGGATTACAAAAATTATTCCATAACCTCTACAGAAAATTCCCTTTAATTTGACACCTCAATCATCAAAATCGGTTCATAAATAAAGGAGTTTTGCTGTACACAAGAAATTCCTTAGCAAATTAGTATAATAGATTACTACATTAACAATGCATAATATCACTTGAAATGGGTTAATTTTTTTGAAATATAAACAAAAGGACAACTGAGTGCAATTATTTTATTTTCTAAATTAAGATGAACGAGCAGACGCGCGACTACTTTTTACAGTCGATACTTTTCAAATAGCAATCTCGAAAAAGATCACGCCCGATCGGCTTACAATGCTCGTCCCCGCTTCGGGTCGCGCTTATCTTTCCAGTTTTGTTTTGGAGATCTCTCTACCGTAAACGAATCGTAGAATTTACTGCTATAAGTTGCAAAGGGGAAGTAGTCAACATGGACAATTTTGCGTGTAAAATTACTCAAACTAGCGTAGCCAACTGAAAGAAAATAAAAATTTATAATTTCATTGTCAACCTTGTCGTAATGAAACATGTGACTAGATTTATTTACATTTCGTTGCCAATTACGTAACCAACGTGTCAACTTATAAGGCTCATGTAAAGTTTTTTATCTTTAAATTAATCTAGTATATGCCGCAAAACTGACGTCAGTTACAACGAGGTTGAGTACATCTAATGGAAAATAAGAAAGCCCAGAAAAAGACTTGCGATTTTTGTTTCTGCATATTGATTACTAAATCACTTTAAAGCGTTTAAAAAATACATAAAAGGTACTTTCTCATTTTAGATTATAAAACCCATTCGAAAACACATTTAATTGTGCAATAAAAAAGTTGAAATTAATAAACGTTATTATTCCTGGCAGTAACATAATAAAAATTGGTTTCTTCAGGATAGTAAATAAGTTTAAAAATAACTATAAATCTGTTAATGAACAAGTGTCCTGTTTGTTGTTCCTGGCGGTAACATGATAAAAATTGTTTTTTTTTCAAGAAAATCAATAAGTTTAAAAATAACTATAAATCTGTCAATGAACAAGTGTCCTGTTTGGGAGGTTATAAGAGTAATTCATCGCGCTCAGTAGAGAGGAAAATTAAATGGAACCGGAATTGGGTGAAGGAAATGTTGGATAAGCTCCAATAAATAAAATATTAACACTGATTTTCGCTTTATTATTTAGAAATGTTTTTCATATTAATAGAATAAAAAAATAACATAGAGTCATTATGTATTTTTTATAAATTTATATTGCAATTAATACTATACGAAAAAAATTACTCATTTCGTGAATCAGCCTAAAATCTGGCTATAATTGTGCATTAATTTAGATTTTTATGAATTATACATGTACATTTTTATTTTTTTCAAGGTGGTCATGAATTGTTTAGTAAAAAAAACTAAACGTATAAATAATAAAGCAGCTTGGAGATATGGGTATTGTTAAAAAATACACACATTTAACATAAATGTGTGTATTGTTGAAAAATACACATTTTTGGTTTTCAAACTGGAAATCGAAAACACTTTTTTAATACTGGATTTTTGGATGACATACTTCTATTATTTTCAAGTGAACCAAACTAATTCAATGTGTTCTTCATATGATCAGCACGTTTTGTTAAACCCCTACAACGTCTTTCCTAGTATTACATAAATTATGTTTGCAATAATCTTCCAAATTCTTTATCAAGATCTTTTAAATAACTCCGCAAAATAAGGTTTTTATGGTCTAAAAGCCTGGGACTAAGAAAATGAAATTTATTGATCTAATTTGACGTTTACTTGTAAAATGACAAAAGCCAATATTCTATCGTTGTAGTAAAAACTGTCGAAGGTTTTCTCTTTAATAAAACAATTTCAATATTTTTGTGGACCTTTATTTTTATACTTTTTTAAAATATGTCCAATAATTTATATCCATCTTGTATTTACTCTTCGCTTCAATTCTACACTTTTTTTATAGAATTATATTTTAGAAGAAATTTAATCCATCTTGGAACGCTTAACGGAAGCTTGTGATGTATATTACTCCTTAGGACGCGATAGAAGTAAGTGAAACTTGGTTAGATAAATTGTGTTCACTCCATAAACCCTTATGTTAGTGGTCATGAGCCCAACTAAATGAACTGCAAAGAAAGTCTCAAAAGTTGCTATCTTCATTTCAGTCGAGGTCTTGTAAGGGCATATTTTTAGTAGAAGGTAGAAGCTTATTTTTAGCAAGAACAATTAAAGAGAAACTCCAAACATTTTTTAATAAGCTTCTTATAAGCTTTTATAAGAAGTAATTGCAGTTCTCTACTATCTTTTGTAAACTACTTTCAAGTCGTGATCGATAGACGGCACATATCTTATAGATAATTATAGAGAAAGCAAATGCTGAGGTAGAAACATAATTATAGACTCTACAATAATACATCTTGTCATAAACTAACCATGTTTGGATGGATGGTTCGCTCAATTTCGCCACTGGAATGAATTACAATGGAATACCCCCATACTCGGGTTTTGAGTTTGCAATGGAATGGATTGGAATGGATTCGGCCACTCGGATGGATTTTTTTCATTTGAAAAGGATTTTTCACTGTGGGGAATGGTAGACCATTGTAATATTTTCAAAACTATTTCTAAGTTATTTAACAATGGGTTTTTGTGTATTTGTTGCTCCGTATTATGTATTGAACCTGTTTTGAAACAAACATTAAGCTAGAAACTGAGAGTACGAGGGTTTTTTTAAAGTTTATAATAATAATTTTATAGACATCACAGTTGTTTATAAATTACTAATTGAGTTAACAAGGAAAGGGTTGTGAAGCTTCTCAAACTAAATTAATAATGAAATCAGCCATTCCAAGTTCCATATTGAACAGTTGAACTAAGTTTACTTAATGGATAGGTTAATGGATGGACTAAGAAATGTTCTAGTCTCACAAAGTAATTTTTACATTCGCTTATAAATTAATTCATATATTAAAATTTTGAAATTATTGTAAACTTTTCACTTCACTGTAGCTTATTTTCTGAAAAATCAATAGAAAGGCTGGTTTGTATGGAACGTCTTCCTGGATCTGCGAAAAATTCGTATCCAAATTCTAAAAGAGGGTTTTAAATTATACTAAGATATGTAGGAAATATTTCTATGCAACCTAAGCAAATAATTTGATATGTATAATTTTTAGCTCAGATTTATGTTAGGATTTTCTTGTTCCGTACGGAATATGTAAAATGTTTCCTTACGGAGTGTGAATGGAGGTGGATTTATGTTAGAGCATAAAAGTTGAATGTTATAAATACATATATAATTTTGTTATATTTGTGTTATAGTATGTTAAGCAATAAAAACACATTAGGCTCACATGTTATTGAAAGGCTGACTTCTTATCCAAGTCTGGCTGCATAAGTGTTGGAAATCCATTACCAGCTTTTTTACATTCACTTATCAAACCATAAATAACTTAGGAGTTACCGGTTATCAACTGGATAACATTAGTTACCGGCCGCCTGGAGATGACAAGCCCGCCATTGTGTTGTCCGCCCGACAAGATTACCTCTCTGAACACCATTAGTAACTAAGGCAGTTTCAGCCTTAGGGTGTTCGGTCAACAATTATTTTTCCAATTTTTTTCAGTTTGCTGTTATTTCAGAAGTTGTTGTTGTAAAAGTAGGGGATTTTTCCACTATATTAAATACCCCTGTTGCAGCAGACCTGCATACTCAGCGAATTTCAAATGCAAAACAACATATTTCAATCCAACATAGCGAGATTTGACATGTTTTGGTAAGCTCCATAAGAATAACATGGGGAATGAGTATGCAGGTTTGCTGCTACAGGTATATAAAAACTGGGTGGTTTTAAATCAATATTTAGTAGATCTGAACTAGAAGAAGCTATTTACCAAGTTTTATCAAGATATGTTGAAAAATAACGGAGATATAGAATTTTACTTATATCCCATAAGATTAACATTGGGACAACGTACTGTGTTTAACAGTTTCAATATCTCGGTAACTAATGGACATAGAGCAGTGATTCAAGATACTAAATTGTTTGTTTTTTGAGCTGAATTCAATGGTGCCAACAAAAATTCGTTAAATTTTATTTTTCTATGTACAAAACTCAAAAAACCCATTTTTGGAGGGGTTTAACCCCCTCTACCCCCCCTTCTGGTGATCCAATCGGGCTGGTTCACGAACTCGTCCGAGTGATTACCACTTTAAACGTCTGTACCAATTTTCATTAAGATTGGACCATTTTTACGGCCGCTATCGTGCTAACAGACACACACACACACACACACACACATATATATATATATATATATATATATATATAAACATTCGAACGAATGGTGTTTTTTTGCTTCTGGTGGCCCCAAAACGAAAAGTTATCATGGTCTCGGGCTTAGGTCTTACCATGAGACCTACGGTAATAGCTTCTTCCCTATTGGGGAAATTTGCTAAAAAATGTATTTATGTTTATATGTGATAATTATGGTTTCCTTATCTACATCTGTTTTTATAATATTATGTAGTAAATCAGTGTTTCCCAACCTTTTGGTGCACGCGTACCACTAACCACATTTTCAATATTTTGGCGTACCATCGCAAGGACCCCCTCCCCCGCTATAAGAGATCCTCTCCAAAATTGCTTTAGTTACCCTTCCGTGGTTTTTTTTGACACTTGAACTTATTTTCTTCCACTTGTCAATGTACATTTTTATATCGTAATTTTGATTATAAGGACATTTTGACAAATAATCTTATGTTCAACTCAGCCCTACTCAATAATTTTATAGTCAATTTTGCGAAAAAAACGTATGAATTTGGCTATGAATTTCGTAAAGTGAAAAAATGTCTAGATACACGGGGAATGTAATCTCTATCTCTTATTTGGAACTTTGCAAATTTCTCATATTTTATATTGAAAAATTAACATAAATAAACAATTTAAAGTCATTCAAAGAATACTGTATTTTCACTGTAAGTAAATCGTACAACTAAAAACTGAAGAAATACCACCGAATTAATCACTGTAAAACTGGTGGAATTTCTCCAATGGAAAGAACATTTTTTAATGCTAAAATGTTTTGTAAAATGAATTATTAATGTTTTGTAAAATGAATTGATATGAAAGAGTAACAATAGTTCCTAAAATATGGTACGAAATTGGCATATTATAACCAAAACAGATATTGAAAAAGTTAATAAAGTTATGGCATTAGGTGCGACTTTACTGTTCGGTGCTACTTCTTCAATCTCTTGCGTACCACCTGAAAGACCTTCGCGTACCACCAGTGGTACGCGTACCACCGGTTGAGAAGCGCTGTAGTAAATGATAAGATCTGAGTAGCCTTTGTTAGATTTTATTTCCAACCGACATGTTTCGGGAAGCCCATTATCAAGTTTTTTTTTAAATTACATAGTCAAGTTGTTGTTTTTTTATATAGTACAATTATAAAATGTAAATAAATAGAATTAAAAGTAAACAAGTTAAAGTGAAATAAGTATATACACTATTGGTAAAGTAGGGAATGTTTTGCAATCCTCCTATTTCATTTTTATTTTTATATTCCATAACCTGTGATATATTGGATTATTTTAATCAATTTGATTATTAAGGGCACTATTAGGGGTTTCTTTATTTTTAATATACATATATGCAACTCTTCTTTGCTGCCCATTCTGCTACCTTTTGTCATATATACTAATATGGTCATTTTTTGTCTATGCTTTCATAAGCGTGATTGGAATCTAGAAGGTGTTCAAAAACCTTTTTACTAATTTACTATTATTAATGACAAAGTTTTTCATATTAATTTACTACTTAGTTTTTCGTATATTAGCATAAAATTTTACAACTTTAGTATGAATAATGGTTTTTAGTGTAAAATAAACTTGAAAAATGGTTAGTTACTTGCTTTAAAATGTCAGGAGGCAGCCATGATTCCAGCGCGGCGCGGCTGATCGTGACATTTACTGCAATGTTTCTACTGAAGGGTAAACTTACTGTTTTCTGATCAATTTAAATATAAATAAGGGAGAAATATAGTGCACCTATTTAAAATTAACGCCTTTCCAATAAAAAAGGGCTTATTCGAGCGTATTTGTGTATAAGAATTTTTTAGTCACATTCCCAGTCCTTTAACTAACAACTTTGTCTGAATTAAAAAAGACGATCTTTGCCTTTATCTTCATGTTTAGTCTTTATCTTATGCGTTTTAAATTGTAATAAAACATTAAAAACGTGCATTTAGGTAAGAAAATATGTTAATCTTATAGACATTTTTTTAAGTAGTTACACTGGTATTACAATGAGCTACCATACCAATGAAAAATCATGATATATGTCGTATGGATTCTTCACATACCTGACTTTTGAAACAAATTAGAATAATGCCGTCACACGAAAGTTGTTCTAGTTTCCTGTATTTGACTCTAATCCTATGTAGAATGAATAGTATAGTATTAATTAACATCCATAAGTATAGCTTGATAATCAATTAGTAGTTTTCTAGTTCTTAAGAGTTTCAGCTCCATATTATGTAAGGACTTAGCAATGTACCCAATTTTATTGCTACGTTTAATCTATATATCTATATCTATATCTATATTCTATATTCTTATTTAATACACGAGCAGTTTTTTTGTTTCAAAGACTCCTCCTAAACTACTGAACCGATTTTCATGTTTTTGGTGTCATTGGAAAGAGCTTGACAAGAAGTTTTGCAGGAAATAAAATTTAAAAAGGTTTGACTAAAGGGAAGAGCCCTAGACGCCCTTAAAGTTTCGTATTAGTCCATAAGATTTTACATGGGAATAGAAATTTCAAATAAAGCAGCTGATTGGAGCAATAAACGTTTTTCAGCAAAGCCATGTTGTTAATGGAATTGAAACCATTGCATGTAGAGCTGGAGGCATTTCAGTTGATGGAAGATGTAAATAAATAAACTATTATCCAAATACATACTTAAGGTCAGAATTCAGTTTTAAAAACATTTATTTTGAATCACATGTGTGAAGATCTTAATATTTACATATGTTCAAAGAAAAATACTAAAAGGAGAAATAAATTCCTATGTATAAATTCTATACATATAAATATAAATAAAAGAAAAAAGAAACAGACTTAACATTGATTATAAGTAGATTTATTGAACCATTTTAGTTCGGTTTGGGATTAAGACGGGTCATACGCTACTTAGGGCCGCGAAACATGGACATTTACTTAAAGATGACTGAGTATTCACAAAAAATATAGTTTTAAAAAGCTTTTGTACAAAATTTCAGTATAGGAAGTTCAACCATATAATTAATAAACTAGTTCTAGAATACTGAACCATAATTATTTTTATTTTGAAATCAATACATAACAATTGCTCGATTTCGAGCAACAGGTTTACTAGTTAACCTTAATTGTGCATATACTCCCTTACTCAAACTCGGGTTTGGAGGTATATTCCTGTAAATGCCGTTACCAAAGCCTTTTGCACCAGCCGTTCTAATATGGCCTTCAAGTAAATTGTGGAGTACCCATGTACATTTCTTTATCTCTTAACAAAGATTTTTTATACCACTATAATATCTTCAAAAAAGTTATTTGTCAATGGTTTTTCGTATATTTGTTTTATCTAAATACACTTTTTAATGTTGTTAAACGGTCTATAAAACGTACATTTTTCTTCTTAAAAAGATATTGGCGGCCATTAACTTGTATTTGCCCTCAACATGGACCTCAGGACTGTACGTGTAAGTTGAAAGCTAAGCAAGGAGTGAGGCGGCACAATACAAGGGGGAACGTGAATACTACTACAGAAAGAATGCGACAAAGAGGAGATTCGAATCTACGATATCACTATCATAGTTCCGTTGCTCAGTGCACTACGCGCCACCAACTCGCTATGATAAGTAATTAAAGGACCGGGGATTGGACTGAATTTAGGTATTAAGTTGAAATGAGAAACAAACCATGAATGAAATATTGCTCTTAGGTTGTCTACATCCAAACATTACAACCCTCTGTTTCCCAGGCATTGTGGTGTAGGTTCGTGCCAGCCAGTAGTAACTACCCCGTTCCACCATTAACCCCCTTAAATCCCCATAACGCAATCTCTTGATGACTTTGCTCATCGGGTTTATGGTTGGTTTAAGTATCGCATGGGAGCTCTCCTGCAATCAATTTGATAAAAATCATAATTCGTTAAACGTTAAAAATGATCATGTTTTTATTCGCAATGGAACTAAAAAGAATATAAGAACCATAATTATTGACATTAAAGAAGTGAAAAGAGTATTAAAAAATAATGAATTAAAATATGGAGATTTTAAGTGCAGATAAACCAATTTTTTAATCACGTTCTCCAAATAAATTGCAATACTGGGATTGTCCAAAGAAGGTTGACTGTGGTTGATTTACCAAAGGGATTACTGATATAAATTACTTACAGTAATTCATAGATGTTTGATATTTTGCAGTGGTAACCCCGTTAATTGAAGAATAAGGTATATTAAATTCAAGTCCATTAATATCAAAGGCTTAAATCAATTTTATTGAAGATAAACAATTTGTACTATGGGAAGATATAAACTAAATCACACACTAACTAATTTAAACTAATAATAAAACTAATAAACTAATTTTAGGCACACTATTCCACAATTGGAATAATAACTCCTTGTAAGTGCCTAGTTTATTGCTAGGGTATATTAAACATCCCAAAAAGTTTTGCAACTGCAACGTCAGTCACATGAGCTTAAAAGTTTCTAAATCTGAAATAGAGGAATATTGCAAAGATGCTTTTTTCATTGCCTGA
Source organism: Flexamia atlantica (assembly GCA_035578135.1). NCBI lineage: Eukaryota > Metazoa > Arthropoda > Insecta > Hemiptera > Cicadellidae > Flexamia > Flexamia atlantica. Next base: position 1,190,596 of record JAQJVK010000012.1, on the reverse strand, counting down.
TAGATTAGCGCGGCCTTTTAGATGAGCCGTTCTCATAAATTTTACATGTGAAGAGTTGCCGCCGCTTGATGGAAAGTTCCTTACTTTGTGCGAGCTAAAAGGGTTCCGTCAGTCTGTATATTATAGAAGACAACTCTCAATAAATTATGACTGCATTAAATGCAGCTCTGCATTATAAATTGAAACGTAAATGTAACGTAAGCGAAACGTAGATAAAATGTAACGTAAACATTAACAATACATATTCAAAATGTTTTCTATTTGTATGCTTTCATTAATGGTTTATTATTAAGGCCAGGGAATGGTAGCGTAACGTACATTTTAAATATGTTTAGTAGTTTTCATAAAATCTTTTAAAAGAATTTTTATGATAATCCAGATTGGTTAGGGAATCAGAGCTATACGCCTATGATCTTCTCAATGTTTAAAAATACCGTAGATATACCGTATTTTGTTAGTGATATATTCTCGAAATTAATGGATAAGTTTTGAATCTATTTTAAAATAAATGTTGATATATTTAAATTTACCGAATTTCAATCGCTTCAATATTTTATAACTAGATTTGTTAAACTGTTAAAGGAACAATTGTCCGACCTATTTCTCTTTCAAAATCAGTTATTTTTCGTTTGAAATATTTATTACTTAAATAATGGTTGTCCCATCTAAAATTAACGAGTATCTAACTTTTGAGCAGACAATCCGCAATCAACATCCCATGAGTTTTACGCTGTTCGAGTGGTTTATAATTTGAAAAATTATGTTTTTTTTCAGACACTTTTATGTTTGGCATTTCTTTCTTAAATAAACTTTAAAGGTAGTAGGTAAAGTTTAATTTTCCGCGCTAAGAATATACAAGGAATTGAGATAAATGATGGAAAAATTTGCCTCATACGTTATTTAAATGGAGAAAATTTAAAACTGCAAGGTGTTTATATCTCCGTATAACCGTCAGCGTTTATTCAGATTTATAGTTAAAATTTGGAAGAACCGCTTGGTATATCCAAGGACCTTCTGAAGACATACAAATTTAAATAGTTCAGAGTATATTAGTGACTATGCGTTGATGTAATAGTGGCGCCCCATCAGCTGTTAAATGTTATAAAAAAGTCCAAAACGGTATTTTAATGGATATTTTGCAGGTTTTTGTTCTGTGCACCAACTTGATATCTGTAAACGGCACAAACTAGACATTTAATAGTTTATCCTGCTGCCCATCAACGAAAACGTTTACATGTATAATAATAAAGACAAAGCTGCTAAAAGGAACATTAAAATTTTCATTAAATACTTTAATCAAAAATTAAGATAAAATTACTGTCCTTTTTACTTTTTAAAGATAAATGATGGTAGTTTTAATAAAGAACTGATCATCTAATCTGATGTCGATGCAGCGGAATTTTAAATCGTAATAAAACCAACTATAAATTAATAACTAGCCTAATAAATTAATCAGTTCTTTGATTAATGTAGCTTTTTAAAACGAAGTTTTCTAAAGACTCACAAGGTTGTAAGCTGTGTTTAAAGCTTGATATAAGTAAAGATACAAATATGAAGTTCGCTCTGTAAAAGCTCGTGGTTCATAGTCTTAATAAGTGAGTTTTGGTAGCAAAGGAATGTCTTAACCTTATGGAAAATCAACGAAATGTTTTTGAAAAGTTAATAACTGTAAAAACTTTTGAAATAAAAAAAGGTACTTTAATTCCTTTTAAAAACAAACTCTATGAGTACGAATGAATTATCTCGTACCGTTTTGAAATATATATGTAACCTATATTACGCTACCATCGTTTTGCAATACTAGGGCATATGGCTAATCGATTTCTCGTTACAAATAAATTATTGTATAAAATTTACGTTTTGCAGTGTTAAAAAATTCATCACAGCACTATAGTAAGTCTGTAAATTGACAGTTTGACTGTGTGCTGTAAGTTCATTTACTGTAATTCAAGAGATACCAAGTAATTTGTAGTTGTTATAAGGTGATATAGAATTAGGTTTTAGAAAAACATAAAAAAACAATATCTTTGCTTTATGTCTCACATAAAATCCCTTATGACATCCTCATCAGGTGACATATGGCTTTTTCATGGAATTACTGCATTGTACACGTACTTTTACGGTGTCATAAACTAGCGATGAGGTGGCCGTTTCATTGAACAATTCTTTACCCATCAAATATGTTCAAGCTAATTACTGAGCCAAATTAAAACAGGAATGTAACTCAAACCCAAGTGTTCCTCTGAATCAATATTTTTATGGAATGTGTTGTGTTGTAACCTGCAATGAACTTTTTAGTTGATATAGTACAGTGTGAAGTTTAAATCAATTACAGCATAGAAATAAAAATTCGGAATCTTTAAAAAAATACTTCTTTTCAAATTAGATAGCTATAGATGATCTAGTTTTTTCTATTTAGTTTGGGCACTGACTTTATCTATAGTCAAAGTTTCGGGTAATCAAGTTCCCATTGATCAACGCAATGCATACCTCTAAGCTAGAACGCATTATTGAGTCAATAAAGAGGCGAAAAAGTTACTTCAATATAAATAGTTTTAAATGTGGTATTTTTATATCGATATTATTAGCTCACAATCTTGTTTATTCCTCAAAAATCTCACTGTAAAACTTAACCTGAAAGCTAAAAGCTTCTCTAAAGTAACAACAAGTTTACGTTTGATTTTAAACAAAGTAACTTATATGAAGGCATCATTTTTTAAAAATTAAATTAATATCAAAGGATTAAAATATTTCATAACACCGAGCTATTTGACGTCTCTTGTATGGTGACAGGTATTATAATATGGAAACCGTGAAAATCGTGGGAATGTAATAACCTGTCAGGATGATGGGAATGTAAAAGGGGTTTTTTCCGAAAGAAGAACCAATTAGAGATAGCTAAGTGAAATGCTTAAAGAATATTTCTTTAAAATAGTTTAAAATAAAAAAAATGTATTTAATTATAAATTATTTTATATTGAGCTAACTGCTACCCAACAACTTGGACTTGTTTTCATAGCTGTTTCTCCTCCTTTTTGTTTCTAAAAAAGGTTTTTATGAAAAGTTGGTAAGTTTTAAGTTTTTTTTAATACTTTGTCAGAATGTTTTATACAGTATCCGCCATACTAACATTTTAACAGTGATTAAACAAGCATATAGTCTATGGAGGTAACCAGATGATACTCTTGAAACCTTTGTCAGTGCTGCACTATGGTATTGTTATGAGACCCACAAGAATATAATAGATACTTTTGTATAGTTGGATACTTGTTTTATTATATACTAAAAAATTATCCTTATCTTTCTCTTTATCACCCTACCTTTTCCCTTCATTCTGCGGTCTGAATTTTCTAATTCCCACAATCTGTAAGTATTATGCAAGTTATTGGTGTTGAAACGCAAAATAAATCTGCAAATGTACAAAACTCGTTGAAAATATGGAAATGGATGGAATAGTGAGTTGCAGTATTCAGAATCAAAATCAGAATCAGAATATTCTTTATTGCCGTAAAAACATAGTTTCATGCATTGGCAAGCTTCAGAAATACAGACATTTCCTAAAAGCTAAAAAAATATTCTCTCACCTTATTTACATTATGAATTTAATAGAATTCTTTACTGGCTAAGATAGTCCTGGACACTGTAAAAGATCTTTTCACCACACTATCACAATGAAATATACCCTAAATAATTAAAAAAAAAACAGATTATTATTTGACTCACTTGAAAACAAAACACAGCTATGACAATCATATGATCGCAACTATCCTGTCTTGAATGCCGTATAATTTTGTGCTGTTCTGACGTTGTTTCAAGCAAATAAACTATCAGCTGACTTTCGGCCCTAGGGCCCCCAACGTTTTCGGTCCTGTGGCGGCAAACGGTGGGTTTCGGTCCGCGTTTGACGTTTGTAAAACAGGTGATTTCGTCGTAGTGTGGTGAAAAGGTCTTTTCGGAAAGAAATTGTTTAAGTTTCTGTTTAAATTTGACAAAAGGCATTTCAATTTTCAGGCAAGCAGGCAGTGCATTGAAGAATCTGTTTTAAGATACATGATGCTGAAAAAAATGCTGTACTGTGTCTCTGAACTGGGATCTCTAAAGTTTGCGTTGTGAAAATCCAGAGGAGGCATTGTTATTGGTAATAGAGGATGAATTGTGTTTGAAAAACAAAAGGGTCCCAAAGATGTAAAGGCAGGGAAAGTTAGAATTATTACGAAAAAAAGGAGTCCTAATCGATTAATTAATTTCCAGCTTTTAATATACGTTTAATTGAGTTAAGGTCCCCCTAATCTACATACGGAGAAAGAAACCTCCATGGCGGTGCGTAAGTTGATCTTTTAATCACCCTTATAATCAATCAAGGATTTAATCCCTGGCCTGATGAGCGCACGGATTAAATCCAAAACTAGACGCTATTGGTATTGGAAATAGCTCCAACCAATAACAGTGCGTCGTGTTACTCGTATGTGTGACGGGTAGAATACGAGTAATCTATGCCTGTGAAAATAGATTTAATTGGTGTGTTCGAATGTTAACGCCAGACCGTGCAGTCATAAAGCACAGTTATGAACTACACAGGTCGAGATCATAAACAGCAAGCAGGGGCTGTGATGTAGGCTTTCCCCTTGTGTTGTGTCCAACAGTTGATGGACTCAGCTTTATTACAAAAAGGAAATTCTTCATAATTTTAGTGTGTTTGCTTTTGAAATTTTGGTGTTTGAGGTATTTTAAATGGTTTCAATATCGACTGTTGAGGAAAAAAAAGAGACTTAGATTTAAAATCTTAATCATGACTTGTTTACAATTCACATATCGATCAACTTATATTTAAACAATTAAGGATTTGGAAACTGATTGAAAATATTGATTCTTCGGTGTTTTGGGAATTTTAAATGGTTTCAAAATCTTCTGTTAAGAAAAAAGTTGTAGATTTTTGATTTACTATCTTAAAAATCCTAAGTTGTTTACTATTCACATATGGATCAACTTATATACTAACACTGATGAATTTCGATATTGATTACAAATTTTAATTCTTCATTTCACAAAAACCCATCAATCGATTCAAACAATTTAAATAATACTTAGCCCATCCCCGATACATTAGGAGTTGAAGCGTTTTGGAGACTGAACTTCAAAAACGGGTTGCATCTGCTAAAACTTACCACTGGTCCACTCAAAAAGGAGAGAAAATCTTTAGAGATAACAAAACAACCAGACAATTAACCTCGGGGTGACATACCGTTTGCCACATTTAGTGTGTAAAATATACAGTGAAAGTTAACCACACATACGTTAATTTTACGTTCATTTAAAAAATAGTAACATTTATTGTACTTGGCTATTATTTCAAGTAAAAAGTGTTATTATTTTAAACGTGTATTGCCACTTGTAACTGGCAACTAAAATATATTTTCAATATAAAATTTTGAATTCCCCTATAATTTATCCATAATTATAATATATAAATATATATATCAGCTTAATAATATCTTATATGTATAATTATGTATGTAGCTATGTATATTGCATTATGTATATTTATATTGTATTTATGAATTAAATTTTATAGTTACATTAACGTTTATTCATTCATTCAATTTGGCAAACCATTGGTAAGTTTCATCACCTAAACATGAATTAATCACAAGTACTATTAACATTTCATGTGCTATCCCACCCACGTGGCAAATGAGAAGGGAGGCAGATATCATCACTTTATGTTGAAGAATCGCTTGTCAGTCCCTTCCCAACGGCAATCTTGTAAATGTTCTCGCTTCAGTTGCTCACAAAAACTTTGCTTCACATGCTCGGATTAGTGTTATGTAGTTTAGTTTTCAATCAATCTCTTTCCAATGATTTATGTCTTGAGTTATCCTGAAAACCAGTTTGTAATAAGGAGAGCTTTAAATAAAGGCATTGTATTATTATTGTGAGGATGTACGTATAGGGACCTTCGCTAAATTATTGATGCACTTTAGTTGCATAATTTATTGAATTACTATTCCATAGATAAATTATTCCACAATCATTCTTTACATAACAATTACATTTGGATAGTTAATTCATTCAGATGGCTTGTAGTGATGCATACTAACAAATGAACGTACAGTTAATATAATTTAAATCATTTTGTACACATTACTATACTGATAAAGGACTCTATAATTCCCTTTGAATTTTGTTCATTGGTTACAAAATGTATTCATCTGCTATGGGTGAAATATACAGTGAAAGTTAATAAGTAATAACTTACTAACCACACATAAGTTAATTTTACCTAAGGCAACTGCAATATCAGTCACTCTTGTCCAAGTGTAGGGTCTGGTTTCATCAGTTCGGTGTGTTACAAGGAAAGACGAGGAGTTGAAATTAACTTAGCGTGACAAGCTTCTTCAATTCAAACATGAAGCAGACTTACGAATATGTTTAGCACAGTCACTGTAAATGAAAACTAAATTATCAAAGTTTCTAATTACAGAGTTACAGTTAATTGTGAAGTATATAAATTGAGTAAATTTAAATTCAAACTTATAAGGGAATGATATTTTAATTCAAAGCCAACTAAAACAACAAAAGCACAACTAAAACAAAAATGGTAAGATGATAGAGTAAACATCCAAGATTTATTATTTTCCTTTCAAGCATAATAAAAGTGTCATAATAAAACTCGTATCTGCTGACCCTGAATGCTCATAATCTCTCATAACTCTAGCAAATGTTTTATTTCTAGTAAAGTTTTTATTTCTAGTTTTTTAATTTTATAATAATATTTTATGTTCGGTCTATCATATCTTTTAATACGATTCCTTATGAGTACAAAGTTTGATTTTGATATACATTTTATTTTCATACTAAAATAACATTTCCAGCGGTAGCGGTATCCACTGATATCACAGGTTCAAAAAAGGACTTATAACTTAAGGGATTTTAAAATACTTGAATATTTATTCTTATCACGACTTATAGTCTTTCTTTTAGGGAGGGTTCAACTTAAGTAAAGTTCGTCAAATAATTTATTTTTAGGAACAGTTTTAGTTGTGTTTGAAGTAAGGACTTATAACTTAAGGGATTTTAAAATACTTGAATATTTATTCTTATCACGACTTATAGTCTTTCTTTTAGGGAGGGTTCAACTTAAGTAAAGTTCGTCAAATAATTTATTTTTAGGAACAGTTTTAGTTGTGTTTGAAGTTCTAAAGGATTCTCAGCAATAGAAAAACATGGGGTAGAAAATTAAATTCTATTTCTAGGTGTATAAAAGTATGAGCATTGCAAATTTTGTGCAGACCGAAACTGAGTGCACTACCGAGCTATGTGGTAGCTATGTCTGATGTCATTTTGGGTCGAAGAGTTGTTATGGCAGATTGTCACGAATGTCTTGGAGCAAGGTGTCCCATGTTACCCCTCTGGGGACATTGACGTGCAACTTATTTGGTACTTATTTGCTTAAACTTAGCCTGTGTCGAATGTTTCATTCCCGAAAGTACGTTTGCAGCGTGAAACAAATTGTTTGAGTTTTTAAGTTCTTAAAAGAATAACTCTATATTATCATGTTTTATTTATTAGATGGGTTGCTAGGGGCTCTTTTGAAACTTATACTGCTAACATATGAATGTAAATGTTGTAAAATAATGTTGGTTATTTGTTAAATTTGTCTTTAAAATCTTTAATCAAATTATTCACTATGAACTTATACATAATTGTATTTTACAGTATTTCCTAACAGAATCAGTTTCTAAAGTTTTGATCTGCGAATTTTTATAAAGTTGGGTGATTATTATCTTTATAATGAGAGATAGCAAAATTGTTCTTTCCTTTCATAGTTACATATTAAATTAGGTTTAAAGAAAGCATACGAAATTCTTCTCTGGCCTTTTGTCACTTTTCTTCAAAGTAGAAAGTTTGTTTCTGATTGATATTTTTTAATATTTTGAGACAATACTTAACAAGATTATCATCACACTCATCCTTCACTAATATTCAGGGTAACGTCTTCCATGAGGTTCCTGTTTCAAAAAGAATGATTAAGAAAAAAATTTAAGAACATAGATACTATTATTTAAACTAACGTTGCACGTACTGTTTAAAGATTTTTATCCCTGTCTGACCTCGTTCCGTAATCAACGATCCAATGTGGGGTAAGCTTAAAAAATGGCTCAGTTACTGGTTCCGCATCTGCTTTTCTCGTGTTATGGATTCGAATATATTTTATCCTGTATGAACTGAGAATTTCTGTATTACTTTAGTAGTGCTTAATAGTTCTTAGTTTGAATGTAGCTAATGATCTTAAGTTGATGTGTTTAAAATCTTGTTACATTCAATTGTAATAATAATACAGCTTGTATGGATACAGTCCGACACAAATAACATGGCTCAAGCCCTATGCTAATGTTAACGATAGTCTTACGGTCGCATTCGGGCCAAGTTGTTTGACTCAGAGTGTACAGGTGGCACGTAACTGCAGTCCCTAATTGTCAACCTAGCGAATGTCAAGTTAGGGCGGGTTGTAGTGTCTATCACAGGTGTCAAGTGACATTAACTGCATTGGTACGGCCTTAAGCATTCCTCTCTGGGAGCTGTACAGACCTGCTGTGACATTATGTCGACCAGTAAATGCCAGAGGCGATCGGTTAGGTTAGATTAGGTTAGGTTAGGTTAGGTTAGGTTAGGTTAGGTTAGGTTAGGTTAGGTTAAGTTAGGTTAGGTTAGGTTAGGTTAGGTTAGATTAGGTTAGGTTAGGTTAGGTTAGGCTAGGTTAGGTTAGGTTAGGTTAGGTTAGGTTAGGTTAGGTTAGGTTAGGTTAGGTTAGGTTAGGTTAGGTTAGGTTAGGTTAGGTTAGGTTAGGTTAGGTTAGGTTAGGTTAGGTTAGGATAGGTTAGGTTAGGTTAGATTGCTGCCATCCGACGCAGCGTTCACTGTACCTGTAACAGCCTAATCAATTTAAGTTAAAGAGATTCTAATGCATTGAAAATTAATGTGTTGCGCTCCGTTGGTTGGCATACATAAACCTTTACAGAAGTTAGTTTTTTAATAAAGTTTTTGGATTTTATTTACTATTTATCTATAATTATATAAGGTATTTTTAAGACTTTCAATGAATTATTTAAAGTATTTTTCGTTAGTTATTAAACGAAAAATTAACTACAATTAATATTAGCTTAAATTTGTAAATTCTATGACTTTATTTTTACAAAATGTTGTAGCGAAGGCACATTTACTAGGTATCGCGGTAGCGTGGATCTCGTGCCAAGAAAGGTTTTTACGGTTGTGTTGTGTACGGGATGGAATAGGCAATAGTATCAGCAGTTTTTACGATGGTCGTAAACCGAGGTTCCTAAAAGCAGTGCTTTTATTAACCGTTTGCACCGTTCGCTGGGAATTTGTTTGAAGATCTGGCACAAAACAACCCTTGTAGTGGACATGGTTTAATACACGGGTGCTTATGTCATCAAAGCTTCATGTGCGATAACTTGGCTATGAAGTTTTGCTTTCGTCTTCATTCCTACAAAAATGGCAAAAGGTTTGGTTATATAATGATTTTTCGTTTTAATATAAAATATATTTTATGTGAATAAGATCATAGTTTTCTTTTGGGGGTACATATTAATTCAGGACTATTGTAAATAAAACCATTTCTGTCTCCATTCTATCTCAATCTATAAAAATATTTCTTAATAAGAATAACAAACAATCTATTCATTAATTCTTTCAATTATTTTTCAAATTGTTAGAACAATATTGAACTTGTCAACATCGTTTCACTAGACCATAAGTAATCAGATGAAAGTTAGAAAAGCCAGGAAGTTGAGTTAACTTTAATCCTTCTAGTTGAGAGATTCTTACTTATCACAAAATGTTTTTTATAAACATTTTCAGAAGATTGGAAGTTGTTTGTTGATGTAATTATCGTTTATTGAACACTTTTTATTGGATGTAAGTTGGAAAACTGTCACGACAGTATCGTATACAAATTGAGAGGATATGATAGATTAAATTATGTAATAGGTAATAAATACAATTCAGTGTTTAATATTCTTTTGAACAAGTAATTTAATACTATATTTGACGTACTATAGTAAATGGAATGCATTTACTTCGTTAGACTGTTGAATTTACTTTAATTATATAGTAATGAGAGATTAGGATCATGAGTTGATATTTTCTGAAATTAGGAATCATAAAGAAAAAACTCAACAATACACATTTATTAGGCACTCATATTCATGCTAAGTCTTCTTATGTCTTATTGAATTGTACATTCTTAAATTAATTTACTTTCTAACTCTTTAACACATGATTTGGCAGGTATTGAAATCGTACTGACCGAGCGCCATGGCTAATCACTCTGACCAGGGGCGAAACCTTTTAACTAATTCTGACGTTTATGACGTACGTTAAACATAGCTTTGAAGTAGGCGCAGTTATTTACATGTGGAGCCGTTATGTGTGTATGTGGTTGTTCAGCTCAGCTCGTGTTTAACGATGTCGTTAACATGAAGTGTTCTCTGAGGTTTGGATTTCACTCTGTTGGAGGAACATATTATCAAATCTTGGTTAAAAAAATTATACGAATCTGAAAGTGACAGAAATCTCAATGTTCTAAGTATGTAAAAAGCACTTTTCCAAATATTAAAGCTTCTTTACTTGTATATTTATTTTCCTATAAGAAGCAGGCCTGCTTCTTATTCAACCTGTTCAACAAAGACTATTGTAAAATAAGGCGCCTTTTTTCGACGGGTATAGGCATCAATTTCTTATATTTTTTGGCTCTTAAAAAAATAACCGATTAACCTGGGCTGATCCCAAAATTTGTCAGAATATTAGGAATTGAAAGACGGTAGACGCTGGAAACTCAAATTGATAAAAATTGAACTCGGGTTATGAGTCATGAGTCAATACCTTAAGTCTTTAAGTTATGATTCTCCTAATCAGAGTGCTAAATTACTCATTTTAAATTTCATAGGACCTATACATAGCTATTGTTTTAATTTACAGTATATATTAAAACCTGTATTCCTTGTTAAAGCAAGAACGTTTTAGGAGAAAAAATTAATCAAACTCTCACAAATCTTTAGTACTAAAATATTTGTATGATTAAATTTTATTTATATGATTATTAATATGATTAAATGATTTAAATTGACTTAAAAGCCAGAACGTTCATCGACCACTGGTGGCGGAGCTGTGATATGACGGACGGCAGATGAGGTGATATCACAAGGTCGAGGGCGGTGACAGAGGTATCTGCCAGACATGACAACGCCATTGTTTTTTATCAAATCATATCTTTGCCCGATCACGCCAGCTGCTATGCGCACTGACATCAGGCTATCAGTAGAATCACATGTGGCTGAAAATGTACGTTTTGGTTTGAAATAATCTTCTACTGATCAGAAAAAACTTTCAAACAAACTTTAAAATGTTCGCTACATGGCTGCTGTAAAACTATCATTAAAATGAATTGTATTCGAGGAAATAAATCTTTCTAGTTGAAAGCTTTTATTGTTATTTTCATTCCATGCAGCAGTTATGACAAAACATCGCATGGCTTCAACATTTAAAATCGTAAACGTCGCGTTTGAAATGCTATATCATAAACAAGTTACTAGCTTTGATTTAAATTTGCACTCCAACAGATGGAAGTTCACTCTCAACGGTGAAGTTATGTTTCTCGCGGGCCGAAGCGGGTAAACATCAGGAAAAGGGGTGTCCGAGCTCGAAGCTGAAGAGGGTTTTAACTGGAACCTAATCGATTATAGAAGCACTTTTGTATTTCCCATTAATAAAGGTATAATGTAATTGCTTATTAATTTCGGAGTTATATGGAATGAGCAAATCCTAAGTATAAAGTTTAAACCAAACAAATAAATAAAATGGTAGGTTAGCTATTTTTGGTAGATTTTGTATATACTAATGTGGAGAACTGATCTTGGCGTGGAAAATAAATTTTGCATCTAAAATTATTAAATTAAACGCGTTTAGGAACTAGCCATTACTATTGTTTTATCTATTAGCTTGTCCTAGTACATGTGGCACTCGAAACAGCAACCTTTTTTTATATGCTGTAAATTTATTTTTAATTGATCTCAGGGAAGTCATACTCTCGTAAGTCCATAAGTATGACCAACTTGTGTCAACGAATCTTAACATTCGTAGATAATAATCAAATACATACATAATGTGTTATTAAATTCTAACTGCAAAGAAACAATAACCTTAATTATACAGTTTTATAATTCACGATCATTTAAAATTATTTGGTGGACAAAAAACTATTTTTTAATCAATTTAATCTATTTCGTAGGGCTCCAACCACCTGGTGGTATTTTAAGGAGATTATGAGTAAAAGATTAGAGCAAAATCTATGTAATGCATTTTGTACATTTGTTACTGAATAAGAGCATTCCATACAATATAAAGAATTCCAAACAGTATTACAACATTCAAGGAATTCAAACGAGGCTTTAAACGCAGAAAACCTCTTGAAGAATCGATTTAGTCTTTGACATACAATTGAAAGTTGAGATTGTCAGTAATCCCATCTGAATATTGGATTTTGTGTTTTGGCATTGACCTTCATTCAACACTTTTCCTTTCTTACAATGATTTTTATCTTTTAAATTATACTTTTTGAGTTCGTTTAACTCTAATATCTAAACTTTTACTCCAAAATGTAGGCAAAATAAGAACAATTATGCATTGATTTTACTATCTTTGAAGGAAATAAGTAGGCTATTTCAATTGAAAGGAGAAAAGTTACAAATTCTTGGATAAAATAAGAATATTGCTGATAATATTTCAACCCATATTGTTATACTAACAATTATTTAGTGAATAAATGTTACAATATATATCACCAAAAAATATTCTGATCATAAATACACGCAGAGAGTTAATAACTGTTTAAATTTTGGAAACATAACTTAACAGATGTTCCAGGTGGCCCGAGGTTACTCATTAGTATTAATTTTTACAATCGTGATGAAAAGGAAATATTTTAACAGTGTACAACGTTAAAACTGCTGTCTATCAATACAGCAGCTGGCTATTTTAAAGTTAGATTTAATGATGAAAGTAAACAACAAACAGTTTGTGTAACAGTCTTTCAGTTAAAATGTACTCAATTTACGTTACAATAAATGCTTGATGTTTAGTTATTAAAAACCTCTTTTGAAAATTGAAAATTTTGATTTACCATGACTTAGTTGATGATGATTTTTATGAATAAAATAGAAATCTCTATAGTTTGTGACATTGTTGCCTTTTTGTACATTAATACATTAATACTTGATTTAAACCCAAACAACCCAATATTTAAAAGGAGAGGTTGAACATAAAATTATATTTCAACATATAAAAAACTTACTCTTTTAACCAAGTAAACATTTTAAGAAGCTGAACTCCTTATCTCTTTTAATGAACATATTGACAAGCGCGCGGTACTTTAAATACACCTGTATTATATTGTTTCTCAGGTGCATTGCGTATCATCCAACCATGTAAAAAATTAAGTCAACAAGTTTGCTTACGTGAGAGCAGTGGGTCCGTGTATGCTGGCAATCAGTAACATTGATCTAAAACTTGTTCCAAAGCCTACGTATTTTGACTCCAAATTATACACACAAAAATAAAAGATGTCACCATACTATATTTCTATATCAAACCATAAATATTAAAGTTTGGTAATAAAGTTCATAAAATCGAATATTTTATAATGTTTCACAAAATGGATCATCAGAATGGATATGATTCATACTTAAAACACTTTTATGCATATATGCTTAAAGGTCTCTACAAAAAGTAGGCCATGACCGATCCCCTTTTTAGCATATATGTTTTTTTAATACAGACTGATTTGAATTAAACGAGAAAATAATTTAAATGTTCAATAATAAAAATTACTGAATTAACATTTACATAATTAAGTATACATGTGAGGTAAAAAACTAGGTAATAACCACTAAGAGGTCACAAAGATTTTTCATTAATAATTCATTGCTTGGGGAATAAAAATCATAATTTTTCGCTAAAGTGAACCACTTAACTCTTTAAAAGTTTGACAAATTTCAAAAGTGGAAACATATGATGCAGCACAATTGAGGTAAATAGTTTTACTTAGCTGTGAGCACAGATCCATTATCAATTATTTATTTTAAGGATTTCAAGATTCACTGACATGGAATTGTCTGGTAGCAATATCACATGTTTCTGACGGATGACTGTTGAAACCATTTATTTTCCATCGTCAAGCTTGTAACCTGAACGGCTTGGTGGCTTAAGTTTGATAATTTGTCTACACAGCTATTTGTTATCTTTTCAGAAGCAATATTAGGGAATCGATTAGAAGTGGTTTTTGATGGCATAACGTATTCAATTCTTAAGTCCCCACATAACTATAAAACAACAAAGTGTACTAAGCGTTCCGATTTGAATAAAAATGTACACAATGAATATAAAACGCAATAATTAACATCATGTTTCTATGTGTTATTTTCGGCTTGTTTCACTATCTTTGTATAAAAATATTAATTTTTCATCACGGGGTGTTTTCCATAGAGGACTCTTTATTTATAGAAACATAAAAGGAGATTTTAGTACTTAGTTTGCTGAAAACGCCTATCACCGAGAGGGGAAGTATTTTACATATGAACATTTCATCGCAGAATCAACCTCTTACCCACCCCCCCCCCCCCTCCTTAACAGAATACTAGCATATATTTTTTATAATAAACAAAAATTAAATAATAGTAACAATGACAAAAGCACGCTTTGTTTGACGTGTGTGATCTTGAGAACAAATGATGCGACTTTTTGTACTTTAAATTGATGTACCACAATTTTACGAATCTTTTAAAATTCTTAAAAAGGGATTGGGGGTTGATGCTGGGATGAATATTGAGCATGCGTAAAATACTTCCCCTATAGGTAATACACGTTCCAGCAAACTAAAAATTAAGCTTTTAGTTTGGTTTTTAAATAAATAATGAAGCAGTAGTTTAAAAAAAAACTTGAATACTGAAGCTACATGTCATATACATGTAGCTTCCAGAAAAACAACCCTTTCAAGAACGTAGAAACAACGAAGCCCTCGCGCGATAAACCGAAGCTAACCGATCGCTTGTGGGCTTCTTTAACAGTGGCTCCAGGCAGTTCATAATTAATCTCTGATGACTTCAGAGAGTTTGGATAGAACATTAGCAGTGCTTAAACAATTTATATCTCAATGTTCTGTGGCCCCTTAGGTAACATTTCGAAGACGTGGACGTTTTTACCTTTCAACACTAGTTCATATATCCTATTTATTTTGTAAGTCCCCTGATCGCTATAACACTAGTGCGGGGAACTTCAATTCTCAAGGAAACATATGTATTTTATTGTGTAAATTAATAATTATTTATTTTCCCATCGATCATCTTTCACAATGATAACACTTACAACATATCTTATCAAATATATTTCTAAAGTTCGCTCATGTAATAATAACACATTTTACTTTTACGTGATTATTTGGTTTAGAAATGTTAAACAGAGGTTAAGGAGTAATAAGACTAATGCATGAAAGCTCGTCTGTCGCACCCAAAATAAACCTCTCCGCACCTCTTCAGCTTATATATAAGTACCCTTATGAAGAGTCTCTGTACATCTCCACTTGCCCGGCTGTCTTAATCAGGGCAACTGAATTTACTCTCAAGAAATATTACCGAATTGACTCAAAAGAAAGTGCTTCATATGGACTGAGGAGATGGGTGATTTTTTCTCAGGTACCCTGATTTTAGGTTTAAAACCATCATTATGTTGTATCCCGTCGAGTGGCTGCCGGAGTACAATAAGCGCGGAGGTTAGCTGGTAATTTAAATGATTAAAATCAACCAAGACAGTTCGGAAGTGGTATATTGCGACTCAAGATACAGGCACAATCACAATGTGACACAACTGATAAAATAATGACAAAGTCCAAAAATCGACACTTAGAATATTCGGAACAAGGAGACGCGCTACGCTAACTGCACTGTCGGGCTCTCTGAGAACACCCTCCAGCCAGTGTAACTAGTTGTCTGTCTTCCTACTCCAAGTCTAGGGTTTTATTAGAAGGGGTAAAGTAGTGGGGACACAGCCCCAGAGGGTACCTCCTCCAGCTTAGCACCAATAGGGTGTTAGCCACACCCACCTAGACCAATAGGATTTGGATAACATAATTATCGTTAGACTTGTCTAATAATTCTAATTACAAGGGGAACCCTTACAATAGTTCATAGTGACAAGCGTCACCTAAAGTGGTTGCAGCTGCATGTGCGTTAAACTAATGAATTTATGTGACATTCCCGTCTAAATAAGGGTAAAGTATTGATTATTTGAGTTTAGACATATTTATTGGATTAGGCTTGAAATTATTGGTAAACATCTAGACAAGGCCCGCTGTGGGCATGTGTAGAGAACGTGAGGGTCCTCGTAGGTCAAGCGTTACAGTAATTTATTAAAAGGGGAGACTGAGAAAGAATTTGGGCTAGGGGTATCGTGGGACTCACAACACCTCCCCCCCTATTAAAAGAAGTGTAAGCTACAAGCTTGCGCTTCTTACAACATAAACACACAAAATATAAAAGCTATATAAACTAAGATAAAACACAAAAACACTACTTATATGAATTAATACAAACACAACAATATAGATGATTATGCAATACAACACAATACAATGCCACACAATACAATACAATACAATACAACTGGTTATATGAAAGAAATTAAAAACAAAGCTAAAATAATTCATAAATGAATGTGTGAACAATGACTACGGATAAAATATTATTTACACTCTCTTTGTACGAGGTCTCAGGTACTTGTATGTACCTTTGGAGATTTCTTTGATCTCCTTAACATCTTTATCAATGTCATCAATTTGTCTGTTTGCTTGGGCGGCTTTGGCACTAGCCTCTAGCAGAGGTAAGTTTGGGTCTGACCGTGTTGCTGAAATGTCCTCGATAGAGGCCCCATACTGATATTGTTTAATAACAATAGGTTTGTTGCCTATAGTTTGCACTTGTCGCAACGAATCCTCAACTTTTTGTTCCAAATCTTTACTACAACAACGGAACAAATTGCTTAGGCAAAAACATTTAGTTAGACAATTGGTGTAAATATAGTAAACTAATGATAGAATTATAGCTCCACAAATAACATAAGTCAAAACTGAATAATGGGTAAGTCTAGTCTCATTAATTTCATGAACATTATCTTTCTCCAAAACATTCTTTATCTCATTTAAACGGTAACTTGCTGCATCTAGATCATCAGAGTGACTGACTACTGATTTAAATGATTTTGGTAAAGTAAGTACTGGTATATCATTTTTATTTTCAATATCTAATTCACAACAATCGTAAGATAGATCAAAAGGAGGAATAAATTGGCTTGTGGTATTACTGTCATATTCACTGCTAGGCAGGAGAATAACACCAGAGCCATAGGCTCTGCATTTGGCTTGTAGGGAAATAATTCCCACATTACTTAATTGTACGGAATAGATACCACTTAACTTTCCGGGATCTCTACAGGACACCGTCAACGTTTCGTTTATTGGTAACACATATAACCAAGCGTTTGACCTAACCATCTTTTGCCAAATTGGTTGTGTAATTTTAGCTATTCTTTGATCACATCTGTTTGAATTTATGCTTTTAAAAAGTTTTATTTCACATGATTCATGAAGGTGCATGTGATATATAGGTGTTGTCTGTTTACAAACATAAACATCTCTCTTTATACACTTACAGTTCTTAACGTCAGCCGTATTCAAATTAACATAATATTGTTTCACATTATCTATTCCTAAAAATTCTTGCTTAGGTTGTACAAACAAATATTCATTGCCTCTCAATAGTTTAGGCAGTGGATTAACTTTATACAAATCAAATAGTATATCATTCACTAAGGGAATTGTTAACACATAGACAAGTTTATTTTCCTTAAGAAATGTACTTATAGAGAATAGGTCAAAAAATAAATGAATAGATTCATCATCAACAGTAACCGGAAAGGCAAGGCCTGCAGGTAATTTGATCCTAACAGCTTCCAACTCTGTTTGTAACGCCTTAAGGTCAATAACACTACTATGTATTTCGCCTTTTCTTGCATCAATCATAGCTTGCAATAAATCCTTAATGTCTAATTCTAACTGAAATGCTTCAATACTGACAAGCTCAACGTACTGTGCCACCATGGTTTGAATTGTTACATTATTAAATTTATCGTTAACAATAAGTCTAGTAACGTTTTGAAAATTAACAATTTCCTCAAATGCCTTAATAATAGATTCCTGATTGGCGTTAACATCATTAATAGTTTTGTTCATTGTCTTTATTGTAGAGATCATTACTGCTGCTTGTTCTTTCTCGAGCTTTGACATTTCATATTGATTGTAAGAAACTTCCTTGATTTTATCTGAGTAGTAATTTGCATCGTCATGATCCATTACTCCAAAGAGGATTTTTGCAGTTTCACCTATGCTGTCAAACATGCCTCTCTTAAATCTACGTTTAGCTCGTTCTTTTGTTCCAACCTGAATTTTCAATTGCTTCATTTTGTTCTTTATGCTATCAACAGTCCTCTGCATATTTATAACGACTTTATGGCAATATTCTGAGTAATGATTTGCACAAAATCTGGTTAGCTTGTTGAACCTTAGCTTTACGTAATCGAACCTTGAGTAGTAGGTATTTACATCGATGTAGGTGAGAAGCTTCCATTCTTCATTGCTGAGCTGCGCTGTTCCGATCTTCTCAAAGTATACTCCTGGGTTGTTGCGAATCACTTCATTGGTGTAAGCGTTATTATTTCCTTGATTATCTGTTTCACCATGTGCAACAGTAGCAAGTAGTAGTATTAGCCAGATCATCTGTAACATATAGTTACAATTAATCTTCGAACTTCTTTAGACGGTTTACATGAACTTTAACACATTTTTTGCCTTTCTTAATGGTGTAATTAACCTCTGAATCTTTCTTAGCTATCGTGTACGGTCCTATCCATTGTGCACTTAATTTCTTCGACCTGCCTCTTCTTACTGTCTCATCGTGTAGGAGTACTTTGTCTCCGACACCAAACGATTTATCTATTGTTGTCTTGTCGTATTGTTTCTTGCTCTTTTCTTTCTTAACATTAAGGTTTTGTTTCGCTAAACAATGTGCGCTTTGCAATCTTTTCTTTAGCTCTTCAGAGTAGTCATCATGATTGTATTGTGGTCCTGGCTTCGTTTTCACTAGGCTTGTTGGTAGCTCTGCTTCCCTACCGTGCATTAATGAGAAAGGTGTGTGTCCTGTGGATGTATGCACAGACGTGTTATAGGTGAACATTGCATATGGAATCCATAAATCCCAATTTAGCTGGTCTTCGTCGATGTAGTGTCTTAGGTATTCTGCTAATGTCCGATGACTCCTTTCGAGCGAACCATTCGCCTGCGGATGATAACTTGTTGTTTGCAGCTTCTTTATTTTTAGTAGTTCGCAAACTGACTGTATAACCTCTCCAATCAAATTCTGACCTTGGTCGGTTAGTAAACGTTCTGGCGTTCCATGCCTACAAATAATTTTGGTTGCAAACTCTCTCGCTATAGTATCAGCTGTTTGGTCGACAATAGGAATAGCCTCGCTATACTTTGTAAAGCAATCTTGAAACGTTAAAAGCCATTTAATACCTTGCGCTGAAACTGGAAGAGGGCCAACTATATCCATAGCCCATTGTTCCATAGGTCTAGATAATTCAGAACTAATTTGCATTGGTACCTTCTTTGTGTCCTTTATGAACGTTTTATTTTTCTGACAACTGGGACATTTCTTTATGTATGCTTCAATGTCATTTCTGAGATTTGGCCAATCATATTTCAGTTTAATTCTCTTGTACGTCCTCGTGACTCCTTGATGTCCTCCCAAAGTAGCGTCATGATATTCCCTTATAATCTCATTTTTCTCCTCTTCTGTTGGTTCATCTCCTCTTAATGTAGTAGCCATATTTATCTCAACACGGCTCAGTGCGTCTGCATTAGTGTTCCTTCTCCCACTCTTATGAACTATCGCAAAATCATATTCGGTCAATTTTATGATCCAGCGCATAAGGCGCGAACCAGGATCTTTGACACTAAACAACCATTGAAGTGGTTTATGATCTGTCACAAGGGTGAATCTCGTACCGTAAATATACGGTCTAAAATACTTAATTGCCCACACAAGAGCAGTTAATTCCTTCTCTGTTGTGCTATATGATTTCTCTGCTTTGTTAAGTGTCCTGCTTGCATAAGCGATCGGTTTATCCTCTCCAATTTTTCCTTGACTTAAGATAGCTCCCACAGCTACATTGCTGGCATCTGTAGTAATTATAAATTCTTTGGTAAAATCAGGGTATTGCAAAAGCGGTGCAGATACTAATTTGCTTTTCAGTATCATGAAACTATTTTCTTGTTTTTCAGTCCATTCAAATGTAACATCCTTCTTTAATAAATCATTTAACGGTTGTAGTAGCCATATTTATCTCAACACGGCTCAGTGCGTCTGCATTAGTGTTCCTTCTCCCACTCTTATGAACTATCGCAAAATCATATTCGGTCAATTTTATGATCCAGCGCATAAGGCGCGAACCAGGATCTTTGACACTAAACAACCATTGAAGTGGTTTATGATCTGTCACAAGGGTGAATCTCGTACCGTAAATATACGGTCTAAAATACTTAATTGCCCACACAAGAGCAGTTAATTCCTTCTCTGTTGTGCTATATGATTTCTCTGCTTTGTTAAGTGTCCTGCTTGCATAAGCGATCGGTTTATCCTCTCCAATTTTTCCTTGACTTAAGATAGCTCCCACAGCTACATTGCTGGCATCTGTAGTAATTATAAATTCTTTGGTAAAATCAGGGTATTGCAAAAGCGGTGCAGATACTAATTTGCTTTCCAGTATCATGAAACTATTTTCTTGTTTTTCAGTCCATTCAAATGTAACATCCTTCTTTAATAAATCATTTAACGGTTGTGCAATCTTGCTAAAATCTTGAATGAAGCGTCTGTAGTAGCCCACTAGTCCGAGGAAGCTCTTGATATCCTTAGCATTTTTTGGGCGGGGATACTTATCCACGGCTTCTGTTTTCTTTGGATCAGGGGCTAATCCTTCATCAGTGATAACATGACCTAAGTAACTAACTTCCTTCCTAAGAAATTCACACTTGTCAGCATTTAATTTCAGTTTATGCTGTCGTAAACGATCAAACACTTCTTTTAACTTCTCCTGATGCTCCTTTAGGTTTGGTGCGTAAATCACAATATCATCTAGGTAGACAAAACATTTTATACCTTGGAGTCCTGACAAGACATTATTCATCAGCTGCTGGAAACACGCAGGTGCATTTTTGAGCCCAAATGGCATTCTGGCAAAGGAATAGTGGCCAAATGGTGTGCTAAATGCTGTTTTGTGTTTATCAGCTTCACTCATCCTTATCTGATGAAAACCACTAGCCAAATCCAATGTTGTAAAATATTTGCTCTTCCCTAACTGGTCTAAAATATCTGTGATATTTGGCAAAGGGAACACAGAACCAATAGTAACATCATTTAATTTTCTGAAATCAATACATATGCGCCACTTTATTTCACCACTTGCATCCATCTTTTTGGGTACAACAATCAATGGTGCGTTCCACTCACTTTGACTTTCCTCTATTATACCTTGGTCTAACATTGAGTCAATTTGTTTTTGAACTTCCTTTTTATGCTGCTCAGGGATTCTGTATTGTTTTATGTTAATTGGTGAAGTATCTTGTTTCAATGGTATTGTGTGCTCAACTGTATCTGTACAGGTTAATTTATCGTTAGGGAGATGAAATAGATCATTATATTCCAAACAAACTTCAAGCAAAGCTTTCTTCTCTTCTTTATTTAAGTGATCAATCCTCAATTGTTTAAGTACTCCTTCACTTCTATTTGTGTTAGCATTTTGTTCATCACCTATTTTAAATATATGACACTCATCAGTTTCAAATCCTAACTTCTCCAGTGTCACACTGGGGACATCAATTTCAACAGCCTCCTCATTAGTGTTAGTTATGCTCACCAAACATTGACCTTTGTATGCTTTTGTGACACCGCTCCCTAAAAGGACGCCGGGTGACAGCTCATGGCAATAAACAACACCCTCTCCAACTGTGCTGGTTTTTGCGGCCAAAATGGTCTCGCTTCTGGGCAGTAAAACTATTTTATTTACATAAGGGACTAACCCCCATTTAGTTCTGCCTACTTGGACGACTCCTCTGTCATAATCGATATTCGCTTTATGTTTGCTCATAAAGTCTCTTCCTAAAACTCCATCGCTTTTTAATGGGAAGTTATTGTAAACAACCTGAAATGGGTGCTCAATTTGTCTGTCAATCAGGTTAATAATTAGATTTATGGTTCCTATTGTCTTTACCGGATCTTCGGATATTCCTAATATTGATTTTGAGGTATTGTCTAGAATTTGCGCTTCATCTTGTAGTTTACCTACTTTGATAATACTAATATCAGCACCTGTGTCTAAAAGCAAACTAGTTTTTTGATCTATTGTTTCGGATAACTCCATTTCAATGCACTCGTGATTTTTCCCATTGATTATGCGACCTACTTGTACTGTCTGGCACTCGTTGACGGGCCGCTTGTCGCCGAGCGCGTTGCGTTTCCCTGGTCTCGACTGTTTTGGAACCTAGGGGTTTGATCTCTGCCTTGGGTGTCCCTCTGCTTCTTAAAGCACTGAGATTCAATATGCCCAGCCTTACCACAGTAGCGACACGTAACCATGGCTTTGACGTGGAAATTACTCCTTTCTTTTTTGTCACTGTGTTTAAAAAACCTTTCTTTAGAAAAAGAAGTCTTTTTAAAATAACAGTCTTTATATTCGTGTCCTACCTTCTTGCAGTTTGTGCACTTAACTCTTGTTTCTTGTTTGTTTTCTTTTTGCTTAATTCCAAAGTATTGTTGGCTTTCTTTGTCACTCAAGATATTGATTTCTTCAATTACTGCCGCTTCGACAGCGTCTT
The DNA here is from genome assembly GCA_035578135.1 of Flexamia atlantica. NCBI lineage: Eukaryota > Metazoa > Arthropoda > Insecta > Hemiptera > Cicadellidae > Flexamia > Flexamia atlantica. Next base: position 1,167,543 of record JAQJVK010000012.1, on the reverse strand, counting down.
CGTATACCGGAATGCTTTTAGCTTTCATTAGAAATTTTATGGGTTGTCTTAATCCCTCAATGAAGGCATTGTGCCTCTGAAGTTCGAGTACATCATATATTGCGGACTTAACACTGCGCGGTTTGTTTGCAGTCATCTGTACTGCCAAACCACTTAATATTGAGTTTAGTCTCTCGGAAAATGCCCTGACGTCTTCGTCCTTTTGTTGACGAGCGCTACTCATCTCCAGCTGCAAATGTGCAACATTCTTCTTGTCTCCATATTTATCTCTTAAAGCTACCTTCAACTGAGCCCAAGAATTTAGTTCCTTAAAACGGACAATGTTATAAGCATCGCCCACGAGCTTGTTTTTTAGAATTTCAAACAATAGTGGCAGGTACGATTCGTCTACATTGTCTACAGCGAAATCCCCGCAACTAATAAACTTACACAAATCATCACGCCTACCATTGTACTCTGGGACAAACTTGGTGGCCTGATCTAAGGTCAGCGTCCTAGCCCTAACATTTTGTGTTTGTGCTACCGACCCTACTTGAGTAGCTCTTTCGTTAACCGTGCTGTGTGGTTCTCTACGGTTACTCCTACTAGAGCACTCGCTACAGCTATCGTCACTAGAGGCTGCATTATTATTCGCATTGTCTTCTACTACTTCCTCTGCTAACCTATCAACTTCAGCAATAAATTCATTGACCGACATTGCCTTTCTGATTTACGTCAACATACATGAATCATCCACTTACTTTTTGTTTTGATTGCGAAGTCTGATGACGGAGGCGGCCCGAAGTGAAGCGCCGGATGCTGCGCCGAAAGCTGCGATGAGTGCCGCGACCCTCGCCGGTGAAACAATAGACTCGCAGAAAGACAGTGGCTGCTGAGGTGGACCTCCCTGGGGATGAGTCTCCGCAGTGCAGCGTCGTGCCACTTACCAGGCCTCTTGATGTCTTCTTTCTTGGTCTTCCGGGATGTCTCGTTGAACCAGTATTCGCGGGTGTTAATTGCGAAATCACCCCACACAACTGACACCAGAAATTTATGTTGTATCCCGTCGAGTGGCTGCCGGAGTACAATAAGCGCGGAGGTTAGCTGGTAATTTAAATGATTAAAATCAACCAAGACAGTTCGGAAGTGGTATATTGCGACTCAAGATACAGGCACAATCACAATGTGACACAACTGATAAAATAATGACAAAGTCCAAAAATCGACACTTAGAATATTCGGAACAAGGAGACGCGCTACGCTAACTGCACTGTCGGGCTCTCTGAGAACACCCTCCAGCCAGTGTAACTAGTTGTCTGTCTTCCTACTCCAAGTCTAGGGTTTTATTAGAAGGGGTAAAGTAGTGGGGACACAGCCCCAGAGGGTACCTCCTCCAGCTTAGCACCAATAGGGTGTTAGCCACACCCACCTAGACCAATAGGATTTGGATAACATAATTATCGTTAGACTTGTCTAATAATTCTAATTACAAGGGGAACCCTTACAATAGTTCATAGTGACAAGCGTCACCTAAAGTGGTTGCAGCTGCATGTGCGTTAAACTAATGAATTTATGTGACATTCCCGTCTAAATAAGGGTAAAGTATTGATTATTTGAGTTTAGACATATTTATTGGATTAGGCTTGAAATTATTGGTAAACATCTAGACAAGGCCCGCTGTGGGCATGTGTAGAGAACGTGAGGGTCCTCGTAGGTCAAGCGTTACAGTAATTTATTAAAAGGGGAGACTGAGAAAGAATTTGGGCTAGGGGTATCGTGGGACTCACAACAATTATATTAGCTTGTGTCGAAGATAATCTACTAACGTATTATTTACCACATATTTGTATGATGAAAATGTAGTAATGAAAAATTGTAATAATCGAAATAAGTTATTCATTACATTATTAATAATATTTTCTTACAGCAATAAGAAAATGAACTTGTCGCAACAGGTACAAATACGAAACGTGCAGAGAATAAACCAGTTCCTATTATTAAAAGTACCTTGCTGCACTTATTTTTTTATAAAAATACGCACTTGAACTGGTAATAAAAGGGGTCCTACGAAATTTAATTTGGTATCCGTCTAGCTTGAAACATTATCTGCATAAACACATATGTGCAGTCAGCAAACGAACGTTAAATTAACTTGACGAAAAAGATAATAGTAAAAAGCCGTTTAGCGATTGTTTTTCGAAATGCCATTATCACAAAACGTTTGAATTCCTTCTTTAATATTCACAAAAAAGAAAAAAAGAACATAATAACTTTTAGTTCTCCAAAAATAACTCTGATCAATGTAATTCTTTAGCAAATGATAGACGAACTTATTTTCTATTTAAGGAAGGATAGCTTGATTTAAGATAGGAACATACAGAAACCATAATTTTAACAAAGAACACTTCCGGATCAATCTATGTAAAACAATTATTTCATCAAAACCATAAGACACCCTTTTAAACATTACAACACTAAATCTATACTATATTACTCGTTCTTAGAGAAGGGGCAAGTTATATGTTAAAAGTTTCAAAATGACCTTAGCTGAATGCATAAGTAATCACGTATTAGAAGAAAACCATCGAACAAAATATTTACTTACGTTTTTGTGAATACAGTCAATTCTGAAACATAAAAATGATAGTGTAACTATACAAAAACAAAGTTTATATTTATCCCAATATTATTTTAATAAAGGATAAATTGATACAATATTATTACAAAAGATAAATTGGCGTTCCAATATTATTACAAAGGATAAATTGACGTTTATTTAGAAAATACATGTAATGTAAACAAACAACCCTACAGTGTTAAAGAAGTGGCAAATATATTTGTTGGTAAAATAATGTTGCTATTGTATGATATGAACTAGCCTCTTTTAACGGATACAATTTTTATCTGTAATACGTTGTTAATTCATAAATCATCATTAGTATTTTGTTAATCAATTGTTCAGAAATATAGAGAGTGGATCTGACATCTCTGATGAACGTGATAATATGCTCATTTGTTTTCCGCTAGACACAGAACATAGACGCCTTATTCTCTTACACTACAATTTATCAATATATTCAGCACTATAAAATAAGTAGGCGTTAAAAACCAAAATGTTAAAAATTCTAATATAAAATGGCAGTAAGATTATAAATGGATAAAACTGACGTTAATTCTTATCGGTTTTATCGACCCTCTTATCTTTGATAGCCAGTTTATCAATCCCTTACAGAATTTCCCCATTAAAGAGTGGGTGGCTACCTCCTCCCCTCTCCTCTTTTACTCCCCCCTTTATAAACCCCCTCTATAGGGCCCGAGGATCTCTCATATCCAACCTTCCACTCCTAACAAGATGTTCTAGAACGACATTTGATCTTCCCAGTAAACTGAGCGCCACGACATCCTTTATCTTGAAGGATCTCTGGTCATAAACCTAAGCCTATATAAGATTAAGGATGGCTTAATGCGTTCTTTATCTCATGGCAATGTTATTGGTGGACAAATGTTTAAATTTCTTTGCCTCAATAGACGTAAAAAACGTATATATCCAAGTCATAGCAGACGGATCAAGTGAAACTAAATAAATATCAATAAAGTTCATTAGTATCATTGGTTTGAATTACTTTTGGAGACAAACAATTTGCACAGCAGAAACTGATATATTAATTTTTAGCGCAATATTATACAATTGAAATAATAATTCCTTGTATGTTCCGAAATTATTCATAGGCCAGATATTTTAAATTAAACACTCCAAAGGTGTTAGACTGTATAGAAAAGACGACTCATCAATTATGAATGGATTAAATACAACTCTGTTATAAATTAGAAGAAGTAAACTTAAACGTGAACACTGCAAATAACATACAAAATGTTATCTATCGTAGCTGACATATGATTAATGGTTTATAGTTAAGCCCAGGGCGTAGTACCATATGCTTTAGATACTAGTTAATTTAGAGGAGTTGTAAAGTTATATGGAATTATGATTAGGAAAAAATAAAAAATTATATTTTCGCTATCCTATGTGTCACATAAAATCTTTCCTCGTCATAAAATAACATCCTCGTCAGGTGATACATGACTTTTCATGGAACTACTGCATTGTGCACGTACTTTAACGATGCGCATAAACTAACAACGAAGTGGTCCTTTCATTGATATTTTCTTTAGCTATCGACACTCTCGTGGTATCAAAATATGTCCAAGTTGAATACTGAGCTGAATAAATAAAAACTTGAAATTAACTCAAAGTCAAGTGTTTCTCGAAAAGAAAATTTGTATACAGCAAACTGGAAAAAAATCTTTCAGTTGATTTAGGCTTTCAATGTGAAGTTTAAATAAACTTCTTCTCAACAATAAAAACACTATCTTTTTTGGGAAAAACTTTTCATTTTTTCCTTTGATAATTGTACATAGATTAGTTTTTGTTTGCATTTCGAGTCAAAACATTCCCGCAGATCAATTGGATCCTTCTATGAGTATACATATTATTGCGTCACTAATAGAAGAAAATGCTTATTTCATTACAAGCAGTTTGAAATGTAGTTTATGTTTTGTATCAATATTATTAGCTTATAACCTTATTTATTTCTCAAAACTTTCACTGTAAAATTTTAGCTGAAACATAAAAACTCCTGTAAAGTAAATTAAATTATTTAGGTTTTAAGTTTAATGTAATCAAACGGAAATCATTTTTCAAACTTGATTTAATATCAAAGGACTAAAATATTTCATAACAGCGAGCTATTTGACATGTCTTGTTTGGTGACAGGAATTATAATATGGAAAACGAGAAAATCCTGGAAATCTAATAACCTGTCAGATGAAGGGAATGTGAAATGGGTTTGGAATTACCGAAGGGAAGACCAATTATAAATTAATTAAAGTAAAGGGGGCTAAGTGAGATAAATAAAAAATACTTTAAAAATATATTTACAAATTTTTATATGTATTTTATCAAGAAACATTTTTTCTGGAGCTAATATGGTTCTAATTGCTATCCAACAGGTCTTTGTGATGTTCCTATCGTTGGCCAAAACTCCTCCTTTTCCCCGGCGGGAGACAAAGTAAACCCATAAGAATATCACTGAAATCAATAATTCAAAAATTGTCCTCCCTGCAAGCTCGGACGCCAACATTTTTACTCGTGAGACAATGGTGTACTTAACTCACAAAACAGACAAATAACTAATTAATTGGTGTGTTCGAATGTTAACGCCAGACCGTGCGGTCATAAAACAGAGTTATGAACCACATAGGTCGAGACATAAACAGAAAGCAGGGCAAGGGCCATGATGAAGACTGCCCTTGTGTTTTGAGTGCTGAAATCGGTTAATGGACTCAGCTTTATCACAACCAAGGTGTTCTTTATTTTTTTGAGAATAATTTGCTGTTAAAAATTTCGTGTATCAGCAATTTTAATGGTTTCAAAATAGATAGTTAGGAGAAATCTTTAAATCTTTGAGTCTAAAACTTTAGACTTATTATCTTAACAATCCTGAGTTTTTTTCAATTTAAATATGGATTTTACGTACATTTAAGCAATTAACAATTTCGATATTGATAACAAATTAGAATTCTTCTCTTCACAAAAACCCGTGAATCGATAAAAAAACTTAAATAATGCCACATTAAGTTGAAATTGTTAGGTCACTACTGACAAATTAGGAATTTTGGTGTTTTGTCAACTGAACCTAAAAAATTGGTTTCAATTTGCTTAAACATACCGTTAGTCCACTCCAAGGAAAGAGTCAACGTTAAGAGAAAACAAACCAACTTTACATTTCATCTCGTTCGATATGCCAGTTACCAACTTTAGGGTGTAATGTGCACAGTAAGTTAATAAGCAATCAGTTAAGCTATGAAAATGTAATTAGTTATTTATTTCAAGTGACTATTTTATTATTGAAAGGGTATGAAGCCCCTAATCACTCTTTCCTAAAACAGATTTTAAGAATAACATAATATAAAACATTGAATTTTTAAAACCATTAATTAAATTGAATCAGGACCTGATAAATTTATCTCATGAGCTCAAATTAAAATTTCATGTGCTGGCCCACCCACGCGGCATATGAGAAGGGAGGCAGATATCATCACTTTATGTTGACGGATCGCTTGTCAGTCCCTTCCCAACGGCAATCTTTTAAATGTTCTCGCTTCGGTTGCTCACAAAAACCTTGCTTCACATGCTCGGATTAGTGTTATGTATAGTTTAGTTTCCAATCAATCTCTTTCTTCTTTACGTTTAAGAACCTTCGATAAATTACTTGTCCACTTACAGTCTAAGTAGCACCACGTGATAAATATGTAATGTGTATTTTTAATTTACGCATGCAAAATATATATGTATTTAGAATAATTATGGTTATTTATTTTTTATAGTCTTTGAAGTTTGCTATCAAACTACTATACAGATTGAACTTACACATAAAAATATTTTACAGAATTTCCTTAATGGAACCAGTATTTCAAGTTTTCAATCTACGAATTGTTATAAAGTTGTAATATTCGCTTTAGACAAAGACGTAGGAAAATTATTCCTTCCTTTCGTGATCACAAAATAAATTAAAGTTTTAAAGATGTATCAGAATTCTTCCGGTAAAACGTTCTTTTACTTATTATTCAAGATAGACAGTTAATTTTTCACAGATATTTTTTCATAGTTTGAGTCAATTTTTAACACGATCCCACCATTTAAACTAACGTTGCAAATAGTGTTTAAATAATCTTTCATTCATCCCTGCCTGACCTCGTTCCATACCCAACGATCCGATGTGGGGTAAGCTTAAAAAAGACGGAGTTACAGATTCTGCGTTTACTTTTCTCGAGTTATGGATTCGTGTGTCTTGTGTAGCGAGATACATTGTGATTACAAAGAATCCCCTAGTTTCATAATATATAAATGGTAAAATAATAATCGTATTACCATAAATAAGATATCAATAGAAATGTAAACTCCACAACTTTTTGTTGTAAGTGAAAAGTGTGCGATTAAACAATAACATAAATTTTCCCGATGGATCGAAAGTGACCGAAAAACAAGTTTTAGTGTGACTTCTTTAGATTTTAACACATACCTAAAAATCCATGCTTCATACAAAAAACATTCAAATTACGACATTAAAGAAAATATTTCAAATGATTATGGAGGACTGTTGCTTCTATAGGTCCTGAGACATAAGGTTTTGAAGGAAAAAATTGAATTTTATCTGTGTGTTGAATGTCATATTGGCTAAGTTCTAAAAACACAAACCAAAAACAAAAACTTTTACAGAAACATTGATGACTTTCTATCCAAATACTGTATACATACTCTTTATTTTAAATATTATGTTTATTACGCTACAATTCATAGTTTATAAAAAGTAGGAATATCTTTTTCAGGCTTGCAATAAAATTACTTGTTCAGTTCGTTTATGTACACAGAGGGTACATACTGCAGTCACTAAGCTTTCTCAAATCAGTGAATGTCAAGTTGGCCTGAGCCCCAGTGAATCACAGGTGTCAAGATTCATTGGCTGGATTGATACGGCCCAGGGCATTCCTCTGCCTGAGCGGTGCACTGCTGTGACATTAAGTGAAACCAGTAAATGCCAGTGACGATCATCGCTGACAACCGACGCAGCGTTCAGTGTAAAAGTGAAATCCAATTTTTAAGTTAAAGTAATTCTTAAGAAATGAAAATTGATTAGGTGTGCTCCATATTTGGCATACAGTAACTGTTGCAGACACTTTTTAAAATAAAGTTGTTGAATTTTAGGAGCTATTGCGGCGTTTAGTTGAATCGTCAGTAAGTATAAGATACTTTCACTGATAATCACTGTCGTTGATTGGAATAAGGTAGGTTTTTATACATAACTGATCCGAAAAAAAAAACAATAATACGTCCCATACAATCAACACTTGGTTCAAAACGGTTTCACTGAATTTAATCAAAATAAAGTCGGTTTTTCAACAATAACTTTAACGAATACATATTTAGTAACAGAGCTTAATCAATTTTAATGCATAGGTTTATTAGGCCTACACCAATTATATTTACGGTTACTGAGAATTTCATTTCCTCCTGAAGTTTAGCTTCCAGATTATTGTAATATATAAAATTTTAATACGAGCTTCTTTAGAAAGCCTTGTGTTGCAGACGCTATTTTTTCACCTTAGAAAATGGAATTAGTTATTCAGCGCAACAAGGATATCAAAACAAGCGCGAATTCAAAAAATTACATCAATAAATTTAAAAAATTTCTTTGTCTGGCATTTTGTATCACCGTTATGTGAGCATGAAATAACTCCAACTATAATAGAATTAATATACATCTTTAAATCAAAATACGTAAAGGGGCTCAGTTTCAAGTTAACTAATATTAAGACTAGCTTACATTTTTCACTTTGATAATTTTATTTTGCATAAGTTTGCAGCGAGATGCATATTTACGTCGTATCGCGATAGCATGTATCTCGTGCCAAGAAAGGTTTTTACGGTTGTGTTGTGTACGGGATGGAATAGGCAATAGTATCAGCAGTTTTTACGATGGTCGTAAACCGAGGTTCCTAAAAGCAGTGCTTTTATTAACCGTTTGCACAGTTTGCTGTTTGTTTGACGATTTCGCACAAAACAACCCTTGTAGTGCGCTTATGTGATGTGCGCTTATACATGCTTTAATACACGTGTGCTTATATCATCAAAGTTTCATGTGCAAAAAATAGACTATAAAGTTATTTGAATGACTTCATTATTGAAAAAAAACTAAAGGTTTAGATATTTTTATTTTTATCATAGACCCATTTGATGAAAATGAGGTCATAGTTTCCTTTGTGGACCGTACACACTAACTTTGTGTTATCCTAAATTAAACAATTTATTTCTATCTACGTTATTCTCTATCATAGAAAATTATATTTTGATACTGCTTCATACTAATTAGGCTATTACCTGTTGTGAAGCATGTAGATAAAATTGAAAACGAATCACTACGATTTGAAACGTTATTTTTAACTGTTATCAAATTGACATCTTTGCAGTGTTGACTTGTAGTGTCTCTTCTCTCACAAAACTTATCACTATACCGTCCATCCTATTCCTCGTAGCTCAGTATATTCTGAGTAATTCTTCAACGGAATTCAAGGATATATTTCTTAAAAAAAGTTTTAGAAAAGATATTGTTTAACAGTGCAATTTTAAATATCCTGTTTGATGAAATAAAGAGAGAGCATGAGTACATCGCAGAGTTACCGAGTTTATGCAGTCTACCCGCGCTTGTGCAGGGAGGGGCCTCAGTAAACCACAGGTTTATAGACCACTGACACGCCACGCACAGCACACGGCAAGATAAGGTGGTGTCATTGGTGGCAGGCGTTAATGGCGATCCTGGAATGTGTTGATGCAGTCTACCCGCGCTTGTGCAGGGAGGGGCCTCAGTAAACCACAGGTTTATAGACCACTGACACGCCACGCACAGCACACGGCAAGATAAGGTGATGTGATTGGTGGCGGGCGTTGATGGCGATCCTGGAATGTGTTGATGCAGTCTACCCGAGCTTGTGCTGGGAGGGGCCTCAGTAAACCACAGGTTTATAGACCACTGACACGCCACGCACAGCACACAGCAAGATAAGGTGATGTGATTGGTGGCGGGCGTTGATGGCGATCCTGTAATGTGTTGATGCAGTCTACCTGAGCTTGTGCTGGGAGGGGCCTCAGTATACCACAGGTTTATAGACCACTGACACGCCACGCACAGCACACGGCAAGATAAGGTGATGTGATTGGTGGCGGGCGTTGATGGCGATCCTGGAATGTGTTGATGCAGTCTACCCGAGCTTGTGCTGGGAGGGGCCTCAGTAAACCACAGGTTTATAGACCACTGACACGCCACGCACAGCACACGGCAAGATAAGGTGATGTGATTGGTGGCGGGCGTTGATGGCGATCCTGGAATGTGTTGATGCAGTCTACCCGAGCTTGTGCTGGGAGGGGCCTCAGTAAACCACAGGTTTATAGACCACTGACACGCCACGCACAGCACACAGCAAGATAAGGTGATGTGATTGGTGGCGGGCGTTGATGGCGATCCTGTAATGTGTTGATGCAGTCTACCTGAGCTTGTGCTGGGAGGGGCCTCAGTATACCACAGGTTTATAGACCACTGACACGCCACGCACAGCACACGGCAAGATAAGGTGATGTGATTGGTGGCGGGCGTTGATGGCGATCCTGGAATGTGTTGATGCAGTCTACCTGAGCTTGTGCTGGGAGGGGCCTCAGTATACCACAGGTTTATAGACCACTGACACGCCACGCACAGCACACGGCAAGATAAGGTGATGTGATTGGTGGCGGGCGTTAGTGGCGATCCTGGAATGTGTTGACTATATCAAAGCTTTTTATTGTTGGATGTGTTGAAATCGAACCGAAAATATATCTGATTAGGTTAAAACACAGTTTTTCAATTGTTTAAAGTAACTACCACTAGAGGGTGATAAGTTATTCAAGTAAGAAGAAATCTGTTACATCTTAGATTTAGATGAATAAAAATGTAAAATCCATTTGAATTTGGTTGTCGTCACTGTTTGGAATGTTTTGGAAAACGGATTTCTTTATCTACAAAAATATGGCCGGTCAAGGATTTCAACGTAGATAAAACGTAGTTAGAACAAATACTTACTAAAAGCAATATAAGAATCAACATAGCCGTAAAGAGAGCAATGTGCAGTTGTTATTATGGTATTTCGAAATAACAATCATAACCAATCTATCTATTAAATCTTTTAAATCTTTCAATTTTTTCCCAAATAGTCAGTACAATGTAAAACTTATCAAGAACGTCTCAATAGACCGAAAGTAATCGGATGAAAGTTAGAAAAGCCAGGAAGTTGAGTTAACTTTAAACTTTCTTGTTGAGACATTTTTAGCTGTCACAAGATGGTTTTAATAGACATTTTCAGAAGTTAGGGAGTTGTTTTTTAATCATTGCAATATATTTTTTAATTTTTCTTAGGCTAAATATGCTAATAAGTACAATTCTCCTAAGAACAAAAGTTTTGATCTATTTTTTTCTAACTTAACCTAAGATGCAATCTATCAGCAGCAGCAACATGAGAGAAGCTGAACATCTCAGCTTATGTTGGGTTATGGAGGAATTCAAGGCGGTTCTTATTTATCTAATTGTTTATTGATAGTATTTTGTTGACATTTTTTGGAGGATGGTAACTTCAGGATTCAAACTGAGAGGATGCAATGACATACTAAGTTACTTATCATTTATCTTTTTTAGAACAACTAATGTAATACAATATTTCACTTTTCAGAAATGTTTATTAATATGCGTAAAATAAAAATGGATTGTTTCTACAAAGCTGTTTAGTTTAGCTTTAATACAGTACAAAGTAATGAGAGATTAGGAGCAAGAATTGAGATTTTAAAAAATCAAGTATCTGAAAGCAAAACTCACAACATCTTGTATTGGGCATTCATATTCATGCAAGAGTATTCTTATATTTTATTTTATTTCATTGTATATTCTTAAATTAAAGTATGTTCTTACTCTTTGAAACATGATTTGGCAGGTATTGTAATTATAATCAACTGTGTTCCGTAGCTAATTACTGTGACCAGGGGCGGGACCTTTTAGCGAAGTTCTAACGTTTATGACGTACGCTAAACATCGCTTTGAAGTTGGCGCAGATATTTACATGTGGAGCCGTTATGTGTGTATGTGGTTGTTCAGCTCAGCTCGTGTTTAACGATGTCGTTAACATGAAGTGTTCTCTGAGGTTTGGATTTCACTCTGTTGGAGGAACAATCTGCATTCTTAATATATATCTGTGTCAAATCTTCATTTAAAATTATACGAATACTAGAAGATATACCCGCGGCTTCGCTCGCTGAAAAGAAGACGAATGTTTGGTTCAATTATACGTAATTTGTAATGTGTAATTTTCACAAATTTCCAAATAGTCTGATGATTTTAACAATTTATCTGAACTATACGTTTTTAAGCAATTAATTACAAACTTAAGGTTGCATCTCCATCCCAGGTTGACATGAGAAGGTGAAACGTTTCCTCGAATAATTTTCCTTTTTCCCTCAAATGGTATGAATTGGCTAACATTTGCTAAAATATTCCAACTTTTCAGTTAAGCCTTAAGAATACCGAAATTTCCTAGTTAATCTATTATTTAACCTATAAAATTGGGTTTCTAATAGTTTTAATAAAAACATTATCCACTTCAGGGGTTTAAACTCGGAACTTTCATTACACAGCACTGTGCCCTAAAACCTGACTGCCAATTTGACATAAAAGAAAAAGAGGCATGCATAACTGATGTAAATATCGCAAAAATGTAAATGTCGCAAAGGGCCTAACGTTTAAATTTAGTATACCAAAAAGTATGTCCATGCAGAGTTTCAAGATTCTAGTTCGATTACTTCGGGTGATCCGTGAAACGCGAGTAGCCTACGTAAGTGGTATCTGACAAATACATAATATAAGATGAGCGTATCAGTTTTGAACAGTTAGTAAATGGAACTCCTATTTTTTGTCTCTTTGAAATATTCTAGAGGCCTTCTACTGATATTTTGTAATCATAGCTCTAAAAACTGAAAAGGGCGCCATTTTTAATTTTTGAATTTACCTTATTTTAGCCTTCCCAGAGAAAACATTTTAAAATCCTTAATTAGTATGCATCTAGAGCATATGAAGAATATTTGAGCCAAGATTCATTGCCCAAAGCCCTACATTCTTTTAGATAATAAGCTTTGAAAACTAAAAATGGCCAACATTTAAAATTATATAATATACCCTATATATTTTGAAATCCGTTCTTAGTACGCATCTAGAGCCTATAATGATTAATTGTGCCAAGTTTCATCGCGCAAAACCTTATAGTTTTTTTTAGAAACTGTGATCAGTGAGTCAGTCAGTCAGTCAGTCAGTCAACCGTTTTTGGCTTTTATATATATATATAGAAGTAGACAGAACCCTCTATGTTCTTAGTAAGTAAAAAAAACTTTACAATATTTATGGTTCATTACTTGTTTGGTTATTTTCCTGTACGTCGCAGGCTTATTACATAAGCTGTTCTTGTAAGACCATTTACATTAATTTCGTTTACTGTTTGGCTCGAATAAAAAAACTCGTTTATAATGTAATCTCAAAATTTTTCAAAATACTAGGAATTCAGGAGAGTTAGACGCTAGAATCTCAACCTGATAAAAACTAAACACGGGTTATGAGTCACGAGTCAATAATTTTAAGTCTTTATAAGTCTTCGAATCAGAGTGCTACATTACTCAATTAAAATTTCATAAGACTTTAAGCTGATATTTTCATGTACAGTATATGTTAAATAAATCCTTTAGAACTTAAGTACCTTTAGTGCCACTTAGTATTAAGATATTTATATGATTGAAGTTACATTGATTTAAAAGCTAGAACGTCCAGCGACCACTGGTACTTGGATACTTGGATACTTGGAGATTCGCCTCGTTGGCAGTTGCATGAGGCGTCGTCATAATGTGGCCGTAGGCCAACATTTAGAAGTTGGTGAATTTAGGCTTTAGGTTTTGGAGGGGGAAAAACGTAGGTTAGGGCTACAAAGTTCAAAAAACTCACTCAAGCTATAAAAACTATTTTGTAACAGAAAGTTTTTTAAATCCCTTTTAAATTTATTGAAGTTTTCCTGTAGCCTAATGTTAGCTGGTAAGAGTTGAAAAATCTTTAATCCGGAATATTTTGGCATTTTTTCAAACAAAGACAAGTTATGTTGAATAGAAAAGTTGTGTTTGAATCTAGTATTATATCTATGGGCTGTATTAACGCATTTTACGGTATGTAATTTAATATAAATGGCAACTTCAAAAATGTACAAAGATGGAACGGTAAGCAAACCTAACCTAATAAAATGATCTTTGCAATGAGCATTGTAAGGAAGTCTTAACATGCTCCTAAGAGCTTTTTTTTGCCAAACAAAAATTCTTTTGAGATTTGACTCTGCAGCCCCCCATAGAATAATTGAGTAGGAGATGTGAGACTGGAGCAAGCAGTAGTAGACAGTCTTGAGTAGCTCCAAGTTTTGGTACTTAGCCAGGTTTTTAAGAACAAAAGTTCCCCTGGCAAGCTTTCCCTCAATCCTGTCCAACTGCTCGCCCCAGCTTAAACCACCGTCCAACGTCACCCCCAGAAAGTCAACCACATCAGCACAAACAATTTCTGTGTCATCAATTGTGATGGTTGGAGTTTTTGACAATTTTGACATTTGTTTTTGGTATGTTTGGATGCAAACATATTGGGTTTTGTCCAGATTTAATTTCAATTTGTTTTCGCTGAAAAACTGGGCCGCTTCATTAATTTTGATCGTCGAATCTATTTCTAAGTTATTGATGTTTTTATTTTTGGTGACGATTGTGGTATCGTCGGCAAAAATAAACAGGTTGCCCTCTGGAATTCTATCGGAAAGATCGTTTATGTAAACCAAGAATAAGAGAGGGCCCATAATCGATCCTTGCGGAACACCACAAGAAATCGATTTCGGACTGGACAGGACTGACTTAATTTTGAATTTTGATTCGTGTTGAACTTCGGTAACTTGGCGTCTGTCACTGAGGTAGGATTTAACCCACTCCAGGGCACCACCACAGATACCGAGTTTGAGAAGTTTCTGGATGAGAAGATCTGCATCGACACAATCAAACGCCTTGCTGAGATCAGTAAAGCATCCTATTACCGTCTCGCCAGCATCCATTGCCTCGATACAGTCATTTACAAAATCTATTAATGCCAATTTAGTGGATTTGTTTTTCCTGAAACCATACTGCCGCCCACACAAGAGTTCATTGTCCTCAAGGTAGGCAGTCAGCTGATCACAGGCCACTTTTTCAAGAAATTTGGAAACAACAGGGAGGAGTGATATCGGACGGTAGTTGCACATCTCCCCCTCATCCCCCTTTTTAAACAAAGCCTTGACCTTGGCAACCTTGCAGGCGTCCGGGAAAACGCCGCTGCAGGTCGAGACATTAATCAGGTGTGTCAGTGGTTTGATTAAAGCATCCTGACATCCCTTCAAAACTCGCATGCTTATATTGTCTATTCCAATAGAGTTTTTCGGCTTGAATTTAGAAAACATTGCTGAAACTGTTTTTTCATTTACCTCATGAAATTTATTAAAAACATTTGCAGGCCTAACCATTTGGTTAAGATTTGTGAGCCTCTGAGGTGCAAAAGACGGAAGGTTGACATGAATTTCATTCCCTATGTTACAGAAGTAATTGTTGAGCATTTCACACGTTCTATTTGGATTAGATGTCAGAGAACCATTTTCATTTAATTGAATATTCTTAGGCTGTTTACAGTTTTTGACCTCTCTCCATTCATTTATTATGTTCCAAGCCTCCTTCGCCTTATTATCAGCGGCAGTTATTCTAGAGTTATACCAATCACCTTTTGCTGTCTGTATGTTTAATCTGTAATCATGTAAAGCTGTTTCGTATCTATTTTTATTGTAGTCTGTTTTATTAGCTTTCCAAATATTGTATAGTTCTAACATGGTGTTTTTACAATCAATAATATCATTATTAAGCCATTTATTTCTATTGTTGGTTGAACATTTAACTTCTTTCAATGGGCATGCAATGTTAAAATGATGGAGCAATGTTTCCATAAAAGTGGTGTATTTATCATTAACATCTGTGACACTGTAAAATTCAGTCCAGTTTTCTTTAGAGAGTCTTATTTTTAATTCATGCAAATTATTGTCATTGATAATTCTGGTCATCTTCTTCTTATAATTAATTTTCTTTATTCTAAAGTTAGTCTGTATTATAATGGCATGATGATCAGATATGGCTGGTTGTACAACAGAACTAATGCATTCAAAATCGTTTATCAGAATATTGTCAATACAAGTACTGGAATCAGCTGTAATTCTAGTTGGTGTAGAAATTATGGTTTTCAATCCAAAACTCTGTAAAATGTTCATGAACCTTTTTGTTTTGCTGTCTGTCTCTAAAATGTTTATATTAAAATCGCCTCCAATGATAATGTGATGATTTTTATTTTCAGCTTTTAAGTTGCAAAAATACTCATTTAATTTTTCTAAAAAACTATTGAAGTTGCCATCAGGGCTTCTATAGAAGGCTCCTAAGATGAAGTTGTTATTATTTGAGCTAAATTTAATTTCACAGCATTCAAAAGTTTTTATTTCACTGGTATTTAGGCCTATCATTGTGGTTTTGAGAGAGTCGAGTTGCAGGCTGCATTTTCTAAAAATGGCTACTCCGCCCAATGACATGTCTGTTCTACCAAAAGAGTGAACAAGAGTATAGTTGTTTATTTGTATTGTTGCTAATTTTTCAGAGTCCAAACCATGTTCACTTATGAGAAAAAAATCTGGATTTTCATCTGACAAAAAAATCTCTATTTGACCTATTTTGTTGACAATACTTCTTACATTTAAGTGAATTACTTTCAGGTTGCATGCATGTTTATTTATTTTATGTTTAGGGTTGTCAGTATAATTTTTTTGAGCTCTATTTCTGTTGTTGAAGGTGGTTCTAGGCTTTATGGGATCACCGGACCTTTTTTCCAGTTGCGTTTTTTTGTGGTTTGGCATTTCTAATGTAATTAGCAATTAGTCCACATAAGATGTCCTTCCCTAGCCCATTCATGTGTAAACCATGCTTGGTGTAACAGGATCGATCCAGGATTGAATTAATGCTGAGGAAACTCCAAGAGTTTAATTCGCAGATGCTTTTGAGTTCTCTATTTTGGCGATCAATCAATTCATTCTCCTGTCCATTGTCAAACCTATGTGGTGTCTCGACCAACAGCACCCTCCCCCGGGCGGCCCGCAAGGTTTCGGTCATTGGCCCAATCCCCCGAATGCTGGTCTCAGAAATTTTATTTGTCCCCCCCACCAGGACCAGAAAATCATCCCCATCCATCCCCTCGCCCTCCCTCACGGCACTTTCCACTACATCAGTCAAGGGCCTGCCAGGCAAAACCCTCCCGCTCACCGCAACATCACCCCCCATCTTTTCCTTCACCTACCAAAGAGCCTACGCCCGTGGCTGTCACCCACAATTTTCAGGCGAGGCCCACCCTTCCTGCCCCTACCACGATCTTTTTTTGTTGGAAGTGACGGAAATTCGTCCAAGCCAGGACCGTATGCCGGGACGCCCGCCTCCCTCAGGGCCTCAAACGAGTTCGAGGTCCTAAGAGGAGGCCGCCCACCCCCGGACACACGAGGCCTAGCCCCACGTCTAACCTCCGTCCACTCCCCCGAAGCCAATTTACACTTTTTCAGAGCTGCCTCATTCTCATTTTTCAAATTGAAAATTTCAACTTCCTTCAAGCTCAGTTCCTCAGTGAGTTTACTATTCTGGTCTTGGAGTTCCCTAACAGTGTCCCTTAACCTAGCTAATTCCTCTGTTTGCTGTTTGATTTTTTCCCTATCAGATTCAAGCCTAGCAAAAGATTCATGAAAATATTTGATACATTTAGGGCAAGCCCACTGGTCATACTTAGTTATATTTCTAAAAAGCGTTTTCCTTAACAAACTACATTTCCTATCTGCATGGTATCTTTTCTCACAAATATCACATAGAATACTAAGATCCACTTCCTCATCGTCAATACTAACTTTACATGCATTACAAAAAATCACAGTCATGTTTCAATTTTTCAATGCCTGTAAAATAGGCCTAATATAAAATCTCAGTATCTAGCCTTATTTCACAGAAATTAGGTACACTTTACAAAAAATATTTTACTAACTTTACATACAATACAAAAATATCACAGTCATGTTTCGAACTTGTTGATGCCTGAAAATAAGGCCTAGGCCTAGCTTGAAATATTCTAAGATCAGAGAGAAATTATGTAGCAAATCCTAAATAAAAATATTAAGTCTTATTACTAAAATTTTCTAGCTTTACATGCTACTTACAAAATTCTATAAAATATTACAAAAAGCTAATTACAAAATTATCACAGTCATGTCTGAGACTTGTCAATGCCTGAAATAAAGGCCCATTTAAATCCAAATGAGTGAGTTTAATGTTGTGACGGTTGACCTCCTGGCTGGCTGCGCCGAACTTTAACTTCGTGGGAGCAATGAAACGCAAAGTTACGTGGGTTCGAATTAATTTTATTAATAGTTTCAAATTTCAAATTACCGAATCAATTCAACTTACAATTCAACTTCGAATTTAAAACACAATAGAAAATCAATAGAAAAAGAGGGCCAAAATAATTAACAATTTAACTCGCGTAGCATGGCTGAGGGCCGCGACAAAGAGACCGGCGACAACGCGCACGCGTGTTTAACGGGCTGCTTCTGGACGGGGACTGACTGCCTCAGCGTGCTGAGTGCCCGTCGGAAGAGCTGCGGCCGAGGCTACGGAGCGCCCGCTTGGAGGCTACACCCTCTGTACGGTGCTGCACCCCAACGATAACTTAGTGCATAATTGAAGCTGTAACACTGCCCAGTGGCCGTCGTCTGACGGCACGTGTTGCTGATTCTTACAGTTCATTCGAGGTCAAGCTAGAATTCTCGGTATTGCTGGTCACTTGGTGTCACTGGAATATTTCGTTGCGAGGAGGAAATGAAATTGACTGTCGATTCAGTTATTTACTGAATTAATTTACTGGCCGAAACCCATTAGTAAATCAATTATTGATTAATATTACAACATAATTATGCAGAGGGAGGGTTTTTTATTGGTTAAAATATTGGTTAAAAACATTCACAGTTGATTAGAATGTGACAGTCGTCACAATGTTACAAATTATTCTAAGTGAAAATGTCCAATCTTGCTTTACAAAAGCCCATGCAGATTTTTGATTTGGGTTGGGCAAGGAGGGATCGGTGATAGTCACAACGGGATTTGATAGAGAGTGGTTAAAAGGAAGGAAGAGTCAGGAATTCACCAACCTACCGCCATTTGCTGAGTTGGTCAAGCGGCGTCTAAAATGGCCGAGTCACGAAGCCGAGTCCTGACTAAAGCGGCGAGCACTTCAAGTCGGAAAACTAACACTTCCCACGGACCGATTTTCAAAATTTATGGCTCAAAATTGTTGCACTGACTTGTAAAAAAAGTGAGACTAAAAATATAGAGAGTGAAAGCTAAATAACGGACTTAAACTGATGTTAAAACTGGGAGCTGTACGGAGCCCGTTGTGAGCATCACCGAGGCAGTCGTGCCAACAATCGGAGTTGTGACGGAGTTGTGATATGACGGACAGCAGATGAGGTGATATCACAAGGTCGAGGGCGGTGACAGAGGTGATATCTGCCAGACATGACAACGCCATTGTTTTTTATCAAATCACATCTTTGCCCGATCACGCCAGCTGCTATGCGCACTGACATCAGGCTATCAGTAGAATCGCATGTGGCTGAAATTTATGTTTTGGTTTGAAATACTGATCAGAAAAAACTTTCAGTCAAACTTTAAAATGTTCGTTACATGGCTGCTGTTAAACTATCGTTAGTATCCGATGCGAGGGAATAAATCTTTCTTGTTGAAAGCTTTTATGGGTATTTTCGTTCCATGCAGCTCTTTTTATGACAAAACATCGCACTGCTTCAACATTTAAAATCGTAAACTTCGCGTTTAAAAGACAATAACGTAGACTAGTTACTCGTTTAATTAACTTTTGCACTCCAACAAATGGAAGTTTCACCTCTCAACGGTGTAATTGTGTTTCTCGCGGGACTGAAGCGGGTGAACCTCAGGTGAAGGGGTGTACGAGCTCGAAGCTGAAGAGGATTTCGATTGAATCCTTATCAATTTTGGAGTTACATTCCATTAATACTGTAATTGTTTATTAATTTAAAAGTTATATGAAATAATTAAAACCTAAGTAAGTTTAAAACCTAAGTAAGTTAAGTTTAAACCAAACACATAAATAAAATGGTAATTAGGCTTTTATTTACACTCATGTGGTCAGTCATATTATATTTACTTATGCAAATTGTTTATACCTGACAAATAAATGAATTGAATTGTATTGAATTGTGGCATACAAATTGTGGCGTGGGCGTGGAGAAACTAATTTTGCGTTTCAAATCGTTCAGTGAAATGATTTAAGGGTTTAGCCTTTTTATTTTAATTCGTTTATCTACCAGCGTGTCCTTGTGGGTGCGGTATTCTTTACAATAAGCTATATTTTTATATGCTGTATTGTATTTTTAAGTTAACTTCAGAAAACGCATACTTCTATAAGTCCACAACAAAACTTAATATTAAAATGAGTTAAAAATTATAATATATAAATATAATGTGTTATTTAATATGTTTGTAAAGAAACTTTGCTACAACTTTAATTACATAGTTTGAACTTAATGATAATTTAATACAACTTGGTGGGAGAGCAAATAAAAAACGTGTACCTTAATCTATTTAATATATTCCAAAGCCTTTAACCACCTAGTGGTACTTAAAGGAGAAAATGAGTGAAAGGTTAGAGCAAAATGTGTGAGAAACATTTAGAAATTTTGATACTGAATAAGACCAGGGGTTAGTATAATCAATGCAGATTATGAACCTATAAAAAACTAATAGATAGAAGTACAAAATACTCAATATTAAAACATACATGGAATTCTAACGATGGTTTTAAATTCAGAAAACGTCTCATAGAATCGATTTACCCTTTGACAAACAATTGAAAGTTGAGATTACCAGTAATCTCATTTGAATATTGGATATTGTATTTCTGTTTTGACCTGCACTCAACAGTTTCCCCCTTGCTTACAATGAATTTGCTTTTAAATTATATCCCTTAAGTTCGTTTAATTCTAATCATCTAATTCACTTGCTACAACATTTAGTTAAAGTAAGTACATTTATGCATTGAATTAATTGCCTGTGAAGGAAATAAGCAGACTTTTGTAGATGAAAGAAAAGAGACAAATTTATTAGGAAAATTAATATTTTTGATAATCTTGCAACTCATAATATTTTACTAATAATTACTTGTGCATTTATGTTACAATGTATTATTTAAATATATGAATCCCAAAGGACTGGGGCTGTTGAGTGTCCTGTAATCCAGCTACTTGGAGGTCACGAATTGTGGATAGTTATGAACGATAGCTTGTGGACGCGGTGTTCCTTAGTGGGGATTAACGTCCGCACTATTGAATACTACGTTCATAGGATCGTGCTCATAATTAGACCAGTTTGTAAAACTGTTAACCGAGGAAATTGTGGTTCGGATTCCGCGTTAAATTGTAGGTCCCTTAGTTACCATTGGCTGTTGGGCAATTAATTAACAGTCCTGTCTAAGGAACATGTCGGCCTTAGTCAGTAACAAGAATACAAGATCGCGCCACAATCATCCTTCACTCATCTGTCATTCATACTTGTCTTAAAATACCTACCTGGGTAGGTCGCCATTTCAAATAATGTACCTAATGTATCTAATTTAAATATATTCTAATTCAAGAAATGAGGAGAAAATGTAAAACCGCTTATATTTTGGAAATATTATTTTATAAAGGTTCCTGGTGGCTTACTATTATTTATTTGCAAAATCGTGATGACAAGGTTATATTTTAACGTTAAAACTGCTATGAATATATCTTTACAACAGCCTATCCTTTTAAAGATTGATTTTATGATGAATGTAAACAGTTTATGTTGTAGTCTTAAAATTGAAATAAACTAAATTTACGTTACAATAGGTGCTTGATATTACCTTAATTTAATAAGACCCTCTTTTGAAAATTAAAAACTGTGATTTACCATGACCTCGTATTTGTGTTGTTGTATTTTATGAATAACGTAAAGATCTCTAGTTGGCGCCGTTGTTGTTTTTTTTTTGTACTTATTGAAAGGTTGATTTACCCCCAAACTACCTCATATTGGACAGGAGAGGGTGAGAATTTATTTATATTTCAACACATAAAAACCTTGCTCCTTTAATCATGTGAATTTCCCAGAAACTGAACTCCTAGTCTCTTTTTAGTAAAAAATATTAACAAAGGGGCGGTACTTTAAAGACACGCTGTATTATATAGTTACTCAGGTGCATTATATATCATCCAACCAGTGTAAATAATTAGGTCAACAAGTTTGCTTACGTGAGAGCAGCGGACCCGTGTATGCTGGCAATCAGAAACTTTGAACTAAAGCTTGTTCCTAAACTTACGTATTTTGACACAAATATCTATATATATAAAAGCCAAAACCCATTGACTGACTGACTGACTGACTGATCACAGTTTCTCAAAATATATGAGGCTTAGAGCCATGAAACTCGGCACAAATATTCCTTACAGGCTCTAGATGCGTACTAAGAAAGGATTTTGCAATATTTTGTCTCTAAAAATATGGTATATTATAAAATACAATATGGCAGTCACATTTAGTTTTCAAAGCTTAATTTCTCAAAACCACAAGACTTTGGGCCATGAAACTTGGCACAGTTATTCTTTATAGGCTTTAGATGCGAAAAAAGGAAAGGGTTTAAAAACATTCTTTCTCAGTCGGCTAAAATAGATTATTTGAAAAAATTCAAAATGGCGGCCATTTTAGTTTTTCCTAACTATGGATGGGAGTCCTGTAGAATATTTTCAGGGAACAGAAAAGGTACGAGAACTAATCTACTGAAAGAATAAAATTTTAAAATTTAATGAGAAACTTTTTGGGGAAATAGGTTTTTGTCCAAGATATTTATTTACCTCCTACTTTCTCTTACAGTTTTCGGTTTATTTTCAAAAACGTGCTAAATTCAGATTGATGTCAAGTCGAAAATCCATCCTTAGTGTCTTCTTTGTTTTATATTCAAGATTATCCTCATTCTTTGTATTGGGAAATTGGAGGAAGTTAATTTATACCATTTGCTAATGATGAGGGGAACATGTTTAGAGGAAGCGTTACACTTTCTCATTTTCATCTAGAGTAGAATTATCAGCTGCATCTTAAGGGTTTAATTGCACACACATGACCCAAATAAATCAGTCCATTTGTTAATTATTCCTAAAAATTGCACAAGGCATAGTATAATTGAATTAAAATGAACTATCCTTTCAGCGGGCGAAGCTGCGGGTATATCTGCTAGTATGCTATAAAAATGGTGCCACACTATATTTTTACGTCGTATCGTTACAATGAAAGACTAGTAATAGTATTGCTAAAATCTGATGTTTTATAATGTATTAAAAAATGGTAAAACATCAGAATGTACACTATCCATACTTGAAGCACTTCGGTACATTTACGCTTGCAGGTCTCTGCAAAAAGTGGACCAGGGCAGTTATAGACTATATTTATAATACAGATCTATTAAAAGTAAAACTAGAGAGTAATTTATGTAAATGTTTAATAATTATATTTACGTTGACATTTAAGTTGTTCAAGTATGTTTGTAAGGTCATATACAAGGTAATAACCACAAGTCAAAAAAGTTTTATTATTAATTCATTGCTGATTAAAGAAATTAATATCATTTCATTAAAAAGAACCACTCAACTCTTTAAAGGATTGAAAATTTTCAAAAGTGTACAAATATTATATCCTAGCAGTATTGTGGTTAACGGTATACACTTTGTTTATGCACAAATGCATGATGAATTACTTTGTTTTGAGGATTACACGATTCACTGAAATTAAATTGTACAATTTTCCCGTCTGGTCGGGAATTTTATCACATGTTTCTGACTAACGATTCTTGACAAATCATTTGTTTTTCATCGTCAAGCGTGTAAAGGGAACGGCTCGGTTGCTACAGATTAATGATATGTCTACACATCCATTTGTTACCTTTTGAGAAGCAATATTAGGGAATCGATTTCAAATGGTTTTGGTTGACATTACAGATTTCCTTAGTCTACATACCATCTCTAAAATAAATCAGAGTACTTAGCATTCTAATTTGAATAAATATGTGTTAAATTTATATAGGACGCATGAATTTACATCTCATTGATAAGAAACTTTAAAAACACAATATAGCTTATATGTTCTATTTTCGTTCGTTTAGGTATCTTTTTTACAGATAGTTATGTTTAAACTATTAAAGGCAACATGATATGACTTCCAAAAAAGCAAACCTTTCCAACGTAGAATTAACGAAGCTGCTGCGCGATAAACCGAAGTGAACCGATCGCTTGTGGGCTTCTTTAATTAGAGCCTCCAGGCAGCATATACAGGTATTGTTAATCTCTAATGACTTCTCTGAGTTTGAACACATCAACAGTGCTTATACAACCTTTATCTTAATGTTCTGCAGGCTCTCGGGAAATATTTCGAAACGTTTAATACGTTCACATTGTGCTTTTGATCACGTATCCCATTTAATTTGTGATTCCCCTGCTCTCTGTAAAACTGCAAGTGGAATGGTGAGTTGCAATTCTTAAGGATATGTATTTTAAAACAGTTGTGTATAGTTATCATTGTTTACTTTCTAATCAAAAATGTTTTGACTTAGCTTTTAGCTTTTTTTAATAACAACACATTTTATATCCCTGTGCTTAATTGGATTAGAAATATTAAATAGTGTCATTTTCGAATTGATAGCCTCCGGATACCGATAAATACTAATAATGGTATAAATACCTGCTTTACTGGTAACCAATGCTCGTCAACTAACCATTGGATACCAGTAAAGCAGGTATTTACACCATTATTAGTATTAAATAGTGATTAAATAAAAATAAAAATAATGTATGAAAGCTCGCAAGTCGCACCCAAAATAAAGCTCTCCACACCTCTTCAGCTTATATTACAAGTGCCCTTATGAAGAGTCTCCGTACACCTCCACTCTGTTAAGCAGGGCAACTGAATTAACTTTAAAGACTTTTTACTTTATTACCTCAAATAAAAGTGCTTATCCTGGATTCTAACTGACTATTTGAAAGACGCAAATCTATGAATACTGATTTTTTTTAAGTACTCTGATGCTTTACTATCATAAAAGGAGCTTAAAAAATTAATTATTATTCTAATAGATTGCACTCAAGAGACATTATACTATATGATATATGTATATAAAATATAAAAGTTAAGCCTAAAAGATAAAAGATAAGTTTTTTTGTAAGATAAAAGTTTAGTAATAAAATATCATAATAATCATAATAATTCGTAAATTATATATTTTTTATAACATTTTCACAAAGCAGAAATAAAACGAATTTGTTTATCAATAGGCACCAATAAGAAACGTGGAGAAAATAAACCCGCTCATGTTATCAAAGTTTCCTTGCTGCATTTATTTTAAGCCTCGCTTGAAAAAATCTCTTCCTAAATACATGTATGCAGCCAGCAAACATAAATATTGAATTCGACTGATGAAAAGGATTATAGTAAAATCCTGTTCACACGCCTGACGATCCTGTAGTCTAAATACGACAAACGTTGACTTCGATTTTCCATCATCACAAAACGTTTAAGTTCCTTCTTTAACAAAATGAACACTGATTATTACGTATAATTATTTAGAAAATTGAAGATAAACTCATTTCCAATTCAAAAGAAAGATAAATTGAACTGCCATAGGATCATAAAGAATCTTCAAATTTATAAATAGACACGTCTAGTTCTGCCTAGTAAAACAATGATTTTAAAATCAACCTAACAAACCTTGCTAAGCGTTATAACAAAGAACATCGTAGTTAGAGAAAGGGCAGGTTATATTTCAAACATTTTAAAAATAACTTCTGCCAATCGCATTTGTACCCTCGTATTAAACGAAAACCACTCTAGAGAATATACTTACCGTTTTGTGAAAACAAGTCAAATCTGAAACAAAATTTTTAGTATAAGTAAAAAAAACACAGTATCATTTATAAGTAAGATAACAATAAGTGGGTTTCAGTATCATTTATAAGGGATGGAAATTTATCTGGAACATAAAAATAAACAAATGACCCTATTGTAAATTATATTATTATTACAGAAAAATCATTACGAATTGTCAAAGAAATGTATTGTTAAATACTCTTGTCAATTAGTAATACTACCCTTTAACGGAAGTCCGTTGCTTATGCATAAATTATATAAGCTCTTTGTTAATTGTAGACAAAGAGAGAGTGGAAATGAATTCATCGATGAACATTTCAATATTCTAATTTGTTTGGCTTAAAATTGAACTCAAACGCTGCATTTGATGTAACTAAACGTCTTTTACTATAATTTAACAATGTATTCTTCAATATAAAATCGTTAGAACGGCAATATTACAACTTTAATTATTACTTAGGATGGCAGTGAGATCATAAATAGATCAAACCGACGTTAATTTTTGCGTTAGTTTTATCGACCCTCTTATCTTTGATAGCCAGCTTATCAATCCCTTACATAAATTCCCCATTAAAGAGTGGGAGGCCGCCTCCTCCCCCTTTATAAAACCCCCTCTCGGGGACCAACCTTCCACTCCTAACAAGATGATATAAAACGACATTTGATCCCTTCCCAGTAAACTGAGCACCATGAAACCCCTTATCGTGAAGGATCTCTGGTCGTAAACACAAGCCACATATTTATTAATGGTCTATTTATAATTAAAACGTATATATGTAACATTTATCTTTTACAGAAATAAAAGAAAAATAATCCTATTCTTATAGTTTGCAGATTTCAGAGGGACCATTAGGAATAATCTTAGGAACACTTTCAAAGTGTAACTTCAAGCGTTTCACTGAATAATATTCAATGAGTGCTATTCAGTGTCTAAGATGGAGTTTCAGTTTTAACTTTGAGATGAAATGAAAGTTTATTTTATATTTTTTACAGTAAATGTATTTCCATTTCTTTTATCCTGCAAACAAATAAACTTATTTCTTTCAAACGCTGCGCTGGAAATAAAAATTATTCCTAATCAAGTTTGTCTTTACGTGAATTTATCCCTTAAACCTCTTGCCGGAAAGTTTGTTTTAGTTTTCAAAAGATAAAAACCCGATTGATAAAATTTAAGAGGTCATAAACGTAATTACTGTAGACTTGAATGAGAATGTTGAAAATCGCTACTGAGTAAAATGATTAGATGCTGTGAATAATTTTTAATCCATCACTCAAGCCTTATGAAAAGCAATTAATTAAATTTAATGGATGCTATTAATCTGTGTCAGTAAAATCAACATAAATAAACGAATAGGGTTTGGGGAAAGCACAGTTTGGGGAGTTAATTCTCAATGAAAATCCTATGATATAGAATTTATTTGAGATAAGAGAGATGTGAGTTGGATTAATCTACTAGACTTGAAGATTAGAACACGTTTGGGAAATATCCACTTCACATTTTGATGATCTACTTGATTGACCTATTGAAAGCCAATTTCATATAGTGCTTCTGATCCTAATTACTCAAATCCTTCAAAATCTAAATCCTCTCCAAGTAGTACTTACTATTAAATCCAAAACAAAACACCAAACACTGTTATTGGATAATCGTCAAGATATATTTAATTTGTATAATTTCCTTAAGTGAAATTAAGCGCAATTCTATAAAATATCAAATTATAGTTTGCAACTTCACAATTCCTATACATTGTAAGTAAATTAAATAAATCGTAATTTGTTTCCTACAATATTACAAAGTTCAACGGTAACCTAAAAATATTAAAATCGTGATTGGTGAATCTACATTACTATAATCGTGATTGGTACAAGCTTACAGTAATACAATCATGATTGGTAACCTTAAAGGTATTAAAAATGTGATTGGTTTCTACAGTAGGCTATACATTATTGCAAACGTTATTGTTAACGCTGCAATTACAATCGTGATCGATAACCCTAAATTATGATAGTCATGATAGGTAAATCTAGATTATTTCAAACGTGATTGGTAACCACACAGTATTACAATTGATTGTGATTGGTAACACTACAGTACTTCAATCTTGATTGGTAACGTTGTAATATTACAGTTGTGATTTGTAACCACACAGTTTTACAATTGATTGTGATTGGTAACACTACAGTACTTCAATCTTGATTGGTAACGTTGTAATACTACAGTTGTGATTGGTAACCACACAGTATTACAATTGATTGTGATTGGTAACACTACAGTACTTCAATCTTGATTGGTAACGTTGTAATATTACAGTTGTGATTTGTAACCACACAGTTTTACAATTGATTGTGATTGGTAACACTACAGTACTTAAATCTTGATTGGTAACGTTGTAATATTACAGTTGTGATTTGTAACCACACAGTTTTACAAAACAGTAGATAAATATCCATCGACAGCAGAAGAGTATGTCCTCTTTGCTCAGATCCCATTATGGTAACGATGTTCCCTTTGGTGACAGACTCGGTCCACAGACATTTCTTTTCCACCTGACCAAAATAATACTTGGTACTGCTACTTTAATAATGGTCGTTCTTTTCTATTAGTTACTAATTTTAATTTTTATTAACTAATTTTTATCACCGATTGCGTGAATATTAGTTTGTATAATTTTCAATCTTAAAACGTAAAATCTAAAGAAAATGAATTCTGAGATCGCCTTATTATCAGGTTTTGGGTGTTAAAACTTTACGAATCAATCCATCATGTGTGATTTAAATTAGTTTGTAACTTCAAACACATATTTATCACTACATTTTTATGGCCCTTTTAAATACTTTTAAATTTAAAAAAAATCATGTTATTTCTATCTCCTTTTTTTAGAATTCGAACTTTTACTGCTCGGTATAAACAAAATAGTTATTTGTTTGTCAAGTGAGTAAAGTACAACTTTGTCTCACGAGTGAAAATTTTGGTGCCCGAGTTTGCCGAGGGAGACAATGTGCTTTATTCTTGAAGTCCACACAACAATTCCCCCCCCCCCACTTGCAATAATAATAACCCATTCTATATACATATATTTAATTAACTTAGAAATTAACAAACAATATCTATTTCGTTTCAATCTGCAACTATCGCCTGCATTCGAGTGGCTGCACTCATTCACGCACCAGCTGATAATTTTTGCACACTTATTTCTCAGACGTTCTTATACAGCTGATTGTTGTCAATATTATTCTTATGTAATTACCTGTGCCACTAAATCAGCTGTTAGCGCCTATAATCTGTTGAGCTTCAACATATTTGCAAGTCTGCGTGGACATTTGGAGTCGTTCGAATTTTAATTATTGATTTAAATGATAATCTTATGGGTTTACTTTGGCTCAGGGTGGGAAACAAAGTAATCACTTTACTCCCGCTTGGAGACAAAGTATTGTTTTAGTCATTAATTACAAGGAGTAAAAACCGTGTCTAAACATAGCAGGTGGGAAACACTTTTTAATTACTTTTTTTAATTTTCCTCCTAAGGTACTTAAAGTAAGAGATTAAAAAATGTTTATAGCACTCTGAATATCGAAGAGCTATTTTAAATCTTTTTAAAACATTAAACCATTTCACATTGCATATATTTATTTATTCTAGCAAATAGGATCAATCAATGACAAGAAGAAGTCTTTTAGCTTTTCACAAACTCTTCAAAACGACGGGCCGCTAAATGTTTACCTTTGAATGTTTCAACTTCAGATGTTTCGGCGCCACTTGCCAAGATATACTCCTTAAGCCGATGCAACGAAAGTGGACCCTTTGATGGATCTTTTTTTTCTTTTTTTTGCAACGGACCATCTATAAGGGATAATAAGTACCTGATGAATGGAAACCTCTCTTTATCTATAAAAATACCGGATAAAATATGGCAACAATCGAATAAAATACAAACAATCGATACATCTAAATAAATACCGAGTAAAATGGAATTATCTATGTCATCCTCTCTTCTATCTATAAAAATAAAGGTAATATACGGCGACAGTCGAATAAAATCGAAAACGATCGATATATCGATAAAAATACCGATTACAATTGACCTATCTCCTTAAACTACTTAAACCAAGTAATTAAAGTACGTCTGAACGTTAAGTCTAAGTCGTCGGAGCCTAATCCCCTTGAAGCCGAATAGCGCAGCTAAGGACAATACCATTGCTTACATCTATGTGATCTCCATGTCCATGGCATTCTGGCTGTTGCGTAGCTTAACAGACAAAATAAATTAATTCAAGTTATAAAACAATTAATTCTAAGAAATTACCAGATTTACATTAATATAAAATGTAAAAACCTGCCGGTATTCAAACGTCACCCGATTTCGCCTGTGTCTTTCGACATATTTATATTTCGGCCTTCTCATCACGGTTTTTTGTAATTTTAAACAGTTACACAACACACGAAATGAGATTGTTTCCTTCTGGGAGATGATTATTTTTTCCACTTCCGTGACAGAGTCCACTATTCTGTGAGTAACATTCCGTGCATAACGCCACCACTGGCACGCGACATCTCTCACGCAATGCATCATGGGTAAGGACTACAATGATTTTAATTAAATTAAAGAAGAGTATCACTTGCGTAGTGGCAAGAAAATAAGACTTATTGTTTTGGAAGTCCTTGTAATTTCCAGCCTTTTTGTTATTCGTAGCCTAGTCAACCTTTAGAGCCTTGATTTTATTAAGATGACCTATTTTAGCCTTTTTGAGAGCTGTATTAGATATTCAATCATATTGTGGGATCATCTAGCAGGAAAAATCTATAAGGGATCTTTAAACTACAAAAGAAAGCCATAAGAACAATAGAAAAAAACCTTCACACACTTCATGTACTCCATACTTTAAAGAATATAACATTTTGACAGATCCTTCACTTTAAATTTTTGGAACCATTTTACTAGTTAAAGGCCGTAACATCCCTCAAGCCATCTTTCATAGACTCCGTTTAACCGAAACAAATCCAGAATACATGGGACAAACATTCTATCAAGACCTACCTGCAGACCAAAAAACATTGCAAGTTTAGAAAAGTTTAAAACCAAGCTGAAGAAATATCATAAAGACAGATGATACTACAGCCTGCCAACATAAGTTAGCATATGCTAGAGGATAATCAGCAAGTTAAGTTAGATATCAAGATATGTTTGTTGAATTGACTCACCACATGCTCGCTCTCCGAGTCTACGTGGTCCGAGAGGATAGGTAAGTAAGTTTAATTTTTTCTGAGGACTCTGAGATAAATATAATGTGAATTCCGAGTCAAACGACTTGGAACTCTGGCCCAGGCCGTTTGTGAATCCGATGTTAAAATTAACACTAGTTGTATGGACGGACTGGACCATGTTATTTAAATCGAAATGTAGGGGTAATCATGAAGCATTCAACAATCTCGGTCGGACTTCGTTTTTAAAACCACTCCTAGTGAAACAACGGAAATTCCCCTAAATATTAAGTTGCCCCACAAGGGGGTTGTAAATCTTCCCCTCCCCCCCGGGCACACCCGAAACAAATAAATAAATACAATTTAGTTTTAGAAGTAAGGTTTGATTATATTCTTAATCATACTATCACTATCGTTGATAACTTTTATTATTACTACTCACTATTTCGTTAACTTATTATCGCTTCTAAAATATCAAAGATCCTTGTGGTTGCCACGTAGTGAACTTGACAAACAACAACAACAGTTTTTACGCTTTCTTATCAACAAGGTTGCGGGCGGTTGATAAGCTGGAGATAAGACGCCTAAAATGCCATCGTTAAAGTAATTCAGGACCATTTCCTTATTGTGGGGGTAATTTAGCTTGAACGGCTTAACCGCACACTAACAATGGAATTCAACCAACAACATTTTAGGTTTAATGTCGATAGATTTGAAAATTTAACCTAAGCAGATTATTTGGTTGTTTTTTACAGGGTGTTTTTTAAACGCAACCCATTTTTAAGATTGAACAATGCACATATAAATATGAAATGAGTATCGTTTTTTGATCTTTATATTTTATACAACCTATTATTTAAGTTTGATCACATTTAGTTTACATTTATGTGCTTAAACAGTCCGCCATTGGCATTATTTGTATAAAGTTATGCTTCCTCCATCAAATTCTCGAACAAGTGTTACAAGGTACCCCTTTGAATTTCTTGCATTTCTTGCATTAAATTTTTTATGTTTGTTTTGAGGTGCTCAATATCCTGTAAATTGTTTTCGTAGGCCTTACTTTTTATGTATCCCCAAAGAAAATAATATAGTGGGGCCAAATCCGGGGATCTTGGGGGGAAATAATCCTTCACTGATAAAATAAAGTTTTGGTTTGCGTTTAAAAAAAAACACCCTGTATCATTAATTTAAAGTACTTCATATTTTTGAAATTTGAGTTTTTATTTCATTATAACCACTTATGAAAAATACTGTTGTCTTCCCAAAAACTTTTTAATTTAATATTTAATATCTTCAAATGTTTTCGTGAGTAGAAAGAGAATTTATCGTTACCTGTTAAAGGTTTATAAACAAAAAACAAACAGCTGGCAGAGCGTTAATCCTGTTTCAAAACTTACTTAAAACTGATGATGGGTTATATTCAACCACGAACTTCTCTATAGAATATTCAACTAACAATATTGGAATTAGTACTTTAACATTATACCACTCTGAATCCTGTAAAACTTACGTGTGGGAAATATGGTTGAAAATAAATTTGAAATATTGGAATTTAATCTACTGTACCGCTGCAATTTTAAAACAAAACGTAAACAAACCTAAAAAGTTATAAACTAGCCCTAACATAAAAGTTGTAGCACTCGAGAGTGTTATTATAAATAGGTATAAAGTGCGAAGAAACACGTGTTAAGCGCGGATCATTTTTCAAGTTTCATCCAGAGCAAGAGTCACAAGTTACGTCAGAGGTGTTGTGTTTTGTCGTCAGTCACGGCGACACATGCTCAACTGTTTGTAAACAACCGCTACACAACACTGCCATTACGTTATCACCCCGTGCATGTACTGGTCCGTCGACCTTTTATCATGCGAAGAAACGTGGAAAATTATGAATAATTATTAAAGAATAATTAACTTATTCTAAGTTAGTATAATGTTATTTTATGAAGGTCCGCAATTCTCTTAAACAGTAGTTATCGTTATATCTATTTTATTCTTTGGTGAAAAAAACTAACTACGAAAACTGTATTTAAAGTAGAGTATATAAATCGTATTTATTATTTAATTTGTTGGACTTTTCCTATCGCTTCTAGTGTTTAAACTACACTACGTTTTGAGTGGTATTGAAACTCCTCTCGTTTACAAGTGACCCTACTTAAAGTTACATTAACTTACTTATTTTTATTTAACCTATTTTTGGGGTTTTTTTGTTTTTTTAATGTAAAAAAAACAAAAAAGGTAGGTTAAATCAAAATAAGTAGGTTAATGTAACTTTAAGTAGGGTCACTTGAAAACGAGAGGAGTTTCAATACCTCTCGAAACGAAGTGTAGTTTAACCACTAGAAGCGATAGGAAAAGTCCAGCAACTTAAAAAATAATTACAAATCCTTCGCTATTATGAATTTTAAAAATACAGTTAAATCGTATTATTTTTGTATAAAATGTTAGCTAATTTCAACTAAACATTTGACTCATTTTATTAGGTTATTGTAATAAATAATAACTAATAAATAAGGAACTGGAATGGTTTTTTAAATATTTTCGATCCATCAAATTCCTAATTGAACCTAAAACCTAAACCACCTATACCCAATAACCTTATTAAAATCATGAGGAATTTTTCAATCGCTTTTTAAGCACTTCATAGTGATTACATTACAATACAGCAAAAAATAATGTCCAAACCACTTTAGTTACCGAAATGTAGAATACGCAAAAAACGTAACTCGTGGAAGGAAGGAAGAAGAAATGTGCTATAGGAAGCGAAGCGTGTTCGGATGATTTCAAAGTGACAAGATGCACGAGGTGCCAAGGCGGTATTTTAGGACGGATAATTTCGTCAATAGTTTGACAGCCAAGTACAACAGTGTTCGGTCGGCCGGGCATGTGGCTTCGGCGTGTGGAATGTTCTTGATACATTATGTATCCACCTACAAAATCACAAACATATTAAACTAAGGTAGTTAGCAACAAAAACGCTAAGGATTTTTTGTTATTTAGTTGTTTCTTTAATTTCATGTAGTTTTTCGCTCTATAAATATTTAACTTTCAAATAACTCTTAACATGAATTTTTCTGTATGTAGAAAGTTGTCTACATTTTCTGTAAATTGTTGTTCATTTTAATTACTTAAAATTAGGACAGTATAATTTTGACAAATCATATGTTTACTTTGCTTATAGCTTAAAAATGTAATCCAATGTGACACTTGTATGTAAATAAATAAAAAAATAACTTATTTTTTCATGTTTCAGTAATTACATTGCCTTTGGAAAGGAAGGGGGAGTGCATGGCCCAAGTACATGAGTGAAAAGTTATTGTCTGATTAATTTTTAGTCTAAGCACATGCAAAGAAAAAAACGAAATGCCAAACTATTTTACGTTTACGATTTCGGATAGTTTTCCAATTCCAAAAACTAGTACTGTAGCATTAACGATGAGTTTTATAAATTCCAAATGCGTCCTTGGCATATTCCTAGTATATTCTATCTTAATATTTATTATTTTTACTGCATATTCGAAATATAAATAGGGGTTTGCCTAACCTAAAATTTTGAAGTAAATTTAACCTCAGAATAACGTTGGATGTACATGGTCAAAGGTGAGTCTTGGTTGCCAACTTAGGTCATAGCCGGGGCCCGCTACCTTTGCCAACATAAATGATAAGGCGACAATATTGACGTAACTGATAACATATCTCTACGCCAACTGCTTCGACACTGCGGGAATCACAGAAAAATGCATAGCTTTAGTTTTCTCAATCAAAGACTATATATAAAATAATTAGGCATATAATAACATCTTTAAAATTTGTTTTCTTTTTGTTGAATTCAAGAAATATTTAGACCTGAATCTGTAACAGAGCTCTCATAAAATACATATCAGGAAAAACAACTAATTACTAATAAAATAGAGATCAATCGATATGATTTACAAATCATTAGAGATTAATCATGTTAAGACGATCATGGTTACAATCGGTTACACAAGAATGTGTTTGATTGCTAGCCAGGTTTTGATTAACTGACGTCAGAGATGACACAAAAGCACGACTGAGCGACTGTTCACATGACAAGAAACCATCTGTTTGCACTGCTTGGAATAGTCAGTTGCCATGACACATCTCGTTTCTATGCATTGTGAAACATTAGATAGTTTAAACGAAAGGAATCCTGCATAAAAATAAAACAAGGTATTAAAAACTTTACACTCCCTGACATAATATTTTAAAGACATTGTTCTACAAATACGTGTTGAGATTGAAAAACAAATTATTGAAAAGTTAAATATTATGTTAGTTTTGGCTTGTTTAACTAAAATAAAAATCACGAGTATGTTTGAATATCACCAATGAGTAAAAAATAAGTGAATAAATCTAAGTAAACCGTATTATTTTCAATAATTCCTTAAGAACCTTAAAAATTTGCACAATTTTATTTATTTATTTATTCATTTTCACAATGCTACAAAACAGGAAAAGCCAGCTTACATGTAACGTTAAATATAAGTTTTAACTTGATTAAAGAGTTTCAAAAAACAGTTCATCTTCACTGATCGTTGTCAAAAGGACAATTAGTTTTAAATAACACCATAAAAATAAATAGTATCAGTGTACATAACATAAATTATTATAACTTTTACTTTAACTTTAATTTTTAACTTCTTAATTAAATATTCAATTATACATGGTCTTAATACCGACCAAATACCGTTAGAAGATATTTTAGACTCTTCTTTGACCATTGTGAGCACAGAACAAATTGATAGCATTTATTTAATCAGTTATGGCGTGAAAAAATGGCAGCGTTGAAGATTTGAACCCATCGTCTTTAAGCGTTAATGCCTAATCGACAATTAATCATCAGTGAAAAGAATTTCTTCGTTAAGGGATATTGGGAAAGGGAAAGTTTTTAGAAGAAAGACGGATTTAGAGCCGGGGCCATTTATCACATTCTCCAGATCACCGCTTACCGAGACGTCCGCGCATTATTCTTTTCTTTATTTCTCTATTTTCTTCTTAAATATATATTTTTTCCCTTGGTAGTGGATGAAATTGACCAAAGTGACAAAAGAAACTAGTAATTAAAAACGAGTGATCTCTAAAATTTTTTTAGAATAACTAATTGAAGTAAATTTCATAATTCCATAACAAACCCAAAGCAAACCAATCGGTTTCAATACCCATTATCATTCAAATTAGCCTCACAAAACAACTTGGCGGATGACCGAAAAACAGCTGGATGGGCTATTTAACGTGTATCAAAAAGGAGCTTGGTTACTCTAAAAAACATTGTTTACCTTCTGTGAACAAGTTTCGAGAATTGTTGAAAAGTTAGGTGTTTCAACTTAATTCATTTAGTTTTTTATATATTTTTTTACTAGTAGTGATATTTAAACCTGCTATATTTCTGTAAAAACAAATTAGTTTACAGTTTAATTAATGTGTATGTATTTAATCAAGTAAATTAACTAGTTGTCATCTTATCATTAGTAAGGATAATATTTCTGCAATTTAAAAAATAGAGAGGCAAGTTAACGATGTAGAATAGCTCTTCTTTCCACATGGAATGTGTTATATTGACTTTATAATAAGAGTTTTTGTACGGCGAAATACAGAATGACGGCTTATGATAAATGATGCGATGAGCCATCATTTATTTTCCTAGAAAACAAGTTTAGGACAATTCTATCGGAAATGTTATGTTTAATTTGAAAATGCCAACACAAAACCTTTATGTATCTAAAGGTATCGCCAATACAAACCTCTATGTCACTAAAGGCTTCATCGTTTAGTAAACTATCAATAATCCTACATAAATAAATATTTGGCTGCACGATGTTTCCTGCCAAACTAACAAACTTTGATGTTGTTGAACCAATGTTTCCTTTATTGGTTCAACAACAAAACGTTACAGTTTATGTTTGGTTCCTGCATTTTTCCTGACAAAACATCATATACAGGGTTGGGCAAAAGTTTGGAATATATAAAATTACTTTGATATTATTTTGCAGAAAGTAATGAAACTTTAAAGTTGTGTATCTAGTATAAATAGAAATATTTTGGCGTATTTTCTCGGTTTTTCGCACGATTAGGGGACGGCCCACGCTGGAAGTCTTGAAATTCTTAAATGTAAGCATACCTCGAGTTATACCTCATTTTAAAGGTCTTAATTAGTAGATCACAACAGCGCAAATCACGCTTCAAAAGGTTGATCCAATCAGAAGTTACAGCTCCTCAAAAATTGTAATGTTGATCATTAAACTTAAGGCTAAAATCAAGACTAATATCTTTATCAAGCTGTAACTTCTGACTGGATCAACCTTTTGAGGCGCGGTTTGCGCTGTTATGATCTACTAATTTAGACCTTTAAAATGAGGTATAACTCGAGGTATGCTTACCCTTAAGAACTTTTGGACTTCCATCACAGGTCGCCCCCTGGTCATAAGTAATTTTTTTTTAATATGACAAATTATCCATATTAATGAGAAATACATGTATCTAGAACTAAACTACATCGTTCGGATTGCTTTATTAGTAATTACACTTTTCCCCCTGATTTTAGCCTTGAGTTTAATGGCCAACATTAAAATCTTTGAGGAGCTGTAACTTCTGATTGGATCAACGTTTTGAGGCGCGGTTTGCACTGTTGTTGTGATCTACTAAGACCTTTAAAAAGAGATATAGCTCGAGGTATGCTTACATTTAAGAATTTCAAGACCTCCAGCAAGGGCCGTCCCCTCATCGTGTGAAAAACTGAGAAAATACACCAAAATATTCCTATTTATACTAGATACAAAACTGTAAAGAAGTTTCATCACTTTCTGCAAAATAATATAAAAGTTATTTGATATATTCTAGACTTTTGCCCAACCCTGTGTATGCTGTATATATCAACATAACGTAACATAACTCTGACATCAACCATAACCATACTGTATACATGGAATAAGCTACATTACCATCTGCGAAATTCACTAACTTTAATTTAAAAAACATTATGATCATACAAAATGAAATAATTACATTACTATTTTATTACAGTAATCGAGCTTCCCAAGGTGTAGTGCTCTTCAACATTGAATAACTTTCCTTCCTAGCCCACAACAGTGTAATGAATACCTTCCTAACTGAATATGCAAACAAACATGACAATTTAGTCATGATTCTTCCATGTTATCAAAAAATCCAATAAAAACTATTTATGAAATTTAAAAGACTCTGTCATATTTACTTTTCTGTACCAAAACCATTAAAAAATCATAGTAAATGTTGTTGCGGACTGTAACAATGTCCTTGGAGGTTATTCTATACCAAACCCAACTGGGTTTAGTAAGGGATGGCGCGTGAATAGACCTCAACATCAATGGGGTCGAGGCCACGATGGTCACTTATAAAGTTATTACTCACCCCCGGGGCCAGGATTGCCAACCCACCAAACCTCGCCCGTCAGGCATACCACCCACATAAAACATGAACTAAAAGACATTTCAAAATAATTTATTTCATCTATAACTAGTACATACTTTTAAATCGTTAAAATTAAATATAAAATCATTAAACGGTATGGTCATATACATAGGCCCAATGTAATATTGTTATTGTAAAATATAAAAAAAACAACTAACCTGAAATATCAGATTTATATAGATTTCTTTACGTAGTTATTTTATTTTTTTTATTTTTTTGAAGCTATCAAATATATATACTAGCGGTATATTTTACTAATAATGAGTTATTTTTTTAATGAATAAATTTAAAAGCGCAATTCAATGAACTCTATACAGAGACTGACAAGAAAATCCTTTCACTTCTTATAAATTGTAATCAAAAGAAGGAAAATGGATCTTTAAATTAAAATGGGTATCTACTTTTTAACAGTGCTTAAACAACGAAAAAAGGTTTCCCTATTCATTAGAAAGGGAAAATGAAATTGCTTTTCGTTTTAAATAATTTTGCATAAACTATAACATGACCCAATTTCTTTTCAGAACGTCATATCACTCGATTACTTTT
The DNA here is from genome assembly GCA_035578135.1 of Flexamia atlantica. Lineage (NCBI taxonomy): Eukaryota > Metazoa > Arthropoda > Insecta > Hemiptera > Cicadellidae > Flexamia > Flexamia atlantica. Next base: position 1,128,604 of record JAQJVK010000012.1, on the reverse strand, counting down.
TGGATACAAAAGCCCATTTTGTCTCATACTTGTATAGAAGGGTTTATGCGTAAATTGAAACTTCTCTTAGACAGCCTATGCTCTTACATCTGAAACATAGAGCCTGCGTTCTTTTCAAGAGATAATTACAAACTATAATGAACTACATTCAAACTATAATTACTTACAATTAAATTTTCGGGATTTTTCCTGTTTTTATTGACATTTCTTTTAGCAAGTATTCTGTACTTAGGAATAAAAATGTGGTTCGATACAATCTAATATTAAATATAAATTCAGTTCACTATAGGGATGTGTCGGTACCTGAAGTCGGTTCTCGGTACCACCGGTTCTTGGCAAAAGAACCGGTACCGAGAACCGACGTCAAAATGTCGGTACAGGTACTTTGGTACCCATGGTAATCGGCGGGAGTAACTATCGGTCTCGAGACGATCGATCGCACTGCGCATCGCCGCGGGCGTTGCGCCGACGGCAAATGCCACCGTGTACTATTATTGAAGGTCAATAATGTTTTTCAAATTACTTTTGATTCGAAATTTATCTTATATTTTTTGACTCTTGCTTGATTTTTTACTTAAAATTAATGGGAATGGGGTTATTTTCTTTGGGAATTGTAAGATTATCCATGGAAATTCATTTGGAAACTGTTATTTTTCACCTTAGCATTTGTTCTTGATTGATTTTTACTGCAATTTTTAAAATTAATTGGAATGGGGCTATTTTCTATGAGAATTGTAAAATTATGAATGGAAACAAATTTGTAAACTGTTATTTTCCACCTTGGAATTTGTTCTTTTGTTCACATAGTATAAATTTTTTTATCATCTGCTAACAGAGGGATAAACAATAATTTAAGAAGTGATGTAGTATTTTATGGCTTGGTGAAACTTACACTTGAAAATTAAAACATTTTTAAAACAGTAACATACAACACAGATTGTCTGTAGGTTTGAGGGTACCATACATAACATTATATAACACGTTGTGACAAACGCTTGGTACCGATGGTACCGGTGCCGAGAACCGAGAACCGATCTTGTCAAGAACTGGTACCGGTACCGACTTTGAAAAAGTGGTACCGACACATCCCTAGTTCACTATTACATAGCAGGGTGTTTCCCAGGAGGTCAAAGTATTTGGATGCATAGTTGCAAGTAAGATCAACATTAGGCTATATATGCTTCGACGAATACTTTACAAATTATTTTAAGTACAAGTAATTCATTTGCATGAAAATTATTTGAAGTGCAAGTAATTCATTTGCATGAAAATTATTTAGTTACAAAACTACTAATTTACTTTCAATCAATAAAACTCAAGTACATGAGTCGCAAAATGAGTCCAACTTTATGAACACCTTCATCAATTGTAATAGAAGTGTTAATTAAATGTAATTATTTACTCATTTCGATTAATGTATATGTAGTTGAAGCGCAAAGAGAAATGCAGTATTTGATTACCAGCGCCTTTGATTACCAGCTCTAGAGCCGCATACAATATGATTATTCATCGCCTCACAGACTCGTGCTACTGATAACTTCGAGCTAGAAGGCAACTTAATGAAGTTACCCTTATTAGTAGCGTAACATGCAGTTAAACATTAAAGAGACTCGAACCATGTCAATGCTTGATGTTTAATGAGTTCTTAGCATGTCAGTTAATGGATAATCCAATCCAATGGTTCACTGGTGAACAAAACGAGAGTATTTTTCCAAGAAATCAAATGGTGGTTCTGGTTTTACATCAACCATTAATTTATAACTACGAGAACATTTTTAGAAATCTATAAAACTAAAACTTCCCAATTATGTAAAGACAGTTATGAAAAATGAATGATGTAAATAAATATCAACCATAACTTAATTGGCCTACGAACTGTGTTTATAGAACGGTCTTGGTCTATGTACGTTGGTGTTCTAAAAAAATGAGTCTTTCGTTGTTTTTTTTTGCTGCTTTGAAATAAGGGAGCTGGTCTGCTTACCTTACAATAGTCAATAAGGACTTTTTAAATTAATCTTTCAAAATTCTTGCCTTTTATATCTTAACAACACCGTAGTAATAATTCCATGACCTATACTGTATTGTTTGGAAATAAGAAAGAATAGGACAGATAAAAAATTGCACACTACTCCGGCTAATATTCCCTATTAAATCCTAATTTCACACTCCTTTTACTGGCACTTCATTCTGGTTTAGGGGGGTATGCTGTATTTCGTTTACATAGCTCGGTGAAAATGATGTTAGTTTTTCATTTGTTTCAGCAATGTGAAAAAACTCTACAAAACTGCACTGTACACATTTAAACAAATTTTTACTAATCATTTATTTGCAAATAAGAAGTAAGAAAAATCTACAATTTATTTCTATGTTTAAAAACCTTTTCCTGTTCATAATGATAAATATCTCATACATAGACTCTAATTTAACAATCCCCGATTGTTAAATTTCAAAGGTGTTGATAAAGCTTGAAATAGAACCAAATTATGAACTATGAATGAAAATAAAAGGGTAGGAACTTGAACTAAACCCGTCATTCACATAAACTCTGAGTTCAACTAATTGTCCTACTCCTCGAACTGTCAGAAACAGAGTCTGAATGAGAGACACTGAGCCCTTGAACAGAATATATTAATATCACCTTTGTTATGACAAATAAAACATGTTAATTTAAAAAGAAAATAAAGCTCTATGATTATTATTGGTGTTGTTGATTTTATCTCTTCTAGTTCCCTTATATTTTCACTTACTAAAGGAAGTGATAATGAGGATATCATTTTAAATAAATTATTATTACGTCTTGCCTTTATCTTGGTTGTTTTCTCGTTAAAAACAAATTAATAGCTTTTATAGCTCATTTGCAGATTCCGCTGTATATATTTACATTTAGTTTTTGAATACTCTAGGGGTTTTTAAAAATAAAGACACCTCCTACACTTCTAAACTAATTTTGAATGAACTCGGTATTGAGTTTTGCAGGACACGATATTTTCATGAAGGTCAAACTTTATCAAGATCATAAAGTTTTTATAAAGGTCATATTTTTATGAAGGAAAAGCCAGTCGACCTAAAGTTTGGTATTTTCCCTTAAAATTTAATATAAGAACAGAAATTTCACGTAACGGTTGTTTGGACTAGACACAACTTTCCAGTAAAACCATTTGGCCAATAAACCACTAGTATATCAAGTATTATACTCAATTCTTGCACAAAAATAAAATAAACAAGGATTTAAAATACCAGCTAAGATACAGATTTATCAGAATTCCCTTTAGAGTTCTTGTTTTTTTAAATTAAAGCTATAAATAAAAACCCTAAAAATCTAAAGACCCAAAAACCACTTACCGGTACATAATTCTTTCCAAGGCTTTGTATTTACAAGACCTGATAATTTGTTTTCTTTACCCTAATTAACTTAAACTCTCTTTTGACCTGCTAGTTAGTTAGTTAGTTAGTCGTTAAATCAACAACAATGACAAGTTACAAGATACAAGTTAGTTAGTTGTTTTGGCTTGCTGAGATGGAAGAAAACTCAGTAATGTTTGAAAGACCATGTCTCATTTGAATTCGTTGGTGAAATTACAGTTATGAAGTTTTATTGTACAATTTTTGGTTCCAACACATCAGGAAATTTCAAATAATAAATCTGTACATCTATAAATATCTCTGAGCTGCAAATATATCTGACACATATTACATAATCATCTTTTAACAACCAGATGTCTATCTACACATCAAAAAAGAATACACTTACCAAATAATAATAAAAATACAACACAGCTGCCAAACCATTGTCATTTTCGGACAACTTTATTTCACCGCAATAGTAACGAGTGTAAGAAAACAACATTTTCATTTTTCGAAGCTACGATAAATCACCATTCTTACTATAAAGAAACCATTGAAGATTTCTTTATACGACAAAAGAAAACAGCATGTCCAGATCGTTCCGAGGAACCAAACAGCAGAACAGCAGTAGGCCGACAACGCCGACGCCATCTAGCGCTATCAGACGTTGCGAGCGGGCATTGATGCGCCGAACCTCTTGTCCGTCTCAATGTTTTCCTTGATTAAGTTTTTTTTGCTCTTTGACGTCAGGGGATAAAACTCAGCGGGAATCAAACACGAAGTAGTTTTTACAACATTAAAACTAACATACGTTGATAAAAAGGAGGAAAATACTGATAGGAATACAGTATCAGCTTATTTTTTTTTGTTTTTTTTTTATATAAGTTGAATTTATTTAATACACCGTTTTAAAAGTTGACAAGAAGCTATTTTTAGGAAAACCATTAATTAAAAAAAGATTGGTGTCTTTGTATTCTGATCCCATATGGTTCCTAGAGCCAACCGGGGCTTCCGAAGTTCTATTTAGCTTATGAAGAAAATAACACTACGATTCTTATTTAATAAAAATCAAACTGTTATAAGCACAATAATGTCCAAAATACTTTTTCTAAAGACGACATAGGTTATGTATGGTAAATGAACGGTTTTGCACGAATATTTTAGTTTTAGGAAGTAAAACTATAGTTTTACAAATAGTACCTTTTAGAAAAATAAATTTATTATTGATTTACTTATTAATATTGGTTAAACCATTTTTCAAAATAAGCATACTACCCTTACATTCCACCCTGGAATGTTTGGAAATAAATTTAACAACTAATAAATAATTAAATTTATAACATCAGACTGGACTGTAGATCGAAAGAGAACTCAGTAATGTTTGGAAGTTCATACTTAATTTAAATTCGTTGTTGAAATTATAGTTATGAAGCTTTAAAGATACTTTCATCTACAATACATCTCAAATAATAGATCTGGACACATCTTCCGGTTTCGAATATATCCGACAACAGTAACATAAATTGGTTAACATTATATAATTCATTCAAATTAGTTTGATTTAAAATAGAAATTCAATAACGTTGGCTCAACCAACATTTCTATTGTAGCCTATCATTTTATATTCTAAATGGTAATAAAAGCTAACGTTTGTTGGAAGGAACGCTACAAAAACTCCTACCATGGCTTCACGCTATAAAAGGACATACCGGTATTCTCTCATTATAATAATGAAAACGTCCCCTGAACGATATTGACTAATTAACAATGCATGGTTTATGTTACACATTTAATATGTCTGGTTTTATATTAAAGTAATAAAAAAAATCGCAATAAAAAAAGTTTGCACCGCTGGAATTTGCAATTTTTACCTTGCTCATTTGGCCAATTGAAAATGATCCAGCAAAAATATTGTGTGCTGAATCTCTAAAAAATATTACAACTACTTAGTAATAAAATCGTTTTAAACAATAACTGTCGTAATAATAACTTTTGGAGAGGTTTTTAACAGCTTTCCCTTAAAGTGTTCGATGCAACCCTTGCAAAAATGTTTCTAGCGTCGACGATAAAATAAAAGCTATTGGTAGATAAATGATACGTTGTACTTGAGCAGGAACAGAACGGAAATTATGGAAAACCTCAGGTTGGCATAAAGAAAATCGGCCATAAAGAGGGATGTAAACTTAAAAAGCTAAAAGCTAAATTTAACTTTTATAACTAAGCTTAATTTTTTTTTTAAGTCAAAGCTAAGTTTAACTCTTTAGCTAAAGTTAAAGAGTTAAAAGCTAAGAAGTTAACATTGCTTAAAAAATACAAAAGGTGAAAATAAGAAGTATATATTATCGTTATATTCAGTATATTATTAAGAGCATTTGAGTAGACTATTTGTGCGAGATTTTGAAAAATATAAAATAACTTATAAATAAGTAACAAAGCAGACCATAACAGACTTGGAGGTAGAAGCTACAAGTCTAAATAATTAGCAAGAACAAAGACAAAATAGCAATGAAATGAAAAAAATAAATAATTATTCTAAACTCTGTATAATTCCTTATGCAACATTTTTAAGGATTTTCAGATTCTATTTTAAGAACATTTGTGTAGAGCCTATAAAACCCCCTTTTTTAATGTCATGCCAATCGAGTATAATATGAACTGCTTAGCGTTAAACTATTAAGCAAACACATAACACATGCAAAGCCCGGGTATAATCTAGAAGGTTTCCTGAATATACTAAAGATTATTTCCAGATTTTTCCTTCACTACGATAGATATTGGCTTTGTTAAAGGGCAGGCGTCCGAGGGAAGTTTGATGAATCGATGTGAAGCAAACACCGAACAATAGGGCGCGGATCCACAAACACGGCAAACTTGGGCATCTACTGTGTTGGCCGTGTTGTGTACTAAGACCTCCTCGACTGAATACACTATGTTTGAATACTTACTTGTTTTACGAAATAATGAGAAGTACAGGATGTTTTTTTAAACGCATCCCATTTTTAAGATTAAATAATGGATATATAAATATGAAATGAGTATTGTTTCATTGATCTTTACATTTTATAACACCTAATCAGTTTCGTCACATTTAGTTTACATTATGTGCTCAAACAGTCCAACATTGGCATTCGTATAAAGTTATGCTCTCTCCATCAAATTTATGAACACGTGTTGCAAGGTACCTACCTCTTTGAATGTCTTGCATTAAATTTCTTATGTTTGTTTTGAGATGTTGAATATCCTCTGAATTGTTTTCGTAGGCCTTACTTTTTACGTATCTCCAAAGAAAATAATATTAGTGAGGTCAAAGCCGGGGATCTTGGGAGGAAATAACCCTTCACTGATAAAATTAAGTTGTGGGTTGCGTAAAAAAAAGTATTATTTCATTTGGCTCTTTACTGTACCATGAAGAGTTTAAAATACCAATGACATATTTTAAAGATGAAAAGTAGTGAACAATAATTAGCATTACAATAATTCTATTGTGATTACAACAAACGCTTTGCTTAGCATTGTTCAATAAATATTTAAATTATAATACGAGAAGACGAACAGTTTGACATAAGGCAGTTACACACATTTAAAAACTGCTTTTTAAGTTTAGTTCGCAAAACATGATTGGAGAATGACTTATGGCATTAGTACACCAACATTTGTGCAGTATAAAGTTAAAAATACATAAATACACCTGTAAGAGGTATTGAAGTAGGCTGAAATTTATTAAAATTGCATCATGATTTAAAATTACATTTATAATGATGAAAAATTATTTCCGATTTAGACGGGAATCCCGAATTCTTTTCACTAATCTGATTACAGATTTATTTGTGTACCTACACCAATAACAAAGTGGCCGAAATATTTTTCAGAAGAAACAAGTTATATTCTTCGTTCAAGTTTGATGAGTTTTGGTAGAGGGAACCTTCTAGACAGATATGACACCAGTTTACTGTCACATTGCTGAACAACCATTCGTAAGTTGAGCGGCTTTTAAGCTGATTGGGCGGTAACTAACAAGGCCACAGCGGGATTGGCCCTTCTTGAACACATCTCAATAAGTTTAATTAAGGGTCTGAAAACATCGGCCAGTCCATAAACGAAGACATGGCATTTCCTTTACTTCTTAAAAACTAGGTGATCAACCCGGTTTCACCCGTGGAAAAACAGACATACTTCCCTGGATTCATAATTAATGTTTAGATTGCCATGAGAACTTCATAAGCTTGCCTATAATTTAACATTGAAATTTGCATGCACTATAAGACGTGGCCCTGAGGGCCTTTGTAAAAATCCATTCTTAGTGGATGCCTACACCCTGAGAGGAACGTCCATGCTAAGTTTCAAGGTCCTAAGTCAAGTAGTTTGGGCTGTGCGATTACGGTGACAAACATACTGATTGTGTTACTGTGCAAATATACTGCCACTTATTGTTTAAAAATGCCCATATGGAATTTATAGCAAAGCAAAAAATTAATTTTAAAATCCATCATACGTTGGATCCTTGGACTTTATCAATTTGTTGGTAGGCGTGGCTTCAAATTAAGAAAATAACATCAAATGTGAATCACAAGATAAACTTAAAAGATAAATTCAAATGTTATAATTAGAACCCTCATTGAATGTATACGTAGCTGTACTGATAGTCATGCGTAGGAACTAACATACTGAAAAAATTAAAAGTAAAGTTCTGGCTCTACGGCAACTGAATTTTTAAAAACTTTGAGATCAGTAGTTGATTTTTTAATTGACATCAGGCTATATGACGCAGTTTAGTCGGGTTCCGGTGCATATGACAACCACCCACTTTTCTGTATCTTTTTATTTTTTCTTCTACAGTTATTGTACAATGTCAAGGAAGTGAAGGCAAGATACATGTACTGTTTTAAAGTAATTTAAAGTAATTTAAAGAAAAACATTTTTAAATAACCACTTTAAACAGTCCACCATACGTAGAGAATTTAAAATACTAAAATATATATGAAACCAATACCACAAAACGTGTGATATTTTATCTCCACAAGGATAACAAAGAGATTTTGCAGGTTTGGTGCTATAGGTAAAACATCTGAACTGGGAGAATAAAATGTGTTAGGAAATAAGGAAAAATATAAATTTGTCCTCCCATAAAGATAAAAGAATGGCGGTGATTATGCAGGTTTGCTTCCACGGAACTTTGAACATGGGAGATTCCAGGCTACTATAAAGAGTATATCTCAACTACAATAAGGTGCATAATATGCATCTTATTAAGATATATTCGAAAATAAGTTGCCCAAACGATAGAAAAAATCCCCTCCACCTTTGTTCGATCAGGTCCGATCGGGCTTGATTTTGAACTCTTCCTGGTGAATACCACTTTGTATGCCTAACAAATTCCATTAGGATCGGTCTTTTTTACTAGCGCTGTCTTTTTAGCAAACATGTAAATATCTAAGAAAAAATTAAAAAAGGAAAAATGACGTTTTGGCATCAGATCCTTAAAAATTAAAAGTTATTGTGGTCTCGGGCTTAGGTCCTACTATGAGACTTACGATATTAGCTTCTCCGCTTAAAATAAATAGTAATATAAAAACCTCTATAAAGTCCCTCCTTCAAGGTGAGAAATCCGCCGAGTTTACTGGATAGTCCGAAATTGTCTATTAAATTTGACACCTTGGTAATCTGAGTAGGACGGGCTGTCACATCATTCACCTGGCACACACCTTTACAGAATATCTTTTCAGAAAAAGAAAGTGAAATAGGGTAACATATTTCTTTGATGGAATAACTCAGTTTAAAAAATATAACTTATTAAGTAAACACGAGGCAAAATACATTTTGACTTTTTTTTAATGAGTTAAATCACAATATTAGTTGAAATAACATATCTTTAACTATTAGGCAAACTATTTAGCCACCGTGTATGATAAAAAAATTAATGTTACTTAAGTTTTCCCAACCAATTATGATTATTTATTTATTTATGTAGAAACATAATGTGACTTTCTTAAGTTTTTTCGATGTATTTCGTGTGCAGCATATAGTGAATTAAACTGATTAAACAACATAAACTGAGTACTAGGTGATAGAACAGAGCAAAGAATTTATCAAATCATCTCAAAGTAGTTTGCAGGTGGAAAAATAGTTTCTTCTCACTTTCAATGACCACTAACTTTCAGTTATACACGTAGAAAACCAAGAAGCACGCTTATAACTTTATCTTTAATTAGTAAATTAAGCACATAGAGCTATTTAAGCCCAATACATTCAAAACGCATGTGCCAAAATTTCAGCTCCATTGGAAAGAAACAAGAAGTTATTCTTCTGAAATGCACGCTTGTTTTAAAAAATATAATGATTTTTTTTCAAAATTAATACTAATATAGGCCTACTACTTAATTTAAGTGATCAAATTACCGTAGATTGAGCGACACGGTCGATTGGTCTGCGAGGAACAAACATCACGTGTTTGGCTCTGTAATTGACTGACTAATGTATTGCTTCGCTGTTAGATCCCAATTACTTATACTACCAATTTCATACTAACGAGACCACCATTTTTTACGCAAGAATAAGCCTAGGAACTAAACCCGATGTATTGAGATTATATCGATTGACTTAAAAAGTTACCAATTTCTTGTAAAGCATTACATGTTTTATCAGTACTATCGCTCCCAAAATATTCATAGTCAGGAAGACTATGATTCATGAGGATTGTTTTTTGTATTCTATATTGTTGTGCATTGAGGATTGTACTATACAGAACAACAGTTGAGTTTTTAAGTACTGGTACAAAATACTAAAATATAACCCATATTAAAAAAAGAAAATTAATATTGATACCTATTACATCATTGTAACACATATAATTGTACCCATCAACAAATTGATGATACGGAATGGGTAGAAGTGTGTACCACAAATGTAAGAAAACTATTTTTTCCTATTAATCAAAGTTATTTACCTTCAGTAAATATGCCTTGAGGTGTCTAAAATAGGTTTATTACGCTGTACGCGTTTCGGACCGACGACGGGCCATCTTCGGCAGCGTAGTTGTAGCCCCATTATTCAATGGTTGTCGAAGTAATTTTGCTAAAATTGCACATAAAAGTACAGGAACAATAAAATTGAGTGGAACAATAAAACATATTTTGATCCTAAAGGCCTACCAATGGGAGGTCCGTTGTCTGCCCTACTTGCAGAAATATACTTGCAACAGTTTGAAAATAATGAAATTATCAACCCGAAAAACCCCCATTGCAGCAAAATCCAATTTTATGAGTGATATGTTGATGATTCTTTTATGATCTTTAAGGGAACCAAAAGGCAGGCTAACATTCTCCTCACTTATCTCAATAGCATTCACAACACCATTAAATTCAAGATAAAAATAGAAAACGATAATGTAATAAATTTTCTGGATGTTAAAATACACAAAACAAGTAATGGCTTAGAATTTGGAGTGTACAGAAAGCCGACCCAGACTGATTTAGTAATCCCAATAGATTCTAACCACCCGTATCAGTACAAATTAGCTGCTTTCAGATCAATGGTATACCGCTTGCTAACATTTCACCTATGTGCAAACGAGTACGAGAAAGAAAAGAATATTATAAAACAGATAGCCCTAAACAATGGATACGATCCTTGCATAATTGATAACCTAATTAGGAAAACAAACTTTAAACTGGCCAACCAAAATCAAAATGACATAACAAGAAAAAATTCATACCACTACACTATGTAAATAAACATTCAGAAATAATCGGAAATGTACTGAAAAATAATGGTTTTCATCCTGGTTATAAAGTTAACAAATCAATTATTCGCAAGCCATTGCCGCCTGTGGACAAAAAGCTTTCAAAAGGTGTATATTTAATTGAATGCAACAATGGAGAAAAATGTGATAAGAAATAAGGCTATACAAATAGGTTATACAATTAGGTCATTTGGTGATAGGTTTAAAGAGCATAATGCTGTCAAACAAAATAACCCATCTTCTAAGGTTGCGCAGCATCTTAAAGAAAATAATGGCCATAAAATTGATTTTGATAAGTCGCTTAAGGTGTTGAAACAATGCAATACAAAAAACAAAGCACAGGTATGGGAGGGATTATTTATTTATAAACATGGTTTGGCTAATGGGAAAGAAAACTTATTAAATAAGAAGGAAGATTATGCGGATGAAATTACATATCGGCTGTTTACTTCACTGGACAGGGCAATACCCGGAGCAAACTGTCTATCGGCTGATAGGACGACGCATGACGTAGCCTTGACCCCTTCTCTCTCCAGACCTCAGTAGGCCTACGACATTAAACTGGTGCGGATCCTGTAGTTCGGCATGCCGCGGTATTTTATGTTTCGTGTGTGTCGGTATTTTAAGTGTACGTGTGAATGTACTGTGCCCTGTACTTTTATGTGCAATTTTAGCAAAATTACTTCGACAACCATTGAATAATGGGGCTACAACTACGCTGCTGAAGATGGGCCGTCGTCGGTCCGAAACGCGTACAGCGTAATAAACCTATTTTTGACACCTCAAGGCATATTTACAGAAGGTAAATAACTTTGATTAATAATATAGGTGTCAAGGCTGTTTTTGAATTAATTTTTTCCTGAAATTGTTCAGATTACTGTTTTGTTTTACCGTCAGGAGGAGGAAAAAGCTTAGTAGTATTCTTGAACGAGGAAGGACTTGGTACAAATTAAGCAAATGAACCGCTCTCAGCTTTCCCAAGGGAGCGGCGAGCTAGCAGAGTGAGCTGCTTTGTTCAGAATCACAAAAGATTGAGAGCTCAATATAAATAACAATTATACCTCAAAGGGACGCCTTTTGGATCCAATTATAAGTATCCAGATAATTTGTCATGCTTAAAATGTAATTTTTTTCTAACCAACGTCCAGGGTATTAGGTTAGAATTGTTCCTAAGCATTCTGGCTAATGGGCCTGAAAGATAATTCGTCGACGTTCTTAAACTCAAGTTCATTCCTTCGTTCTAAATAATAAGCTATTTCCCCAATAATACAACTTATAACTGGCTTAAAATGGACTATTATGGTTGTAATTGATATTATAGTTAATATAATGCGAAATTAATTAATTCAAGAATAAGATAACATTTATGGCCTTATCCTAAGCTGGAGAAATCACTAGACATTTATTACGTTTGATATTGACTTATTAAGCTATTAATATTAAAGTTACGACTGATTTAGCTTTAGGACCACAAAATAAATAAATTTGCAATATGTAGTTAAATTAAAAATAATTAGTTATTAAATTAATTTGTAATAAGATTATTTTGTGTTATATTAAATTTGGATCCCAAACACAGTTTCTTGTATAAATTAGTAATGGGAATGATAATAAGGACTGAAGGGTTTGACCCTCAACATGGTATGGCAGAAGATAAGCTATACCAGTGCGAAGTACTAAACTATTTATTGAACAGAAACACGACTAATGGTGAAGATAACATTATTATTCGTTTTAACTTTCTAGTTTCATAATAATCAATTTTGTATCATTGATGAAGACTAGGTGTAAGATTTTGTTGACTGTTGAGATAAAAACTAAAAATGTTTAGTAACGAATTACCGAGGTGGAAAAGAATTCTAATTTGGTAGTAGGTGCATGATATCATCAAAGAGTTTCTGGGAAGTTGTAATGGTTTTAGCGTAAGATTGGTATCAGATAGTGTAATTTTAGACCACTTAACTTTTATTTGGGATAATGTAACTTAGCGATTGTTTCTCTAACATCTACTCATTTAGTTAATTGATGCATGTTTGATGTTAAGTTGTTTGTAATATCTAATTCTAGCAATGTTTAGGAGGGCTAATATTCTGATTCTAGCTACAAAACCATTAACACTGCAGTTTTGAGTAAAATATCTATATAGTAACCTTAATTACAAATTACGCTTATTATAACTAATACATTTTAAGACATGATAAAAGATTTTATTTAATATAGACGTATTCTTTGTTCACCAACAAACCATGTATACTAGCCTCAAAGTTTAAAAGTTAGTATCAATAATTTGTAAACCTCCATAGCATTATTGTTGTATTTTTGCAGACAAATTTGCTTAGGACCTTCATACCATCCGGGTAGGCTCTATTGTTTCAAAATTAATTCAATTATTTTGATCAGTACAAACGAGTGCACTCACTGGCTGCCTTTCAAAATAACTGGCTAAACAAATAACATCATTACATTCCAAGTTTTAGGAATTAAAAGTTTTTTAATAAAAATCTAGTAATTTAATACATTTTACAACGTATAACTGTGTCTCACTTTATACAGATAAAACCATGAAACAGATGTGGCAGAAGGATGAATGTAGAATGGGCGGTATTGTGACAGATTTGTGGCACGGATAGGTAAGGTAATTTATTTTCCGAAACAAATAATTTAAGTTCGGACAGATGGGTCCAGAATAAACCAAACATAAGCCTACGATTCCTTCAGAATCCGCCAAATGACCTCCAAAATTTGGGTACCTAAAATATCTTTGTTATCAGACCTATTTGATCATTAATGAGTGATACGCTTATAAAATAAAAATTTTCGGCCGTAGACCATATTTTTTTATTTTATTTATGTAAACTATGATTACTATGAGTACGTCTATAAGTCATTTATTCTTCATCAACGAAAGCCGGTTTTAGCGAGGACTTAATATTCCTACCTGCTGGGGCTTTGTGGTTTGAACAATGAGGACAGAAAATTATTGTCTTGCTGAATTATCTATTGCTTAGCCTGGTAATAAACCATGTATTACAACTAAATAATATCAATTTTAAAATGTTTTTAATGCTGTTAGTATTATAAGGGACAGATATACAGATTCATATAGGATCCACCTCTAGTTTAAATATTGTAAGTAAGAAACATATTCAATTACTTATAGTTAATTTTAAACTGGAGCTTGCAGGTTTTTAGAAGCTTTTGACGTTTTTTTATATTTTATTTCAAATAGTATATAATTTCTCAACCTGTAGGCCTAGTGTATGAGCTTGTCAAGATTTTTGTTATAAGTTTAATTTGTAATTAAATAATTACCTCAATAACAATAAGTAAGTTAAAATTAAACATTGAGGAGGAAGAAAATTTAAGTGTGTTTAATTCCAATAGCAATAAGTTGAAGTAGTTTCTACATAAAATGCTGCAAAAAACGATATTGAACTTAATAAATTATCGAATTCTCTAAATATACTTCCCTAAATAAAATTATCCCACAAGTTTTTTCCACGGATGCAATGTATGTAATTTGTCCGTATTTAAGCACACAGATGACAAAAAGTAAAAAAAAGTTTGATGTGGAGGAATGTAAGCGCAAAAAAAGAGAAGGGGAGAGAATAAAAGGTAAAAGGTATAAACCTCTGGTTTGAATGAAGAGGAGCTCAGTATGTTCTGCAGTCTTTATAAATTTTGAAGTCTCCAAAGACGCAACTCAATTCTAAAAAAACAATTCGAAAACAATGAACTGAAAACAAAATTGAATTATGTTGATCTTACGTTAACCTTTGAGCTTTAAGTTTAGTTACTTCAGTTACATGAAAAGAAAGAAATGATTAAAGCATTTTGAGTTAAAATTAACCACTTATAAACACAGTAGTAGTTGAATTTAGTTTTATAAAATTTACAGGTGAATATAGATAGTGTCCATAACGCTGGAATGATGTTTTCGTTCATAAAACTAGTTTTGTTGGTTAACACCAGGTGCTTAGTTACGAGGTTTACTTAACAGTGGTGTGCTGCACTGTGGATTAAATAATATCAAACCAATAAAATTATAGAATTATGACATATTATTAAGGAAAGCTAAATAACGACTTTGAGTTTGGAGGAATTTTCCTGTTGACAGAGAAACGCCATTAAAATCACCAAAGGGTTTGTTTATTTTAAAGTGGTAGTTATTAAGAACGTTTTAGTATACTTTTGTTTAACATTTCGTAATTTGAACAAGTTCGCAAATATTTTCACTGGACCTTTTATTATAAAAAAATCTGTCGAGCTAAAAAGTTAAGAAAAAGTACGTCATATTTTACTTTTGTAAAAGTTGTATAACATGTACCTTTCAAAGTATTTGGAGAATCAAGCCTAACGGACGGACCAATTAAGTTCAGCTACGGGAGGAAAGGTAAAGTTGGCTCAACCTTTCAAGCCCTTCAGTTGACGTTAACTGATATCAACCCCAGATAGCACCTATCTTAATTTTTTTTCTGTTGAAACAATATTTATTAGGCAAATTTCAACCTAAAGTTGTATTTAGGCAGCTTTATGATGCAATTTCTAAAGCTGTATTAGACACCAGGTTCCAAGGAAGTGTTGTATTCAAAACTTTGATAAGCTGTTAATTTGGATAGAATCACGCAAGAGACCTCCAACTTTCACCATCCGCCTATTTTTTTAAAGCTCTTTGAAATGAACCGTCACTCAAAAGGGGTTTGCATTTAAAAATTTTGGGCTGTCCTCAAAATCTCCCGGTTTTAAGGGGCACTCAGAATTTTAGTTTACGTCAAAAGGTAATTTGGGTCAAGTTAGTATCGTTCCCTAAAGGTGATTTGTTTGTTGTAACAAAACAATTCAAGACAGGGGGACGGAATTTTTTTACACCCTGTAAACTAATTAATATATCGTACATAATACTAATGAGTGCAACAATAGTTTCGCTTCTGAAGTTACAAAAAATAACGACAGAAATCAATAATTAAACAAGGAAACTTCTAGAAGTAAGAGAGCGGCTATAAATCTACGGTTGAGTTTAATCAGTTCAGCTGTCACTGAAAGTAGCCGCACTTCCCAAGGGTCGAAACTTGGATTAATTAGAGTCTAGTTTACCTACTTACTGTTCATTGTTCTGCCTCACCCTCAGACTAAAATGTGCGTACAATGATGGTATACAAATTCCTTTCCACTTCTCAATTAACTTAAACTTAAAATTTGGCAAGTTTCTTTGGAAACAATTACCCTCATAAAAAGTCTTAATGTCCATCTACCAACCATTCTAAAGGGGGGTAGTTCAATACGTTAAAAAAGGAATATGGTGTTATTCTTACTGAAATTGAAATAAATAATACATTATATTTCCATTGTGTGTTAGAGTAAATAACTCAGAGTACAAGTTTTATTCCATTCGTTTTCGGAATCGATTCCATTTCAAAGTAATAACAATCGTCAATCTTCTGTCAACAGGGAACCATCTCAAATCGCATTCAGTTCTTTGTGCTTATTGTAGTATAGAAATACCTATATTGAATAATATATTTGTTGTTAATATTATTACATTTTTATGGGTTTAAATAGTTTGTTGTAATGATTATACTACCACTTTAAAGGAATCATTAAGAATAACATTTAAAAAGCTTCAAAAATAATAGTTGCATTATTTTTAATAGAATCAAAATTACTTTGAACCAACGTCGATTGGAAAATTAAGCTGTAAAGAAGTGTTTCTCAACCGGTGGTACGCGTACCACTGGTGGTATGCGAAGGACTTTCAGTTGGTACGCAAGAGATTGAAGAAGTGGTACAAAATAAAATACTAGGTTTACGGACGAACGCTGTCCCGACAAACAGTAAAGTCGTACTTTATGCCTTAAGTTTTTCAGTATCTGTGTTGGTCACAATAGTTATGTCGATCTGTTGTATAAATTTTTGTAACATGCTCTAATATAATATCAATGGCGGAAAATACAGTATACTTGAATGACTTTCAGTTGTTTATTTGTGTTGATTTTTCAATATAAAATATGAGAAATATGTAAAGTACCGAAAAATTGACAGAGATTATTTTTTCACCTTGTATCTAAACATTTGTTCACATTACAAAATTCATATTCAAATTCATAAGTGTTTTTCGCCAAATTGACTATTAATTATTGATCAGAGCTGAGATGAACATATAATTTGTCAAAATGTCTCTATAATAAAAATACGATCTAAAAGTTTACATTGACATGTCAAATAAAGTAAATTTAGCTGACAAAAGCAAAACCACCAAAGGGTAACTTTGAGCAATGTTGGTGGTGGGCAGAGGTACGGTGGTGGTTGGGGTTCCTTGCGATGGTACGTCCAAATATTGAAAATGTGGTAGGTGGTACGCGAGCATCAAAAGGTTGGGAAACACTGCATAAAGCTTAAGATCCCTAAACTATTTATAGTTAGAAATCTGCGTAGGGAAATAATAAATTAACGTTGAAATAATCAAGAGGACAAAATAACGTGTCTATTTTTAAACTAAATTATTTCATTTTTCTACTTTAATTTCTTATATCCTATACTCTCTTATGAGGAATGTATGCCTGCGTGCTTGCTTGAACATTTATTTCAAAGACGACTCCGAGGATTTCCTTGAAAAGGCTGTAAATAGCCTAAATTAATGTTGTTCTAAATGTGTTTTAAAGAAGTTATATTGCCGATAAAAATATAATTATAGAAAATTAATTTGAAAGCTGTAGAATTTTAACATAGGGTCATATAGGCTGCCAACTTGGAATCGAGATAACAACGACATTTGTAAACGCAGACCAAAATGTTTATCTGACCAGTCATAAGTTTTATAACGGCAATTAAAGTGAACACTATAAATAGAGTAAAACCGAGAAAAATAATTAACTACCGTGCAAGTTTCAGTCCACCGGATACTAAATTAAATTACTTGATAAACATGCAAGTAATATTTACACCTTACTCTGAGAAATTGAAATAAAAAACACACTACCATGTTAAAATAATAAAACATTTTTTAAATGAGAAAGCTACGTTAATAATACATCAACTTCATTGATTTTGGTTTAATAATCAGTCTACAAATCAAAGATGATTGAACAAACCAACAAATAATAAAAGCAGGTATAGATATGAGAAGTTTCTCAGAAAAATAATAACTCCAACCGGACAAGGAAAAGAGAACAACCAGAACAAATAGAACATCAGAGCTCTTGAAGTACTGCAATCTGCGCTTCCATACATCTGGTAATGTCTTGTACCACGTTAAAACAACTTTAACTCCCTGCACCGTGCCTGGATTCTCTTCTTTCAACTTTGGAATTGCTTTTCAAAATTAAAGATAAGCAAAGTTTGACAGGTACAAAAGAAATACAAACTTTAAAACTGAGATTGAAATCCATGAAATTTCCTCTTTGACAGTTTGTGGATCACAAAGTAACAATATCACTTAAACATCCTGTTTTTTGTCTTTTCTTTGATCATTCACTTTATAATAGCCAAAGGTAAAACGCTTTTAAACTCTGTTTACCAAGATGCTATGTTTCAGTCAGTTATTATAATAAGATTTGTACTTTTGGGGTATTTCTTTATGTTTTCTGTGTATTACATGTTGTTCTCTTTACATTAAAATTTATATTAAATTTTTTAGGGAGTTATGACTAAAATAGAGCGCTTTAAATTATGTGACACTGTTTTGTACACTTTTACCTGGTGCGCTATATTCATCTATGAATTAAGTTTAAGTATTGTAATAAAGATCTCCCAATACCAAATTATAAGATTTGCTGGCACTCACTATTGTAAACATTTATGGAAATACATAATCTGATTCATGGAAGACCAAAGTTTTGGTCAAATCCGCTCTCCAACATAAATTTTCTTGGTTTCAAAGTTTAATATTTTCTAGATAATCTAATTGCTTTAAGTAGTAGTAACACACTGAAACGATTAAGAGACAGTGTAATATTTCTTTATCCCTATACTAGTATTTCCCTTAAAACAAGCCGTTACATAAGGGCTGGCTTTCAAAGTGATTGGACCATAAAGTATACGGATCGCCAGCTGGGTCCGAAGGGGTAAAGTAAACTCGGCTAGTCTTTGCTTCACTAATACCTTAATTAAGTCCCCATTTGTTTTTTTACAACGTCGCATTACTTTTTGGTAATAGTAATTGTTTGAGAAAACCATAAGTATAGGTTTGTGGTAAGTATAAGTTTGAGAAACTTTATTATTTCATTTTATGTAACCCCGAGCTTTTTTATTCTCTTTGATTGAACTCGTCATGTCCCTACATGAAAATTTCTACCCCTTTTCAAAACTAATGTTATTTTGTAAGCATCACACTGTGAGAGGTGGGACGGATATTGACCAATTAGTACCATGCTGTGTTTGCTATTACAGTACTACCATTGACCAGTATTTGTAAATACAAATTCTTAACATCTGTTACACGTTCTTAATGACTTGTTAACATTTTCTTTGTTAAAATCATTGTAAATTAATAACTTTTATTGTTTGTGAAATGTGAGGAAAATTTACAAATAACCTTATCATTCTACAAGAATTTAACTATACATCATTAAATTTTTTCATCTTAAAAAAGTTAAATATCGGTTAACTTAAAATATATACGTAGAATCGTTTTATTTTAATATATTTTTTACAACATTTTGGTTCCTGAAGCAATGACACTGTAATCATGCACAATAACTGGACGTTTTACAGTTCTTAGTTTGAGTAATGGGTTTTACATTGAAGGAGTTAATTTTGCCTAAGCCAGTAGATATGAATGCTTGATTATAAAATAAACTGGTCTTAAAAGTTTTTAAAAATCGGAAAAATGTTAAGTATGGAAAATGGATCGGAAAAAAAGGAAAAATTAGAAATGGTGGCAATTTTTCTGACACGGACGAGGGATTCGAGAACATTTACTCTTAATCTCATTCATCAATCATGGGCTCTTCTCCATGCTTTAAATGGTAGCTCCAAATCTCAAGTGGACTGGGAGCGTGATGGATGGTTGTTAAACATTTCAAGCTGTAGGTCAGGAAAAATATCAGGCGACAAACTGTGCGACAAGTTCATGCTAGTAATAATTAATTAAATCCGGATAAAATCATGAGTAACATGTCTTAAAGTAATTTGTTTTTATTATTGGCTAAATTATTTAATAAAACATAGAGGTTAACCAATTGTGTGATCACAAAAAAAATCTTTTATATTTGAAAAGCATTTTAAAACATAATAAACAGTATGTGCAGTTGGCTCTAAAGTTTGTACGCGCACGGCCATTGGGCAGTTGATTGATCGAAACAGTCGCCGGTGACTGATCGGTAAGAGGGAAGAGAAGCACTTTTTTTGTAACATCAATCACAAAAAAACTTTAATAAATGAAATAATTAACGGGAAAACAGCATTTCTTTCGTTTTGACAAGTCAAATAGTATCAGCTCTTAAAATTCCCGGTGCGTGCGACTAGCAGTAAATAATAAAATAGTCAATGTTTTCCTTAGTTAGCGACAACCCTCACTTTCACGCAGAGACATTTTGCAATTTTTCAATAACTAAAAGAAATAAAAAATTATACAAAAAACAATAAAGGAATACAAATATAGTATAATGAACCAATAAATATTTTTTCGTTATACTGCTTCAAAAACAGATGTTTTAATGCATGTTTTCCGGACCTAAGTACACTATTTTTATTCCTAGGAATTAAAAGCTGATGTACTCGATACCAGCTGACTCTTTTTAGTCCTAGGACTAAAAATTCAAAAAGTGCCGAGTACGTCGTAATAATCCAACAATATTCATTCGATTACAAATAATCGAAACATTCATCGTTATTTTTGAAACATTCATTGTTGTCAGTTTAATCAATTTGTGAAACTCGCTCATTTCAACAATCGATTATTACATGCGTTTTATACGTCGATAGTTGTTCATTGTTGTCAGTCTACCCTAACACAAATGAAACAGACAATCAGCTGATTGCTTCAAATAGTAAGAACAAGATGGCGGCATCTTTAAAGGTAAACAAGCAGTAACATTTTGGTTTTCTTTATTAGTTTACGTATTGTATAGAGTAATATAACGAAAAATATAGGTCATAAAAAAATATAGGACCTAAAGCTGCTTTTCGTTACTCGGTCATTTTTCAACCTCGGCTTACAGCCTCGGTTTTAAAACTTGACCTTGTACGAAAAGCGTCACTTTAGGTCCTTGTAATGAAATATACTATTATATTCTTACAAATATAATAGTATCGACTATCAACGTATCGACTATCGACGTATCAAACGCATGTAATAATCGATTGTTGAAATGAGCAAGTTTCACAAATTGTTAAACTGACAACAATGAATGTTTCAAAAATAACGATGAATGTTTCGATTATTTGTAACATACTATATTTGACCTTTGACGTTTTATAATGTATGAAACGACATACGTGTATGTAGTGAGACGTGAGACAAAATCAAATGATAAATGTAAGCAAAGCTTTGACTCTGCGGCTGGAATAATAAGCACAGACGTCACAAAAGCCGCCGCACTCTCTCCAGTCACAATTAGCATGGTATTAATTAGATGATTCTTTATGCACTGTTCTCTGGCTCAAAGTTAAGGGGTTACAATTAATTATACTCGTGTATAGACTTACCTTAATTTTCATCACGAACACAAATAATTTTATTAATCGAATGGGTTTAGTCTGATCAGTGTGAGGAACCTTATAGCAGATTATAATTTTCAACTGCAATGTTGGGTTATCAGGTCTGGATGGATTTATGACCGAATTGGATAGGCTATGCAAAAAACGAACAAGTTAAACTTGAACACTGTTTCTGTTCTGAAATGGTTTAGGTATATGAACAACTTAAAACATAATAAGTCAGACAAAATAATAGTATATTTCATTACAAGGACCTAAAGTGACGCTTTTCGTACAAGGTCAAGTTTTACAACCGAGGCTGTAAGCCGAGGTTGAAAAATGACCGAGTAATGAAAAGCAGCTTTAGGTCCGTGTGATGAACTATATTTTTCGTTACATTGCTCAATACAATACGTAAACTACTTAAGAAAACCAAAATGTTACAGCTTGTTTACCTTTAAAGATGCCTTCAAAAGATGCCACCGTCTTGTTCTTGCTATTTGAAGCAATCAGCTGATTGTCTGTTTCATTTGTGTTAGGGTAGACTGACAACAATGAACAACTATCGACGTATCGAATGCATATAATAATCGATTGGTGAAATGAGAGTTTCACAAATTGATTATACTGACAACAAGGAATGTTTCGATAATAACGATGAATGTTTCGATTATTTGTAATCGAATGAATATTGTTGGATTATTACGATGTACTCGGCACTTTTTGACTTTTATAGTCCTAGGACTATAAAGAGTCAGCTGGTATCGAGTACATCAGTTTTTAATTCCTAGGAATAAAAAGAGTGTATTTAGGTCCGGAAAACATGCATTAAAAACATCTGTTTTTGAAGTAGTATAACGAAAAATATATAAAAAAAATTTCGAGTTACATAGTTTCCGGATTCGAGCGCTCCCCGAATTCGTCCCCGAAGTCTGAATTTATTAGAGATTTATTATATAATCGGTAAAATCACAAATAGTCCTGATGTTACATCCATTGAGGTAGGTGGCCTATTTTTAACCTCGTATTTGTTTCATCCACATAGATAATGTAGCTGTGCCTGGGACGTTTTCAACTAAAACAATGAGAGAAACATGATTCTGCTAAAAGATAAGTGACTGATAGCGCTGGACTAGGGTGACCAGATTTTTTACAAATAAAAACGGGACACTTTAACAAAGCTCACCCCCCCCCCATCCATAAATACAACACAATACACACCAAGGTGTTTAATTATAATACGAGGGTCTCTGTAATTTACAAATTTAAAATTGAAAACATTAAGTATCAAACATTTTTTGAAACTTTTAGTCCATGAATTTTATTTTACATTTATCGAACTTATTACAGCGCACGAATGTTACAGTTTTTCTTTAAGAGTACAATAAATTACAAGCAGCCATGAGAGGTAATTTTTTGAATCGCCAAATACTGAGGATATTAAAAAATCAAGTCATATATATATATATATATACAAAATAGTAGGATCAAAAAAGTTATACAAAATATTAGGATCAAAAAAGTATCATGATCATCTTAAACTTTAAGTTCTTATCGATAATTGTTATGCTGGGAAAACAGCTATATAAAAATCAAACAGTAAGTTCATTAAACGTTTCAAGTTTTGTTATACTTGTCACTTGCTCCAGTCATTTTTCTCTATTGTAATATAGTTGTAGAACTGGCAACAATCCATTTTGAAGTTACATAATAATTGAAGAAAAGCTTCAAGTAGGTGGCGTAAAACTAAAATCTTGTTTAGCATTTGGTGAAAGTTCGTAATATTCTTTTATAACCGTAAGTAACGTGAGATGCCTCTAAATTTTTAAGATAACTATAGGTATGTTTTTTTATATCTAGCCTACTTTTAAAAAGCGGGACATTTTGACGTCCCGACAAAGGTTTTCGGGACAACAAAACGCAACGGGACGTCTGGTCACCCTAGCTGGGACTCAAACTCACGCAGTCGCTGCCGTGCTTTCCATGTCCTGCGTGTTACCGACTGTACAACCGAGACTCTATGGCGCAGTTGACATATGTAAAGTATGTCTTATATTGGCAGGTTTGGCCTCAGAGTCCTTATATAATTTTTATTGTTTATACAGGGTGTTTTTTTTAACGCAACCCAAAACTTTTAACTATTTTATCAGTGAAGGATTATTTCCCCCCAAGATCCTCGGATTTGGCCCCACTATATTATTTTCTTTGGGTATACATAAAAAGTAAGGCCTACGAAAAAATTCACAGGGTATTCAGCACCTCAAAACAAACATAGCTAATTTAATGCAAGAAATTCAAAGAGATTTTTTGGCATTACAATTATTTGCAACACGTGTTCAGGAATTGGTTGGAGAGAGCACAACTTAATACTAATGTCAATGGCGGATTGTTTGAGCACATAATGTAAACTAAATGTGATCAAACATAAACAATAGGTTGTACAGAATGTAAATATCAATAAAACAATACTCAGTTCATATTTATATGTGTATTATTCAATCTTAAAAATGGGTTGCGTTTAATAAAAGAACACCCTGTATATGAGATCGTAGGTTTTTATCGAGTTAAAAAAGCAAGATAACCAACAAAATAGAGTTAAATTGGCCCATCAGTGGAGATTAATCAATCAATGCATTGATTAACAACGACGCGACGTCTCAGTTCCCTGAAAATCGAGTTCTCAATCTAAATACATCACAATTCTGTTCATTAACGTATTTATCATTGAAAATTGGTTTATTACAAAACAAATTACTTCTTGATATGGTTTTGTTGAATTTAAATGTGTAAATTAGTAGTTGGGGAAAAGTCAGTAATTAGCTTTTGTCGACGTATACAAAACGGTTTCGTGGAAAATAATTATTTTACAGATTTTTGTCCTGTGAACATGTTTTTTAGAAAGGCCGAGGGAGGAAAGAAGCAGAAGGTTATTTTTGAATAGCTGAAGGAATAATTTTAAGAACATTATCATGAAAGTCAAATTAAGATTTTTGTTTACTTGATTTCCAAGCAAATAAAATCTGTATTTGGCACCTGGTTTCAGACGCTGAAATATAGAAATACCACCCTTGTATCAGACACGAATACCCTTTGTACTGAAGATGATTATGTTAAATTTTAAACCGTCATGAATGACTAATGATTTCTTTTGAATTCTATATGACAATATAAGATGGGAAATGAGTATCGAAGTTTGCTGCTACGTATAAAGTTTGGCTTGTTTTAAACCAATATCCACTATTACTCAGAGAGAAGGGGCCATTTAATTATGAAGTGTAACCAAGAATATGTCAAGAATTATGTGAAAAAAGAACAATTAATTACATTAATTGATGTAATAATTAATTAATTAATTAATGTAATAATTAATGTAATAATTAATCTGCGTCTTAATAAATAATTAATTATTAAGACGCAGACCACCATTAAGGGGTATTTTAAGGCAAATATAAATGAAAGATTAACAACGTTGAGGCACGATTATTATCTTGGTTACGTTACTGACGAAGGCCGACACATTCATTAAAAGGACTTTAAACCAATAGCCCAGCAGCCAGAGTGTTTTAAATGGTGTGGGATTTTATTTTTCTTGCCTGCAAATTGAAAGGAAATACATGGTGTTTTTTATTACTTTAAACACAACCCATTTTTAAGATTGAGTAGTGCACATATAAATATGAAATTAGTATTGTTTTATTAATTTTTACATTTTATACAACTATTATTTAAGTTTGATTACATTTAGTTTACATAATTCGTTCAAACAATCCGCCATTGACATTTGTACAAAGTTGTGCTCTCTCTATCAAATTCCTGAACTCGTATTGCAAGGTACGTCTTGAATTTCTTGCATTATATTTGTTATGTTTGTTTTGATGTGCTGAATATCCTGTTAATTGTTTTCGTAGGCCTTTCATTTTATGTATCCCAAAGAAAATTATGTAGTGGGGTCAAATCCCGGGATCTTGGGGGGGGGGGGATAATCTTCACTGATAAAATTAAGTTTTGGGTTGCGTTAAAAAAAACACGTACTTAGGTTTGTTGACACGGAAATACGAATATAGGAATGTGGAATTTCAGGACATTATTTATTCAACTTAAATATGTGAAACCTAATTGTTTTTTAAAGTTTTATTCATATATGTTAAATAATAATTGAAATGCCAAATTTCAATCATTTCTCTGCAGGATACCATTGATACAAAGCCCTGTGTTTGCCACAAAGAATAACTTGAAAACTAATAGATTTAGATCAATTATTTGTAGTTGTTTGTTGTTAATTGTACAGATTATTTATAGTTTCAAGTAGAATGCAATGGCGCAAACTAAGGTTTCATTATGTTTATTCTTCTATTCAAAAATTAAAAAGAACACGTTTGGAGGTTTTTTCTTTTTTATCCTTCTGATGGTTGGATCCGGCTAGTTTTCTAAGTCGTTCGAATAGTTACTACTGCACTCACAAGAACCAAATTTAATAAAAGTAATGTTAAAATAGTTATCGTATTAACTCATGAACAAAGGTCTTCAAACAACTTATAAGATCAGCGCTTTTGCACATGAGGACCCCAAAACTAAAAGTTATCATGATCCCGGGCTTGGGTCTTACTTTGAGACCTGAAGCGATAGCTTCTACTGAGGTAGGGCGAATTCACTGATATGTAACGTAATCCCATTGCAAACTTATAAATTTTAAAATAAAAAAAAATTATATAGTATGTTTTAATAATAATGTAATTTATTAATATTCTTAAAATAGTAACTTACCTCCCAGAAAAACAGTACAGTCTGAAACATAACCAAAAAATTATAATTTAACGATACGATACGTGTAGAAAACTTTGTATTTCATGTGCTCAATAACATGTTGTCTGTATGCTTGCTTACGTTTTGCACAGTTGAGAACGACTACGAATACTTTCTTAATATACTGGAAATCAACTTATTTCAAAAACGTCAAATAAACCAATTTGTTGAGGTCAAATTATCAGTAGCAATCTAATTCCGTAAACAGGTAATTTTTAAACTCTGCAAATGTTAACATTGACCCTTGTGGTTTGCCAATGGCAGTGAAAAATGTAACATAAACTAAACTAATGCCAGAGTTGTTCAGCAATAATATTTTGTAGCAGCAAATAATTGTAGGTGCATTAATAGATATAAAGTAAAACTGAGGAGAAAATAATATACCAAGGAAAACTTCTGTACATCTGATAAGGTAGTACATCTTTTGTCGCCCTCATAAGAGTTTTTTAAGAGAACAAATTTTAAAAATGTATCGCAATTAAATTTTATCAAGCGATGGTCAGTGATATCCAATTGTCAAAACTTACAACCCATCACAAGATAAAAACAATTCAGGATCATACTTTATTACTCTAATATTGTATAATTCAACACACTGAGGTATGGTATATTCTATTTTTCTCAACCAATCTTGGTGATCTTGTTTTAGAAATGTAATATAATGGTTAAATACCAAACACTAAGCACCCCCAGTCTTTTGAAAACCAACATTGCAGTCAGGATCATTAACCCCTCCTAACATAGTGTTTCTGATTTGTTCTGTTAGTAATTTCTTAAGATTAAAAAAAATTATTGATTGATATCGGACGGGAGGATCACGGGTTGAGGTGGGTAAGGAGACTCGGCCAAGAGTCTATAAAGTCGATGAGTTAAGGTTGTTGTCCCATCACATTTGTTGACCCAACCCGCTTTATTGGCGAAAAGCAATTTCATCGATCCGACCCTTTAAGAATTCTCCCACTGAAAAATACTCAGATCGCGTTATCTGGATGGAAAACAGGGGTTAACAGTTTTCATTAGGATTTATGATTTAAAAAAACAGCGCCGGCGGATGAAAGAGAGAATCAAATCTAACCATACTCTTTGACTAATGGTCGTAATAAAAAAATTCTTGAAAATAGTGTTGCTCGGATAATTTTTCCCAATATAAAACATAACTTTTTGGCATTTAATGAACTAACTTTTCCACTTACACATAAAGTATTATTTTGTTTCTTACACATAAAAATTAAATCACCATTCGATGATTTAAAAACTATCATGTATTTATTGTTACTGATCTCATGTGGTTATTTAGTTAACATAAATGTGTAAAGTGCGTTTGTTCCACAACTTTTTTTATGTTTGTTAAGTGTGGGCGCTAAACAACAAATATGGTTCTTATTGTTATGCGACATCTCATGAATATTGCTGGTGATTGTGATACGAATTGCCCAAAATCATTGTTGGTTTATTTAGTTGTACCTGCAGTCCGGCGGCAACGCTTTACAAGGTGAAACTCACGTTTGATTTGCAAAGTTAGACTTTGCATGGATATTGCTTTTCAGGCTCGTTAAAGATAACAAACGACCCAACATGGTCAACTTACTTCTCTGTTCATTCATGTGAATTATATGTCAGCTGTTCAGTTATATCGATAACTACTTGCTATGCCCGTTCTCCATATGGTTACAATGGAAAATAACAATAGTTCTCAAGGAAACATATTGAAAACTACCTTTATAAAAAAATAGTAGTAGAAAAGTACTAAAAGCTTACAAGGCGAAGTGAAACGAAGTGAAAAGGCCTTCGCGTCTGCTTGGTACATGATCTACCTTTGTGCAAATTTCATTCCAGCTGTTTAAATCCTTTTTGCGTTTACCCTGTACAGCTCACAGAGACAGAAACCAATTTGTAATATTAAAGCTTCATAATATTAAACACATGACCTAGCTTTGTCATGTAAGAAATTGAAAATCTATTTTTGTTACATATTGATCGAAAGAAACATTTTGACGCATTGCTTGTGCAAAAGGTATTACATCATTTATCAACGAACCATTAAGTCATGTTTTTAAAATAGCCAACGGTTTTTCTCCAATTTGTTAAGTAGGAAATATAGCATAAAAGCAAACAAATCAACGATGCGAAACTAAACGCGACTTTGTCGTCAAGTTGATCGAATTTAATAGCATTAATAAAGTCAGTTATTCGTCTGAGTCTGACATCTAAATTCGATTATGGCATATTGACGCCGAAACTACAGATATCCGTAGAAAGCCCTGCCAAATCTTTAATATTTGAAAAATAATCGTTGTGGATATCGGGAAAAAAGTGCGAATCAAATTTCAGTTCACCCAGTATGATTTATACATTAAAATCACTTCTGCCTTTTTTAGTGTTCAACACAGAAGACATTTGAAGTTATAATGTCCTATAGCAGAATATTGGCGCTGTATTCAATAAGCTGGTTAGTAATTGCGAAGATCTGTAACAACAGTAACGTTTGTCGCATTAATTGCTTGCGTTTGTCGAAATAATTGAATAATTACTAATTACTCTAGAGCCCTCCCTATAATTATTGTTTAAAATTAATTTAGAGTTAAAAAAGATAATTAACAAGTTAAGTAACAACTCACATCATTGGAGCACGTTTGAAGTACACCTTTGCTCAGAAGCAGGTAATTAATTAACAATGTTAACAACTAGCTAGCCTTGACTGAAACAATTGCGGATGAATCACTCCGATTGTTATGTTAATAACCTGAATATTTCTGAATATGTAACTGAAAGCTCTCTTGCTGTAAAGCCGAGTAATAAGCAATCGTATCCACTCTATAAATAAACACTTTTTTCTTGAAGACTGTACACCTACTTTTCATTTAGTTTGGGAGTAGCTGTTTTAATATTTTACATATATTATCTCACTGTAAAACTATGTTACATAGTTACAAAAAAAATATTATAAAGCAGAGCATACTCGTGTAAGCGACTTGTAAGGATAATTCTTCTCACTGATCATAAACAACTCGAACGAGATTGGCTTTCACACTCATTGAGCGTGATTAACAGCTCAATATAGGACGGCGTGGCGCCGCCGCGGAGCCACTCATACTCTACAGGGTGCAGGATAGGGTGACAACGTGACAACACTTTTCAAAGTATCTATATATCGATAGTAATATACCTACTTAATATTATAAATGTGAAAGTATAGATGTTTGTGTGAATATCTGTCTTTCAACCATGTGATAAATACTGGACTAACTGAGCTGGAATTTTGCAGGAATAGAGCCACTATATCAGAAAAGGATATAGGCCTATTCACCTCCTTAAAATCCCGTTGGGCTACGCCCCGTGAACGTCCTTAGCTTCAATTTTTACAATTTAAAAGAATGTAAACATTTAAATACTGAATTTTAAACAGCTGTGAATACTAAAATTTGACAGTTCAAAGAGCAAAAGTAAGATCAGCTGTAATTTTTATTGTGAGCGAAGCCACGGGAAACTGCTAGTAATATAATATAATACGTTTATTTATCCATCATCTCAAAATACAATACAGTACAGTCTTCATATACATATTCTTACAGTAGAAATAGTTGAATGAGTAAAAGTTAAATAAGTAAAGTACAAAGATAAATTCTTTCTATACGGTAAATAAATACAGGGGTAGGGTGGGCCGAAAAAAGTAAATTTTATCCGATCAAAAACATGTATGTCTTAAAAGTTGTGTAGTAGGCCTAGTATGAACAGCATAAAATATTAAGCCTGAGAGATTGTATCTTTAGACTGCGCAAATCGTGTAAAGTTTTAATGTTTTGTAAAAAAGATGAAATTTTGTGAAATTATTTAAATATACTTAATTTTGTCCTATCGTAATCATGTATGTCCCAAATGTACCGCCAAAGAGTCACAATGCCTACTGTAAATCATTATCCCCAAGCAATAATATCTTTAGACTGCGCAATCAGCTTAAAAATTCAGTTATTTTACGAAAAAATCAAATACATACTCAAATTACAAATATAATTATTTTATCCTTATTTATGAGCAATACTAACTAAAAATGGTCAAAATAATGATCTGGATCTTGTTAAAAGGTTGTATTTACACCTCAAAATTTTTTATGCATAATTCAAAACATGAATAGACATCAGCTCGAATACTATAAATATAAATTTTCAACTACCCTCCTTTTATTCGAAAAAATTGGGATTAATTTTTCACTATGATTTATTTTATGCTGTTATCTTATTTTCTGTCTTTTCGTGCTATATCGTGCGTCTCTTCGCTATTTACGAATAAAACTACCCAGAACTCACTACCTAAATTGATTTTTGAGATCTTGAACTTCCTAACACCAGCATTTTCTGTACCCAGCTTATTTCGAGCAGCAATGATTCGCTTGATGGCAAGCTGGTGGTTGTTTTTCTGCTGTCTGCAAACATTGCAACTAAGACAATGTTATTTTTCGGGTTGGCAAAGTAGCCACTGGCCACTGTCCTGTAAAGGGTTTAGTATTACTTTCTTGTGTTCATATATCGTGTAACTCGAGAATTGGATCATTTTCCACAAATTGATCGTCCCATCTTGTAGTTTCGAGTTATATTTTTATTATGAACGAGCTTAATGCATACGATCTTACAACTTATGTGGCCAGCTCCTTCAATATCTCACTTGTGATCCAGAACAAATATACAGACGCGAAATTTCGTTGGCAGTCGTAACCTAACTAGTGTGGTTTAGCGTTCCTGGAACTCCATCTCCGAATCCACTGGGATTGTCGCCTGTGGAACCCACCTTACGTAACTTATATCAAACGTGTTTTCTAATTAGTGCGAGGGTCTTTTCTATGCACTATAATCATTACAGGTCGAAATTAGTCGAGTAATGTACATAAAATACTGGTGATAAAAGTTATAGATTCCAAACATACTTTTACTACGGCAGACATAATTTATTTAATCACAACGCAGACTCTTAAAGTAACAGAACCACCGATAAATATGTATTTTTCGTAAGCATCAATACCAAATCCTGGAGCAAGACAATGATGTGTCTGACCACAGAAGGAGTTTCTTTGAAGCTGCTAACTTGTACACAAGCTATGGGGGAGGTCTGTCAAGGAAGTGACAAGGTCATCCTTGTCACTTCCTTCTGTGGTCAAGTTAGCAGCTTGTGTACAAGTTAGCAGCGGATAAAGTTAGCAGCGGGACGTTATAAGAGCCCGAATACAGGACGTAAGAGCACAGATTAACTCCAAAAAAGTTTGTAAGGTTTATAGTAAAAAAAGTACTGGTGGTAACGTGCTCTCATGGTTGGGTGGTAGGGAGAGCACGGATCGGACTCAACGACTCGACATTCAACCACCTTCCTTCCCTTGGTGAATTCTGGGTAGTTCTACATGAACGAGCAAAGAGGTGCTTGGTATGGCACTGTAAAGCAGACAGAAAATAACACTGCAAAATAAAAATCATAGGAAACAATGAATCCCGATTTATTCGAATAAAAGGAAGGTCCATTCATAGTATTCGAGCTGTCTACACATGTTTTAAATTACATATAAAAAAAAGTTTTGAGGTGGGAATACAACCTTTTAAAAAGATCCAGAGTGTTATTTTGACCATTTTAGCTTAGTATTGCTTAAACATAACAATAAAATAATTAAATTTGTATTTTGAGTATATTTGATTTTTTACGCAAAATAACTGAATTTTGAAGCTGATTGCGCAGTCTAAAGATATTATTGCTTGGGGCTATTGATTTACAATAAGCATTGTGACTCTTTGGTGGTACTTTTGGGACATACATGTTTACGATAGGACAAAATCTATAAGTATAAAAGAGGATGTTGGTATATATATATATATATATATATATATAAATATATATATATATATATATATATATATATATATCATTGATAAACTCAGACACCGCTGGACCGATGGCCACGAAACTTGGTAGATACATGTAGAATTTCATGGAGTATGTTTATACACCTTCAATTTCGTGATAACTTTCAGGGCTTAGCCCTGGGACCGTCTTAAAGGTACCCATGTCAGGGATTTTGAAGGAATTTGAGTTAGATTTGTTTACTAACAAAACATGTGAAAGTAAATTTTAAAACAGGTGATGTAAATTAATGGTATTTCTTTCTGCTATTTAATTGTATTTGTTTACATGAAGATTTGTTTGTTGGTGCCAGATGGTTAATGAATTAAGACTTTTGAATATATTTTAAGTGCAATACACTATATAAAATGCTGGTATGTAGTATAAAATAAAATAAATAATTGATATTACTGAAGGACTTCTGTGATCACTGATCACTTATACTTGAAGGACTTCTTTTTTATGACAACAAACTGCTGTTTAAAGAGGAAGAGTGTGCTACTGTAAAGTATTAATTTTATCGACAGCACTTTAAAAAAATTGCCGGGACGGCTCACTCAATCTTTTTTGTTCAATATAGAGTCTAAAAACGTAAGACAGCACTTTTTAATCATTGCTGGAGTAGAATTGTAATTTTTTGTTCAAGGTAGACCCTAAAACCTTAAGAAAATGATCTTTTACAGTGAATAAAATTTCAAGTCATGTTCTATGGTTCCTCTAACACGTATGCCTTCATGAAGGAAAGAAATAGGATTTCTAATATGCAGGTCTGCTGCGACGGGGGTGCAATAAATTTCAAATTAAGGGTAACTATGCTCAAAGCCCCACAGTGTGGCCTTGCTATGCTACATATGCGAGAAGATTCAAAGCCGTCGAAAAAGCCAAGGGTGCCATTCCTTATATCGTGCCCCATGATCATCATCAGGGCAAGCTCAGATACGGTACCGTGCGTTAAGCAGAAACGACCATAAATTCTTCTCGGCGTTTGTCTTGGGTGAGCCAGTCTCTGTAAATTCGCTTCTTGGGTGTGTGAGCGCAATCCTCTTCACCTGATAGCAAGATCGACTGGACAGCCAATACAAGCTAACACAAGCTAACAGCACTTGCAAGAGGAAGGACGGCCGATATTGGGCATGAGCCTACCCAGGGTAGCAACACCATTTGGGGCTTTGTCGGTGTGACCATATCGGAGCTGGATATGGTCACATGTTTTATATAGACAGGCACTTTAGGCAGGAATAGAATACCCCCGTCGTAGCATATGCGTACTAAGAGCAAATTTCTAAAAACTTTTTTGTTTTATGGAAGTACATTTTATAGAAATAGATTTTACAAGAAAAATAAATGGGAAAGCAAAACGACATAATTGATGGGTGATAGTGTATGTTTAATTTTTATCGTGAGCGAAGCCACGGGTTCTTCTAGTTAAATATATTTAAAAAATTTCGTAAAATTTCAGTTTTTTTTACAAAACATTAAAACTTTACACGGTTTGTGCAGTCTAAAGATATTATCTCTCAGGCTTAATATTTTATGCTGTTCATACTAGGCCTACTACACAACTTTTAAGACATACATGTTTTTGATCGGATAAAATTTACTTTTTTCGGCCCACCCTAATACAGGGGCCTCCTAGGCGATTCCAGTTTCGAGGCTTTCTTCACTTAAAATAATTAATTAAATGGCTAGGAAGGTCGGTTATCTTAAAAGATAATTGTAATGTACATGAATTAACACTAGAATAATACAGCTTTCTGCAAATAGACTGCAAAAGTAATATAGTAAGCTTCAGTAAAACAGCATATTAATTGTAATTAATCAATAATAAAGACATACACATAAGCTAAACAAGTACAACATCGAATAAACAAGTATCGGATCAGTTATCATATCTACTCTTAAAAATATTAATTATTCACTTGAAAAAAAAATTCTACATACTTAACATCATATAACCATGCTTTTAAACTCTTGGTGTACTGCAAAATGGTATGTTTTCTTCTCACATGACACGAGGTGATATTAAACATTCTGGGAGCATTGAAACTATAAAAGTTCCTGAAAAGAGCGAGCTTCTGTCTGGGAACTGGTGCTATATTCACATTTCTGAAATTGTATTCTTCATTCCCCATCTTCTGGTGCACTTTGATTATGGTAAAATCTTACATAAAATAAACTTAAAACCTGTAAAATATAACTGTCTAAGAGGCAGTTCTTAGTGTCTCAGCGTATCGGAATCTATATCATCGAGAAATATGATGAATCAGAATCAAAAAATTGAGCTGCTATTTGTGATGATTCAGAACCAAAATATCGATACTTTGGATGAATAGGAATTATTTAGCTATTCCCAGGGATGTAATTTCTTTCAAGACATAGATTTTTCTTTTTTCATATGTCTATAAGAAAATATAATATCGAGCCATACAAGGTATCGAAACCAAAATATCGATATCTTTGCGATAAATCGGAATTAAAATGTCTATATTTCCGATATATCAACATTATTTTTCCATCCCTAGCCCAGCATGGGAAAACCCCCAAAGAGAGAGTGCTTGATAGTGGTAGAAACTTATCTAATCTATTTTTAACCAGCAGTTGCCCGTGGGTTCGCTCACGATAGATAGCTTAAAACAGCTGATCTTGTCGCTGCTCTTAGAACTGTCAAATTAGTACCCGCAGCTGTTTACATTTCTGTGTTTGAATGTTTATATCCTTATAAAATGTAAACATTGAAACTAAGGAAGTTCACGGGGGGTAGCCCGAGGGGATTTTAAGGAAGTGAATAGGCCTATGTGTTTCCCAGGTTCAAGATCTACCTCTGTGTGAAATTTCAACCCAGTCGGTTCAGTATTTTTCGCGTTCACTTGCCACATCTAAACATACATACAGAAACCACCTCTTCTTTATAATAGTATAGAAGATAGATATAGATAGATAGATAGATAGAAGGATGGACATTGTTAGTTAGCAAAAAGAACCTGATCGAATAAAATGTTTAGAAAAACTGAAGGCTTTCAATCATTTTTTTATATTTTAAACAATTTATTGAATCAACTACTGAAATTTAGTAACACATACACATTTTTACTCGTACTTTATCTGTCTTAAAAGGTATGTTTAGCATATTTCAATGTTTGTATTGGTTAATGTGAATAAGGATTCTGGACATGGGGTTAAATTACGTTAATTATCTTGTCAGTGATTCACCTATACAAGGTTGGATATAGGCCAATTAATTAGAAGAGACCATTGCATGCTAGCCCCATTCCAGGTCTATGGGAGCAAAAAGGATAACTCAGATTGTTTTTGCCAGTTAGCGGCTCCACAGATATGTTTTGGTTATAACCAACATTCACAAACTTTATTTTTAAATCAGCGGAGTTCTCGACAATCTTTCACCACACTTGTTATGAAACTTGTGGATTAGCTCAATATTTTTAAGAAATCCTAAATATTGTAAATGTAGATTTTGCGTGGCACAGTATTCAATTAGCAAGGCTTTTGCCTTTATCTTGTTTTGCACTGGATAATTCCTAATGGGGACCTCAATGGTAAAAATAACTGTGAGATATTATATCTAACATAGGTAGATAATTATTTAAACATTCTAAGGTAAAATATTTTGTAATATTTCTTAATAATTTATTTGCCGGTATAATACTAATAATAAGGTAGCCATACAAAATAAACTTTACCGTTAAAATTAAGTAATCAAAAATATAAGTGAGAAGAATAACTATTTCATCCGCTTATTGTCAGGTGGGCGTTGTTGTAGGAACGCCCCAATGATTGACTCTGACTCCGGCCATGACCCAGCACAATCCAACACGGGCTGATTACGACTGAAACTACATGCGCTGCGGCGCCTCAGCCGCCGGTGTACAGTCCTGATCGAATGACTTGGCACTCGCCGTCTGTAAGCTGAAAGCTAAAATTAACATTGGCCTTTAGGGCAAGTTGGGCCAACCATAGCGGTGATGGGCAGGAATCAGGTTTGTGAAACTTTTACAAACTGTTTCGATAAACCTATCGGGAATTGTTAAAAATATTGTATGTACTTTGTTAACAGTATGAGCAAGTTCTCTAAGTACTTTACTTCGTGTTTTTAGGTTTGGAAAAAATGAAGTAAATAAGGCTTTTTTTGGATTTGATTTGATGAATACGTTGGAAGGTTATTTTTAGTTATGATTATTCGATTTTTAATGAGCAAAACTTTAAATAAAATTAATTTGCAAAATGTTAGAACTTTACTTTGTGTTTTTAGGTTAGAAAAAATGAAGTAAATAAGACATTTTTAGATTTGACTTGATGAATGCGTTGGAAGGTTATTTTTAGTTATGATTATTCGATTTTTCATGAGCAAATAAAATTAATTTGCAAAATGTTTTGAAAATAATTTGACTGTTGTCGGTTCTCTTCACCTTGTGTCTTTAAGTCACCCTACTAAGGCTAATGGATAGATCGAGTAAGACATTATATTTTGGTTGGAAACGAATTAAAATAAGTTAAATAAAATACTTTGCTGCGGAAAAAGATCCGGTCTCTTAGAAACTTGATTAAACGCGGTTAAAATAAGGAAATGTTTAGTATTCACTTTGATTAGTGTTTAATTGTTTTTTATTGTTTTATTTTTTAAGATTAAAATTAAAACTAAACCGTCCAAGAGTAAAAAACTATCATTTTACAATATAAGATATAACAAATTTCATATAAAATTGGACACTTTTTTGTGATATAAATGGTTTTTGTTATGGCATGATTAAATTCAACGTGAGCTCATAAGCTATTGGAACTATAAAATAAACAATGTTCACTGGAGTTTTTAATGAGTTAGTCAACTGCCTAAAAAAAGGTAACCAATTTATAATGAATTATTGTATTGAATGTTTAACACACAGTGTAAATCTAATTCACAGTGTAATCTAATTCGATTTTTTGAGTGATAAACAGTTAAAACTTGATCATAATTTCCAACCACAGAATCGCATCGAGCAATAACACAAATGAATCAACTGAGTTTGGATTGGTTGGATAGAGCTGAAAAAGCAAATTGAGACAAAAGCAAACTCCGCGAAGTAACAGTTGAATTGACTGTTATAAACAACGAGAGTGGTTTAATGGTGAGATATCACCTGTCAGTGTGACCCGAGACAAAAGGTGAGTGATTCTATAGATTTCATCGCTCAAAGGCAACCGCTCCCCAGTTTTATTTTCCTTTTCCACTGTCAGGGATATTTTAGCTTTTTAAATGTATAACGAAATTATTCTGAGAAACTAAAAAAATTCACCTTACTTAATATAAAATGTTACTTACTGCCGTAATAAAAGATCTAGGCTGGTTAGTTAACGAAATGAATAATTTGGAATAAGGCGGCAAATAATTTAAAAATATTAAATAGAATGAATACATTTAAAAATAACCAAAGATGTTCAATTTGAAATTGAGCACTATTACAACCTACAAGTGTTAGAATTGCAAAAGAATGGTTCTCCTCGTAAGCAAACTAGGGCCACAGAGAAGAAATAAGATTTATTTCTTCTCTGTGCTAGGGCCTAAATTAGATATATTTTTCTCTTAAATCATTAAGAGTTTAGGTAAGTTATGATTTTTAAAATATTTTAAAATACAAAACTACTTTTACAATTTATCTCTACAATTGATCCGGAATAAAAAGCTTTTGTGAGAACATTTATTTCGTTACATTAGTTGGAAACATAAATAATTTGTTAGTGAAATAAAATCGATTATAACATCTTGATATATATCTATGAGGGGCTTTTCATTACAGATTTTCTAGATTTATTGTTCATGATGTGCACACAGCAATGAGCAATGACCTCGCTGGAAAGACGCCAAAGTAAGCCACAACTTAGTCTCATATGCTGGCGACATAAATCAAAACCTGATAAACCACTTTGCCGGCGGAGCCGCTCTTTTGTGTCTTTAGGTTTATTTACTACGGCAGTGGATGAATAAATCAAGTTTTACAAGAAATGGAAATATATACTTTTAGTGAGTGGTATTAATATATCTGAACTGTGACATTAATTGCAAAAAAATGTATTAACAATTAGTAAAACTAGAGCGGTTTTTATAGAAAACTACGAGGAATGTCTGAAGGCCAGTGTGTTAGAAAATGTAGTTACAAAAAAATAAAACCCATGAACATCACAAAACAAATCACTCTTTTAACATCATAGAAATTAAAAAAAAATGTTCTTTCAAACCACTTTGTCACAATTATTCACTAGTTTTTCAAAGATTCCTATTTTTAACAAATGTTATTTTTACAAGATTTTTTTATGTTTGCAATTTGATGCTCAGGGGCTATTTACCCTGACCCTTTATATAGAAGACATCAGAGGTTATTGATTAAAATACATTAAAATGTTATTGTTTTCTCGGTATATACGAAAGTGATTTAGCTCCTAATTAAGTAACTCATTAAGTATTCGTTCCTTCAAAGACTAGAGAGAGACTCTTTTGGTGCGTATACTTTAAACCTTTATAGTTTCTACAGTCCATTTGTTATGATTATATTCAAAATTTAGAGCTTTCAATTTGAGATAAGCTATACGATAAGGTTCTAAAGCGTTAAGGCAAGGCTTTGGAATCCTAAACCTTTATTTTATGTCCGGACCTCCATTTTATGCAAAAAGTCTTTCAAACTCGAATAACAGTTT
The DNA here is from genome assembly GCA_035578135.1 of Flexamia atlantica. NCBI lineage: Eukaryota > Metazoa > Arthropoda > Insecta > Hemiptera > Cicadellidae > Flexamia > Flexamia atlantica. The sequence goes on along the minus strand of JAQJVK010000012.1, from coordinate 1,089,519 downwards.
GCCAGTCTGGGTCGGAGACACTTTTATAGTTATTTGATACCCCCCTTAATTTTATAACCCTTTCATTTTTCATTTTCATTCTTTTTGAGACAGGTACCTCAAGGAGGACGTTACCCTGAATATGAGTGAAGGATATCCCTCAATATTTCATTTTCATTCTTTTTGAGACAGGTACCTCATGGAGGACGTTACCCTGAATATGAGTGAAGGATATCCCTCAATATAGACGGATTATAGACGGTACTAAGATAACTTTATACCATTATAATAGAATTATCCATTGTTTAAAAATAGCTTGCACAAATTAGTTAATATTATACTAAAATGTGGATATATTACCCTTAGTATAACTCAATGTCTGAACACAGCCCATCCAAAGCATTTTTTCAGTAAACTTACAACTAAGTTCACTTTTCTTTTTTAATAACTGATCAATTAAAATTTATTTTACGAAGTTACAGCTTGGCTGGCAAGATGCAATCACATCAATTCCTTATTACAATCACCCTGCGGCAAAGTGATCGGTAGTCACTGATGTCCGCCCACCTAGTGATTCATCACCATTACCAAGCCCCGAGACATTAGGCATTAGGCATTAGGCCGCTCCGGCAAAGGTCACTGGGGTCTCAAGCCTATCTGATTGGTGCAGACCAATCATATAGTCCGCGTCAAATTACTAGGCCCAGTACACCCACTTCAACAAGTAGTAAAATTAACATTAGTTTATAGGCCACGGAAATTAACTCGGTATTGACTCTTTACATATACTTTATGTTACCTGGACGGATGGAATCAGAAACGATTCAATCAACTATAGTTTTGATTTAATTATAACATATGTTATAATTAAATTTGTTATAAAACTATAAACACTTTCAAATTTTTGTTCTTTAGGGTCTAAAATTCACTGGCGGTCATAAGACAGATTTTATATGTAGATCATATCAATTTTAAACAACTTATTTTTTTTATTAAAAAACTAATCTATTTGTTAAAACAAAATTTAAACTAATTTATTTATTCAGTGTTATTTTATTATGTGACTAATGTTAATTTTTAGTCAGCACCGGTTAACTAACAATTAACACCGTGCTTCGAAAGTTATGAAAAACACATAAACATTATTGCATGTTTCCCGTTCGTGTTGTTTCGTCACTATTATAACAGATCGGTAAAACAAGTAACCACGTTACGTTACTCGCCGGGTCACGTTACGTTTCATGAATAAGAGACGTTTCATGAATGTTCATTGGAGCCTGATGAAGAGGTTTATGTCACTTCAAAACCGGTATACTGTACTGGATTATATAGACGGAATTAAGGTAACTTTATACCATCATAATATAATTTTTCACCTCACTACGACGAAATCACCTGTTTTACAAATGTCAAACGCGGACTGAAAAAAACCGTTTGCCGCCACAGGACCGAAAACGTTGGGGGCCCTAGGGCCGAAAGTCAGCTGATCATTTATTTGCTTGAAACAATGTCAGAACATCAAATAAATTATACGACATTCAACAGGTTCCAAAGACAGGATGGTTGCGATCATATGATTTTCATAGCTTCTCAAAATGAAGGTTGGTGTTTCTTTAAATCATGACAAAGTAAGTTGTATTGTCGCTCATAACCTCCAAGTTTTGTTTTCAAGTGAATCAAATAATAGTTTTTTTAATTAATTAGGGTATGTTTCATTGTGTAGTGTGGTGAAAAATAGCGTTCGCACCTCGGCCGAAAGGGTTTTGCAAAACCTCATTTTCGGCCCTTGATGCGAAATATACTAATTCATTGTTTAAAGGTAGCTTGCATAAATCAGTTAATATTATAAAAAATTTGGATGATGTAGTTTTTTTTGTGAAAAATTTCTGTTCAAAACAATAACTCCAAGTAAGGCCTCCAAAATAATATACCAATTAAGTGAACCTCTACAGCTTTTATTTGCAGCAAAACCTTTTCAAAAAAATTGTTTTTAATATACTTTTTTTTCAAAATGTTTGCAATATTAGCCTATTTTGTTATTGTTGTTGTATCTTGTTAAGTTTCTTATCAAAATTGATATTTATACCAATTCAACCACTATTAGGATAGGATAGTGATAGGATTTACGATAAACCTAGAATCTAGTTTTAAATATACCATAATGAAAAATGTTTATTGATTCTATAACGTTTAGTCAAGTAAATTAGATTAAATAATTCGTAAC